>OY728150.1:156159118-157409118 GCA_963277665.1 Viscum album
ATAAAATCATGCATGTTATATCAAAAAACCTTCGTAAGGGTAGAAGGCTTTACACTTATGTAGGAATACCCCTATGTGTAAAGGTAATCATAATTATTCTAAAATAGTTAAAAAAATTATTATATAAAATTATGTAGATGGTTTATAAAATATTCATAAATCATTATAAAAGGTATTTTGGAATATTTTATTTTATAAAATCTTTATAAATTAGTTAATTATAATTTTTTTATAATTTATTAAATGTTTATGAAAAATTTTATTACCAAATATTAAATGTTAATACTTAAAATACCAATTAACAAATTATTTGTGAACTCTCTTGATAAATAAATAAAAGAATTAATTTAGAATTAATAAAAAAGAATTTATAAAGGGTTATAAATTATGAAATAAAGCCATATTATAAAATTTTTATATTTAAATTATGAATTTTTCATAATTAATTATTTTAAATTTGTCAAAATAAAAGGGGGTCATGTTTGAATTTTATTTTAGACACATAAAAATTGTTTTTATGAATGATATAATCATGGTTTATATAATGATTAAGTATATGATATTTAAATTATGTAAATTTTTTACCTAATACAAATTGTATTATAAATAATTTATAATTCACATAATATAATATATTTAAAATGTAAGTTCCATGTAATTATAAATACTATAGAGATCATATTATATTGAATATAATGTTTTTATATTCTATATTATTTAAATGAATATAAAAATGTTTTTATTCAAAATTGTGGAATGTCCATAATGTTAAAGATGAAAAATTATAAAAAGAATATAATTAGATTTTACTTATAAATTGTTAATGAATGTTTATCCCTTGTTTAAATATATTAATTGTTCATGTATTTAAGGTTTATTACCTAATATATTCATGTTTAGTAAATTTTTTTACAAAATTTGAATATTGTGTATGATTTAGTTTAATTGTTAAACTACTTCTAGATAGAGCGTTGAACTACATGCTAGAAATGCATATATAATGAATTTAATTTTTCATATACCTAGAAATTAGATTTTAACTGAAGTTATGAATGTAGATTTGGTTTTTGAATATAGTTTGATTATATTAGGTTTTAAAGTTATGTTGAATTTGATTCTCTCATGACTAAATTATCCCCGTGTAGAAGGACTTGGTTCCAGACTACTTACCTACCCGGATGCTTGTGCCTTGTCTAGGCTAGTAAATGGGGTTGGATATCTATATCTCCAAGAAAAGGCATGAAGATAACTCTATAAGTGTTCATTTACCTTATACATATGATTAATTTTGACATTTATGAATATGTTTGACTTTTATTTTTTGGTAATTAACAAAAACTTGTGAGTTCTGTAAATTGTTTCACATCAATACAATATGATAGTATTGATTAGGTATAGAGAATAATATTCCAGACTAAAATAACCAAAAGGATTCAAACATAAAAGGTAAAAAAATAAATAAGATAATGTGATTAAAATTCCCTTCAAATTCTAAGTGTTAGATTCCTTCTAAAGAATCACTTATCAAGACCTCGATCATTGAGTTAGAAATTTTCACACCAAAGTGAAGTTCCTATATATTATATTGTGTAAGGCAAGAAAGTAATGAGTGATACTATATTATCCTTGGGAATTTTATTTCCAAAGTGGGGTTACCTTGAATTTCCTTTTGAATATCTCATTTTTTATGTTTTCTTTAGTTTATAGTAGCTGGGAAAACCCCTAGGGTTGGGATACCATAATAACAGAGTTGGGTTTATCCATATGATGTATTGGATAAATAGTTGTTTAGTAAACTATAAAAGAGTCATATATGATATGGTTGGTATGACTCCCTATCTAAATAAAAAATTAGTGAGTTTCATACCAAAGTGATGTCATTTTCTTAGTGAAATTTGGATCTTGTCTCACTGATCGGAACATTGAATTTCATTAACAGGGGTTATCATTTTAGTGGGAGACTATTTAATAAATTTTATTATTAAATGGTTAATAATATATGATACTCATTTGAGAAAATATTATATTTTTGATTATATAATTCTCACCATAAAGCTAAACTTTGTGATCAATCCTTGAAAAGGATAAGCTTAATATAATATCTTCTAATGCCGGTAACTCAAGAAAAGTTCTTAATCAATATTGGTCTAAGAAAAGATCTTAAATGAAATTATATGTGTAAGAGAAACTCATTCCTCAATAAACAAGTGTTGGAATTATTCAACAATTGAATATCGATGCTTATGAATGTATAACATGATTCATTTAACATTTCAAAGGAATTATATGAAAAATGACCAAAGGAATCTTAGTCTCTAGTCATGATTTAAAAAATATTTTAAACATTTAAAAAATTATATGATTAAAACAATTGAATCCTATATTTTTTTTAGGTAAGGGGTAATGGATTTCCTTCATTGAAGACTTGGATGCTTCAAGCATGGATAAACTTATCATAATATGTTTATTTTATCTCATTTAGTACTTGAGAATTGCATGTAAAAAATACTAGTTTACATGAAATAAAATTGGTGTTTTTAATTCAAATGGATTATGATTTGTTTAATTATACCACATGGTTTAAGGGTAGACTAAAAATACTTTGTTTTGGTTAGGAAAATTTTCTTATTGTCATCTATAGAAAAGTTCTGAAAATATGATTGAATTAAAATAATCCTAACCCAATATTCTCAAAGTGTTGAGAATATATATGAACTAGGAATATGATATCTAGGTTTTAAATTACTATATAGATAATACAATTAGGTAAAAGTTCAAACTGGGAGATGAAAAATTGGTTGAAAAGTTCAACAAGGTTTGTTCAAGAGAAAAATTAAGGTAATTGAAAACTAGGTTTTTAGGAAGGAAAATTAATAATTCAATATGACTGGATTATCTAATATATGCCTGAAGGAGCTTGTAAAACTCTATGAAAATTTCTTGTTAGGCATGAATGTGATATAAAATAATTATTTTATTTTGAAGGGTATGTGATACTAAATGTATATTTTAAAAAGTGTTTTAAAAATATAAGAGTTTAAAATCAAAGGAATAATTTATTGAGATTGTAGTTATATTCATGACATGAAGTAAATAGTTATTATATCAAATATTTAAATATAATGGATTTTATCATGATCAAATGAATATAAGTAAAATATGTTTATCTTTATCTCATTTCCCATATGTGATAATATAAGTTTGTTTATTACAAAGAGTTTTTTTAAAAAATATGAGATGATTAATTATATACACATGGATTATAATTCATCAATTTCTATACCATGTTTTGAGAATAAGATTTTTATAAAAGTGTTTTATCCAAGTAAAAAATTGTATCAAGATATTTATTAAAATATGAGGGAATGTGTTCTATCCATATATAGACGTTGTATTTTAATAAAGTCTTAATTTAAATGAAAAATTCTCCCAACACATAGAATTCCATACATGATATGGAAGCAATATTTTATTTTTTAAATATTTATACTAAAATGAAATAAATGTCATTTATTAACCCAAAATAGTTTGCGTATCTTAGAAAAAAATTCTAAATGTAATATAATGTCTAAGAGGATATTGGGAATATGTTTATACTTAAATAAGTTCAATGTTAATAAATAAATAATTACACCAATCTAAGTTTAACTAGAATTTTACTTTATATCCTAACGGTGTTAGGATGCATTAGTAAACAATAAAGTAATTAGTTATATTATTTCAAGGATTTGTTTTTGGGAATAAGATTAAAAAGATAATGATAATGAAAAAAATAAAGAGTTCTATATTGACAGTAGGAGTTTACATCGTAACATTTGATATTATGAAGTTTAGAAGTTTGAATTTGTTCAAAAAGTATAAATGTTTGGAATATGATTCCTAAGTCTCCCCATTCTTCAAACTAGATTACTTCATAGATGATACTCACTAAAAGGTTTAGTATGAGAGTTCTATCAAATGGTCACATAGATATCTGTCTTGGATTATATAGGATGTAATGTGTTAATAAAACCCATAAAATATAGAAAACATAAGGATCATCTATAATTTTTTCATATATGATATGATAAATCAGTGATTATGATGTTTTTGTAAATATTCATAAAGTATTTAAGAATATTATAATGATCATGTTAAAGGCAACCTCCAGTTTATCTTTCCTTCACACTAGATACATAAATTTATATATAGATATACATTTCTTGATGTGAAATGATAATTTACCTCTAAAAGTTTGACATTGAGTTTATCAATTACCAATGATCATCATAGGGTATTATAGGTCATGATAAAATGTTAAGGCTATAATGAGTAGAATTCTTGTATATAGATACAAAATATTATCATGAGGCACAAAACAGAGAATAAGATTCATTATGTGCATTAGATGACCTACTAGGTCTACAACATGAAGTGTCATACTATGTATTTGGTATACTTGGGGTTCATGAATCATATTTGATTCCCATTACATGATTTTGATGAGATACCTAGCATGATAACCTTCATACTTTGAAACCCTACTTACACAAGTCCACATGTTGTCTTAGATTATACATGGGTGGTAGGGTATGTTTCTGATCATTTCATCTATTGGAACACAACCAATATAATATTTTCACTCTCATGTGACGAGTATAACATTTTGGACATCGATTTAGATATAAATTGGGAGTATGAAACCATATCTATATATTATGTATATTAATCTAAATAAGGGACATGTGATGTGATTATCTATAAGGAAGAATGACATGTGATGTATTCATCGATTATATCAGTCTACACTCAAATATTTGAGAACATATGAGTTGTCTATATAATATTGACATTCTTTGTCTCCCATGGTCCCTTGATATCTTAGACAAGGAGTAAATAAGATAAATCACATTTTTATATGATGTAGACTCATGGAAACATGTATAAAGATATGTGTGTTTGATAGAGATAATTCTAGATCCCTTTATCGCTTGAATAGAATTGAAAAATTTCTAGAGGATGGTATTTGGTTACATATATAGATATGAAAATTCATATTTGTTTTAATTTCTATAAAGTCTTGTGGTGTCACACTTTTTGGTTGAGAGAATTGAGATTGAGTTTGAATATGATAGATATTCTAAAAGTATTATGGATTTAATCCAAAAGTGTTTTGGATGGGTATTCAGAATATATCACATATGATGTAATACAAGGTGAATTTAATGATGTATTTCGAAAAGTGTTTTAGAAGATATCCAAAAGGTGTTTTGGAAATGGTTTCTCATGTTATTATATATGATACAATATAAGGTGAAATTTAAAAAAAGTCTTTGGGATTTAGTGAAAGTGGTAGATTGAAAATGATATGCCTTTAATCCAATATATATATTGCATACCAATTATGATTTTCATGTACATAAGGTTATATGTTTTATGAAATATGTGGTTTCCGGAAAATGATAACAATTATAATTTTGTGTTTCTCTTGAAAATTCTATCATTCAAGGAACTCTTTCATAAGATGAAATGGTAAGGAGATATAAAATTCATATAATAAATGCATTTATTTTCCAAAACATTCACTAATGTGTTATGAATTCATGATTAAGTGCCACAGAATGAGGGTTTTTTCCTTAATGTTTTATAAACCATTGTCATGCGATGGAAAGTTCTATGGGATATATTGAGATCATCAAGATTGAAAAAACTCCCTAAGTCTCATAGCTATATTCATATTCTTTATTTGTATATGTGATGCTGTCATATCATGAATTAAAGGTGTTGAGTCAAAATTTCTCTTTTGACTTTTATATCTTGTTTTGGAAATAAAAAATGTCTTTTACCATGCTGATCGTACTGACTATGCTTATCATACTGACTATACTTATCATACTGACTCTGTCAATCATACTGACTCTGTCAATCGTACTGACTCTGTCAATCGTACTGACTCTATCAATCATACTGACTCTGTCAATCGTACTAACTCTGTCAATCGTACTAACTCTATCAATCGTACAGACTCTATCAATCATACCGACTCTGTCAATCGTATCATACAGACTATTGTGCATCATACTCAGTTTGTATCATATCAATACATTACACTAATACTTATAGTATTCATACTTTACTTTCATTACATTCTTGTTTTGGTCCTTTATCAAAAACACATGTTTCATGTCAATCGTAATCATGTTTATCATCTTCATATATCTTTTGTTTAAAACCAAAACGATGTCATGCAGTTAGTTATAAACTAATCAAAACGATGTCATGTTTTCTGTTTCAATATAACCGTTATAATGCCAGGTGTCCAAGTCCCTCTGAGTTTTCTAGAGAAATATGACCGTTGGGGGAAATATGACTGTTGGAACCTGAGGCCTATAAATAGAAGGTCATTTGAAGCTGAGAATAAAAACTGAGGATGACTGATGATTATGTGCTATCAAGTTCTAGAGAGAGACTCTATGACTTCTCTCCTGCTTCGTGCAAAATCCTTGAAACTACAAAACATGAACGACTCATTCTTAGTTTTTGTATTTCTATAAGTGCTTTGTTTTTATTTATGCGTCTGATCAAGTGATAATGATTGAGGGCTACCGAGGATAGGAATACGGTGCTACCGATCATTGTATTGAGGGATTTCAAGTGTTTGAAAGACAGAGGTGCCGATTACCTACAAAATCGAGGGCTTGCAGGGATAGCAAGAAAGACATTCCGATCATCGTATCGAGGGCTTACAGGGATAACAAGACAGAGGGTCCGATCATCATATCGAGGGCTTACCGAGGTGGTGGTAAGATAGACCTCTTATCCTAGGTGAAAGGACAACCCTTCTCTATGGGTCAAAAGAATTGTAATACTTTTACATTTCCGCTGTTGTTTGTTTTAAGAAAGGGAATTGTATTGTTTTCCTTTCTTCATTCCATATTCATTTATAATTGTTGCAATTACAATCATACTAGTTACATATTGTATCGATTGATTCTATACGCTTTATTGTAGAATCTTTCACTATTGTATTACTCTGATTATTGTATTCATCTTGAATACAATTTCTTTACATTTCTTATAGTATTACACCTTTATATTCAATATAATTGTGGTTGTTTGTTTTTGTTGTGAATTTTATTAGTTTAAGATATTTTAAAATAATTTCTTTAGTGTTTAAACACAATGTTTTTTAAACCTACAATTCACCCCCCTCTTTTATTGTTCCATCTAATATACATATACATCTACATTTTCGATCCAACAATTGGTATCAGAGGAGGTTTCCACTGATTCGTATTACTAGCTCTATTTCTTTCAAATTTTTGTTTCAACTATTTACTACACTAACGTGTGGAGTGGAAAAGTTTTTATTCTATTAGATGGTGGGAATGAATATTGGGTCAATTGAAAATCTAAATCCTATTAGACCACCTATCTTTGATGGGAATGATTATGAGTACTGGAGAGATCGAATAAAGACATTTGTTATCAATACTGTTGTAGACAATTTTATTATGCTTACTGGAGGTTACAAAATTCCTGAAAAAGAAGTCAGTACTTGCACTAATCAAGAGAAGCAAGAATATCAATTGAATTACAAGGTACACAATACTTTTCTATGTTCTATGACCAGGAATATATACAGCCAGATATCTTCTTGTGAAGCATCCAACAGTATTTGGAAGAAATTAGAAGTCACACATTTTGGTACATCAAAGGTTATAGAAACAAGAAGAGCAATGCTTCATGCAGAGTATCATGGATTTCTTTTTACTTATGTAGAGCTGTTATGTAAAGTGCAACAAAGATTTATGACAATTGTCAATAGTTTACAATCTGTGGGAGAAAAAGGTCTTGATGATGAAGCTCTTGTTGACAAAATTATAGATATAATGCTGAACGAATGGGATTCAAAAAGGACAGCTATTGATGAAAACAAAAAAGTTTCCCAGATTACTCTTGATGAACTCTTTGGAACTCTTCTACAGCACGAGACAAGAATGAAGAGAGATGCTGATTTCAAAAAAAGAAAAATGGAAATGGAAGTGTAGCTTTTACCACTACATCTAATGCTAAAACACCTGAAAGGATAACAATATCCAAAGCTAAGAAAGTTGTTATGTCTGATTCAAGTGATTGTGATCTTTCGAATAATGAGTTATCCAATCTTGCTCGAAGGATGAACAAGATTGTGGGAAAGAAAGACTTCCAATACAAATTCAAAAAGAAGGATAGGAAGGATAAGAAAACTTCATAGGTAACTTGTTATGAATGTAAGAAAGTAGGTCATATAAGACCTGATTGTCCTTTACTGAAGAGAAAAGACATAAAGGAGAAACATTCTGAAAGAAATAAGAAAAAGTATTACAAGACAAAGGAAAATAAAGTCTTGAAGGCAAATGATACTTGGAGTGCAAGTGATAGCGATTCCTCAGATAATTCTTCAGAAAATGAATCCTCAGGACAAATGAATATTGGACTTATAGCCAGATTACCAATTGAAGATCATTGTCTCATGGCTAAGGTACACAATGTTGAATCTATTAAAAATGTTTATTTGAATGCAAATTATACTGATAATAAATATTATGGATCTTCATATGATGATTCGTCATCAGAAGATAATACTTTACCTTCTTTTGAAGAAGTGTCTAGGTTTGCTAAATTACTTGAGAATGAAAATTTTAAACTCAAGAAAAAGATTGATAAAGAAAATTCTAGAATTTTAATATTAACTAAAGAAGTATTAGATCTTTGTAATGATCTTGATATGAAAACTTCTAATTTTGAAAGTATTTTAAAAACCCTTGAGAAAGTAAAAAATGATAAGGATAAACATTATAAGGATCTAGAAAATGAAATTTCCAAGAAAAATGTTTTCGAGCCTAACTCAAGTTCAAAATAAAATGTTTTGGAGGATAAAAACTTAGTTTTAAAACTAAAATCAGAAATTTTTTCCTTGAAAAAATGCTTGTCAGACTTTACTCATGGCAAGGAAAACTTTGAAAAAATGTATTCTCAAATTCGACCTTTGAGAAATCTTTCTGGTATTGGTTATACTCATTCTAAACCAGTGTTTAGTAATAACTATTTTGTTCTTCAAAATACCCCTTTTTTCTCTAAGTGTCAATATGGAGGACACTAAAAAAGAGATTTCTCTCTTAATAGAACACAGTCTTTAGGATTTCATAAAGCTCATTTTGCAAGACAAATGTGGATTCCTAAAATTCTTTTATATAACCGTTCTGAATCCAAATAAGTTTGGATTCCGAAAAACTAATTGTTTCTTTTTTAGGAATATAAGAAGTGTACCGGCAATAACATTTGGTACATGGATAATGGTTGTTCTCGACACATGACGAGAAACAAATATTTCTTTGAAAAGATCATCGAAACAAAAGGTGGAAAGGTTACCTTCGGAGATAATTCTCAAGGGAAAATTTTTGGAATAAGTAATATTGTTTTTCTTGGAAAAGTTCTTATTTAAAATGTTTTGTTTGTTAAAGTTATTAAGCACAACCTCATCAGCATAAGTCAATTATGTGATGAAGGTTACCTTGTGAATTTTAGAAATGATAAGTGTCTAGTTCACAATTCCAAGGATGAGTTCATTCTATCTTCCCATAGGCAATAGAATGTATACACTATTAACTTAGAAGACCTTAGAATCCAAAATTTACCCTGCTTAAGTGCAATAGAAGACCAATCATGGATATGGAATAGAATACTAGGAAACTGAAACCTAAGAAACTTTTGTAAACTTACAAAGAAAAGACTTGTAAAGGGACTACCAGATTTAGATATGATTCTTCAAAAGTCTGTGATCCTTGTCAATTTGGTGAGCAACATAAAACTAGCTTTAAATCAATTAATGAAGTTTCAACTTCTAATGCATTACAGCTAGTTCATATGGATCTTTTTGGTCCTTCACAAACTGGAAGCATTGGAGGCAAATACTTTGTATTTGTTTTAGTTGATGACTTTACTAGATTTACATGGGTCTATTTTCTAACAAAGAAATCTGAAGCTTTTTCCTATTTCAAAACCTTTAGAGCCCAAGTTAAAAATGAGAAAAACCTACCATTTATAACTATTCATAGTGATCATGGTGGTGAATTTCAAAATTCATATTTTGAAACTTTTTGTAGTAAGAA
This sequence comes from Viscum album, assembly GCA_963277665.1. Lineage (NCBI taxonomy): Eukaryota > Viridiplantae > Streptophyta > Magnoliopsida > Santalales > Viscaceae > Viscum > Viscum album. The sequence continues at coordinate 156,169,252 of OY728150.1, forward strand.
AGGTATTACTCACAATTTCTTAGCTCTAAGAACTCCTCAGAAAAATGGTGTTGTTGAAAGAAGAAATCGTATTCTTCAGGAAATGACAAGATCCATGTCGAGTGAATACTCAATTGCTAAGAAATTTTGGGATGAATCTATTAGTACTTCTTGTTATGCTATAAATTGTGTTTTAACCGGACCTTTTCTTAACAAAACACCTTATGAATTGTGGACTGGCCGAAAACCTAAAGTTTCATACTTCAAAGTTTTTGGGTGAAAATTATTCATTCAGAATACGAAAGATAATCTACACAAATTCGCACCAAAATCTGATGAAGGAATCTTTCTAGGATATTTTACAACTTCTAAATCATATAGAGTTTTCAATAAAAACACCTGTACTATTGAAGAAAGAGTGCATGTTAAATTTGATGAAACTAATCATTTTGTTTTCAACCAACCCCAACCTACATCCTCGAATGTGTTTTCTAATTTTTTTTATCAAACTCTATTAGAAGATTCTTCTGATAAGGAAAATGTTCAAGAAAGTGTTCCTGAAACTTTTACCCCATAAGAATTTCTACCATATGTTGATGAACAGGTTTTACAAAACCCACATCAATTGTTTCTTAGGAATTATACCAGTGATAACATCATTGGAAATGTAAATCAACCTGTAAGGACCATAAATTCCTTAAGAAATGAAATAGAACATATTTCCTTTCTTTCCCAATTCGAACCTAAAAGTCCAAGTGAGGCCTTAGGTGATGGAGATTGGATTAAAGCAATGCAAGATGAACTAAATGAATTTGAAAGGAATCAAGTATGGACTCTAGTTGAAAGACCTAAAGAAACAAATGTAATTGGTTTAAAATGAGTTTTCAAAAACAAATGTGATGAAAATGGAATAATTGTAAGAAATAAAACAATAATTGTTTCTAAGGGATATAATCAACAATAGGGAATAAACTAAGAAGAAAAATATGCTCCGTTAGCTAGACTTGAATCTATTCATATTCTATTAGCCTTTACAACACACTTTATTTTCAAACTATTTCAAATGGATGTTAAATGTGCTTTTCTAAATGGTTTTGTTCAAGAAGAAGTGTTTGTCAAACAACCCCTAGTTTTCTTAACTCAAAACATCCAAATCATGTTTTTAAACTTACCAAAGCTCTATATGGCCTTAAACAAGCCCCTAGAGCATGGTATGATAGACTTATAGGATTTCTTTTAAAAAACAATTATGAAAAAGGTACAGCGAATACAAAACTTTTTATAAAAATGTAAAATAAAAATGTTTTTATTGTGTAAATTTATGTTGATGACATCATATTTGGATCAACTCAGTAATCTTTATCTGATTCTTTTGCCAACTTAATGAAATCTAAGTTTGAAATGAGTATGATGGGTGAGTTAACATTTTTTTAGGTTTTCAAATCTCACAAAAAATAAAAGGAACATATATATCTCAACATAAGTATATAAAAGATTTACTCAAAAAGTATGGTTACGACAAAATTAAAAGTATTAGCACTCCTATTGGTACCTCAAATACACTTTCTCTTAATGAAACCGAGAAATTAGTAGATCAAACAATTTTTAGAGGTATGATAGGAAGTTTGTTATACTTGACAGCTAGTTGATCAGACTTAATGTTTTTTTTATACTTATGTGCAAGATACCAATCTAATCCAAAGGTGTCTCATTTAAAATCCGTGAAAAGAATTTTTCGGTATTTAAAAGGAACTATGGATCTAGGTCTTTTTTAATATTCTGGAAATGATTTTGTTTTAAAAAGTTTTTCAAATGCTGACTTCGGTGGTTGTAGAATGGATAGAAAGATTAAATCTAGAACATGTCATTTCTTTGGAGATTATTTGGTTTCCTGGTCCTACAAGAAACAACACTCAGTAGCACTTTCCACTGCTGAAGCTGAATATGTACCAGTTGGAAGTTGTTGCGCTCAAGTGTTGTGGATGCAACACACAATCACTGACTATGGATTGAGTTTTTCCAAAACTCAAATTCTTTGTGATAATACTAGTGCTATATCTCTTAGTAAGAATCCAACACATCACTCTCGTGCAAAACACAAAGATGTTATGCATCACTTTCTTAGGGATCACACACAAAAAGGTGATATTATTTTACAATTCATCGGAACGCAAGAACAACTTGTTGATATTTTTACAAAACAATTACCTTCCGATAGATTTGAGTTTATAAAATATAAACTAGGAATGATTAAATTAAAGTAATCATTCATGTCTACTTAATGTTTTTTTACTTCTCCTTACATTAAGAAACTCTTCTTAAAAAGGGGGAGAAATTTTTTTTCTTGATATTACCTTTATCTGTTTATTCTCCTCATTGGTGTTTTTGTCTTTCTGTTTTTCATAATGACTATTTTAATTATCATTACTTACCTTTATATATATCGTATTGACTGTTTTACTTATTATTATTTACCTTTATGTTTATCGTATTGATTGATTAGATACAGTTTTTTTTCTGTTTGTGTTTTGTCTGTCAGTTCATGGTAACAAGTTTGTTTTCCATCGACACGTTAGTTCATGGTAACGACTTTGTTTTACATTGGCATGTCAACCCACGACAACAAGTTTGTTTTCCATCGGCACGTCAGTCTATGGTAACGACTTTGTTTTCCATCAGCACGTCAGTTCATGGTAACAAGTTTGTTTTCCATCGACACGTCAGTTCATGGTAACAAGTTTGTTTTCCATCAGCACGTCAGTTCACGGTAACAAGTTTGTTTTCTATCGGCACGTCAGTTCATGGTAACAAGTTTGTTTTCAATCGGCACGTCAGTTCATGGTAACAAGTTTGTTTTCCATCGGCACGTCAACCCATGGTAACAAGTTTGTTTTCCATCAGCACGTCAGTTCATGGTAACAAGTTTTTTTCCATCGGCACGTCAGTTCATGGTAACAAGTTTGTTTTCCATCGGCACGTCAGTTCATAGTAACAAGTTTGTTTTCCATCGGCACATCAATTCATGGTAACAAGTTTGTTTTCCATCAGCACGTCAGTTCATGGTAACAAGTTTGTTTTCCATCGGCATGTCAGTTCATGGTAACAAGTTTGTTTTCCATCGGCACGTCAGTTCATGGTAAGAAGTTTGTTTTCCATCGGCACATTAGTTCATGGTAACAAGTTTTGTTTACATCAGCACGTCAGTTCATGGTAACAAGATTGTTTTCCATCAGCACATCCGTTCATGGTAACAAGTTTGTATTCTTTCTCTTCTTACGCTTGTGTTTTAATTTACTATGTTAATACTAATTAAACCAACAATTACCTTACAATCTCCAACAGGTACATTATTTCCTTACCTTTTTTTGTTTTTCATTTAAAAAAACTTTTCTAATCCTATCCATCGATTTTTTTTCTTTTAATCTCAACTGTAGAACATCAACGGTCATTTTTGTCCCTATAAATAGACCCCTCCCCTTCCCAAATCCACACCGGTTTTTCAGAATTGTTGACGAAGCTATGCCCCTGTTTTAAGACTCTGTACAATATTCCATCGGCTTCACCTATATGTCTCAGTATTTTGCCAACACTCCTGCCGAAATGTCTTCAAAGACTTTTTCAGAAAAAGACTTTTTCAGAGAAAGGTTAGTTTCTCGAGACGTTTTTGATTCGTATGATTCTAAAATCAGAAGAATTATTTTGTTTCAAGGATGGGAGCATTTGTGTGTTGAAAAACCAGTGTCTCAAGATCCTTTTCTTATTGATGAAGTCAGTCAGTTCAAAAAAAATGTGTCTTTCAACAAAAACATGACTATCAAATTTTCTGTATACGATAGAAAGATATCAATGTATGTGAAACAAGCAGCCCACTTTCTGAATGTTCTAGCAGAAGGTGATTCTTTTTGTCCATCACATAAACTACTAGAGGAAGTTGGTACATTTAACAAATAAAGTGATGAAAAGTCATTGTTTCTTATAAATTAAGAGAAAAGGAAAGTGGCTCATCTATCTCCAGATAATAGATTTGTGGCACTTTAGATGAAAGGTTTTCTTATCCCAAGGAAAGGGTATAGAGAAACTATGAATGTTTCTGATATCTTCATGCTTGACTATCTTGTCAACATGAGAAAAGTAAATCTCATGGGATAAGTTTTTGAAACAATCAAGAATTTTAAGTTAGGAGTGATTAAGTCTCATTTGATCATGTATCCATCTATTCTTACAAAGTTCATTCTTGAGAGCATGAAGTTTTGTAATATTCCTTTGAAAGGTCAATTGAAAGAGCTGAAGATTTCCTCGATAAGTAAGAGTACGTTCAAGAAGTTGAATGTTTGTTTTGATCAGAATTCAAAGATTTTTGTTAAGGATTTAGAAGCTGAATCGGAACAGAATCAATTGGCACCTGTACCTGTCAAAGATAATCATTCTGTTGGTGCTCCTCAAAATTCATATCGGCAAACCAGTTCCAAGCCAAAGAAGAAACCTAAGTATAGTAAGGAGGTTGTGTCCAGGTGGAGAAAATAAAGAGAACAAATAAAGTAAGGTGATCCGAAGTTTGGTCTTGACCCAACTAAAGCCTTTGCTGATAGGTTAAGGGTTGAGGATACCCTTCAGGCTGAAAAGAAAGAGAAGACTCTTTTAAAAAGAAAAGCTCGGGATTTTGATGTTTCAAAACTCATGAAAATGGTTGAGATTTCAAGTTCTCAAATAACAGAAGAAGTATATCAAGAACCTATCGTACATAGTCTTCCAGAGAAAGAGAAAGGGAAACAAATCTTGTAAGAAATTCAGGAAGTTGAATAAGAGGAAGGATCTTTTCTTTTGGAATTCTTTCAGAGTTCAAAGATAATTAGATAGGAATATTTTCAAAATCAAAGTGAAGGTATTCAAAAAACTCCTCATGACGATCAAGCTCAAGCTCAATCTTTTGAAACTCCATATAAAATTTCTTCTCAAGAAAAGAAAGGTGTTCCATACTCTCAGAATGAAAAAGTAATTGTAATTAGTGACAAATTAGAAGAAGAAAGAAGGGAGAAAGAGAAAGAAAAAAGAAAACAGCAAGTTGAAGACTCAAGCCGATCAAATGAACTAGATTAGTACGACAAAGATACTGATTCAGAAAAAACAATCTCTCTCAAGAGGAGTGATTACATTGTTCATGTTCTGAGAAGGATTGAAAATACCATTCCTTATTTCCCTAGACTTTAAGGGAAAATTGATTTCATCACTGACAATCAAAGAAAGAAGTTTGGTTCTGTAAGAGAACTTAGAAAGAATGTTTTTTCAATTGAAGCTGATGTGAAAGTTCTGTCTGAAAGTTTGGCCGATCATAAGAAAGAATGCAATAGAATGACTAAGTGGTCATACAAAATAGAAAGCTCATTGAATCATCATGATATATCAATTGAAGACCTAAGGATGTTGTCTAATGATCTTGATATTTCTTTCAATAAGCTTGATAAATAAACTGTTGAAAGGATGAGTCTGTTGTTAAATACTCATGGAGCTGATATTCCTTCAGTGAAAGAGTTTCAAGAGAAAATGAATGCTTTTCAGTCTGAGTTTTCGAAAGTTTCATCTTTCAAAGAAGAAATAATTTTGTTGAAGAAGAAAAATTATGATTTTTCCAAAGATAACAAGAATATGTAAAATAGAATTGATACTCTTGAAGAAGTAATCAGAGTCCAGGAGGAGACCATCAAGAATCAGGATCACCTTTTTTCCGACCAACAAGAGCTTCTCAGATCTCAGGGTGATTCTATATCAGAATACAAGAAGGAAATCAAAAAGATGAAAGTCGTTCTTCTTGAGTTGATAAATAAGTAAAAGGAAAGGGAAAACAAATGATTGTTGTTTTTGTTTTCTTTTCATGAACTCTATAAACTTTTGTTATCGTAATAAGATTTATGTTACCCTTTCCTTTGTCCTGCATTTCTTTTCTCTCCCCATTTTTTTTAAACCACAAAGGGGGAGAATGTTTTAGAAAGGGAGATAATGTTTTATCAAGGGAAGAATGTTTTTTAAAAAATACTTCTAAAACAAGGAAAATCTAAGAATACAATCCTTAGGAGAGTACATACTTAAGGGGGAGTTAGTTGTATTCAATTTCCTATTCAGAAGAGTTTTTAATAACTCAGGGGTAGATAAGTATTTCTTTTTGTTTTTTACTTTGTGTTGTGTTCTTTCCAAAATGGGGGAGATTGTTGAGTCAAAATTTATCTTTTGACTTTTATGTCTTGTTTTGGAAATCAAAAATGTATTTTACCATACTGATCGTACTGACTATTCTTATCGTACTGACTATGCTTATCGTACTGACTATACTTATCATACTGACTATGCTTATCGTACAGACTCTGTCAATCATACTAACTCTATCAATCGTACTGACTCTGTCAATCGTACTGACTCTGTCAATCATATTGACTCTGTTAATTGTACTGACTCTGTCAATCGTATAGACTCTGTCAATCGTACTGATTCTGTCAATTGTATTGTACAGAATCTTTTGCATCATACTCAGTTTTTATCATATCAATACATTACAATAATACTTATAGTATTCATACTTTACTTTCATTACATTCTTGTTTTGGTCCTTTATCAAAAACACATGTTTCATGTCAATCGTACTCATGTTTATCATCTTCATATATCTTTTGTTTTAAACCAAAACGATGTAGTGGAGTTAGTTATAAACTAATCAAAACGATGTCGTGTTTTCTGTTTCAATATGACTGTTATAATGCCAGGTGTCCAAGTCCCTCTGAGTTTTCCAGATAAATATGACCATTGGAGGAAATTTGACCATTTGAACCTGAGGCCTATAAATAGGAGGTCATTTGAAGCTGAGAAGAAAAATTGAGGACGACTGATGATTCTGTGCTACCAAGTTCTAGAGAGAGACTCTGTGACTTCTCTCATTCTTCTTGCGAAATCCTTAAAACTATAAAATGTGAACGGCTCGTTCTTAGTTTTTGTATTTCTATAAGTGCTTTGTTTTACTTTGTGCATCCAATCAATTGATAACGATCGAGAGCTACCGGGGATAGGCAGACGGTGCTACCGATCATTGTATCGAGGGCTTTCAAGTGTTTGAAAGACAGAGGTGCCAATTACCTACAAAATCGAGGGCTTGTGGGGATAACAAGACAGATGTTCCGATCATCGTATCGAGGGCTTGCGAGTATAGTAAGATAGACGGTCTGATCATCGTATCGAGGGCTTACCGAGGTGGTGGTAAGACAGACCTCTTATCCTAGGTGAAAGGATAACCCTTCTCTTTGGTTCAAAAGAATTGTAATACTTTTATATTTCCACTGATGTTTGTTTTAAGATAGGTAATTGTATTGTTTTTCTTTATTCATTCCATATTCATTTGTAATTGTTGCAATTACAATCATACTGTTACATATTGTATCGATTGATTCTATACGCATTATGGTAGAATCTTTCACTATTGTATTACTCTGATTATTGTATTCATCTTGAATACAATTGCTTTACATTTCTTATAGTATTACACCTTTATATTCAATACAATTGTGGTTGTTTGTTTTTGTTCTGAATTGTATTAGTTTAAGATCTTTTAAACTAATTTCTTATGTGTTTAAACACAAAGTTTTTTAAACCTAAAATTCACCCCCTTCTTGTATTGTTCCATCTAATATACATATACATCTACATTTTCTATCCAAAATAAATATGGATCCCTCACCTATGATGAGAGATTTAGTTTAGCCTATGGATACACTATGGAGGTGGGAATTTTTTGTTTTTGACTTTACGAACTCTCTCATGAAAATTCAAAGGAGATCAAGAATGATGTTGTGGATCTTCGATGTAAAGTAAACCAGATTTACAAAACTCATAATTTCAATTTTATCACATGTTTTATATTATCTTGCATGTAGATCCTAATACAAGGGTTTATATTGATTATTATTTATTTAATAATTGTTATTATACTCTTACAAAACTCTTCAAATATATGATTTTATTAATTACAAAATATACCCTTTATCAATAGTTTAAACACACTAATAAAACTCATGTTGATAAAAGCATGTCTATTTTTATCAGTTGTAATATTACACTAATAAAAGGGTTATTTAAGAAAAAAATGAGATACCAAAAAACACACAAATTAGAAAGAAAAGATGAATAGATTAGATCAAATAAAGAACACAATGTTGATAGAGAATATAGAGTAAATGAAGAACATACATATTATATGAATAAATTAGATTAGATGACCTCAAAAAAACATAATTAATATTTATTAGAATTAAATAATTTTGTTAAAAAAATATTAGAAAATATGTTATGCAGCTCATATTATTGATCAAAGATGTAAAAACAGATATTTGGATATCATTTTTGTGATCAGAATTTTTCTATCACTACTATAGAAACCGCCTTTAGCAATGATAGAAAAGGTCCTTTTCAGTGATAAAAACAACTCACATGCTAAGTGCCTTTAAAATAATACATCCATTATCAGTTCTAGAAAAAGTTCTTATAAAGGAACCATTTATCAGCACTAAAGAAAGAATGAAAAAAGGGTAAATTTATTAGTGCCTTATTTTATCACTCATAAGGAGGTCCTTTATTAGAAATTTTTTAGCACTGATAAAGGTTTCCTTTATTTGTGGTTTTGTTATCACTGATAAAGTCTATAACAGCTTCTAAAAATCTATATCCCTGTATCAACCCTATAATAGAAAACATGATTATAAAATGTAAATAGATTGGAATATAAATATATAGAAAACCAGAATAAAATAAAAATCTTACATTGCATAATCATTTAAATTAAAAATTTATTTAAAAAATAATTACATTAATGTCATATTAACAATTAATAAAAAAAATTACATCCCAATATACTAAAACAAAAATCTTATAACATGATTTTTCCCACGATAAATCTCTATACCAAAGAATTTAACTATAATAAAACCAATGTTTATTTTAGATAAAATACATAAATAAATAATCAAATTATAATTTAAATGATATATAATCAACATATGATAAATTCTATTATTAATTACTGAATATTTTAATGAAATTATCAGTTATACAATTAAATATATTATTAATGGTTATGTTTCTAATTATAGATTAGTTATTAATTATACTAATAATTAAAAATTATATTATGGATACTTAATTACATTTTCAAATAATAATCTATATAAATTATATTGTTAATTACGGATTATATTAATGATATTAGGAATTCTTAATTATATTAGTGTAATAAACCAAACCCCAGTAGCCCAAAGTCGGTGGTTATTTTATTACAACGATATTGATACACAATAATTCATCAATAAGGATTTAATTTTTTATTATTATTTAAGATCTATAAACATACACGATTCACTTATAACATTGGTAATTAAACATAGAACATAACAAAGAAAAATAAAGTGCTTCCTTGACACTTATTCAATGATTTGATCTTCATAACCTGGGGAAGGAAATAATTAAAAGGGTGGGATAAAATTTTCAGTAAAGGTAAGATTAATAAATAATAATTGGGGCATATTTAATAAGGAATCATAAATATGTTAAGGAAAAAAAATATTCCATCAATAAAATGAGATTGAAAAGGAATCTATAGATTTTTTCGTAGTGAAAATATCATGGAATGTAATAACTAAATACTGAATAAAGAAAATTATTAATTATTTGATATCATGTATCTATAACATGAACCATTATACCATCAATATGGTTTAATTATATGGGTGAAAACCCATCTGAATCCACTTGGAAACAAACACGAAGGGCTTATCACCAACTATTTTGTCTCATGAGACCCATCGATGCATCGAGGGGCTATATAATTTTGGTCCCTAATTGTCACTACAATTACAAAATAATATTCATATTTAGATTTAATTAATGAACAATATTACATATAAAAATATCTATATTGAGTAGAATATACCGATTTATCAATATTTTCCAATTTAAAACAACATTTAAAATAAACACCGTATGTAGAAATGTTATACAACGTAGAAAATAATAATAACCATGATAAATGAAATTTGTATATTTAAGAGTAATATAATATTAAATGAGCAATTACATCAAAGGGTTAGTAAATACACCACCTAAAAATGATTGGGTTCACAATACAAAGCAAGTCTCAATGAAATGGATACTGAGACGAAGTCCTTTACCATACGTTCGAAAGCGTTCTGTACTTGTACTTAATGTCCTTGATAATAAAATTATATTCATTAATTTAATACTTCATAACCTTTTATACATATCTGATTTATTATAATTTTATTAATTTCATTTATTTCCTTTTTCATGAGTTATAAGATTTAATGTTTTTCGTTCTGTGAGTGTTCATTTTCAAGGTTTTTTATGATCAGTTTGCTTGTATATAAGTATGGAAGTTCATGTAAAATGGTAATAGTTCTCCAAAATTGAGATTATATTTTAAAAAACTTATATAAGTTTAAATTATCTTATATATCATTTGGTTATATGATTCTAGAATGATTCATTAGATATAATGTTAATGAAAATGTTTCAGTTTATTTGGGTAGTTTTTACAACCATCATGAACTTATATCATATAACTTAATATCATGTTTATATATTGGTTGCAGAACATTATATAAATTATAATATGTATAAGAAAATTATATTTAAGCATAATAATTGTTTTATGACTAGCCTTTAATGTGGTAATGAAAAATGAAAACGCATCATCAATGATGGTGGTAAATCGATACATTATGGATGATGATTTCATTTTTAAAATAAAAGTGATAAGAGAAGGGGTTTGATGATGGATATTAAATTAAAATTAAAATATTATAATATATATAAGATAATAGATTTATCATTCATTTTTGGCTATATTAAGTAATGAGATGATAAAAAAAGAAAATAAATTAAAATAAATTAAAAGAGAATGAAAGAGGATTTTACCTCTTCTATAGTGTCTCCTTGAGAACCTCCTTAAGGCACTTGTGATTGGAATTTTTGTGAGATGAGAAAGACAAGGACATGGGGAAGAGGTTTTGGAGATGAATTATTCATAATATCATCATGATCCAATACTTATAATGTGTGAGGATAAGGGGTGGTATTTATAGCAAAGGAGGGGGTGTTTTTTCATTATTGTATTCATTTGTTTTTTATTTTGAATGGAGACTATCAATAGTGAAAATTATTGTGAATATATATAGAAAATAGTGCATGTTATTTTTAAATAATGGTTCTTAAATCATCCATACATCATCCATGACTCATTAATTCATTTATTTAGCTAATACAATAAATTACTCTATTTCACTATTCACAAAAAACAACTATTTTAGAAAAATCCAAACGATTCAACCTAACCATTTTTTAATGTGAAGATTTAAAAATAGAATCCATTTTATGAAACAAAATTTTCAAATATTAGAAGTTTAATTTTTAATTACAATATTAATTTATTAAAAAAATATTGATTATAAATTTTTTACTGATTTTATGACACTTCGAAAAATTAATTAAGGTCACATAAGAATAGATTTAAATAATAAGACAACAAAATTTTAATTTATGCATCTATTTTATGAAAATCAATTTTCTTATAAGTCATTATATTAGTTATAAAGTTTAAAATAAACATTTACATTTCAAAAAAATACCAACACTTAATTTATAATTTTTAAAATAATTATTTACTTATTATGTGATATAGATATATAATATTTTTAATTATAGGATACTTAAATTTTATTTATATGTTCATAGATGAGGTTATTATTCTAATGGTCACATTATAATTCTTAAGGTTCACATTACCATTCCAATGATTATGTTAATATTTAGTAGTATATCATAGTTTGTTTAAGTGTGGTGTTGTATATTGAGTAAATTGGATTATATTTAGAAGATACATACCATAAATCTTGGGGTGTTATATTCTTCCCTCATAAAATTTCATCCATGAATTTTTTCATGAATATTTCCTTCTAAATAAATGTGGGTGTTTCTTCTTTAAAACATCCTCGCATTCCCATGTCACTTCTTTTATTTTATGGATTCTCTAAAGAACTTTTACTAGTCGAGTGATCCGATTTATAAATACTTGCTATCTAGTATCAATAATCTCAATAAGGTCTTCACAAGAAAACTAATTAGGTTCTAGTTCTATTTATTCATAGGCGTGTACATGTGTTGGGTATGGCATGTACTTCTTTAACAATGCTATGTGTAGAACATTATTAACTTTTGAGAGACTTGGTAGCATTGATAATTGGTAAGATACAACTCCAATCCTTTCCATAATTTCAAATAGCCTGATGTACCTAGGGATTATTTTCCCTTTCTTACCAAACCTTATGACACCCTTTCATTAAGACAATTTCAGAAAGACATGATCTACCACTAGAAATTCCAAATCCTTTCTTCGGCTCTCATCACAACTCTTTTGCCTACATTGATATGCTTTAATTTGAGCTTGAATATACTTTACATTTTTTATTGTTTATTTAATATGTTCTGGGCTAATAAGTTTTCTTTCACCAAATTCATCGAAACAATTTGGAGTATGACACCTCTTGTCATATAATGCTTTATATGGCACCATTTGAATACTATAACAGAAATTATTATTGTTATAAAACTCTAAAGTAGGTAAATAATGGCCCTATATACCTTTAAAGTCATGTTATAATGATCTAAACATGTATTCTAATGTTTGAATACTCCTTTAAGTCTATCCATCTATTTGAGGGGGATAAACAATACTCAAATGAAGCTCAATATCCAAATAATTTTATAGACTCTTCTAGAATTTTGATGTAAAAAGGGGATCTTAATCAGACAGAATCGATATAGGTGCACCATAAATTTTTAAAATTTCATTAATATAGAGTGTTTCTAGTCTCTCAAGAAGTAAATCATCTCTTATTGCAAGAAAATATGATGATTTTGTAAGGCGGTCAACAATAAACCATATTTAATCATTATTTTTGGGGGTATTTGGTAATTCAGTGATGAAATCCATAGTAATTTCATCCCTCCTTTACATAAGAATAGTTAGAGTTTGTATAAATCTTGTAGGATTTTGTCTCTCATCCTTCACTTGTTGATAAACGAGACATGTTAACACATAGTCTGAAATTTCCCGCTTTATGTTATCCCATCCAAAATGTTCTTTCAGATCTGTATACATCTTGGTACTTCCATGGTGTATAGATATATTTAAGCTATGTGAGTCATCTAATAGTTCCCGTTTTAAATTAGGTACTGATGAAACACATAACCTATTTCCAAATTTCATAATTATATCTTTATACATGAGGTCTTCCAATCTTTGATCCTTAATGGATTTTTTTTTAAAATTATCATCATTAGATTTAGATTTTTTTATATTATCTAGTAAAGATGGTTTAGAAATCATTTTAAAAAAGAGTGATGTTTCTCCTTTATCAATCATCATTTGGGTCATAATTCCATTATCTTTTTTTTTATTAATGAATCTTCTACCTTATTTTACTTTCATGATTGGTAGTGTATTGAGAAATCATAATATTTGAGTAACTTGATTCATCTTATTTCACTCTTGTTGAGTTATTTCTATGTAAAGATGTATTTCAAACTCCTGTGATCTATATATATCTCACATATTTCACAATAGAGATATTTTCTCCACATTTTCAGAGATATTTTTATGGCTTCTAACTCAAGATCCTTAGTTGTATAATTTTGTTCACGAGTCTTCTACTTCTATGATGCATATGGACCAACATTATTAATATAAACAAGGACACAACCCAGTCTTTTATTCAATGAATCACTATCTATTACAAACCTATCATTTCCTAATGGAAGTGTAAAAATAGAAGCATTGACAAATCTTTTCTTCAATTCTTCAAAACATTATTCACATTCTTTTTTCTATATGAACTTAATCCATTTACATGTGATCTTAGATAATGAGTTAGCCAATCTAGAAAAACATTGAACGAAACACCAATAGTGACCTTATAAATCAATGTATCCACATAACTCAATTATGTTTTTTGGGTGTAGGCCATTCATGTATCAACATTGTCTTCATAGGATCAACTGAGATTTAATCATTATAGAATATTTCCGAGAGAAAAAAATTTATGAAGCCAAAATTCACACTTTCTGAATTTACCATATAACTATTTACTTCAAAGAGTCTCAAGAATAATCCTCAAGTGATTATCATGGTATTCGTAGATTTTTTAATACACCAGAATATTATTAATGAATACTACAAAAAAATCCCCACGATATTCCTTGAATACTTGGTTAATTAGATCCATGAAAACAGAGGGTTCATTCATAAATCCATATGGTATTACTGTAAACTCATAATGTTCATACCTCATCTAAACATCTATCTTCATAATATCTTCTTTCTTCACTCGCAATTGATGATACCTAGAATGAAGGTCAATCTTTGAAAAATATTGAATATTATGAGGTTGATCAAATAAATTATAAAAATGAGGCATAAGATATTTGTTCTTTATTGAAATCCATTGATTTCTCTATAGTCAATCAAAATCCTTAAGGATCCATCTTTTCTTATTAAGAAAGAGAATAGATTGTCCCCCTGGTGAAATACTAGGTTGATTAAATCCCTTATTACGCAACTCCAATAGTTTTTTCTTCAGCTCCACTAATTCTACACTGGTCATTCTATAAGGAGTCTTTGATATTGGTCTTTCACTAGGGATTAAATCAATAATAAACTGAACTTCATGCTCTCGAGGTGTCTAGGAAATTACTCATGAAATAAATCAATTTATTCCTATATAATTGGAACATCCTCAATTTGAGGATTATATTCCTCATCCCAAGATGTTGTTTTCTCTACCTCCCTAATATTTTCATTCAGTAGAACTACTGGGGGTGGATCTAGGTAAGAATTAGATGATAATGTTTCTTCACTAAAGATAAGGTATTATACATCTTCCTCACAAATCATATGTTAATTCTTCTTATAATAAATTTTCACATCATATTTTGAAACCAATTCCATACCAAAGATTATAAAAAAGTCATCCATATGTGTGGTGATAAGTTCAAAAACTAAATCACATTTATGTGTCATAAAGGGGACTGACCAACACATTTTGGTTTCAATGATACCTCCCTTAGGATTTTGACCGAAAACCCCCTTATTAAATCAAAAATATAAATGTGTTATTTTCTTAGAAAATTGGGTAGATATAAAAGATTCTAACGATCCAGAATAAAATAAATAATTGGATAAATTTTAGGATATGATTAATGTACCTTCAACCAAATCATTGGGTAATTATACTTCAGTTGTGATGATCACATAAGCTTGGCCATATCCCCTTGTCCTCTTCTATGTTATATTACCTTGATGCTTGGGACATTGATTTGAATAATGCCCTATTTCATTATAGTTGAAGAATTTAATATAATTTATTTGTTTTTTCCCCTTAAATTCATTATCTCGACGACCCTTTTCTCCACACTTATTACAAACTTCCATAGCTTTCAACCATTTTCCAAGATGATTCTTTCCAAAAAAAATTTATAATGGGAATTACTACATTCGCATATTCTTGTTTGATGATTCACCTTTTCTATGGTTATCAAAAGACCCATTCTTCTCTTGATTTCTCTTGAATATATAGGATCTAGAAAATTACTTCCCCATTTTGATGGCACTTAATACTATTTCATTATATGATGAAAATGTTTGAGAATTTAGCCCCCTTTATAGAAATAACTTAAGAATTTCAAAGAAATTATCAATCTAGTTTTTCGAATCATGTATATAATATATTTTATAACCAAAAGGCGTAGAGCATTAATCCAAAATTTATTAAGGCAAATGTAAAAGAGAAGTGATTACACGAGGTACAAAGAGCTTGTACCAGAAGGATAAAAAATAAAAATAAGAGCAAAATTGACAAAGAATACCTCCAAACCATTCCTAAAAGGACATGGGACAACCCCCAATGCCCAGGAGTATATAATATATTTCATACCTATCAAGTCTTGTAAAGGTAGATTCATAATTTTCAACACTCTCTTCTACCAGTTAATTTAAGCTAAGTAATTTTTTCTCTATTTAAGTTCATTTCTCACGAGGGAAATATTTATTAAAGAATTTTATTTAAAGGCTTTCCACTCCATGTGTTCTATGTCATCTTCCACCTTGGTATTTTTGATCAACCACCACTATTGATCAGTATCTCCCTTGAGATAATATAGTACCAGTACTAAAATTTTATTTTCATTTCATCCCAATGCTATAATTATCTTTCCAAGGGACTTGATCCACTACTCAGCTACCACTATATTAGTAGTTCCACTAAAATATGGGAGATTCTTCCATATGAAACGAACCAACATAGGTGTAGTACAGTTATTCTTCATTACCTGAGTAAGCTATCCAAATAGAGTCATGATCTACTTAGCTCAATAACCAACTGTGCTGACTTGATCAGAGGGGAAATACCTACATTGTGTAAAAGTATTGATTCCCTTTCTTCCATTAGTTTACATCACTAAATAATGGAAAACACTAAGTTAGTTAATTATAAACATGTGTAGTGAGCAAAAAATTCACAGTAATGAATTATTATAATTCCCATATTTACTTAACATCTAGTCCCCAAGGTTTATACTAAACTTACTCAGATACCAACTATAACAACTCTGACCCCAGTAGACCGTAGTCACTGGTTATTTTATTAAAATGGAATATATACAAGAGATCACATCAAAATGGTTTGATCAATTTAGTAGCCTTGAAGAAATAGATACATAAATGGTTCCCTTATTTAATTATTAATTAAACATAAAACATAATAAAGGAAAATAATCTACTTCCTTGATATTTATTCAAATATTTTATCTTCATATCTTGGGGAACGAAAAAAATAAAATGGTGAGTTAAAATTATTATTAAGGGTTATATGAATCACTAATAAGTGAATTACAGTCAATAAGGAATCATCAATATGGTAGGTTAAATAACTGAAAAACACATACCATCAATAAACTGATAATGAAAATGCATCCATATATATTTTTTATAGTTAAAATATCATGGAAAGTATTAAATGAATACTGAATGAATAAAATCATAAAATTATTGGACATCATGTTTCTGGAACATGAACCATTATACCTTTAATATGGTTTAGTTTTTTTGGGTAGAAACCCATCTAAATCTTCTTGGAAACAAACACCAAGGGTTTATCCCCAACTATATTATCTCATGAGGCCTATCATTGCATCGATGGGCAATATAATGTCAGGACCCAACCATAACTAAAATTACCAAGAATTATTATTACATATATTTAATTCAAGAACAATATTCTATATCATGATATTCATATTGAGTAGAAGATACAGATTTATCAATATTTCCCCAATTAAAACAACATTCAAAATAAACATTGTATATAAAAATGGTATACAACTTAGAAAATAAACATATAAATAATATAAGAAATTTTGATATTTAAGAGTAATATAATATAAAATTAAAATTTTATCAAAGGGGTATTAGATACACCACATAAAAATTATTAGGAGCACAATACCAAGTAAGTCTCAATGAAAGGGATATTGAGACGAAGGCCCTTACTTTATGTACGAAATCATTCTTCACTTGTACAAAATATCTTGTATAATCAAATAAGATTCATTAATTACTAAATTAAGAACATTTTATACATTTATTTTATTTATTATAATTTTATTAAGTTAATTTATGTACATTTTTATTATTTATAAGATTCAATTTTTCCATTTTGGGAGAGTTCATTTTCTTGGGGTTTCATGATCGGTTCACTTGTATCGATGTATGGAAGTTCATGTAAAATATAAATTCTTTTCTAGAATTGAAATTATAGGTTAATGAACTAATATAATTTTAAATTTTCTTATATATCATTTGTTTATATGGTATGATAATGATTCATCTGATAAAACATTAATGAAAATGATTTAATTTATTTTGGCGGTTTTTACAACCATTAAAACTTTTATCATTTTATTTAATATCATGTTTATATATTTGATCCATAACATTATAAAACATATAATTTTTATAAAAAATTAATATTTAGACATAATAATGGTTTTATGACTATCCTTGAATGTGGTAATGGAAAATGAAAATGCATCATCCCCAATGGTGATAAATCGACATATCACATATGATATTTTTATTTTTAGAAATAAAAGAGAGATGATAAGGGGTTTGATGATAGATTTTCCATCAAAAAAATAAAATTAAAGTATATATAATAAATTTTAGTTATCATTAATGTTTTAGTATAGGAGGTAAAGATATGATAAGAAAAGAAAATAAATTAAAATAAATTAAAAGAGAACGAAAGAGGATTTTACCTCTTGTATATCATCTCATTGAGAACCTTGTAAAAGAAATATATATTAGTATTTTAGTGATAATAGTAATAACAAGAGGTGAGAAAGAGTTTTGGGAGAGGCATTTGGAAGAATATAAGCAATATACAAGTTTTAGAAGTTGCGATGAGAAGGGGTGGTGACACGTGGTATTTACAGTGGAGGAGAGGAGTGTTTTTTGGTTATTTTATTCAATTATTTATTATTATGGATCAATACTAAAAATAATGATGAATCTTGTTACCATGTATAGTAACTAGTTACTATTATTTGTAACTAATGGTGATTAAATTATCCATACAACATCTATCACTCAATAATTCATGTATTTATCTAATACCATAAATTACCGTATTTCACTATGAAAAAAAATGCAACTATATTATAAAAATCCAAAAAATCAAACATAACCATATTTTGACATGTATATTTTAAAAATGGACAAAATTTTATAGAAAAAAATTTCTAAATATGATAAATTAAATTTTGAATTAAAATCATCATTTATTCAAAAAAAAAATGATTTTATAATTATAACTAATTTTATGACACTTTGAAAAATTAATTATGGGCTCATAAATCTATCATATAATCATAAGATGAAAAAATATTAATTTATTAATATATTTTATGAAAATAAATTTTCTTTTAAATCATTATATTAATTATGAAATTTTAAATAAACATTTACATTTCACAAAAATTCCAACACTTAATTTGCCTTTTTAAAACATTTATTTACTTATTCCATGATATAAATATATCATATTTTAATTTATAGAATACCTAAATTTTATTTAAACATTCATAAGTGATGTTATTATTATAATGGTCACATTAATATTCCTAAGGATCACATTACCATTCGAAGGGTCATGTTAACATTTAATAGTATATCACGATTCGTTTAAGCTCGGTATTGCATGCAACATAGAATATATAGTAAATTGAATTTATTTAATAAAATATGTACCATACATATTGGGGTGTTATAATTAATAACTTAAATAGTTGTTAATAAATATATCATAAAACTAAAATGGAACTTTTATATTGAAAACATGAACTTTCAGTCATACCACTCACATCATTTATTGGATTGATATGCGGATGATTCCTACACATTTCACATGAATTATGGACCTTTTACTAACATTTAAAGAAACATAAGAACTATTTTCTTGGTTTTAACTTTGTGAAATTCATCTTAGACTAAAATGAAACTTTTATCATTAAAACTTTCATATTGAGTCATATTGGACACATCGTGTGTTTAATTGCCTTCTAGTCAATTCCTACAAGTCACGAATGAAATATGGGTTGTTTTTCAAAAGTTTAAAGAAAACTCAATCATTTTTTTTGGTTTTGATATTGTGATGTGCATTTTAAACTAAAATGAAACTTATATTGAAAACACACACCTTGAGTCATACTTTTAACATAGTGTGTTTAGTTTATGTGTGGTAAATTATTACATGAAAGAAATAAGTTATGTATCGTTTTCATAATATTTGAAAACAATATGATCTCATTTTATTGGTTTTGAAAATGTGATGCATGCTTTAAAGAAAAATGACACTTTTAATGTGAAAACATGCACTTTGAGTCATACTGGACACATCATGTGTTAGATTGATGTGGTGTCAATTCCTATATGTCACATATGAATTATGGATCGTTTTCCTATTATATAAAGATAATAAAATATATTTTTCTCAGTTTTTACAATGTGATGCATGTATTAAACTAAAATTACACTTTTAATGTGAAAAAACACACTTTGAGTCATACCAGCCACATCATGGGTCACATTTAGGTGTGGTTGATTCTTAAAAATAAAAAATCAACCATGAATTGTTTTATAATGTTTGAAGGAAACCCAATATATTTTTCTTGGTTTTGTCTAGGTGAAATGTGTTTTAGAGAAAAATGCACTTTTAATGTGAAAACATGCACTTTAAGCCATACTGGACACGTCATGTGTTGGATTTAGGTGTGTTAGACTCTTAAAAATCACACTTGAATTATAGATTATTTTCTTAATGTATCAAGAAAACACAATCCTTTTTTTTCTCAATTTTGACAATGTGATGTGCATTTTAAACAAAAAAGATACTTTTATATTGAAAACATACACTTTGAGTCATACCAGCCACATCATGTGTCAAATTGACATGTGGTCAATTCCTACTAGACATAAATGAATCATGTATAATTTTACTAAAGTTTCAAGATAATCAGAAATCATTTAGTTGGTCTTGTCCCTATGATGCATATTCTAAACTAAAATGAGACTTTGAACCAAAAATATGAACATTGAGTCATATCAGCCGCATCATGTGTCATATCGATGTGCAATTGATTCCTACATGTCATAAATAAATTATGAATCATTTTAATAAAGTTTTAAAACAATCAGATATTGTTTTCATAGATTTGACAATGTAATACAGTTTTTAAACTAAAATGACACTTATATTGCAAACAGACACTTTGAGTCATACTGGCCGCACCGTGTTTCTGATTGATATGTGGTTGATTCCTATAAACAAAATGAATTATTTATTTTTTTCCTATGGTTTGGAAACAATCCATGATTTTTTGCTCAGGTTTTGTAATGTGACACATGTTTTATAAAGTAAAATGATAGTTTTAATGTGAAAATACGCACTTTGAGTCATACCAACCACAACATGTGTGAGATTGATATAGGGCCTATTACAACATGTCATACATGAATTATGTAAGTATCAGGATAATATGATATTTCTTTCTCATTTTTACAATGTGATGCGTGTTTTAAACTAAAATGACACTTTCAATGTGAAAGCATGCACTTTGATTTATATCAGCAACATCATGTGTCAGGATTACATTAGGTTAATTATGATACATAAAAACTGTTTTATGGGTTATTTAAAAAATTTTGTTGGACAATAAAAACTCATTTTATTAGTTTTTGGCTATATGTCACATGTTTTAGAGTAAAATGACACTTTTAATGTGAATATACACACTTTGATTTATACAACCCACATCAGGTGTCAAACTGATATTTGGTCAATTCCTATACTTCACACATGAATTATGGATTGTTATCCTAATGTATACAGACCATCCAATTTTTTTTTATTCTTTTTAATAGTATAACACATGATTTAAACTAAAATGAAACTTTCATATTAAAACACACACTTTGAGTCATACTGATCACATTGTGTGTCAGATGGATGTGTGGTGAATTAATACAAGTTTTAAATGAATTATGGACAATTTTCCTAATCTTTGAAAATAATACATGATCATTTTCTTGGATTTTTATAATGTGACAAGTGTTTTAAACTAAAATGAAACTTTTATATTCAAAATATAAACTTTGAATCATACCAACAACATCATGTATCATATTTATATGGGTCAATTTTTATACATAAAAAATGATTTATGGATGGTTTTCTTAAAGTGTGAAATAAATAAAAGATTGTTTTCTTGGTTTTGTAATGTGACATGTGTTTTAAACTAAAATGATGCTTATATTGACAACATGCACTTTGTGTCATATCAGCCACATCATGCATCTTATTGATGTGAAGATGATTTCTACCTGTTAGAAATGTATTATTTGTTATTATCCTATTTTTTTTAAAATATGATATATATTTCTAAGTTTTTGACAATGTGACATGTGTTTTAGACCAAAATGACACTTTTACTATGAAAACATACACTTTGATTCAATCCAAACACATCACATGATAGATTGTTGTTGGTTTGATTTTTAAATGTTATACATGAATTATAGATCATTTTCCTAAAGTAACATGAAAATATGAGATGTTTTTCTCAATTTTTTAGTGTGATGAATGTTTTAAACTAAAAGGATACATTTAATATGAAAAAATTTACTTTGAGTCATACCAGTGACATCCTTTATTGGGTTGATCTACGGTTTATTACTTCACATAAAAAATAAATTATGGAATATTTTCCTAATGTTTGAAGAGAATACAAGATATTTTTCTCAATTTTGGATATATGACATGTGTTTTTGAGTAAAATGACACTTACAATGTGAAAAAATGAACTTTGATTCATTCTGGACAAATCGTGTTTCATATTGATGTGTGGTAAATTACTACAAATTACACATGAATTATGGATCATTATTATAATATATCAAGAAAATATGAGTTAAATTTTTTGGTTTTGAAAATGTGACATGAATTTTAAACAAAAATAACACCTTAATATTTATAACATGAAATTTGAGTCATACTAGACACATAATATGTTGGATTGATGTGCGGAAGATTCTTGTATATCAAAAATTAATTATGGATCAATTTTATAAAGTCTGAAAAATGATCTAGTCTCTTTTAATTTGTTTTTAAAATGCGACATGTGTTTTAAACTAAAATGACACTTTTATATTAAAACACAAACTTTGAGTCATACGAGATATATCATGTGTTTGATTAATGTGAGGTCAATACTTACACATTAAAAATGAAATATGGATGATTTTCATAAAGTTTGAGATAATAAAATCTTATCTTCTTGGTTTTGAAAACATTATGAGTGTTATAAACAAAAATGACACATTTATATTAAAAACTTGAAATTTGAGTCATACTGGACACATCATGTCTTAGATTGATGTTCAGTCAATTATTTTCATGAATTATGGATCATTGTTTAAAAGTTTGAAAAACTTAATAGCTCATTTTCTTAGTTTTGACAACGTGACACACATTTTAAAATAAAATGACCCTTTTATATTGAAAACATTCACATTGAGTCAGACCAACCACATATTGTGTCCGATTTTCATGCAATCAATTCCAACACATTAGAAAATAAAAGATATTGTGGGGCTTAAATTGCTTTTTAATTATAGTAGGATCAAATATGAAAAAATGTTTGTATGGAAATTGAAAATTTAATAATATAGTAAAAATATAACCAAACTTTTTCCAATACTATGTGGATTATATTTTAGGGGAAAAATATCTAAGAATTATGATACTAATTATTCACATCCCCAATGTATCTCTAAGTTTATATACTATACTAAATCTCAAACATAATAGGTAATCACCTCAACTTGATGTCATAAAACATTCTAATCTCACTTATTCTGACCACTCATATCTTTAAAAAGTATATTTATTGTTTTGAGTATGTAGACTATTGATAGTCTTATTAGTACTAAGAAAATATATACGAACAAAAATTTACAAATATTTTGATTGAAATTTTATTTACCATTAGAAATACTTATTTGAGGTTTCTAGTTTCTTGATGGTATATGATATCTTTCAAAGATTTAAAAATTTAATATTCATAATCATTGTCATTATTTTGTTTCATAGGTTGAAGAAACTTTGAAATAAAAACTCAATTTTATTGAAATATATATTAATAGGATAATCTTACTATATATACCTTAATATATCTCCACTCGAAGAAATATAAATGATTTTTTTGTTCAGTCATCGACCTCATACCATGATTTAGATGATATTTATAGATCTCTCTATCGTAAAAAATTCTCAATAAAACATAAACGAAAATGTTTAATTTTATGTTTAACTATAAAATGTTGACTTTAGTGCATTAAAAATTCACAATGGACATCATGTGTGGTCATTTTATTATAAATCTATGATTTTGATCCACAAAATAAAAAATTTCAGTATCCAAATTGAGTGTGATGAGAATCTATTTCAACCTAAAAGACAAAAAAAATCATTAGAAAAATGAAGAATATATTTTATATTATTATAGTGTATAGTTTTACCCATGAATTGTTGGAATAAAGAAGATCCTATCATCTATTTTTTTTCAAACTCCATTCTTAGATCCTATTTTTTTTATCAATTTATTACTTGTTATTATTAAATTCTAGCATAGAAATAAAGCATGATTAATGAGTCCAAAATTTTCTTCACATGGTTTTACCTTTAGAGAGTAGTAATATATATTAATTTATAAAATATGAGTAGTTATTAACTGTAATGAACATAGTATATCATATATTTTGGAAAAACAGTATATGAAAATATACCTCATGTATGAATTAACAACTGAGACTCCCAACCATAAAAAATTTATAATTTTATTTATAGTATTTAGAAAAATCAAATATCTAATGGCCTCTAAAAATATTTCTTCTTTATATTATATATAGTATATATTACCATATTTGAATGTTGTAACCTCGTGAACATGAAATTTTAATATATATGAAAGTGGAACTGGTGGGGTTATGGTACTCTTAGAAGGGCCTTTTTATTTCTTGGTTGATCAATTGTGTTGTCTTATTTCAACCTTATGTTTCCAACTTATAGTTTCTATATGTAATACCATACCACATTTTAGACCTTTTTCATGAACTATTAATGATTTTTCATTTGACAAAAAAAATAATTTAAAGGAAATTTTTGAATATCTTAATGTATTTTTATAAGATTAAACAACCATAAAATTAAATTACTAATAACATTATTAAATGTGGTGACATCCAGATCATCAAGAAGAACATGAAACTCGGTGGTCAGCTCATGATCTCATTTAATCTCCACTCCCACATGATCTTTTGTGATTTTTTTATATATCATTTATCCTTTGTTGTTGTACAATATAACCTTCACACCATGGTGATGGGTGGGTTCTGATAAATATAAATCACAAACCATTTTTGTAAGATTTTAAGATTATATTAGATGGATAAACTTACAAGAGGGAGTGAATTGTAGTTTAAAAATTATAAACTAATCATAATAGAAAACAAACTTATAGTAAATTTCATGGACTTAGTCTCAGTCTGATTACTAGAGGGAAAATTGGATTCAAAATTGATAAATTTATATCATAGTATTTTGTTATTGTAACTATAGTAACACTGATAAAATAAAAAATATAGGATGTTGAGTATGATCAATAACTTTCTATTACATTCACAATATAATAGAAACTTGTGTAAATAAGAAATACAATATCTACATAAAATTTTGAATGACTTAAACAATATTATAAAAATATTAACCTATTTTAACCTTAAGAGTTGGGTAGTAAATAACCTTCACTGAAGGTATCCATATTTCTATACTTACTATCATGTTTGTCTTTCTATAACAAGAAATACTTTAATACGATAATCTGAATGACTATATCTTCCTATCACCTGAATCCCTCGATACGATGATCGATGTCTATCTTCCAGCCCTTGTAATCCCTCAATTTGATAGATTAGATTCACCATCTTCCTATCCCCAAAATCCCTCAATCGTAACAATGGTTGGACACAATTACAAAAGAAAATATTCAAAAAGCAACAATATTGCAATGTATACTTTAGAACTATCAACTCTATAAATAATTAAAAAAACTAACATTGAGAAATTAATTCCTAGAAATATTTAGATGAATTGAGTTATGGATGAAATCTGTTGCATCAAACTCTTTAAATGACTTACTATTTATAGACAAAGCACCAAGTATCATATTTATGAGTCTGTTGTAATGGCCTTGGACAACTAGGTGTGGAAAGCTCACAATGATCTCACATAACTGAAAGTATTATGTCATTTTTTTAACCCCACTATAGTTTAAAGGCAGTCCTTATGATATAAATAAGTATATGTATTCAAATTATAAACTTAGGTCAGTATGATGGAATTTATAATCTATTATAAATATGATAAACCTCATGAGAGTCATTCTAATGGTTTTGGTACTAGTATCAATATGATGTTCATGAATTTTGTTAGTATGAAACACACGAAAAAATTCTAACACCTGGTCTGGTTAAAGGTATGTCTAATTTATCATAAAAATTATAATTATAATTATCATATAGAATAATAGTAAATTTATATTCATAATATATTATAAATTTTTCTATGTATGGAACATACTAAAATACTTGATAAATAAAAAGTTAATAAACAGAGAAAGTTTTTTTGATTTCCAAAACTAAAAAAATAGAAAATTAAGAATTAATACTTTTGATTCAATAATATCTCCCTTTTTGGAAATCAGAAACCAAAAAACATTAATAAAAAATTAATTTGAAAAATGTTTAGTCCTTTGTTATTTTACAAACTTTGTATTTAGAGTTATTCATTAAAACTTAATTCCCCCTCAGTTTTTAATTCTTATGAATATGATGTTGAATATGATGGAGAGTTTTATAATAGTTTTCCTATAAAGAAAAGTTCTCCCCATTAGCAATTATTCTTCCCTTAAGGATTGACTTTCCCCTTTTGATAAAACATTATCCCCTTTTAAATAAATACTTCCCATTATTATATTATTTTCCCCATTTTATAAATTATCCATCCCTTTTTATTTAAAAAAAAAATGGGAAAGAATATGATGTTTCCTGAAATGATTGAAAATATAAGATATGAAACAAAAAATTGAACTAAAAAATTATCCATGTAATTATGAAGGAATATATAATCAATTTGAATGGGAAAACATTAAAACAAGAAGGAATTGGATGAAAATATAATTCAGTAATTACAAATTATTCAATTTTTTTACAAAACAAATACATTGAGAGTTAAAAATAATACTCATTATTTATTTGTCAAGGTATTTATGAAATTTTTTATCTTCTTGAACTCGCATTGATCCTTCTCAAGATTTTAAACATTTTCTCTCATAGTGTGGTCTTGAGAATTCATACATTTAACTTCTTAAGTGAGTTCTTTATTCTATTCCCTTAAAATGATTACTTCATGTTCATAATATTTGAGACGACTCATCTCCATCCCCATATCTTGGATCCTTTGTTTTAGAACATTCACATCCTCAGTCCATTCATTAGTATAATCTCTCAACTCATCAACAAATTTTACACTATATTGCATGACTGAAGTTAATCTGTTGAAATATTTAGCTAAACCAAACATAAGTTTCTTTACTACATCAAACCGATCATCATGCATATGAGTATAAAAATAAACTTGGTTAGAACATTTTACCATCTGATTTAATGATATTTTGTTAGTCCATGAATTTTATTAAAAAGTATTCAATTTAGATTTAATCTGAATCACTGATTCTGCTAAAACTTTTATTGACTCTGATTTATCAATGAGATTATTCAAAATAAGACAACATCTTTATTTTATCTTAGGAAATTAATGAATTTTAGTTCATAAACTCCTAAAGTATTAAACAATAAAATCTAATTGTTTCTGTGAATTTTTAGCCTTTGAATGTGAGGATCCTAAATAAGGTTTTGGTGGTTTAATCCTATTTATTATGATGTCAACTTCCTTTTAATTATTTTTTCATTTCTTTGAAACAACCATTTAAACTTCATAAAAAACATTATTTTCATCTGATAATTCATCAATCATAATATCCTTATTAGAATTGTCTTTATCATCAACTTTTTTTGAATGTTGATCTTCTTCTTGATTCTTGGATGATGAATCTTCTTCCATTTAGGATTAAGACTCATCACCTTGAGAACTTTCATATTTTTATATACTTATTGGTATTGGAGGGTATTATTTATGAGGATGAGGATAATTTTGATGATTATTTATCAGAGCGAGTTTCTTCACGATCATCTTCTTCATTATTATCTTGTTCCTTATCTTATTCTTCAACTTCAACTTCTTCATCTATTTCTTCATATTCTTCTTAATTTTATTATTCTTATTCTTATTCAACATACCTATCAGATTATTTTTCTAATTATTCCTCTATCTGTGTTGTAGTTCTTATAGATCCATTACAAGCTGAATTCGATACTGACTATCCTTTAGGAACAATTGAGACCAATTATTTAACAACAAACTTTTCCTTTTGATTATAATAAACTAAAGAGATTTTTTCTAGGACAATATAAGTTTCTTGAAAAACTAAACCAGTTTCTGGTACAATCTAATCATTATGGGATGCTAGAAGCACTATATTTTTAGAATCTTTTTCTATACATTTTAATATACCTTAAAAATTTTCAGTTTATTACAACCTTTTATTTTAATTATTTTTCTTCCCTTATTCATCTAAATTTTATTATAATTAAATCTTAAAATATTTTTCTTCTACATGTTGGATTCTGAAATCTGGATCCTCTGTACTCTTCTCTACCTTATGATTCATTATCACATAAAAAACTTTTTCAAGTATTTTCTTTTCATTTTTTTTGTTCACTAGAGGAGATCTCTTTTCCTTTCTATTCTTATTTTTATATTTCTCAAAATTCCTTAATAGTTGTGGCTATAAAAAATGTTTATAAAAGTTTTCTATAGTATTTTTTGAATTACCATCAATAACTAAATTGATCTGGGACATCATATCCTTGCCGATAAAAGAAATATTTTCCCTCATTAGATACGATGTGTTTGCAACATTTAAAATCTCCATACACCTAAAAACCATAATAATTATAAAATCTATAAACATAATTATCTTTGATTTTACTGGGGAGGTTTTGATTTTCTCCACGTTGATAATGATAAACTTGACCAGATCTGTCTTCCTCATGTTGATAAGATAATATAGAACAAAAACATCAGATGCCTTTAAAGAGTCTTAGTATTCATTTCTTGGAATCAAGCACCCTTTAATCCAAAGGGATATAACTCTATTATAATAAGTTAGATGAGATATTTTTCTTAATTTATCATATTCTAAGAATATAGAGTCTTGAAACTTATTCCTGTTATATGTTTTTAGATTATTAGAAAGCTTATGGTAAGGAAAATACACATCCCGTTTTGATGGAATTCTAATAAGATATATGAATATTTTAAAATAAAACTTTTAAATATTTACAAACATAGTTAAATAAAACTTATCTTTACCATAATCCTTAAAAAATTATACCAAAGCGTAGAACCTAGAAAAAGAATCAGGAAAGTATAAATCAAAATATTTTTCATGATTTTCAACACATACCGATTCCTAATCTTCAAATGGTATGATATTTTTGAGAGTAGGATCATTTTTTTCTTACTATAATATATATACCAACATTTACCTAAACACATACCACTTAGAAAAATATTCTTTGTTTTCTATCAGACTTGGAAACTAACACCGAAGATCGGATGAAAATAAGAATTTTTGGACTGATGCCTTTGAAGGGTTTAGTATCTCAGGGAAAACACAATAAATAACTGATGGGGGACAAAGGGTGGACAACCTTTATATAGGAATTGGGTGTGATGTTTCATCTTCCATAATTTAATCAATGGTATAGATGAAAAACCATTCTGATTAGATGATCATGATTGATTCGAAGAATATTTTAAAAAAATTGGAATCTCAATGTTTTTAAATATTTTAATAGAGTGAGTATCATTATGATTGTGAAATGTTTTAAATTTTTTAAAATAATATTTTTTATAAAAATAAATTTATATAAACAAAAAATATAAGCTAAAGTAATGAATAAGTGAAAAAAAATAAAATAACAGAAGTGTAACTTTTAGAGTGGAAAGTTTCATTGATACAATTAACTAGTTATTCATGGTTTTTGTAAATAAATTATGATAGTTTCTAAATAAAAATTGAATATGATATTTTTGAAAGAAACAAATGATTATGAAATTTGTTTAGGGAATTTATTAAAAAAAATTTGAATATGAAAAAGTTTTAACAAAATATAATTTTGAAAATTTTATAACAAAATATGAGTAATTTTTTTTCATAATTATGAATCTGAAATTTTATAAAAATATTGAGTCCATAAATATCATTATGATAAAAGTTTTCGAAAAAATTAATTTTTTTAAAAAACTAATTTTTTTAAGAAGAACTATATAATTATTGAAAACATAAAACATATATACTCCTCCTTATGAAAATGGGAATATTAATATAAGGAGATGGGTAAACAAGAAAAATATATGAATTATTACTTAACATTAATCATTCCTAGATTTTGTTTGATATATTCAAGTCTATCAAAACTAATAAGTTTAGTAAAACTTTTAGCAAGTTGTTCTTGTGTTTTAGAGGAGTATAGAATTATATCCCCTCTAAGTGTGTGATCTCAATGAAAATGCTGTATTATGTCCATGTGATTAGAATGTGAGTGATGTGATAGGTTTTTACTTAAGGAAATTGATTGTTTTGTCACAATGTATTTAATTTTTAGTAAAACTCATTCCATATTCTATGAGCATGTGTTGTATCCACAAAACTTGAGCACAACAACTTCCAGCTGCTATATATTCAGCTTCCATGGTGGAAAGTTCTATTGAGTGTTGTTTCTTGAAAGTTCATGAAATTAAATAATCTATTAAAAATGACAACTTATGGATGTACTTTTCTTATCCATTATAATTTCACCAATTTTAGAATCCAAAAAACGTTTTTAATTCAAAATCATTTCTAGAAGAATAGAAAATTCCTAAATCAATGGTTCCCTTAAGATAATGAAAAATTTATTTTAGAGATTTAATATGGGATTATTTGGATTGTATTGATATCTTTCACATAATAATATTGAGAAAATTAATTCTTGGTGACTAATAGTTATGTAAAGTAAAATTCCAATCACAACTCTAATTTTTTTTTGATCAACTGGTTTCCCAACCTCATCAAGATCTATTATTTTTAAGGTACCAATGGGAGTAATAATACATTTATTATTTTTATATCTAAATTTATTAATAAGGTATTATATATACATATGTTGAGATATAAAAGTTCCTTTAGGTTTTTATGAATTTTAAAAAACAAGAAAATATGTTAACTCACCATCATACTCATTTCTAACTCATATTTCATAAGATATGCAAAGTAATCTTTTACAAATTTTTCAATTGAACTAAATATAATGGCATCAACATAAATGTTTACAATCATGATATTTTTATTATATTATTTTATAAAAATAGTTGAATCTACATCTACCTTAACATAGTTGTTTTTTAACAAAAATCCCATTAATATATCATACCAAGATTGAGGGGATTTTTGAAGTACATGAAGTTCTTTGGAAAGTTTATAAAAATGTTCTGGATGTTTTTAATTTTCAAAACTAGGTGTTTTTTCAATATTAACTTCATACTGAACATATCAATTAAGAAAATCACACTTCACATAAATTTTAAATAGTTTTAAATTAAATAATTCTATAAAGGCTAGAAGTATTTGAATAACTTCAAGTCTTGATACCAGAGAATACGTTTCTTCACAATCTATTCCCACATTTATATTATATCCATCATAAAAAATTATATCTTTTTTATAACTATTATTCTATTATCATCTCATTTATTCTAAAAAACCAATTTATTCCAATTATAGATGATTCTGAAGTCTGTTCCACTAAAGTGTAAATATTTTTCATTTTAAACTCATTTAGTTCATCTTGAATTACCTTAATCCAATATTAATCACCTAAATCCCCATAATGATTCTTATGTTCAAATTGGGGTAAGAAACCTAGATATTCAATCTCATTTCTTAAGAAACTTCTAGTCCTAACTGGTTGACCTAAATCACCAATGATACTTTCACTAGGGTGATTCATAAGAAACAACTAAGGGATCACTTTAATCTAACATAACATTCCCAGTTTCTGAAAAATTATAATAATTTTTATTAAAAACTATATATTCCATAGAAGTAGTTGAATATCCTAAAAATTTTCCTTCATCGGATTTGGGTGAAATTTTTTGTAAGTTATCTTTAGTATTTAGAATTAATACCTTACAACCAAAAACTTTGAAGTAATAAAATTTTGTATTTCTTCCCATCCACAACTCATAAGGATTTTTGTTAAGAAAAGGTTGAATTAAAACTTTATTTATAGAATAATATTCAATACTAACTACTTCATCCAAAAAATGCTTAGCAATTTAGTATTCACTCAACATGGTTATAGTAATTTCCTGAAGTATTGTATTTCTTCTTCTAACTATACCATTTTGTTTGGGGAAACAAAGAGATGAAAATTTATGTTCTATTCCTTTATTACTATAAAAATTTCCAAAATCATAATTTTTAATTCTCCACCATGATATCTATTAATAGTTATCAAGAATATGTTTTTCTCATTTTTAACTAGAGATAAAAAAGTTTTAAAATAAAGGCTTTAGTTTTTTTTTGAGAAAATAATCCCATGTTTATCTAGTGTAATCCTCAACTAAGACATATAAATAGAATTTTCCATAAATATATCAAGTTTTAGTAGGACTAAGTAAGTCCATGTACACAAAATGTAAATGATCAAAAGTTAAGACTTCATGAATATATATAAAACTTCACTTATATTGCTTACTGTATTGACAAGGGTCATAGACCTTAGAAGAATAAAACCAAAGTTATAGTAGATCCTTTAAAAGTGATTTTTTAGAAAACAAAGATATGTTTCTAAGGTTACATTGTGCTAACCATCTATTTCATATCCAAGAATGATCTTCCATTGCAATAATTCAAGTTATGTCTTGGATCCTAAGGTATTCAAAGTTTAGTGTGTAAACATTCTCATGATGATTGGAAGAAATAATAAATTTATCTATGGAACTATACACTAAAAATTTATAATTTCTAGAGCTCAAAAGTTAATCTTCATCACATAATTAAATTATTCTTATAATGTTTTGATTAAGACCTACAAAAAATAAAACTTTTAATACAGGGGATTGTCCAAGAAAAATCAATGTTACTTATTCCAATAATATATCATTGATCATTGTATGAAAAATTTAATTTCTATTCCTTCATATTGATTATATTATTGAAGAAATTTTTATTTCTAGTCATGTTCTTAGAATATCCACTATCCATGTACCAAGAGTTTTTTTCTTGATACTTTCTTTGTTTTTCCCCACAAAAAATATTAGTTTTCTAAACCCAAAACTTATTGGGTCCAGTATTATCAAAAAATAAGATTTTTGTAACCCAATTTGATTAGAAAAATAATATTATGAAAACATAATGATTTTACTCTATTCAAGGAACTATTTTTGTTCTAGTTTCCACCACTTTGACACTTAGTACAAAAAGGTTTACTTTTAGGAAGAAAATAATTATTACTAAAAACATGTTTTTTTTATTTTTAAAACCCATTATGGAACTATTACCATGAACTCTAATTTATTTATACATTTTGTCAAAATTCTCCTTACCAATGGTATATTTTTATAATTTTTTTCTTAGACTAGAAATTTTAGATTTTAGTTTGATAACTAAATTTTTATCCTCATCAATATTTGTTTTCGAACTATGTTTTTATTATAAAATATTTTTCTCAGAAATAAAATTTTCAATTTTTTTTGAAATTCCATATTTCTAAAAAATATTTTTATCAAGATATTTTAAAAGATATGATATTTTTTATTAAAAATAGTTATTATTGAATCAACCTTAACAAGTTTATCTTTATAATTATCAAGTTTTTGAAAATATTTCAATTTCTATTTTCTAAAAGCTTTGTGAAAATTGAAACTTAATTATAACATGGTAGAGTATTATCTTCTACTAAGGAAGATTCTTCAACAGAAGATGTATAATTTTTCTCATCAGGATATTTTTTATTTAAAGACATGTTGGTATGTGAATCAGTTTTATATACCTTTGACATTATACATTTATTTTCCATGGGTAATTTAGAAAAAATAACAATGTTATTCTACCTAGAACATTCATTATCAGATGAAATTTCATTAGAATATCCACCACCGACACTCCATGTATCTAAATATTGTAATGATTTATTTACTTTAGACCTGTAATAATTTTTAGAATCTCTTTCTGAATTTCTTTCCTTCATGTCTTTCCTCTTTGTCTTTGTACAATAAAGTTAGATATGTCTAACTTTCTTACACTTATACCAAGTGAATTTAGAATCTTTCTTTTCACCTTTACCCTTATAACCTTTTCTGATATATGTATTGAAAATATTTATTTCCAAATATATTAATCATTATACTTTCTAGATTATCTAACTCATTTTATGAATGTTTTGATGTTATAGAATATGAATAAATAACCACTTTCTTATTCCTTAAAGATTTTACAACTTTCTTAGATGACTAAACTTTAGAAGGAACAATAGATGTTGTAGAAAAAGAAACACCACCATTTTTATTTTTATCTTTTTTTAGAATATATTTTAAGTCTTACCTCATAGTGAAAAATGGTTCCAATTAAATCATCAAGAGCAAGATTAGTTAACATCCTTGTATCATCATCTGTAATTATTTTTGATTCCCACTCAGTGGGTATAATATAAATGATCTTCTAAAATAATATTTCAACCTAAAGTCCATTTTCTCTAAGATATTGTAAATTACTAATAATTTTTAGGAACCTTTGGTGTATCTTGGAAACCAACTCACCAGGAAGAAAATCAACGACCTAGTAATTGGATCTAAGCACAACTCTTCTGGTTTCCATTACTTTGGATTTACCAAAATGGTTGACTTAAAATTTTCTATATATACTATTTTATGCTTCACAAGATGGATATGATAGCAATTAGAGGATCATAATATTATCTTATATGGCTATACTTACAAGAGGGGGGGTGAATAGTTATTTAAAAAGTTTAAAATAATCACAAAAGAAAATCCTCTTATGGTAAATTTATCAGACTCAAAATCAGTATGATTATAAGAGTGATGTTTGGAATAACAATGGATATAATTTATATCAAATTATGTTATTATCATAATCATAGTAATATCGATAAAACAAACAATATTGAAAGACGATTATAATGAACAAATTTATATTAAAAGCACTACAGAATAGAAACTCTTATAAACAAGTGATATAATAACTATATAAAAGTAAGAATGAATTATAAGCTATTATTAAAATATTTACTAATTTTAACCTTAAGAGTAAGGTAGCCAATAACATTGACTAAAGGTATCCACATTTTTATACTTCCTATCAAGTTTGTCTTTCCTTACCAGGAAAGACCTCAATACGATGATCAGAATGAATCTATATTCTTCTCCCCAGAATCCCTTTATATGATGATCGTCATCTGTTTTCCTAGACTCGAAATCCCTCCATCTGATGGATCAGATTCACCATCTTTCTATACTCAAAATCCCTTGATCATAATAATGATCAGATGCAATTACAAAAGAAAATGTTCATAAAAAAACAACCACGACAAGAATTCCTTCAAATTTTCAACTCTCTAAATAATTATAATGACTAAGAGTGAGTATTTAATGTTTTAAATATTCACATGACTTGAGTTTTGAATGAAAATTTTCACATTAAACTCTTCAAACTACTTTCTATTTATAGACGTAGCTCCAACAATCATATTTCAATGTTTTTAATGGCCTTGGAAAGCTGAATCTTGCCAGATCAAAATTCTCTGTCATAACTAAAAGTTCGATGTCATTTTTTTACACTACTAAAATGTTATAGGTATTCCTTATAATATAAATAAATCTTTTTATTATGATTATAATATTCTTTTAGTTTGATGGAATTCCTTATATATTTTCAGTACGACAAACCAAATGATATTTGGTTCGATTGTTTCTGTACTAGTATTTTTCGTATGATCATGACTTTTGTCAATATGAAAGAAAAGAAAAAATTATAACTATTGATTTGATTAAAGGTAAGTCTTATGGATCAGACATATACTCATTATGATTATCCTAATGAATAATAGTAAGTTTTGACTCATAATACATTTGATCTTTTTCTATGTATGGTAAAATAAAATGTTTTCTACAAAAATATACTAAAATACTTGGGACATAAAAAGTTAGCAAAATTGTTTTAAGAAAGTGTTTGTGATTTTCAAAACTAATATAATGGAAAAGTTAGAAGTAATACATATGACTCAAAAATTTCACCCTATAAAATTTAAGTAATATAAAGTTATCAGTAGTTGTTTGATTCACATTTAGTATAAAGAGTTATGGGTAAATTTATTACCTTAGGTATGGAAGGAGATTGAGGGGAATATATTTCCTCAAAGCTAGTGGGGTCATGTGGCTCTTCATGTATTGAGTTTTGTTCTAATATTGGTTCTCTTTTACCCCTTTCCACATACTAGTCTTCCAAAACACTCAAAGAAATAATATAATTTAAATCATATATTTGTGCTTTCATACCATTCATCATCTTATATGCATCTCTTAGAAATATTTTCTCCTTGAAATATTCTTGAGGTTACACTTTAAAACATACACCTATAATGCCTCCATATTGTTTTGGTTGATTAAAATATTCTGAAAGTAATTTTTTGGTATAGTCAATTAAGATTTTTATGTGAAAACCATATAAAAAAAATTTGAAAACCTAAAAAAGATATTTTATCTAAAAATATTATAAATCATAAAAATTACTATTATGTCATACTTACACATGATTCCCATAATATTTGTGTGTTTTCATCTACGAATTTCCCTCTTTATTTATAAAATCCTCCTTTATTAACACATGAAATGGGAGAGAAGTGGATTTGGATTTTAATTCATCAATATACATATAAAAAATGAATATATGCTATTTTATATCACATAAATCATTTACTGTAGATTTAAAATATATACAATTTTCTTGTTAAGTGAAGTGTATCCCATCACTGATTTACTGTAGGGGTATATTAGTTTTGATGCATGCTACTTATAACCAGCACTCCTGTTCTAATTCATAAATTATCTATTTTGATTAAAAGTGGATATAATAAATAATTTTAAATAAAATATTATCTATTACAGTGCACCTGAAATGATTACCCATCACCATGACTAATGAAATATTTCCAGGTTTGTTTATATTGATTGAATATGAATCTGGTGGGTGAGTTTTTACTTTCCCCTCAGCATCTATAAGATGTTTCTTCACCATTAGTTTCTAGAAGGATTTATGAGCTTTTTTAGTGTCCATTAATATAAATTTCATAAAACAATAATCTAAAATAAGTTAACTATTAAAGGGATCATGAAATGTAAATCAATGTTTTGTTGTATAATTTTTTAAAAATGGAGAAATTATATCCTGATATTACCCTAATATCTTCCCATATTGTTATCTTCATATAAATCAAGGAATTATTCCAAAAATTTATATTATAACACCCCTATAAAAGTGATACATAAAAGGATAAATGTTACCACCCATGTCCACAAGGTGGACCTTTATTTTCGAGAGCCTACCTAGTTAGAACTATACCATTAAGCATGCTTATCTTGGAGTAGTCGTTAATATGGGTGTCATTTTGGTAAGATTCATAGGGTGTGTGTGAGTGAGTAAAAAGCACACTGAAAATAATAAATGTTGGTCTGTGGGGAAAATAATTAGTATAATAACCCATTGAGGTAGGGGACCACATGTATGCAGGGAAACTGGTGGTACCTGGATGGACATGACCCAACAAAAACATAATGAAGGGTGTCTCGAATGTCAGCAGGGACCAATTGTTACATTGGTATGATAACCCATTCAGGCAGGGGACCATATGTCTGTGGAAAAAACCGGTGGTTCTTGGAAATCCATGACCCAATGAAAATGTTTAAGTGAGATGTATCGTCTGTTAGTGGGGCCCATTTGTTACATTGGTATCTAAGCCAATACCCATTTGGAAGTGAAAAGGCACTAACTGGGTTTGAGGCTTGGGGTCCACAATAAGGGTTTTGGGCTTTAAAGGGTTGGAGAGTGTAACACCCCTAAAAAAGTGAGACTTACAAGTCTAAATGTTACTACCCAAGTCAACAAGGTGCACCTTTATTTTTAGGAGCCTACCTGATTATAAATCCACAGTTAAGCATATTTGGAAAGGAGTAGTGATTAGGATGGGTGACCTTTGAGGAAGTTTCCCAAGGTGTCTGTGAGTGATCACAAAGCACATTTGAAAGAAAAAGTGTTGGATGATATAGATAATCATTAGTTTGATACCCCGTTCCAGCACATGGGTGGTCCCCATGTTGGGGACCACATGTCTACGGGGATACTGGTGGTACCTGGAAGGATTAGACCTGATGGTCATGTTAAGGTGGGGTGTATTTACTATAAATGGGCCTGAATTGTTACATATATCAATTAGAACATGAATTCTAGTTTTCAACCCAATATAACAATTAAAAATTTATTTTTTGGGGCTGAAAGTTTGGC
Source organism: Viscum album (assembly GCA_963277665.1). NCBI lineage: Eukaryota > Viridiplantae > Streptophyta > Magnoliopsida > Santalales > Viscaceae > Viscum > Viscum album. Next base: position 156,207,748 of record OY728150.1, read on the forward strand.
CATATTGATTCCATATTACCTAAAATTTTATACATTTTATTATTTATTTTATTTCTTTAGTTAACATTGTGATTCTACACTGCTCTTGTTTTTTTTCATCCACATGTTATTGATACCCTAAAAATTCTATAGTTTTAGCATAAAAAATTTATTCTTCCTTGGGATTGGTAACATCAAAATTTGAATAAGTCATTATCTTCATGAGTAGTCAACCATTTATGTTATATTACATACATGTAGTAGCGAAGACATAATATTTTGAGTAAAAACTCGATATATTAAAAAATAATTTAACATATTCATTGAACTCTATTTTTTCCCTTAATGGTTGAAAGGATTTGGATCCTCTATTGATTATTCTAATATACATTTTGTGGTCCCCTTTTACATACAAGACATTCTCTACATTGGTACCTCTATGAAATGATTGTGATCTCATAATGAAATGGTCATCCTCAATTTTATTTTCATCTAACCCTATAATTTATTTATTTTTCAATAGAACAATTGACCAATTCATATTTACTGGATTTTGGATATAAAATACCTTCATTACTGTTGATTCTGATACGAATAGTTCATCCTTATACCCTTCCACTCTAAAATTCACATTCTTGATGCCCAATTCATTTACTTTAACCATACTCATATTTTCAACCCATTTTCAATGGAAAATCAGCACTTTAAATGTTGTATAATTAAATATGTATATTTATTTAATTATTCTAAAGTATGAAATATTTTCATAAATTGGGTTTATATCCTTAGAACCAGGTATGTGCATCACTTCCTCTAGAAGCCTAACACTAATTTTTAAATCATACTACATTCATCTCGTGTATTTGTATAGTATGTATAACCAATAATTTATAACCACTATAAGATAATAAATTTTCATTTGGTTTTAGGTCTGTCCATTGAAGTCATTTAGCAACTAAATTCAGATTAACCAAAACTTCTTATAAATATAATCTTAGAACCATTCTATAAACTATTGATTATGTGTATTTAACATTCTGATTTTATCCCTTGATGTATTCTCATATCAAAGAATTAATTTTTGTGCTTCAACTTAAGGATAATTTTATCTACTACTATTTCAAATGTAAAGGTGGGATTTCACCTATTATGTAATAGTGATTATAAAATCATCTCTTCTAAAAATATCTTCTCCGATAAGGAATCTGCTGTGAAATTATTTTTGGAGACCAATGTTATCAGCATAATATAGGTAATCGATACAAAATTAAAGAAATTCATTAATAATATTTCATTTTACAATATAACCTTCTAATGGCATTAATTATTAATATGCCATTTCAAAATTTCCATATATCGTTCAATTGGGTACATCCATCTATAATATGTAGGACCATATAATTAAATCTCTCAAACCAAGAGAACCATTAAGTTAACTCTCATATCAAATAATGGTGGTGGGAAGGACATCTATAATTCAAATAATACAACATCAATTTCTTTTTTCATGATTGGAAACTTCATCATGCCCTTAACTTTAATGAATATGGATTTAAAAAATAAACCATGTCTGGTTAATTTATGTTGCACATTTTTAAGAAGAATGAAATGAAAAGTTACATGGATTAAATCCTACATCAAACCATGGAATTCATGTTTTTCAATACCCTATAACTTCAAATCAATCATTGAAATAAAATTCTTTATATTTGATAAAAAATCCTATGGATATTTTACATCATTAAGATAGTTTCAAATTTTTTTTTTATTTTTTTGAAGAGTGTAAGATGTTGGGGGAAGAAAAGTTTATTTTTCACCCATTATTGGTTTCAACTCTTCTCTTATCCCCATGTAAACCATGTCTAGACTATCCTAGATGATTTTTTTGTTTGCTTCATTTCGTAAAATTCCAATAACACTATCATAAATGTTTTCCCCAAGTGCATGGAATCAAGAAAATGTATGATGTACAAAAAATTCTAGTACGGTAATTCAAAGAAAACTGATCTCTTTTCCCAAACATATTTTGTAAAATTTTCAAATTTTGTTTATTATAAATAGTTTCAATATCTTTTACTTTTTTTAATAATTGGTCACTCTTTAGTAGAGGGAGAAATGTACATTGTTATGTATTTCCATCGAATGATGTCATCTAGGATAGATAGTTATGTCGCTTGGGTAAACATTTATTGTGACCTAAAAAAATATTCTTTAAATAATGTTTCAACCATACTGAGTGTGTAAATTTTTCCCATACGAGACAACCTAAACTTCCTTTAATGAAATAGTCTAAAAAATTTCATAATAAGTAAAATCGTTTGTCATCCCACACAACATGGCTCCCAATGTGAACTCTTCACTTCAATGGAAATCATACAATGTAAAAATTGTATCCCATGACAATTTTAGATATTTATGTAGGATGGAAATGTAGATGAAGATGATCAATTAAGATAGGGGTTAATTTTAAGTTTAAAAACATTTTTAACCTTAAAAACACTTTTATTAACAAAATTAATCAAAATAAATTTTCTTAAACCCTCTTTTGTAAGGTTAAGGAAAACCCCTTTGGGGCTAATAAAATGATTATCAAAATGGTTAAGTACACATGTATACTTAAGTAATATTCTACCTTAAAGAATATATAATATTAAATCATAGTTTCATGAAAAGAGAAAGTATAAGAAACCCTTTATTATTGTTAAAAATTGCAGCTGAAATTTAAAGTACATGTAAAGAGTACAAATATTTTAACCCAAAGAGTAGGGTATCCAAAAAAACTTGGATAAATATCCCTTGATTTATACTTTCAAGAAATTATCTCTTACACACCACTATGTAAATCCCTCGATACGAATATTGGTATTTGACTTCCTATCCCTACAAGCCCTCGATCTATAAAATGATCTGTACCTATGTCTTCCTTTAGTTGTAAGCCCTTGATTAAGTAGGTAATCAACCCTTCTTTCTTTCTTCAACTTAGAAGCCCTCGATCTTAATCCCCAAGGATCAGTGCTTCACTAAGCATAATAAATCTTAATTAAGATTTTAAGTATGTAGAAAAAGATATTCACATCATAATCTATTCAATGATTTTGCACAAATAAATTTTTGAAGAGATCTTGTGTTTCTCCAAATCCTAAATATTGAAGGTGTTATGAGCGCATCCAAATGGCATAGTATTTATAGGTGTGATCTCCAATGATCAAATTTTTATCCAGTGGTCATATGTTTCTAGAAATTTTCGAGGGAACTATATAGTTAGCACTTACAACAGTCATATAATAATAGATTAGACGGCATATTTAAGTATAAGAAAACATCATGAGAAACATTATGTTTATATAAATCCTCTTATATGAAAAATTACATTAAGAAAAATAGTAACTTTAAAAAAGTTATAATATCATTACATTAATTAAATATAGTATCATTAATAAATATATAAAATAATTACATTTTATAAATATTGTAACATTAAGAAAGATATAAAATCATTAAATTAAGGAAATATATTAACTTTAAGAAAGATATAAAATCGATACATTAAAGAAATAAATTCTTGATTAAAAAATTTAGACGATTCAGATTTGAGAAACCATGAATTGGAATTTTATTTTTGAATGATTTAGAATTTAAGGAAATATGAATCAAATTTGAAAATTTGAATGATTCATAATTGAGAACGTAGAATCGAAACCAAAATTTTGAGAGAACCGGAATCACAATTATGAAGAAATTGGAATTGAGAAAATGAATCGTATTTGATTTTATGGATGATTCAAAATCGAGAAACATAAATCAAAATCACAATTTTGGATGATTTAGATTTGGGAAACATAAATCAAAATCATAATTCTGGATGATTTAGAATTGGGAACATGAAGGATTATGAGTTTTATTAAGGATCTGATTTGTTCCAGTAGCAATTAGTCTTAAGAAAAAATAACGTTAGAATTAGCTATAAAAAGATTAAAGAACATGTATATTAATTTACTTATAGATAGAAAGTATTATTAAGTAAATGTGTTTGTGATTTCAAATAGACTAGAGAAATTCATAAAGAATATTTTGACTTAACAATATCTCCCTTTTTGGAAATCACAAATAATTGATTTAAGAAAACAATATTAAGATGGTAACACATCATATTTGAACTTGAAAGAAGAAATTATCCCCTCCTTACTTTATGACTTAAGATGAATATGAATAACCCTCCCTTAGGTTAATAAATCCCCTTAAGGATTATATTTCTACTTTATATATATGTCTTCCTTTATTAAAAAAATACCCCCTTACTTAAGGGTGTCTTCTTCAAGAAATATTACCCTTACATAGACATTATTATCCTATACCTATATTCTTTTTAGAACATTATTCTCCCCTTTTTGATTTTCAAAAAGGAATGGGGAATATAATTTTACTAAAAATTTAGGAAACATATGTGAAAAAATAGTATATAATCATTCCTTATCATTGAAAAAAATTATAATAAAAGATTAAAAATATAATAAAATCAATCTTTATTCAGAATTAATGTTTTGACAATGGCCTTCAACTTCTTCAACTCCTTGTAATCATCTTCAAACATTTGTAGAAGAAATTTTTGATCGTGAGTCTTATTCTCATGTTTCTAAATCTTTTATTCCGGAGCTTTAATCAGATCTTCTTGAGAATTAAGATTTTGATCCATATATTCTCTATAAGCCTTCATTCTTTTAACTTATTGAGTAATATAATTTAAATTCCTATACAATTATTTATCTTATTGAAGTCAAATTCTTATCACTTTCTTTATCTATTCTAACGAACTACTTGAATTATATTTAAGGGACTCTACAGATTATTTGAAATAATTCTTGACTGAGTCAGACATATCACCCAAAACATTAAGATCACAATTGATCTGTTTTGACAAAGTTTTCATATATGTGCATGAATTCCAATGAGAATCATAATTTTACAAAAAAAATTTAAATCCAGATTTAAGATTGATTAGCTTCTATGATTTTTAATCATTTAGATTCTACTATATCTATCCCAACCACTAAATATTATTCTTTTCTTAGCTCTTTATCTTTTCCCAACTTTGATACAACTTCATTTGGGTAGGATTTCTGTTTCTTCAACATTGGTGGTTCTGAAGATTGATTTGTTTTCTATGGTTCTGATACTTTTGACATTTATTTCTTAGGATCAACTAATTATTTTTTAGAGCTTTCACCAACTTATCCTAATTTTATAGACAAGTCGAAAAACTCATTTATCTTATCACTTAAATAATATTTAATTATTTTAAGTGTGTCATCACTTAAAAGAAGAATATTGAACTTCTTTAGTTTGATATGCAATTATATTTTCAAAATATCATACAATTTATGATAAGCTTAGACAAGGTTGCTGGAAACATCAAGATCTGAGACTTGATTGAATCATCCTTTATCTTGATGATTGTAAGAAATATATACTTGTCTAGGTAAATCATCCTTAGATTAAAAATAAAATCCATCTTGAAGATGTCTATTATTTTTATGGGTTCCTTGTGTCCTTTTCTTGGTATTAAAATACCATGCATCCATAATACCACAATCCTATAGTTAGCTGAAATATTGGACTGTTTAAGCCTCTTGACTCCCTACAGACCTAAGAAATCAATAGCCTTAACTCTATCAAAATATCCTTATGAATTTTGAATCATATAAGAGAAATAGTATGCTTTACCATCATATAGTATCTCAATAATCTCTGTAGATATCTTATAAGACATATAATAAGTTTTTCCATAACTCTTAAACTGAAAATTATCCTTTCCACCTTCATTGAAAAAAATCAACTGATAGATATAATTCAATTACCATGTCTAGATATACTAGATATTTTTCTCCCTTATTCTTCATAATGAAAATACTTTCCCATGCTTGAAAATTTATGATCATGCTTATTAAAGAATAATACATAAGAAATAAATATTGATCAACTAACCTCTTTATGAATATTGAACATTATTTAAGTTCCTTATTCATAGGCATTGAAGTATAAGAGGAGATTGATAGAGACATTTAGATCTTAAGAAAGAGATCTGGAAACTAGAATGCAGAATTTTAAGGGTGGGAACAAATCTGAATATTGAATATTCTTTAAGTTTCTTTATATTGGCATTGCGGTGACGATTCAACTTCCAATATTAACCCAGCGGTGGTAGACAAACTAATTTGATATAACAACTGATACTAAATTGAATAAAGTTTTATAGATTCTGATATTTTTAGTTTTTAAGGAAATAAAATGGTATTTAATGAATGAAGAACCCGTTGATGTTTTTTAAAACATGTTTGAAATACTAACAAACAGAAATGAAACTAAGAGATAATGAGTAAGATGATGTACTTTTCAGAGTTTTATGAATGTTTTCCAATATTTGATAATATTATTCTTAGATATATTAGATTACAAAAAGTTTTATTAGAGTCTGAGAACATTTTATATGTTCCAAAAACTGTTTTTAGGTTTTGAAAATTTTTTATTTGGTTCCAGAATATTTTTATTAAGTTCTGAAATTTTATATTAGGTTCTAATTTTTTTAAAGAAAATCAAGTGTACCCCCCTATGAAAAGGAGAATCGGAATGTTAGGAGAGTTTTTTTAAAAGTAGATATGAATTATTACCTTACAGTTATCATTCCTAACATTTTTTTAATTTATTCAAATCTATATGAAGGTAATGATTTTGTAAAAATATGAGCATGTTGTTCTCGTATTCTGACAAATTGTAAAATGATATCCCCTTTAAGTGTGTGATCCCTAAAAAAGTGATATCTAATATCTATATAATTTTCATGTGAGTGATGAGTAGGGATTTTTATTAAGGATATGACACTAGTTTTATTAGATAGTATCTAAGGTTTAGTAAAAATCATGCCATAATCAATGAGTGTGTGTTGCATCTACAACACTTGATCACAACAACTTCCAACTACCACATATTCAGCTTCAACAGTGGAAAATGATACGAAGTGTTTTTTCTTACATGAACAAAAATTAATGAAACTCCTAATAAATGAAAAGTTCTGGATGTAATTTTCTTATCTATTATAAAAACACCAAATTCTACATCTAAAAATACTTTTAAAACAAAATCATTTCCAGAAGATTAGAAAATTCATAAATCCATAGATCACTTTAAATTGTGAAAAATTATTTTCACTGATTTTAAATGGGATTCATTTGGATTATATTGAAATGTTGTATTTAATCATACAAAAAAAATTAAGTCTACATGACTAGTTTTTAATTATAGTAAACTTCATATCATACCTCTAAATGTTGTTTGATCCACTGGTTGATCAGATTCATCAAGATCAAGGGTATTTTAGGTACTGATTTGAGTACTTATACTTTTAGTGTTGTCATATCCATACTTTTTAAGAAGATATTTAATATACCTATTTTGATATATATAGCTTTCTTCTAGTTTTTGAGAAATATGAAAACCAATGAAAAATGTTAACTCACCCATCAGACTCATTTCAAACTCATATTTTATAATATTTTAAAATTAATTGGTTAATTATTAAGAATTTTATCTGAATATAATGTATTCAATATAGATTTGAACAATTAAAACATCTTTATTTTCATTCTTTATAAAAATGGTTGGATCACCAGTTCTATTAACATAATTGTTTTGTAACATAAATCCTGTAAGTTTATCATACCACACTCTAGGGGATTTTTAAAGTCCATATAATGATTTTTAAGTTTAGAAAAAATGTTCATGATATTTTGTGTCTAAAAAACTATGTGGTTATTCAACATGAACTTCCTATTTAACATATTCATTAAGAAAAGAACAATTCACATCCATTTGAAGAGGTTTAAAATTAAATAATACTGCAAAGGATATATAAATTCAAAATGGATTCAGGTTTAGATACTAGATCATAGGTTTATTTATAGTCTATTTCTTCCTATTGATTATAGATTTTAGAAACTAATCGTTCTTTATTTATTATAATGATTCCATTTGCATCACATTTATTTTTGAAGGCCCACTTTACTCCAATTAGGGAAGTTTCTTTTGGCCTTTCAACAAAGTTCCATAATTTGTTCCTTTTGAATTAATGCAGCTCATCTTGAATGTCTTTAATCCAATATTCATCACCTAAATATTCATTAATAATTTTTTGTTATAATTGGTAATGAAATTCTAGATTCTTTACTTCATTTCATAAATATCTTTAAGTCTTTACTATTTGATTTATATCACCAATGATACTATCACTGGGATGATTCCTTAGGAACAATTTATTTGGGTTTTATAAAACTTGTTAATCAACATAAGGTAGAAATTCATCTTGGGTAAATACTTCAGAAATAATTTCTTGGGAATTTTCCTGATAAGAAGAAAATTATATCAAAGGTTGATAATCGGTTTTTTGAAAACACATCTGAAGATGTGGGTTAGAGTTGTTTAAAAACAAATGGATCACTTTCATCAAATTTAACATGTATTGTTTCCTCAAGAATACAACATTTTTTTGAAAACTCTATAAGACTTAGAAGTTGTGGAATATCCTGAGAATATACCTTCATCAGATTTCGGTGTGAAATTGTGTGAGTAATATTTTGTATTAAAAATGAATTCTTTTTATCCAAAAAATTTGAAGTATGAAAATTTTGGTTTTCAGACTATCCAAAATTTATAAGGTGTTTTTATTAAGAAATGGCCTGATTAAAACTCAATTTATAGTATAACAAGCAGTACTAATAGCTTCTACTAATTTTTTTTTGGAAATTGGGTATTCACTCAACATGGTTCTTGTTATGTATTGATGAATTCAATTTCTTTTTTCAATAACATCATTTTGTTGAGGTGTTCTAGGACCTAAGAAGTTATGTGTAATGTCTTTATTACTAAAAAAAGTTTCAAAATATGGAATTTCAAATTCTCCACCATGACCACTAGAAATAGTTACCAATGGTAGGTTTTTCTCATTTTTAACTTTGTTTGAAAATTATTTAAAATAAGAAAATGATTTATATTTATTTTCTAGAAAATAGACCTATGTAAATCTTGTGTAGTCATTAACTAAACAAAATACATAGTATTTTCCTCCAATACTTCCTATTTTTGTAGGACCGAACAATTCCATGTGCACTAGCTATAAAGAATCAAAAATTGAGACTTCACTTATAGATTTAAATATTGGATTATGTTTCTTTCCATATTGACAAGGTTCACAGACTTTTGAAGAATCAAATCTATGATTCAGTAGATATTTGAGAATTATTTTCTTTGATAGTTTACATATGTTACTAAGGTTATAGTTTCATAGTATTATATTCCATAACCAATTTTGTTCTTCAATTTCACTAAGGAAATTTATTTCTGGGATCCTAAGGTCTTCTAAGTTAAGTGTATAAACATTCTCATGGTGATGGGAAGAAAGAAAGAATTCATCCTTGGAATTGCGTACTAATCATTTATCATTACAAAAAATCACATGGTAACCTTCATCACATAATTGGATTATGCTTATAAGGTTATTCTTAAGGCCTTTCACTAAAAAACCTTTGAAATTAAGTCTTTTACATGAAAAATTATATTACCCATACCAACAATTTCTCCTTTAGCATTATCTCTAAAAGTTACTATTCCAACTTTTATTGTAATAATCTTTTCAACGAATTTTTTTTATCAGTCACGCGATGAGAAAATCCTCTTTCCATGTACCTTGTATTGCTGTTGGTATACCCTTTGTGTTCTTTAAAATAAAAAAAATTGGTTATCAGAATCCAAACATTCTTGGATATGGAAATATTAGAAAATAAAATCTTAGTAATCCACATTTTCTTAGAAAATTTAGAATTATGAAATTAGAAGGATTGAATTTCATTTAAAGAATTTTTTTCTACCAATGTCCACCACTTTGACACTTATTTTAGAATGAGACACATTGAAGTACAAAATATTTGTGACTAAAAATAGGTTTTCAGTTAGAATAACCAAATCCAGAACTATTCCTATGTTGATGAATTTGTGAATACAACTTATCAAAATATTCTTTACCAGAAGTAAAATTTGATAAAATTTTATTGAAGGAAAATATTTAATTTTTTAGTCCAAGGAAGAAATTATTATCCTCAAATGTATTATTATTAGGATTTGAGTTTCTCCCCAAAACATTTTTCTTAGAAATAATATCTTCAAAATCCTTAAAATTTTATCTTTTTCAGAATTAATTTTCTCAAGGGTTTTAGAAATAAAAACAAATTTGAAAGAGTTTTCATCATGATATTTAAAAAGATCTGAAACTTCATTTATTAAAACCTTGATTCTTGAACTTTCCTTATCATGTTTAATTTTTATCTTACTATTTTCATTTTCAAGAAACTTGGAAAACCTAGATACTTCTTCAAAATAAGGTAAATAATTATCTTATACTAAGGAAGATTCTTCATCTGTAGATGTATACTATTCTTTATTAGGATAATTCAAACTTCAATATATGTTAGTTAAAGATTCAAGAGTGTGTACCTTATCCATAAACATTTATTTCGAATAGGAATCCTGGAAATAAGACTAATATTTTTCTATCCAAAACATTATTTATCTGAGTATTCATCAGATGATTCTCCACCACTATCACTCCAAGAATAATTTTCCTTCAAGATTTTATTCCCCTTATTCTTACAATATCATTTTTGGTTTCTTTCAGAATGTTTATCTTTCCTGTCCTTTCTTTTTAGCTTAGGAAAATTAGGTCTGATATGTCCATCTTTCTTGCATTCATAAGATACGACTTCACAAACATTCTTATCCTTCTTATACTTCTACTTATGTCTGTAATGAATTCCATTCTCGCTAACAATATTGTTCATCCTTCTAGAAAGATTGGAAAACTCATTTTATGAGTGATCAATATCGCTTGAATCTCACTGAATAACCACTTTCTTAGAATTTTTTGACTTAATAACTTTCTCATGGGTTTTGGTTGTCATCTAATTTGAATTAGTTGTAAAATAAAAACTCCCATTATTATTCTTTATATCATCAGCATCACTCTTAAATATATTCTCATGTTTTAAAATATTTCCAAACAATTCATCAAGAATAATAGTTATAACTTTCCTTAACTCATCAATAGCAGTTATATTTGATTCCCATTCATTAGGCCTGAAGTGAATAATATTATTTACAAGAATCTAATCAGTTATCCATTTTCCTCCCATTGATAGTAGACTATTTATAATAGTCATAAATATCTGTTGAAGTTTAACTATAGGTTCTCCATAGGTAAAAAATGGATAATCTACTCTAAGAAAGGATCTTTTAGTTACAATAACTTTCGAAGTACCAAAAATATGTAACATCAAGTTTCTTACATATTCTGTTAGCTGGTTCACAAGAAGATATCTGGCTGTATATATTCCTGGTCATAGAATAAATAAATATATTAGGTACGTTATAATTAAGCTGATCATCTTTCTTTTCTTTTTTATTAAAAATTATGACTTCATTGTCTGAAATTTTATTTTATCTAGTAAGTATGGCGAAATTGTTAACATTAGTGCTGATAAAAATAATAATCATTCTATCTACCCAACACTTATAATAATTCCCATCATATATAGGCGGTATTCTAGGGTTCATACTGTATATAGATCTGACATTCATTTATATCATCTTTAGAATGATAAAAAAAATATTTTCCAGAACACAATTTATTATAGAAAATATTTGTAAACAAAAAATTTATAAAAGAAATTATAAAAAACTTACAGAATTAAAGAAAGAGTAAGTAAACTAAATAGTGGGAATTTTTAATTTATTCTATGTGCAAGTATCGGTATCTCATAGACCTACTCTCATACCGATTATAGGATTGAAATGTAGATTTTGACGCTCAATTACAAGAGGGGGGGTGTAAGGCCCCAGCCTTAAACCTTAAATAATCTGGAATTAATTTAATAATTCACATTGAGGATCCTTTTAGGTTTAGAGATTTAGAGAATTAGGTCATAACTTATACATAAAAACTTGTATATTACATGTAGAAACTTCTACTCAGTATCAATTCTTTTCATAAAATAAAATCTCTTAAAAGAAAATAAACGTGTTTAATTCCTTATTTTAATTAACATAACTTTTCCATGATCCCATCATTGACATTATTCCAATTTATGACCTATGAAAAACATTTCAAAAACTTGGGATCATCATAAAAGGCTCAGTAAGTATAAGGCCCCAACCTTAAACCTTACCTAATCTTGAGTTATTACAAGATTACACATTGGGGATCTTTTTAGGTTTAGAGTTTTAGAGTAATAGATCATGAAACTTGCATTACATTCCACATTTAAACAAATTGGTTACATAAAATACAATATTCATTCTTCCCATCAACGGAAACATTTTTAAAATAAAACACAGATTCTTTCTTGACACATCCTTGACACTATCATCACATCATGTACCTTTCCCTTGACCTATGAAAATCATTTCAAAAACTTGGGATGTGCATAAAAAGCTCAGTAAGGGTTATAAAAAATATGGAAAGGAAACATGAGTTCATATATACATAAGAATGAAATCATACTTTACCCATAAAACATAGTCACTTTAACATATCTCATCAAACCATGAATAAATCATAGAATTCATAAGACATAAAGGTAACTTGAGGCATTCATAACATTCTTACGTAGGGAGTAACCCTCTTGGTTACGTTTGGAATACCCATCACAGTATATTCCCTAAATATCTTCGGAGAAACCTTAACGTTTCACTCCTTCGCGTTACCCAATGCATTGGAGAGCTATATCGGGCTCACCCGCCCTTAGTTTATCACGGAACCACCCGTTTTCATAACAATGCCCAAGAACCATAACATAAAAATATCACATAAAACATGCATATAGTAAAGATAACATTTCCACATTTCAATCACAATCTAACATTTTAGGATATTGAAATAATGAATCCATTCAAAAAGAAACCATTTCCAAAACCATTTAAAACATTTAATAAAGAGATTTTTGAATCAAAGTGTCCCATACCACCTTGAAGCTTTTAAAATTTTAAACCATTAATATCCATATAAATAAATCCTTAAAACCACTTTGAAAACATGGATATTAACAAGAACAAATAATTAAAACATTTAAAGCGATATTTTGGTTAAAGGGGTTCTACAAAAATTAGAGATACTTGAATACAATAATTGAGGAATAACATTTAGTCAGAACTTTATAATATCATGAGAATAAATGGATTCATGATATAATATTCCAAAGGATAGTATATACACCATATAAGAGTGAATTGGTTCATAACAACAATGAAGTCTCAGTAGAAATGTCAAATGTGATGAATTCCCTTATAAAGAAGGTATCCTTAAATTAAGGATAATTCAATCTCAAAATTATGTGTGACAAATATAAATACACCCAATGTAAGTGGATATTAAGTGTAAAAAAAAAATGTCATTCACACATATTCAAAAGATGACATATTCAATAACTACATGTTGAACCCAAAGAAATCGAAATTGGGTTAAAACGTTCCCTTGGTAAAATTCGACAGCCTAACGACATCACTTCAAAATTCAGAAAATGAGTTGATGAGAGATAAAAAGGGAATCTCATCACTTGGACATAAAATTTAAATCAATAATGATATAAAAGAACATATCCCAACATAATAGTATGTGAATTAAAAGACATAACAAAAGAAGTCTTTTAAAAAGAGGAGGGTGAAAGGTCCGCTTACCGAGTTGGGTAACTTTCGAAACGTACACCCCATGGAAGAAGGGTCATAAAATGAAGATGTGAATACACATAAATGAAATTATACTAAACAAAGTGTATAATAATGGGCAGTACATACAACAATCAAAGTAAATTGTGGCAAATGTAGCATAAATCTCACGTGAATAAAAGTGAGATGAAAAATCCCTTATGAAAACTCGACAGCCTAACGACGCCACTTAAAACTTCCAAAAGGGTTTTATGAGAGGAAATAGGGTCTCTCATCATATCAACATAAAGTTTACAGAAATAAGAATACAAAAGAACATCCCCCAACATAACAATTAGGAGCTTAAAAGAAGTGACATAAATGAGAGTACTTAAAAAGAAAGAGAGATGTTGGATCTCTTACGAAAATTCGGCAGCCTAACGGCGCCACTCAAAACTTCCAAAATGGATTGATGAGAGAGAATAGGGTCTCTCATCATATGAACATAAAAATTACAGTAATATTAATATAAAAGAACATACCAATCACAATAAATATGAGCTTAGAAGGAATGACATAAAAGAGTGTACTTAAAAAGAAAGAGAGGAGCAGGATCCCTTACCTCGTATCCGACTTGACCCGACCGTTCTTTAATCTCCTGAATAATAAACTTGAGTTAATTTATACTTTCTTATGAACCTTCTTAAAGTTCATTATTCCTTTTATATCACTTATTTCAATGTTATAAACATTATGTAATCATTTAAGTTAATAATGTTTGTTCTTTCAATATTTGGTTCTTTAGTCGAAAATGGACTTCTTACAATTACATGTTGTTTGTGTGGTCAAAGGTTCATTATATACAGAATGATATTCATGATTTGGATATCATATATATCATATATATCCAGCATATAAATGTATTTATAATATTAAATAATCATTTAGAGGTAAGAAATGAAATGCACCGTTCATGGAGACGGTAAGCCGTACGTACGCATGAACGGTACTTTCATTTCTATCTCATACTTTAATGGAAAGAAACAATAATTATATAGAGGTATATTATAATTCCAGTATAAAATCATATATAATAACTTTAAATCCATCCTTTATACGTCCCACGTAGGTCATTAATGAATCAAATCACTTTGAGGGGGCGGTAGTCCGCACTTCCTAAAATGAAATTATCGTGTTTACCCATAATGGAAACAATAATGGTATGCCATAAATGAAAAATACAGAAGATTAAGGAAATAATAAACATATTATATATCATATATAAAAATAGTTACATCATAATGGCCACCTTTGAAGGTGTTAAATGAGTATTGAACAATCATCGTTTCAGGAGGTAGAATTTCGCCATCCATGGAAACCTTATGTTCTTTAACCATTTTATGTATTTGTGTGAGAGTGTAGCTCGAATAAATCTTATAAAAACATCCTAGTATATTGAAGATACTGGATTTGTTACAAAAGAAGTAAATAAAAAGAGTTTATGGGGTTGGAGAAGCAAAATAAAACAAATGAACATGAGAGAATGAATTACCTTTAAAAGTTTAACTCCTTTTGATTTGAGCCTAAAGGCTTACTTTGAAAGGATTATGCACAAAGGGAATCCTCTAGAATGAGGAGAGGTATGTGGAGATAGTAAATGGGCAGGGTATGTCCGAGCCAAAGGCTTGAGGAGTGTGTGAAATGAGGTAGAGGTGGGGGCCTTTTATAAGAGGAGAGGAGGGGCACTTTTGGAAATCATGAAACTATTATTTTATTTTCAAAAGTGTTTCGAATTTATAAGGTCCCAAATTGATATATTTCTAAGATAAGATGATAAGGATTCGAAATATTCCCATCCAATAGTTTTTGGACAAGTTTAGGTTTTAGATATTACATTATCTTTCCATTTTATTTAAATCGTTAAATAATGAGGTCATCGTTGCATCATCATGATGTCGTAATTAAATTAATTTATTTAATATCTAAAAATTATAAAAAAATACTATGATGTAGGAAATATTTTTAGATTTATAATGAATATTTATAGTCAAAATTTGTACTTGTGTAACCCCAATTAAAAACTGGTTTAGTAAAACAACTCATGTTTGTGTAAATTTAATTTTAACATTAAATAAATATATATTAATGTCATTTTCCAACCAAAGAGCCTCCATGGGGTCCCCAAGTTGACCCATGGGTTGTCTTGGTCTTCCATGACTCATACAATAGGATTAGGACAAGTTTCATGGTGTTTTCATATTTTTATAATATCATTTTTACCTTAAATTACACTAATTACCTCTAATCACGATTAATGAAAAAAAGTTACTATTCACCAAAAAATTATTTTCATCCCATTGAACCACATTTTACATACTAATGACAACCATGTATGTCGGATTTTCAAAATTCAATACACATTAGTGATAAACTTTCATTTAACTGAAAAATCAGTTTGCTTGATTACCACTTAGGGGTTTCACTATTCATCAAAAATTGGAGTTTTTCAGAAAATTACCAAAAATTCACCCTAAGATATATTTGATATTCCGAATTAAAAAATGATGTTTATATTACCTAATTCAAATAATATAAGTAGAATTAATTAATTTAATAATTAACTCCCGCTGTCAAAACAAATAGCGTGTTTTTAAGAAACAATAAGTATCAAAAGATTGATACTAGTTTAAGTCCGATTTAAAAGTGAAATTAATTCCAACGACCACTATTGGATTTAATGGTAAAAATATTTTCTAATTTCAATTTAAAATCAATTAAAAATATTATCTAATCATATAAATAAATTATATTAAAAATAGGTTTTGAATTAAAACACAACATTTTACACTATTCATTAAAAAATGAACTTTATCGGAAAAATACCAAAAAATTACACAAAGTAAAATTTGATGTCCCGATTCTAAAGAAGAGTTTTATTTGGTCCAAAATAATGTATAAGAGTGATCAAAACTATATTTAATGACAGTTCTCCATCAAAAGGTGATAAGTGAATCTTTAGTGAAAATTAGGGTATAAAAGCCTAAAATTGAATTCTTTCCGTATTTTAAGCCTTTATCTTTTATTGGATAAATGTAAAAACATTTAAAAAACATATATAATCATATTTTAGTTATTTATATCCATTCCCGCCAATATAATGGCTACATGTTAACTACCATTTAAAATAAAATTATTTTATTATTAGAGTGCAACGTAAGATTCTCAAGAAACTCGTTGTTGCGTATTGGGTACACCATCGAGCATAGCGTCCCCTTTAAAGTCATATTAATATTTTATTCCAAAATATGGTTAAATATGAAAATTTCATATTCTTTATTTACCTGGGGTGTTACAGTAAGGGATACACAAAGTCGAAAACCTGTTAGATTTCAAAACAACCTATAAACCATGAATACTTTATCATAAAGTAATAATTTTCACCATAAATATGTAGAAAAAACACCTCACTGAATATAATTTCATTTCTTACCCTTTTTTTAACCAAAAGATTACCATAATTCCCATAAAATCAACATATAGAATATAAAGGTAACTTGGGACATAAAAATACAAAAAAAAAGAATACCCATACGGTCGGCTACCATACATATCACTAAATGGAATAGCCATATGGACGACTTCCATACACAATTCATTGAAGGTTATAATTTAAACACCCATCCTTGGTTTATCATGACACCACCCATCATTTTGGATTATCATGAAACCACCTGTCAAATATCCAAGTACCATTATATAATCATAACACATAAAATATTACAAATATCAACATTTCAATAATAAACTTTCATATGAAATCAAAAGAAATAATTTCAAGATATTGAAATAGTAAATCCACTTTCCAAACCATTTTAAATACCAAAATACATAAAAAGGGTATATGGTATTTATTTTAATTTTAAAAACATTATATCTTGTTAAGGAATCTAAATATCAAATAATTTTTGTTGAGACAAAAAGGTCATTGTCACCGCATACATTAAAAAGAAACATTATTTTTGTCATTTAGTAAAATGATTCATTAAAAAATGATTCCCTTTGAATGAAATTAAAATTAAAATGGGTTTATACACCGTATAAAAAAAGTTGTGTATAAATCAATGTATGCCTCAATGAAAGAATATTGAGACGAAGTCCCTTACCTTGTATACAACTTGACTCGCTCGTTATTTAATTTCCTGAATAATAAACTTATATTAATTTATAATTTCTTTAGAACCTTTTAAAGTTTATTATTACTTTTATATTACTTATTACCATGTTATAACAGTTGGTTAATTATTGTAGTTCTTATCGGACGTTTCGTCGATGTTCGGAACTTGAGTAGAAAAACGAACTTGTTATTATGAGAATTAATCATGTAGTTATAAGTACATCATCTCCAGAATGATATTAATGATTTTAATAACACATAAATATCATATATATATATGTAATAGTCCATAGTATTTGGTGATGCGAAATGAAATGCACCGTTCATGGAGATGGTAGGCCGTACGTACGAATGAACGCTACTTTCATTTCATTGTTAGAACAAAAGAATGAAAAATAAAATGATACATATGTATATTTTAAATACATTATAATATCCATGTTATATTGGTTATATAATTTCATTAATTCTATCCTTTATACATTCCATGTATGGCATGAATGATTCATATCACTTTGAGGGGGCGGTAGTCCGCACTTCCTCAAATGAAATTATCGTAATTACACAACATGAAAAACATAAAGGTATGTTTTAAATAAAAATTACATAATCATAGAG
The DNA here is from genome assembly GCA_963277665.1 of Viscum album. Lineage (NCBI taxonomy): Eukaryota > Viridiplantae > Streptophyta > Magnoliopsida > Santalales > Viscaceae > Viscum > Viscum album. The sequence continues at coordinate 156,226,256 of OY728150.1, forward strand.
AAGATATAAATATAATATATATCAGATATAAATATAGTTCCATCATAATTTCCACAATGAGAGGTGGTAGGAGATGATCGAACAATCATTGTTTCGTGAGGTAGTAGTTCACCGTCCATAGAAACAGTATGTTCTATACCCATTAGAAGGAGGTGTGTGTAAGTGTAGTTCAAATAATTCTCATAACAAAAAAATAGTATATTGAGGATACTTGTGTTGTCATATAAACAAAGAAAAAGAATACAACAGTAAGTGAAGAAGTGGAATATTGAAAAAGAACTTTAGAGAAGACGCTACCTCTTAAAACATGTAACTCTCTTTGATTTGATCCAAAAGGTGTTCTTAAATTGCCTTCTTCCTAGGGTAAAGCTTCTAGGAGGAAGAGTGGGGGGGGGATGTTGGGAGATTCTTAGAGAAGATGTTTTATGATCCAAGGGTCTTGAGAGGTTTGTTTAATGTGTTATAAGTGATGTCCTTTTATAGGTTGGAGGAGGGGCTCTTTAAGAAAGTTTTAAAGTATTATTTTATTATATAAGGATTTTCGGTTTCAAAAGGCCAAAAACTCATTAAATTCGAATATAATATGAATATTAGTAGAAATAAAATCATCCAATAATAATTGTATAGGTTTTGGATATTTTTTAATCCTTATCTTTTTTATTTAACCCTTTGTTAACCTATTTAACTTTTACTATGTCTTCTTATATATTCATACTATATGGTTATTATATTCACCATAAAATTCCAAGCAACCCAAAATTGATCATTAATGAAAATTTTAACATCATATATGTCATTTGGACGAATCTTATATTTTTAGTACTATTTTATCATTTAATAAAATATTAATTGATTTAAAAACTCATTTATGTCAAATAATATACTATTCATATCATGATTTTTTTGAAAATCCAAAACAACTTGATTATTTCAAAAAACATTCATTAATTCAAATATAACTAGTATTAATTATCTATAAAATTCTTGGATGACAAAAAATGTTTCAAAATAAATTTATTTTAATATTTGTAATCTCATTTCTTTAAAACATTCATTAATGAGGCAATCATTACATCATCATCCTGACATTTATAAATTTATTTATTTGATGTCTAAAAATTATAAATAAAATATCATGATGTAGGAAATTTTTTTTACCTTTTAAATGACAATTTATACTCGAAAATATCACTTATATAGCCCCATAAAATTTTTTACTAAAAGATATATTTTTTTGTTACATTTTCCTTAACTTTAAATTAATTTTTATAAAATGTCATTTTCACTTACAAGTGGCTCCATGGGGTCCCAAAATAGACCTAAAGATGCCTATGGTCGTACATGTATCATCCAATGGGGTTAGGACACATGTTAGGGTAATTTAATATTATTATAATATTATTTTTACCCTTATTTACTAGATTTAACCATAATTTTTGGTAAATATAATATTTACTGAAATTACTATTCATAATGTATAAAAATAAAAGTTACCTATTTACAAAATTTGGACATTATAATTCCAAATATGGAATCAATTTTTCCAAATTCAAAACATTGAAGTTGTATAAATTAATTTAAAATTAATTCCAATTGTCAAAACAAAAAGAATGTTTTTTTTAAGAAATAAGAACTATCAAAAGATTGACACTTTTTTATGTTCAATTTCAAAGTGAAATTGCTTCAAATAAACAATATTGGATTAAATAGTAAAAATATAATCTAATTACACTTTAAAATAATTAAAAAGATAATCTAACCATATAAATAAATTATATTAAAAGGCAGTTTTGAATTTAAATGCAGTATTTTTCACTATTCATTAAGAAATTAACTTTATCAGAAAAATAAAAAATTTCATCCAAAGTAAATTTTTATGTCCTAATTTGATATATGAATTTTATTTTGTAAAATATAACATATAAAAGTGAAAAAATGTATATTTAAAAGGGTTCACCATCAAAAGGTGGTAAATCATCATTTTAAAGAAAATTTTTAGTATTTATGCTTAAAATTGTATTCATTCTCATTCTACGCCTCTAACATTTATTGGATAAATGTAAAAAAATTTAACAAACATGTTTAATCATAATTTGGTTTATTCTATTAATTTCTGCCAATACAATGGTTAGGCGTTAACTACCATTTAAAATAATAATATTATATTATTATTTTTTAGTATGACTCAGCCTTGTGTGCAATATGAGATTTTAGAGAAACCCATTATTACGTGTCAAGTATTCCATCAAACATATCATCCTCTTTAAAGTAAAATTAATATTTAATTCAAAAATATTAATATATATGAAAATTTCATATTCTTTATTTACTTGGGTTGTTACATCCTTCCCCCCTTTTGGGAATTGCATCCTTGTAATTTTATTTACTTATCAAATAAGTGGGGGTATTTATCCCTCCTAGAATTTTCAGATTCCCATGTTGCGTCTTCAACCATATAGTTTTTTCACAAAACCATTACCTGATGGGTTACCTTATTTAGAAACACTTTTTCTCTGCGGTCAATAATCTAGACTAGTTTTTCAACAAAAGAAAGATTCTCTTGATACGAACTACCTCTGGACTCAAAAACATGAGATGGATCTGGAAAATATTTTTTCAACATTGAAACATTAAAAACATTGTGTACCTAGGGTAAACATGGAGGTAAAGACACTCTGTATACAACTGATCCAACTTTCTCTAGGATTTTATAGGTTCCAAGGAACCTCGGACTCAGCTTTACCTTCTTACCAAAATGCATCAGACTTTTCCATAGAGAAAGTTTGAGAAACACATGATCACCTATCTCGAAAGAAAGATCTTTCCTTCGATTATCCGCATAACTTTTATGCCTGCTCTGAGCTATTGTCATGTGTTTTTTAATTAACTGAACTTTTTCTTCCATCACTTATACCAATTTTGGTCCCATAAAATTTATTTAACCTACATCATCCCAAAAGGTTGGAGTTCGACGTCACTTTCAATATAATTCCTCAAATGGAGCCATTTGTATACTCGAATGGAAACTATTATTATAAGAAAACTCAAAAAAAGAAAGATGTTGGTCCCAAATTCCCTGGTAATCACTTGAACAAGCATGCAACATATCTTCCAAAGTCTGAATTGTTTGTTCTAACTTCCCATATGATTGAGGATCAAAAGCTATACTAAAATTTAATTCAGTACCTAAAGACTTCTGAAGGCCTTTCCAAAAGGTAGAAGTAAACCTAAGATCATGATCAGAAACAATGGAGATGGGAACTCCATGAAACCTGAATATCTCTTTAACATACAACCGTGGAAGTTGATCTAGAGATAGAGTATCTCAAATAGGAAGAAAATGAGAAGATTTTTTCAATCGGTCAACAATAACCCGAATTTTATTATTACCACGAGATGTCATCGGTAATCCCATAACGAAATCCATGGATATATTTTACCATTTACAATCTAGCACTAGTAAAGGCTGAAGTATCCCTTTAGTAACTTCCATTATACTTTAAGCTGTTGACAAGTCAAACCCTTCATAGTAAAGTCAGCAATATCTCTTTTCATTCCATCCCACCAGTAATACTACCGAAGATTTCTGTACATTTTAGTACTGCCAGGATGAACTAAAAACATAGAAATACGAGCTTCACATAACAACTCTTTCTTTAAATGTGAATCACAAGGAACACATAGTCTCTTCCCAAATATCAAAACAAAATCTTTATTAATGTTAAATTTATGTAAATTACCCTTTTGAACTAAATCTACCCTTTTCTACAACTCACAGTCATCCTTCTGCGCTTTCATTATTCTGTCTACAAGAGACGATTTCACTGACACCTGAAATAAAATAGAGGAATTTTTTTCACCAACAACTTCTATGAAAAATTTCATCAAATCGTTAATCAAAAGATCTTGTTCCAAACATAAAATGGTTAATGCAACATTAATTTTTTGATTCAAAGCATCATCCAATTTATTTTTCTTTCCCAGATAGTAATGGATCGTGCAATCATAATTCTTGATTAATTCTATCCATCTCCTCTATCTTATGTTTAATTCCATCTGAGTTAATATATACTTCAAAATTTTGTGATCAGTATATATTCCACCATTTATCCCATACAAATTATGCCTCTAAAATTTTAATAGAAAAAACAGAAGATAATTCCAAATTATGTGTAGGGTAATTTAACTCATGAGTTTTCAACTGATGTGAAGAATAAGCAATTACCTGATCATTCTTCATTAAGACACAACTAAGTCCTTTCAACGAAGCATCACTGTAGATAAAAAACTCACAATTTATGGAAGGTAATGCTAATACTAGATCATTCACTAATCTTCTTTTCAATTCCTGAAAACAATCATCACATTCTTTTATACAGATAAAATTAACACCTGTTCGAGTTAACTTAGTTACTGGTCTAGATAAATGTGAAAAATTCTAAACAAACCATCTATAATAGCCTGCCAAAAAATGAAAACTATGAATCTCAATTATATTTGAAGGTCTTGGCCATTCTTTAACAACTTTTTTATTAGCAAGATCAACATTTATGACATTTTTTGAAACAATATAACCAAGGAATGAATTTTTTTTTAACCAAAACTCACACTTGATGAATTTTCCATACAATGTATTTTCCTTTAAGGTTTGAAAGATGACCCTTAAATGACTTTCATGTTCCTCTTTACTTTTGGAATAAACCAAAATATCATCAATAAACACAACCATAAACTTATCCAAGAACTCATGGAAAATTCTATTAACAAGATCCATGAATAAAATAGGTGCATTGGTTAACCAAAAAAGCATAACTAAAAATTCATAATATCCATATATAGTATGAAACACGGTCTCTGGAATGTCTATTTCCATTACTTTCAATTAATGGTACCCCGACCTCAAGTCAATCTTCGAAAAATACTGAGCTCCCTGGAGCTCATCAAACAAATCATTGATATGAGGAAAAGGATACTTGTTCTTAATAGTGATATTATTCAAGGCTCTATAATCAATGCAAAGTCTCATTGAACCATCTTACTTTTTAACAAACAAGGTAGTAACACCCCATGGTGATGTTCTAGGTCGAATGAAACCTTTATCCGATAACTCCTAAATTTTTTTCTTTAACTCTAAAAATTCAATTTGAGACATTATATAAGGGGGTTTTGAAATAGGATTAGCTTATGAAATTATGTCAACAGTAAATTCAACTCCCCAATTAGGTATAATACCAGGAAGCTCAATAGGAAAAACATTAAGATACTCATTTACTACTAGAACCTCATTAATCCGAAAAGTTCCTTTTCTTTCAATAATATGTGCAAGGTAACATCCATTTTTATTTATCAATAGTTTTTCATCTTCCTAATATGTTATCAAATATAATTGTTCATTCTTGTACAAAAACTAAAAGTCTTTCTGAAAATAAATCTCTTTAGCTCTATAGTCAATCTTTTCAGGGTAAATAGAAATCCAATCCATTCCCAAAATGACATAAAACTATACTAGAGACAAAACAACAAGGTTTTAAGGTAAATTCTTTCCCAAAATAAGGATAGTAAGATTATTATAATTTATTTTTTGCTTCAAAATTTTACCCATGTGTTTTTACCATAAGTTCTGGATTCATTTCTTGAGGTAAAATTCCAAATTTACTTGAAACTTTCATAGAAACAAAAGAATGTGTAGATCCTGAATCAAACAACACATTGGCATAATATGAAAAAACAAACAAAGTACCTCATACCACTTCATTTTATGGTCCTACGTCAACCGTAGTAGTATAAAAATATTTTTCCCCACCCTTATACTTTTTATCTTTTTGGTTTCCACCCTAGCTAATCAACTTTGGACACACATTTTCATAATTTCCAAAATAATTGTAAAGACCCAGAAATTTCAAGGAAACTTTTTTCTTAATTTTCTTTGGAATTTTACAAGAACGAATTTTCTGATGGCGCTTGATTCTGAGGCCCAGAGTGCCCGGAATCAATTTTCGAAGTTTGGCTCGGGTACGTTTAGTGAACGAACGAGCGGGAATTTCTAACTTTTGAACCGGTGCTCGGAATCGAATTCCGAGGGCACCGATGAACTCGCAACGCCGGTAATCGCTTAAGGGAACCTTTACTGTAGTTGCGTTTGTGCGGGTGAAGAAGTTAATTAATGTGGTTTAATGAAAAAAGTAAATAAAATTGTTGAATCAATTTTATTTCATATCAAGGTGGCTTATTTCTCCCATGGGAAGTTTGTGGTGGGGCCCATATTCACTCAACTTCCCACGTGTGGATAATTGAAAGGGTGGGGCCCACATGAACCCCCACACCTTTTCAAATCCCTTAACTCCTCTTAACCCCTCACCTTCCTACCTCCCCATTAACTCACTTTCATTAATTTTTTGACAACTTGTTATAATTAATAAGGTGAGTTACTTAATTTTAAACTCTTGAAATTCAAATGGTTAGGTTGTGTTAATAAAATAAGACTTGGTCTTATTTTATTATTGTTAGAGTTTTTTCCACCTTGAGAGGATTGGGAAGCGTGAAGTCTTCTTCTTCTTCAACCTCGACGAAGAACATGAAGAACATCTCGGACTCCGATGAAGAACATCGTTCTTCAACGAGGAACATCTCTGTCGAAGAACACAACGTCTTCTTCCAATGACGTTACCTCTTCGAACGCACCTCGAAGACAACGGAATCGATGTTATTTTTCCGCGACGCCTGACCTCCGTGATGCTCGTCATCCGCGGCTCGATTGTCGTGCACCGTTCCTGAACCGAGGTAGGGGTTTTATTTATTTATTTGATCATGAATACCAACTTGATGATCTTTGTGGTTTAAAACCAATTGTTATCGAATAACGTGAGGGGGTCGGACCACACAAACACGGCCGACCCTCCTCCTTGTTTTCGTGTTGGTTCCTTTGTGGTTGGTATGGAAAAGCTTGGTGCCGTCGCACCACGCGGATTCATGTGGAAGGATATGCGCGGCTCCGTCGCGCTACGTCGTGGAAATATGTTCAAGGACGCGACGCCGTCGCGCCGCGTCGAAGTAAACCGAAGACGCCGCGACCGGAGCAGGGCCATGGCGGAGGGGCGCGGTGCTGTCGCACCACGCCAGACAACAAGGGCCGCAGCCGGTTCCGGGCCGCGGCAGAGCAAGGTGACCGGCGGCTGAGCCGGGCCGCCGATGTCTTTGTTGGAAGGGGACCGACCACCACCGGTCCCGTTGAGCAGGAACCGGCCAGCCAGGTCAGGCCGGCCGGAAAGGGAGGAGCTGGGGGAAAATAAATTCCCCTGGCTGGATCAAAGCGGCCCCAATTAAGGGGCCGCAGTTTCATGAAACGGGAGGGGCAGCGCCCCCCCGTACGAGCTGACAAACGGCTCAGCCGTTTTGGCCGAGCACCGACCGCGCGCCCAGCGCGCGGGTCGCCGAACTGGGCCGCCGGGCCGGGCCGCACCCAGCCGAGCCGGGCTGTGCCGGTCCAGGCCAACTTGGAATCGTGGCGGGTCGACCCGGTTCGGGCCGACCGGGGGGTCTCGGGCCGGGTCGGTCCGGTCCCGAAACCCTCATTTTCGGACCATTTGGGTTCAATTGCCCATAACTTGGGCTACGGACCTCCGAATGATGCGCCGCCAGCGGAAAAAAAAAATCCTTGGAACGAGACGGTCGTTTCGATATATCGCACTCAAAGTTTTGGAATACTTTGAGTTCAGCTGGGTTGGTTCGTACACGAAACCAACCGGGCCCTCGGAGCGGAAACACTCATATCTTGAACTCCGGACGTCTGATTGACGTGTCGTCGACTTGGTTGAGTTCCTCTTAGTGAGACGGATCTTTTGGCATACTCCACCCGAGGTTTGGATGCAGGTGGAGAATGGTCAGGTTGGTTTTTCCTTAAAAACCAACCGGGCTCCTGGGACGAAAAAGCCAATAACTCTCAGACCGGGCATCCGACTGACGCGCCGTCTGTTGCGTTGAGTTCCTATTGACGATACGGAACTTTTGGATACATCAACTTAGGACTATGTGACAGTTGATGTATCATCCTCTCGGCTCATGGAGCAGACCCTCCCGAACGAGCTTACCGTGTGCGGGAACCCTAGTGCTGGCTGCGACTGCTACTGTGACGACAACGACTGTACAGAGATCCTCAGTGGATTCGACGGCGATGACTATAGCACTCAGCGATCCTACGGGGATCAGTGCTACAGATCCTGTGTGGGTCCGATCCTGTGTGGGCCTTTTCGGGGATTAGTACCTATCGATCCTTTGTGGATCTGACAACTTAGATGATTCAATACTGGTCTTGTATCCTATGTGGGTCCCAGTATAGATGAATCAATGAAGACAGCTGGTCTTGTATCCTATATGGGTCCTAGCTGTGTTGGTCTTATATCCTATGTGGGTCCCAGCTTAGATGATTCAGTACTGGTCTTGTATCCTATGTGGGACCCAGTATAGATGAATCAATGAAGACAGCTGGTGTTGTATCCTATGTGGGTCCTAACTGTGCTGGTCTTGTATCCTATGTCGGTCCCAGCTTAGATGATTCAAGTACTGGTCTTGTATCCTATGTGGGTCCCAGTATAGATGAATCAATGAAGATAGCTGGTCTTGTATCCTATATGGGTCCTAGCTGTGCTGGTCTTGTATCTTATGTGGGTCCCAGCTTAGATGATTCAATACTGGTCTTGTATCCTATGTGGGTCCCAGTATAGATGAATCAATGAAGATAGCTGGTCTTGTATCCTATGTGGGTCCTAGCTGTGCTGGTCTTGTATCCTATGTGGGTCCCAGCTTTGATGATTAAGTGCTGGTCTTGTATCCTATGTGGGTCCTAGCATAGATGAAACAATGAAGAAAACTGGTCTTGTATCCTATGTGGGTCCCAGCTTAGATGATTCAGTATCTATGTCTGATCATCTCTTTCACCTTTTCGATGATGTATACCTGTGTGAGCTGAATCCTGTTTGCTTTCCTGTGTGGATTGTGTTGTGCTATCCTGTGTGGATTACGTTTTGCTTTCCTGTGTGGAATACGTATACTTTCCTGTGTGGACTGAGTTATACTTGGGCTCGGAGGTTGGAGCGTATTGGAATTGTTGACTTAGGTATATGTATGGGCATATACCTAAGCAGTGTCGGTTGTTACTTCGTGATTGTATCTTTCCTTTGTGGTTTATCCTTTGTGGATTTTGGGAGACCTTTGGGGGTCTCAGGGTCCCTACTGAGTAGCTTATACTCACACCTGCATGGTCTATGCCCGTACTACGTTGTGTTGGTTGCAGACGATGGACATCGTTGATCGTGGTTGAGGCTTCCAGAGCAGGACAATACCTGGAGGAGGACCACTGGGTGGGACGTACTCGGAGCGGATGGCGGGGCCCGAGGAGGAGTGGAGCTATCTGTACCCACCCTTCAGGTGGGATTTCCAGTGGACAGCTCGGCGTAGAGGCTTTTAATTTTCAGTTGCTGTTTTCCATTTCGAGTTGTACTTTACTTTCAGTTTGGGTTTGTATTCTGGACCACTTACTTTCTGCACTTGCAGTTGTACTCTGTTTTTACTTAGTGTTTAATTTTTCCGCTTGCTTACTCTGAGGTTCTTGTTTACTTTACAAAGGCAATGCCTTCCCTTTTTACCGGGATGTACGCCTTGGTGCTAGTCGCCAGCCCCTGGCCTATGGAAGGCGGGCTTGGGGTAGTCACAGCACAGGCCCTGAGGATGGGTCGTGACAAATTGGTATCAAAGGAGTTCGGTTCTACCGCAGACTCTGATCTTTCTTCTGTGTAAAGCAATAGTGTTCAGCGTATTGGGTGTGGTTATCAGTCCAAGGAGTCCAATGTTGGTGCGGCGGCCGACGTATCTGTACACCAGGACCCTGACTTCTGATTTCCGGCTTAATGCACGAAAACATTGATTGCGTGTGTGTTTCAAGTTTTCTTTGTGATTACTTGTGTCAGCTCACCAGGTATACTGTTTGACCGTGGCGCACCTGTTTCCTTTTCAGGATGGCCCCACGATGGCAGTCATCTAGGGTTCCGAGAGTCGAGCCTGACGACAGCCCACCGAGCGATGAGGCCTCAGTGCAGGGATCCTTGTCAACAGAGGCACCATCGATACCTTTACCCACCGATCCACCGATGCTACCAGCCCCAGCCGCTGACGATGCACGTCGCCTTAGCACGCTGCATGAGTTCCAGTGCCAGTGACCGCCCAGGTTCCGCGGGGAGACGGACCCCCAGGTAGCTGAGGACTGGCTGGAGGTAGTAGTGAGAGTTTTTCGATTAGTGAGGACACCAGTAGACCTCATGGTGATCCTCGCAGTGAGCCTACTGCATGCGGCAGCGGGCCGATGGTGGAGCTTGATGCTCCAGGTGCACGAGGAGACATCTCTTCTTTGGACGGACTTTGAGAGCATCTTCTGCTCCGAGTTCGTCCCAGCCACCCTCCATGCGGTGCGCATCCAAGAGCTGCTACAACTACGGCAGGGCAGCATGATAGTGGCCCAGTACTCGGCGAGATTTACTGATCTCTCGCGCTACTCCACAGATATCGTACGAGACCCGTTCTTCCGGGCCCGGACCTTCAAACAGGGACTGAGTCATGAGATCAGATCTTCGATGATCTCCCTCAACATTTCGACATAGGCAGAGGTGTTGGAGAGAGCCCTTCTAGTGGAGAGGTTTCTCACCGAGTAGGCTCCAGTGATAGGGCCCTCCGCAGGACGGCCCGTAGCAGGGTCTTCTGCAGTTGGCAGTAGACAGGTGACGCAGAGGTCCAAAGGGGCCAGAACATTAGATGGGTAGTCACTGGATGAAGATTCGGTTGTGCGGGGCACACGAAGGAGAGCCAGCTACACGAGGGCCAGGCATTGCTACGCATCCAACGGGCGAGGTCACATGGCTCGAGACTGCCCGACTCATCTTACAGATGAGCAGCAGGTGGTAGAGGGACCTCCCAGACAGAGGTTCGGCCACGGTGGTCTGCAGGATGCAGGCGGATGAGGAAGAGGAGTTGGCCGAGTAGCAGATGGTGGGAGACACTTCGAGGTGTTGCCACCACAACCACTAGGAGGTCCACCCCGACTGCAGGGAGTTGGTGGACATGCGAGAGCTCAGCTTCAGGAAGCTGAGGCCTTCGATCATGGAGCTTTGGAAGCAGATGGACAGGAGCGGAACTAGTGGATATGTCTTTTGTACTTCTAGTTCCTTGTTGTTGTTGTGTAGTGTCTTTGTATTATGAGCTGCAATAGTAAACGACGCTTACCTTTGTGATGTTTTCATTCCTTTCCTCTTTTGTGTTGTTACTAAGAGGTTCCAGTTTAGATTGTTAACTTGACCCTCACTTGTGAGACATCTACTGGAGGAGACCCAGTTACCACACACTGATGCTGACAGTGTGACTCAACCCTTGGAGGCGAGAGTAATGGTTGGATCTCTTGGTAGTATCGTCGAGGCCTTACGACGTCATCATTGGTATGGATTAGTAACATCCATGTCGGGATTGACTGTATTAGGTAAAGAACATAGTTCATCCAAGGGATGAGACCAGATTTCTCTTATCGGAAAAGAATAAATCATAGCAGCTCTTGTGGGACCAGAGGTGGTCGAGGCCACGATAGAGAAGGTCCAGGTCATCCAGGAGCGGATGAAGACAGCTCAGAGCTGACAAAAGTCTTTCGCTGACAGGAGGCGGAGGCCACTAGAGTTTGAGGATGGTGACCACGTCTTCACGTGGGTCTCACCACGACATGGATTACGGAGATTTGGCCAAGGTGGCAAGTTGTCTCCATGCTTCATCGGACCCTTCCAGGTCCTTAGCAGGATTGGTGAGGTGGCTTACTGCCTAGCTCTACCGCCTTTGTATCCCTAGTTTGTGTTGAAGCTTTACAGGGACGTAAAGCCCTGTGGTGGGAGTAATGTAAAGACCCAGAAATTTCAAGGAAATTTTTTACTTAATTTTCTTTGGAATTTTACAAGAACGCAGTTTCTGACAGCGCTTGATTTCGAGGCCCGGAGTGCCCAGAATCAATTTTCGAAGTTTGGCTCGGGTATGTTCAGTGAACGAACGAGCGGGAATTTCTAACTTTTGAACCGGTGCTCGGAATCGAATTCCAAGGGCACCGATGAACTCGAAATGCCGGTAATCGCTTAAGGGAACCTTTACCATAGTTTCGTTTGTGTGGGTGAAGAAGTTAATTAATGGGTTTTAATTAAAAAAGTAAATAAAATTGTTGAATCAATTTTATTTCATATCAAGGTGGTTATTTCTCCCATGGGAAGTTGGTGGTGGGGCCCACATTCACCCAACTTCCGATGTGTGGATAATTGAAAGGGTGGGGCCCACACGACCCCCCCACCTTTTCAAATCCCTTAACTCATCTTAACTCCTCACCTTCCTACCTCCCCATTAACTCACTTTCATTAATTTTTTGACAACTTGTTATAATTAATAAGGTGAGTTACTTAATTTCAAACTCTTGAAATTCAAATGGTTAGGTTGTGTTAATAAAATAAGACCTGGTCTTATTTTATTATTGTTAGAGTTTTTTCCACCTTGATAGGATTGGGAAGCGTGAAGTATTCTTCTTCTTCAACCTCGAAGAAGAACGTGAAGAACATCTCGGACTCCGACGAAGAACACCGTTCTTCAACGAGGAACATCTCTGCCGAAGAACGCGACGTCTTCTTCCAACGACGTTACCTCTTCAAAGGCACCTCGACGACAATGGAATCGACGTTCTTTTTCCGCGACTCCCGACCTCCACGACGCTCGTCATCCGTGGCTCGATTGTCGTGCATCGTTCCTGAACCGAGGTAGGGGTTTTATTTATTTATTTGTTCGTGAATACCAACTTGATGATCTTCATGGTTTAAAACCAATTGTTATCGAATAACGCGAGGGGGTCGGACCGCAAAAACACGGCCGACCCTCCTCCTTGTTTTCGTGTTGGTTCCTTTGTGGTTGGTACGGAAAAGAGTGGTGCAGTCGCACCACGCGGATTCATGCAGAAGGATATGCACGACGCCGTCACGCCGCACCGTGGAAATAAGTTCAAGGATGTGACGCTGTCACGCCGCGTCGAAGTAAATCGAAGACGCTGCGGACGGAGCGGGGCCGCGGCGGAGGGGAGCGGTGCCATCGCACCGCGCCGGACGACATGGGTCGCGGCCGGTTCCGGGCCGCGGCGGAGTAAGGTGACCGGCGGCCGAGCCGGGCCGCCAGTGTCGGTGCTGGAAGGGGACCAGCCACCGCCGGTCCCGTTGAGCAGGAAACGGCCGGCCAGGTCGGGCCGGCCGGAAAGGGAGGAGCCGGGGGAAAATAAATTCCCCTGACCGGATCAAAGCGGCCCCAATTAAGGGGCCGCGGTTTCATGAAACGGGAGGGGCAGCGCCCCCCCCCCCCCCTCGTGCGAGCCGACAAACGGCTCGGCCGTTTTGGCCGAGCACCGACCGCGCGCCCAGCGCGCGGGTCGCCTAACCGGGCCGGGCCGACCCGGACCCAGGGTGGGTCGACCCAGTTCGGGCCGACCGGGGGGTCTCGGGCCGGGTCAGTCCGGGCCCGAAACCCCCGTTTTCAGACCATTTGGGTTCAATTGCCCATAACTCGGGCTACGGACCTCCGGACGATGCGCCGTCAGCGGCGACACGATCCTTGGAACGAGATGGTCATTTTGATATATCTCACTCAAGGTTTCAGAATACTTTGAGTTCGGCCGGGTTGGTTCGTACACGAAACCAACCAGGCCCTCGGAGCGGAAACACTCATATCTTGAACTCCGGACGTCCGATTGATGTGCCGTCAACTTGGTTCAGTTACTCTTATTGAGACAGATCTTTTGGCATACTCCGCCCGAGGTTTGGACACAGGTGGAGAAAGGTCGGGTTGGTTTTGCCTTAAAAACCAACCGGGCCCCTGTGACGAAAAAACCAATAACTCTCAGAACGGGTGTCCGATTGACGCGTCGTCTGTTGCGTTGAGTTCTTGTTGAAGATACAGAACTTTTGGATACATCAACTTCGGACTATGTGATAGTTGATGTATCAGCCTCTCGGCTCGTGGAGCGGACCCTCCCGAACGAGCTTGATGTGTGCGAGAACCCTAGTGCTGGCTGCGACTGCTACTGTGAAGACGACGACTGTACAGAGATCCTCAGTGGATTCGACGGCGACGACTACAACACTCAGAGATCCTAGGAGGATCAGTGCTACAGATCCTGTGTGGGTCCTATCCTATGTGGGCCTTTGCGGGGATTAGTACCTATCGATCCTTTGTGGATCTGACAGCTTAGATGATTCAATACTGGTCTTGTATCCTATGTGGGTCCCAGTATAGATGAATCAATGAAGACAGCTGGTCTTGTATCCTATGTGGGTCCTAGCTGTACTGGTCTTGTATCCTATGTGGGTCCCAGATTAGATGATTCAGTACTGGTCTTGTATCCTATGTGGGTCCCAATATAGATGAATCAATGAAGACAACTGGTCTTGTATCCTATGTGGGTCCTAGCTGTGCTAGTCTTGTATCCTATGTGGGTCCTAGCTTAGATGATTCAAGTACTGGTCTTGTATCCTATGTGGGTCCCAGTATAGATGAATCAATGAAGACAGCTGGTCTTGTATCCTATGTGGGTCCTAGCTGTGCTGGTCTTGTATCCTATGTGGGTCCTAGCTTAGATGATTCAATACTGGTCTTGTATCCTATGTGGGTCCCAATATAGATGAATCAATGAAGACAACTGGTCTTGTATCCTATGTGGGTCCTAGCTGTGCTGGTCTTGTATCCTATGTGGGTCCCACCTTTGATGATTCAGTGCTGGTCTTGTATCCTATGTGGGTCCCAGCATAGATGAAACAATGAAGACAACTGGTCTTGTATCCTATGTGGGTCCCAACTTAGATTATTCAGTATCTATGTCTGATCATCTCTTTCACCTTTTCGATGATGTATACCTGTGTGAGATGAATCCTGTTTGCTTTCCTGTGTGGATTGTGTTGTGCTATCCTGTGTGGATTACGTTTTGCTTTCCTGTGTGGAATACGTATACCTTCCTGTGTGGACTGAGTTGTACTTGGGCTCGAAGGTTGGAGCGTATTGGAATTGTTGACTTAGGTATATGTATGGGCATATACCTAAGCAGTGTCGGTTGTTACTTCATGATTGTATCTTTACTTTGTGGTTTATCCTTTGTGGATTTTGGGAGACCTTCAGGGGTCTCGGGGTCCCTACTGAGTAGCTTATACTCACCCCTGCACGGGCTATGCCCGCACTACGTTGTGTTGGTTGCAGACGATGGACAACGTTGATCGTGGTTGAGGCTTCCAGAGCAGGACAATACCTGGAGGAGGACCACTGGGTGGGACGTACTCGGAGCAGACGGCGGGACCCGAGGAGCAGTGGAGCTATCTATACCCACCCTTCAGGTGGGATTTCCAGTGGACAGCTCAGCATAGCGGCTTTTAATTTTCAGTTGCTGTTTTCCCTTTCAAGTTGTACTTTACTTTCAGTTTGGGTTTGTATTCTGGCCCACTTACTTTCCGCACTTGCAGTTGTACTCTGTTTTTACTTAGTGTTTACTTTTTCCGCTTTCTTACTCTGAGGTGCTTGTTTACTTTACAAAGGCAATGCCTTCCCTTTTTACCGGGATTTACGCCTTGGTGCTAGTCGCCATCCCCTGGCCTATGGAAGGCGGGCTTGGGGTAGTCACGGTACAGGCCCCGAGGACAGGTCGTGACAATAATTACAAGAAAATCATCTTACCACTAGCTTTTCATTGCTTGTTTGATTATATTACATACAGTTACGAGAAATTTGACCAGTCTTATAACACCAGAATCACTTTCTCGATATTGAGAGACATTCTCCAGGATTATTTTTACCACACTTCTCACAAGTTGGAATTTTTTTTTCTTATATCCAGGATTATTTGATGAATTCATTCCCTTTGCCTTCCAACTAGAACTCTTGTTTTTCTTGCTCTCTTAGAAAACCAGATCATCAGAAAACTTCATTTCTACCTTCTCATCACATATAAAAAGTTTCTCATAGATTTTGAATTCATGATAGGATAATGCTCCTCGATATCACAGCTTCAGTCCTGAGTAAAATTGATTTATCTTACTATCAAGATCCCAAATGTAATTTGGAGCATACCTTGCCAGTCGAGTAAAATTTGCTTCCTAGGAATCCACTGAGTCATCATCTGACGTCAATTCCATGATTTTTTTTCCATCCTAAGCCAATCCGCCTTAGGAAAATATTTCTCAAGAAAAAAACCTTTGAATTATTTCCAACAAAGAGCATCAATATTTTCACTGTCCCTGATATTTTTAACCATTGACCACTACTGATTGGATTCTCCTTTGAAATGATAAACAAAAAGACTAACCTTTTGATTGTATGTACAACCCATGACATAGAAAATCTTTTCCAGTGCTTTGATCCACCCTTCATCTTGAACAGGGTTATATGATCCTCTGATTGATGGGGGAGGTTGCCTCATGGAATTCTCCACTATAGACATATTCTCCTGGGGTTGATCTGGTTGATCCCATGCATGTATACCATCACTATTTATCGCCTGAGTCAACTGAGCCATCACTACAACAAACTATTCAGTTCCGATTCCAACCTTCTCTGGATGCCGTTTTGGAAGGTTATTCTCCTTTGTATGCCTTCCCAACATAGCTGCCATGTTTCCTCTATGGAAAAACATTATGAACAAACATATCTTAGTTGGAGAAACATGGTAATCTTCAAATTTTATATCATTTAAAATTGACCATAATGTAAAAATAATTAATGGACATTCTATTATCAAAATTCTAACTCCTAATGTTTTCTAAACAGACCTATGATACCAACTGTAAGGCCCTAACCTTAAACCTTACATAATCTTGAATTAAGTAAATATTTAACATTGATGATATTTTTAGGTTTATAGATTTAAAGAATTAGATCATAACTTATTCATAACAACTTGGATATTACATGTAGACACTTCTACTTAGTATCCATTTTTTCATAAAATAAATACTCTTAAAATAAAATAAACTTGTTTAGTTCCATGTTATAAACATCATGACTTTTCCATGATCCCATCCTTCACCTTATTCCTCTTTAAGTCCTGTGAAAAAAAAATCAAAAACTTGCTATGAGCATAAAAGGCTTAGTAAGGGATACAAAATGTAGGAATACTATTAGCTTTCAAAACAACATGTAAACCATGAATACTTTATCATAAATAAATACTCTTCACCTTAAAGAAGTAGTAAAAACACTACACTGAATATAAGCTCATTTCTTTCCCTTTTTGTAACCAAAAGATTACCATAAATCCCATAGAAAACAACATATAGAATATAAAGGTAACTTGGGTCATAAACATACTAAAATGGAATAACCATGCGGTCGACTTCCACACATATCAAAAAATGGAATAGCCATATGACCAACTTCCATACCCAATGAATTGGAGGTTATAACGTAACCACCCATACTTGGTTTATCACGACACCACCTATCATTTGGTTTTTTATGCAACCACCCGTTAAATGTCCAAGAACCATTATATAATGATAAGACATAAAATATTATAAATATCAATGTTTCAATCATAAAATTTCATTTTCAATCACAAGAAATGATTTCAAGATATTGAAATAGTAAATCCACTTTCCAAACCATTTTCAATAACAAAATATGAAAAAGGGTATATGATATTTATTTTCCTTTTAAATTTATTACAACTTGTTAAGGAATCCAAATATCAAATAATTTTCACGGTGGCTGAAAGGGAGTTGTCACCGCATACATTAAAAAGAAACATTCTTTTTCTCATTTAGTAAAATGATTCATAGAAAAAAGATTCCCTTTGAATGAAATTAAAAGTAAAAGGGGATTATACACAGTATAAATTAAAGTCACGTATAAATCAAAGTATGTCTCAATGATATAAGATTGAGACGAATTCCCTTAACTGGTGTCCGACTTGACTCGTTCGTTCTTTAATTTCCTGAATAATAAATATAAGTTAATTTCTACTTTCTTCAGAACATTTTTCTAGTTTATTATTCCTTTTATATGACATTTTACCATGTTATAATAGTTATTTAATTATTTTAGTTCATATCGGATGTTTGGTCGATGTTCGGAACTTGAGTAAAAAAATGAACTTGTTATTATGAGAATTACACATGTAGTTGTAAGTACCTAATCTAAAGAATGATATTCATGATTTTAATAACACATAAATACCACACACACACACACACACACACACATATATATATATATAATAATCAATAGTATTTGGAGATGATAAATGAAATGCATCATTCATGGAGATGGTAGGCCTTACGTACGCATGAATGCTACTTTCATTTCTTTGTCAGAATAAAAAAATGAGAAATAAAATGACACATATGAATATTTTAAATCCAGTATAATATCAATGTTATATAGGTTATATAATTTCATTAATTCTATCCTTTATACGTTCCATGTATGGCATGAACTGGTCATATCACTTTGAGGGGGGGGGGTAGTCCGCACTTCCTCAAATGAAATTATCGTAATTACATGACATGAAAAGAATAAAGGTATGATTTAAATAAAAATTATAGAAGTATAGAGAAGATATAAATATAATATACATCATATATAAATACAGTTCCATCATAATGGCCACCATGAGACATGGTAGGAGATGATCAAACAATCATCATTTCGTGAGATAGTAGTTCGCCATCCAAAGAAACAGTATGTTCTATACCCATTAGACAGAGGTGTGTGTAAGTGTAGTTCGAATAATTCTCATAAAAACAACCTAGTATATTTAATATAATGGTGTTTTTGTATAAAAATGAAAAAGAATACAATAGGGAGTGAAGAAGTATAATATTGGAAATGAACTTTATAGAAGACGCTACCTCTTAAAATGTGTAACTCTCTTTGATTTGAGCTAAAAGGCTTTATTGAATTGCCTTCTTCCTAGGAGAAAGATTCTAATAGGAAGAGGTGGGATGTTGGGAGCTTCTTGGATCAGAGTTTGGATTATCCAAGGGGATTTATAGGTGTGTGTAATGGGTTAGAGGTGATTTCCTTTTATAGGAGGGAGGAGGGGCTCTTTAGGAAAGTTTGAAAGTATAATTTTATTATAAAAGGATTTTCAGTTTCAAAAGGTCCAAAACTAATTAAATTTAAATATAATATGAATATAAGTATAAATAAAATCATCCAATAAGAATTGGATATGTTTTGGATATTTTTTAATCCTTATCGTTTTTATTTGATACTTTGTTAACTTATTTAACTTTTACCATGTCTTCTTGTATATTCATACTATATGGTTATTATATTTACTATACATTCCAAGTGACCCAAAATGGATATTTAATGAAATTTGTAGCATCGTATAAGTCATTTAGACAAATATTATATTTTTAAGACCATTTTATCATTTAATAAAATATTAATTGATTTAAAAATTCATTTATTTTAATTTATATACTATTCATATCATGAATTTTTTAAAAATCCACAAAAACTTGATTCTTTTGAAAAATCTTCATTAATTAAAAGATAACAAGTCATAATTATCTATAATTTTTTTATGGCATAAAAAGTTTTAAAATAAATTTATTTTAATATTTATAATTTCATTGATTTAAAACATTCATTAATGTGGTAATCATTACATCATCATTGTATCATAAATAAATTTATTTATTTGATGTCTAAAAATTATAAATAAATTATCATGATGTGAGAAATATTTTTATCTTTTTAATTATTATTTATAATCTAAAATGTCACTTATATAACCCCATATAATTTTTTTACTAAAAGATATATGTTTATGTTATATTTTCCTTAACTTTAAATTAATTTGTATAAAATGTCTTTTTAACTTACAAGTGGCTCCATGGGGTCCCAAAATTGACCCAAGAATGCCCATGGTTGGACATGTATCAGAAAATAGGGTTGAGACATCTGTTATGGTAATTTAATATTATTATAATATAATTTCTTACTCTTATTTACCAGATTTACCCTTTAACCATGGTAAATAAGATATTCACTGAAGTTACTATTCATAATGTCTAAAAATAAAAGTTATCTTTTTACAGAATTTGGACCTCCTAATTCCAAATATGGAATCCATTTTTTAAAATTCAAAACATAGAAGTCGTAGAAATTAATATAAAATTAATTCCTTTTGTCAAAACAAAAAGCATGTTTTTTAGAGAAATAATAACTGTCAAAAGATTAACACTTGTTTATGTTCAATTTCAAAGTAAAATTACTTTCAATAACCAATATTGGATTAAACCAGAAAAATATATTCTAATTAAACTTTAAAACCAATTAAAAAGATAATTTAACCATATAAATAAATTAGATTAAAATTCATTTTTGAATTTAAATGCAGTATTTTTCAATATTCACTAAAAAATGATCTTTTTTAGAAAAATACCAAAATTTCATTCAAAGTAAATTTTGATGTATTGATTCTAAATAATAAAATTATTTTTTCAAATAGAACATATAAATGTGAAAAAAATAGATTTTAAAATTAAAATTAATATTTAATTCACAAATATTAATAAATATGAAAATTTCATATTCTTTATTTACTTGGGATGTTATATAGGGAGTGAATTGTATGTTTAATAACTTTTTAAACATTAAGGAAACTTTGTTTAACAAAGTTAAAAAAATTAGATTTACTTATACCCTATTTTTTAAGGTTGGGGAAAACACTTTGGGCCTAATAAAATGGTAATTGAAATGATAAAGTACACAATTATATTTAAACAGGATTGTACCTTAATGCGTATAAAATCTTAAATTAGAGTTTATACAAAATATAATTTATAAGATAAAATTTATTATTGTTATAAATTGTAGTGGAAATTTAAAGTACATGTAAAGAGTAAAAATCTTTTAACCTTAAGAGTAGGGTATCCAAAAACACCTTGGATAAGGCTCCCTTGATTTATACTTTCATGAAAGTCAATCTTACCCACACTAATATAATCCCTTGATATGTATATCGGTATCTATCTTGAAATCATTTCAAGCCCTCGATCTGTAAAATGATCATTACCTCTATCTTACTTCATTTGTAAGTATGTGATTATGTAGGTAATTGACACCTTTGTATTTTTTAATCTTGGAAACCCGCTATCATAATCACCAATGATCGGTGTCACAGTAAACAAAACAAATATTAAAGAATCTTTTAAGTATGTCAAACAGGCTATTCACTACTTAATCTCTTCATGTATTTTTCACAAAGAAATCGTAGAAGAGCTCTCACATGACTCCAAATAAAAAATATTGAATGTGTTACGATCTCGTCCAAATGACCTGGTATTTATGGACATAATCTACAATGGTTTACTTTTCCTCCAACAATAATATTTTTCCTAAAGTTTTAGAGGGACCTATACAGCTCACACCTACAATGGTCATATAATAACTGATTAGATGAAATCGTTTAGTATAAGAAAATATCATGAGAAAAATTAAGTTTATATGAATCTTCTTATATGAAACATTCTATTAATAAAAATAGTAACTTTAAGAGAGTTATAAAATCGTCACATTAAATAAATATTGTAACTTTATGAAAGATATAAAACCATTAGATTAAGGAAATATAATAACTTTAAGAAAGATATAAAAACATTTCATTAAGGAAATACAGTAACTTTAAGAAAGACATAAAACCATCACATTAAGGAAATAAAAACTGCATTAAAAAATTTAGATAATTCAAAATTGAGAAACCATGAAGCAGAATCAAATTTTTGAATGAATCACAATTTTAAGGAACTATGAATCAGATTTGAATTTAAGAATTGAGAATGTAGAATGAGAATCAAAATTCTCAAATAATCAGAATCACAATTCTAAGGAAATTAGAATTGAGAAAGTTAATCAGATTTGATTTTCTGGATGATTCGGAATTGAGAAACATAAACTAGAATCACAATTATGGATGATTCATAATTGAAAAACATAAATCCTAATCATAATTTTTGATGATTCATAATATATAATGTAAAGGATTATAAGTTTTATTAAAGATCCAATTTGTTCCAGTATCTATTAGGCTTAAGAAAAAATAATGTCAGACTTAGATATAAAAATATTGAAGAACATGCATATTAATTTCCTTATAGATAAAAATTATTATTAAGGAAATGTGTTTCTGATTTCCAAAACATAAAAAATGTAAAAATTCATAAATAAAATTTTGAATTAACAATTTGATCATTGTATTCAAATAGTAATTAATATCATTAACATATTGTTTTGGTCAAGATATAAATAGATACAACATAATGCATTTGTGATTCATGCATAACTACAAAGACAAATTATAATTTACCTATATAATTGGAAATGTACTATGATTATTGATTTTTTCACCAATAGAATTTATCCCTTCAGTGGATAATGCAAGAAGAAGGTTTATCATCTTATTTCCAAATTATGGATGCTCGTAATAAATTTTATTCCATTAAAGAGGATATATTGGATAACATAGTTTCCCCTATTCAATTCTTGTATCTTCTTTCCATGTCAAATTTTTAGTTTTTTTATAACATTCATATAGTCATCTAAATCTTGGAATGATAGGAATGTACCAATGTTTTTAATGACTTAATTCATCTTGATTTTATCAATCCTTTCCAAACATAGAAAATTTTCTTAGTGATTCATGGACCTTGTGAAATAATATAAAATCATTTGGATGAGAATTTATTTTTTAGATATCATACCCATTGAACTTATAATTGTGTTATAATCATATTTTCAAAAAGAAAGATCATTTTCTTATGGTAGAATATCATTCACGAGACCAAGTTGTTATGTAAAGCTATTGTCACTTCATCTGTTGTCTGCATTCAAATTATAAAACTTCAATATATCTGGGAATGTTGGATATTTAGTAAAACTAGTATATAATCAACCCATTGAAAAAATATTTAACTTATCAAAAACCTTTATAATTCCATGAATTACTTCTTTAATTTAAATTTTCATCTCTTCTATATAATATCCTTTATTTATTACATTATTATTCATATCAAATGATCCATAAACAAGATGGCGAGGCGGGCTGTGCATACGACATCCAGCGGCGGCGATGGCGATTAGGGTTTCGTCATGGCTATTCCGCACTTCTTCGGCTTCAAGCTCCTCCCCCCCGGCGGGTCTACGTCGGTTTCTTCATCCGATCGTGATTCTCGGATTCCCGCTGCTTCCTTCAACCCGACGGAGGCGCTGGTGACCTGCGGGCTGGACTCGTCTCGGATTGATTCGGGCTTTCGTGGATCTGCGGCTGTGGCGCATGTATCGCGGTCCGCTGCTGTCTCCCGCCTGCGGTCGGCGGTTGAAATCCCTTCCCGATCTAAAGATGTACTGCACATATTCCCTCAGCCGAATTCAGATCTACTTGTTAGATCTGATAATTTGCACCGCCCTGCGGATGGAATGAAGGTAAACTGTGGTGAGGCGCGGTTGGCGTCTAATTTGAAGGGGAAGCTGAGTGATTCTCTGCCGGGTGGTAATTTCCCCCATTCTTATGCTGATGTTTTAACGAATTTAGCTTCCGGTCCGAAGGTGAATGGATTTAATTCCCTGGGTATGTTTAAAGATTCATGTCACAGTAGGATCCTCCGTAAAGGCGCCTCTGCTCATGTTGAAGCTGATCCAGTTGCTCTTGCTGAGAGGTTGGAAATTGGAAAACACTCTTTGATTGCACGCATTGCTCTACCTAAAGGCCAAAAACCATGGCGGCTTCAAGATTTGAGTAATCGAATTTCAATTTTGTGGGGGTTCTCCAACTGGAAATGTGTTTCTCTTGGTCGGGGGTTTTTCCATTGTCTGTTTCCTTCGGATGACTTGAAACTTCGTGCTTGGAGTATTGGAACTCTGCATTTAAAACCTGGTTGGCTCTACTTACATGAATGGTCCCTGGATTTTAATGTTTCGCGTGCAAGAAATGCCTTTTCTCAGGTCTGGGTTCGCTTGCATGGGCTGAATTGGGTCCTTTGGCATCTGAAGATTTTGCATGACATTGCCATAGCAATTGGGACTCCGATTTGTCTCGACAAGGAGACTGAAGATGTCCGTTTTGGTCACTTTGCCAGGATGTTGGTGGAGGTTGATCTCAGCTCCACATTAGTTGATAAGGTGACTCTTTCTACCCCTTCTGATACCTTTCAAATTGATGTTGAATATGAGAAGAAGCCTCTCTTCTGCAATGAATGTATGGCTGTTGGACACTCCTTGGAGACATGTCGGAAGCATGTCTCATGTGAGGAGTGTGGGTTGAAGGGCCATCCAGCAAATCTCTGCCGCAGGAAATCAAAGCCTTCTGTTCATGTTCATGGTGGTGATGCACTCAAGGTTCCAGCTTCCGCTGTTGCGGATGTGATGACTTCTAGGAAACCTGACTCTCATGTGTCTGATCTGAAAGGCAAAGGTCTGTTGGTGGATGTCTCTCCGGAGAAAGCTCATAGTGGCCCCTCTGTCCCTCCGGTTGTGGTCCCTGACTGTTTGCAGAGTAATGTCTCTGACCAGGCTGATGCGCAACAGGGCGTTGACTATCATCAGGAAATTCAGAAGCTCTTTCATTCTTCTGAATTGTCTAAGAAATGGGGGAGTGCATCTGAAGATGAAGGGGTGCAAGGTACCCCTATTCAGGACTTGGGCAGTGGTGCACGTGCATCTTTCAAGGATGTGGTTGTGAGTGGAAAGGAGAGGCTGACTTGTGGTGAGGCTGTACTGCCTACCCCAGTTAAAAGGAAACCAAGGAAGGATTACTCTTCAGTTCCGAGGACGGTGACCACCAGGTCATCCTCCATGAAGGCTAATGCGAATCTATCCGCAGAGCAACTGGAGCGAAGGAAGAATTATATCAGGTTGCTCAAGCAATATGAGTCCCAATCAGAATGGGAGTCAGCCGATGCAGATGATATGACCAGGCATGAATGTGATGCTTATGACTATTCTGACATGTAACCTCGCCCTCTTTCCTTGTTTGTTTCTGAACTTTTCTTTTTATTAATAAATTTGCGGAAAAAAAATGATCCATAAATAATATTATCCCAATAGTTAGTATGTAGATTTAGTTATTCCCCATGTTTAGTCCAATATTAATAACTTTTATCTATTATGCGACAAATAAAATGTTCTTTATACTCTTCTGGGTAAATTTATCTTGAATAAAAACATCATAAACATGGAAAAAGGATTTGAGATGGTTTTTAAGCATGATCTATTTCAAACATGATGAAAAAATTAACTCAATCCTCATAACCCTTTATAATAAAATTAATATACATCTATTTTCGATTCATATCCATCATATTAGTTTCAAAAATATTCATTTTTAACAAATAAATATATAAAAAAACTTAAGGTATGCATATATTGTATATAGATATTGATATACAAACTAAGTATCAAAACTTAAGTGTAAATATATAATTATGAATATGTGCGTGTATAAACATATTTTTGTGTAAATATATAAATCCTATGTTTTAAATATGCACATAATATTCATAATAACTGGAGAAATTTATTGATACTTCTATGAAATTTGATTAATTTCCTAAGAAAAAAATTTCATTCTCACTTTGGACATTTAAAGAAGAAATGGAAATAAAGTTGTGATGAAAAAAGGGTAAAAGTTTTAGTGTGTCCAAGTCTACCAAAACCTATCAGGACCTAAACTTGGGAGAGATCAAGTGAAATATTCAACTGTCATTTTAATGCTCTAATATTCTTTATTTTGTGAATTTTTACATTCAATTGAACAATTTTCTTTCTTTATTCCCAAATAATTTTATTTATGTTTTCTCTTCCATTAATTTTTTGAATATGTTTAGATGATATTTTATTACATTGAATAATATTATGATAATTCAAAATTCAATAATAATGGTTTCAATTATTTACACACTATTTAAATTTATCAACACTCAATAGAGGTTGTGAGCACAATTATTTTTCCATTAAACTCTTCTTTATTGGTTATCATTGATTACATAATCAAACCTACTGAAAGAAAGAGAGATCTAATTGTAATCATGGTAAATATTCTCTCCAATTTTAATCACTTCATTATATAGTTCATAATTATGGATTTTTTACTGAAAATAAATTATAGAAAGAAATATTTTGGAGAATTGAGAAGTGGAATATAATATCTTTAACATGTTTAAGGTCACTACTCTAAATCTAGTTCTTAGTTTCCTCCAAAGATATATTATTCCCTTTTCAACCCTTTGTCAATCTTTCACTTGTTTTTCATTATTCAAAACCCACTATCTTCATGTTCATTTCCTAATAAAAAACAACATTTTTAATTAAATATTAAATATGTTTTTAACAAATACAATTCTATTAATTTT
Source organism: Viscum album (assembly GCA_963277665.1). Classification (NCBI taxonomy): domain Eukaryota; kingdom Viridiplantae; phylum Streptophyta; class Magnoliopsida; order Santalales; family Viscaceae; genus Viscum; species Viscum album. Next base: position 156,252,697 of record OY728150.1, read on the forward strand.
TAATCAATTAATCTTTTTTGTGAAAAAGAACTGAATTGGAAACCTCCTTGAGATACAACACAAGAAAACTGTATTGAATTCTTAAATAAGAAATATTTTTATTGGGACACAGTTCTAAAATTACCACTATAAAATTGGCATTATTGTCCCGGGGGGGGGGGGGGTACTAAGAAGTTGGCTATTTTTAATATTTTGATTCAAATATTAATGAAAACCCATTATATTTCTTTCAATTTTTGATTGAAAACCATTTTTATATCTAAAATCATATTCCAAAACACTCGCAATGTTTTAGAGTAGTTTTACCATGAGATTAATAGGAATTTTCATAATATATTTAAAAAATATGAAAGAAATAGATTTTATAATTTTAGAGGAATAATTTAAAGATGAAATTTATAAAGAAAAACCAGAAACATCCACTACAAGACTTAGAAAATTAAAAATAACAAAACATGAGTATTCAACCCCATTGGAATCATGTATGAACAAATAACCATGAAGTAATTAGTTATATTAAACTAGGGTAATTGTAAACCACATGGTCTCAATCATTTCTGTTGGGTCAAGCCACTATGGTGCTGATAGGCCATGGGGAATGGGTGTGTATGGTACATGAGAAAAAAATATTTAAAATTTGTGAAACAATGAAAGATTAACTAAAAAAAAGTATAGAGAATCACATAACTTCAGTTATAAGAGGGTAAATTCATCATAGATGATTGAGGGGGAGTAATGGTTGAGGTTGATTCATTCTAGAAGATCGAGGAGGAGGAGAAGGAATTGTCCATTTGTTAGGGAATACCAAGGGTAGTAGACATAAGGTAGACTTATGTGAGATCTTGAATGATGAGAGTGGTGGGGGGGGGGGGTCTATTTGGGTTTATTTTAAAAGGAAAATTTTGGTTTTATTAGCAATTTCCAAATATAAGTGATGAAACCCATTTAAAATAAATTATAATAAGTTTTATTAATTATATAAATTATAAATAAAAAGAAAAATTTAAATATATTAAAATAAAGATGAATACATATTAAATATGTACGTTAAAATATATTAAAATCATTAAATATTAATGGATAAATATGTATAAATAAATATTAAAAATAAATAAATTACAAAAATATCAATAAATAAATAAATAAATAAATTATGAAAAATAAATAAATTGTAACATTATTAGTGAATAAATAATATTAAATGAATGACTGTTAAAAAATAGTATAATTTAATAAAAAAAAATTAATAGATTGAAAAAATATATAAAAAATAAATATGAGTTATTAATTATATAGATTATTAAAAAATTAAAAATGAATTTATGTTAAAATGAAAATGAATACAAATAAGTTATTTGAATTATAACCATATAAACTATAAATGTTAATGAATAAACATTTATAGATAAATATTAAAAATAGATAAAATTACCTAAATATTAAATGAATAAAAATTAAAAATAAATACATTACATAAATATTTAATAAAAGTAATATTATTAAGTAATACATAATATTAAAATTGAATACAATTGATAAAATATTAAAAAATTGTAAATAATATATGTTAAAAAATAGAATAAATAAATAAAATTCAATTATTAAAAATATGATATTTTTAATATATTCTGTTAATAAATAAAATTCCAAAATGAGTATTAAAAATTGAATAAATTTAAAATTAATTATGTGCATGTGTGTACATATCTAAATAAAATTGCATTAATTACATATATGTGTCTGTGAAATTACTCAAAAAAGCTTAGTCATGCGGTTGTGACCAATCACATGACTCAAGTATTTATTAAAAGTAAAATCATACAAGGGAAAAGAGGATCATGTTAGACACAACATGAAATACCTAGGCCAATATGAATAAAGATGAAAGGAAATTAGAGCATTTAAATCATTCTAGATCCCAAATTCCGTAGGCATATTACTCTTCCTTTGGGATGCCTAGCCCATCAACATGCCTCTTCCCTTCTAGTAGCCTCACATTAATCATCTTATGAAGAGTCGGATGATCCCACTGAAGTGGAGATGATTATGAAAATCCATGATAAATCCCTAAAATCCATCTCTGGGTTGGCATAGAGTCCGTCATCAAAATTAATAAATAGAAACTTCTAAACTCCAACATAATAATTGAAACCAAATAAGTTCAGTTTTATCATATAAATGGTGGTATCATGCTACAAAATATACCATTTTTATGCTTCCTCTCTAATCCTGACAGTGTGACTTTTACTTCCAAGTCATCTGAATGTATGATTCTAGCATTATTTGGCCATTTAGTATGACATTCCTCACATAAGGCCCTTCCCAAATCAATATATGAATTTTTCATAAAATTAGAAAAGTGAGGTTGATAGTATCACTTATCTTCCCCCATACTACAACTCTTTCAACTTACATACTTTATTTGAGTCACAGAATAAGAATCATACATAACCGATAGTTTTGAAACAAGTATTTTTGTATTTTTAAGGGATTACCTGTTGGAATCCCTCGTCACCCACCACTGATTTCTTGCCTATGGATGAGGACCCTTGCATACCCACATCCAATGAATGACCTTTAACATGTAGCTGATCATGGGTATAAACTTCTTGGAAAGAGCAAGCATCCTCTACTTGAGCTTACAATGGCATTAGTGGACAACTCTTTCTAGAACATGGTGTACGAAATCCATCATCCTCTAGTGGGGATACCTGAATTTTTCTCAAAATTTTAATATTCCCCTCAAATTCAGTATTTTGTTTTTGTTTACCTATATAGTCCATATCAATAATAGTTTTCTCCTCTATAATCTATTGGTTAGTAGAATCTTGGATGGAAAATTCATTAGGAGATTGATCACCCATTGAATATTTATCCAATCCAACATTTATATCAAATATTCCTTTCCCAAGTTGGGTAGTTATAGAAGAAATGGCTATGGTATCATATGAAGTCTTAATGGAGGACCCAATAGATGCAATTGACATGTATTTATAATAAGGTATGTTATTTCCTCCCATGGAGGTAGCCAACTTTCCATCACCTTCAGTGGAATGAGTAATCCTCATCAATGTCATCCCACGTCCTACTCTTTGACTACTCATATAGACCCATAACCGAAGGCCCTATATCATCATATATTAAGACTTATTTCCCCTCTCTTTATCATGCACTACATATCCATCAAGACCTGAGGGACATCTAGCCTCAACCTTCTCATTCAACATGCTCTTAGTCCTTGCAGAATTCCTTCTCCTACACTCCGACATCACCTTCCAACATCTTTCTTTGGAATGAACAATGTATTTACAATTAATATAGAATTGAGGTAGTTTTCCATATCTAAGTTTACATAATAACTTTACTATGTAGTGTACATCATCTCATTTTTAGTCAGGATTAAATTAAGGTTAATTTCCACCAGGAAATGTCCTGAAAAAACATATCATGCTTCCTCTGTAGCATGATGCAATTTAATTGGAGTTATTATCACTAATAAAATATAAAATAAGATCCAAGTATACCACTATACACAATTCAAACTATAAATATAAACCCAAACTTGCATCCTTGTGACTTAGGGTGCAAGAGGATTAAATCATGGATGCAAGTTTATAGATACAACATACTTTGTTTGAGGAAGATCAGTTCAAGCCCCCAAACCTTCTGCTTTAGGTATTTTGATGGAAATAAGATATAGAAGTAGACCCACCTAATAAAGATGCACTTCTAATCATGAAATCCCTAGAAGATGGATAACTTTCGAACCAGATCTTTATTTTTCCATGCCTTCTGTCCCAATGACATAACCAACCTTATAACGAGGGAAAACATATAGATCTTAAATCGATCAAGGATTAGTTCCTATTTGACATGGAAGAGGGTCAAGTTTTCTCATTTAAAAATACTTTCTAAAAACCAATCATCACCAGAGGAAAATGATCGAGTGGTGTCTCACATTTCAAAACTATGAGGAGAACAGAAATTTCCCTCATTTAGATTCTCCTAATGATGGTGTAAGTGAGTCGAATCCCAAGCTACATCCATTACAACCTTGTGAGAATCAATGTGATCTTGAAAAAGAAGTTTCATCCATCATAGCCTGATCCAACAACCCCATGAATACAGAACCCTAATCACCATCGATGATGTGAGAAGAGATCTCTCATAGACTTGAATCCATCTAAATATATCAGTAATTCCTGTGTTTGAAGTTAATGTATACATATAACCCAAGTTTTATATATGTTATATTGAAAAACAAATGAAATTTATATAATATTTTATTAAAATCCCATTAAACAATAAAAATTAGTTAATATTTTTAATTTATATTAGTTTTCAATTATAAACCATTATTCACTAAAAATATTACTTGTTAAATGTAAAAAAATATTTGGTATTTTATAAATCATATTTAAGGAAATATTATATATTCACACACACACACACACACACACACATATATATATCAGTATGAATATATTTCTAAATTAAAAATACTAAGTATAATAATGAATAATTATGTATAAAAAAACAGAAAAATGAATAAAATATACAAATATTAAATGAACAAATATTAAAAATAAATAAAATTTAAAAAATTAAAGAACACTTAAACTTATTAATGACTAAAAAATATTAAATGAATAAATGTTAAAAATGAGATAAATTTAATTAAAAGATGAATAGATTGATGAAATATTAAAAAAATGAAAAAAGTGTTATTAATTATATAAATTTTAAAAAATAAAAATGAATATATGTTAAAATGAAAATGAAAAAAAATATATATATATATATATATATATATATTAATTTATATAAATTACAATTGTATGAAAACATTGAATGTTAACCAATATATATATATATATATATATAATGAATAAAATTTCAAAAATATTATAGAAATAAAAATTTAAAATAAATAAATTACAAAAAATATTAAAAAATTTATTAATTAAATAAGAAATAAAACATGAATAAATTAATATATTTATATATGTTAATAAGTAATAAATAGTATATCTATATTAACTAAAAATATTAAAAAAGAATAAAATTTAATAATTAAAAACATAATATATTAAATAATAAATAATAATAAATACAAATATAAAATTATAATGTTAACAATTTATTATTAGTGTCTGTTTGTCTCTATAAATTTGAATTAATTTCATATATATATTTTGTAACAACCTAATGTTTTATTATTGAAGTTCCCTTCTTATAATTATATCTTATAGTATAATCACTTAATATTACTTATAGAACACAACACAAAACTTATAAATAAATAATGAGAGAAATTAAAGTTATCTGCCAATGTTAAAGAACTTATAGTGATGAAATAGCAACTTGACCTTTGAAATAGTAATGCGACCCTTATGAATAGTAAACCAACCAATATAATAGTAACCTCACCAATGAAAGTATAAATAAAATGTATCCAACTTATATGTGACAATATGGTATAATTATATCATAGTATAAGTAAATAATTTTTTTAAAAATTATTAATAAAGTGTTGGTATTTTTGGGAAGTCATAAATATTTAATTACAGTTATATGATTAATTTAATAATTTAATTAAAAATTTATTTTAATAAAATTTATTCATAAATATTTTTTTATGACTTATTATTATAAGATACTTTTAAGGGATATTAATTAAATTTTTAAAGTGTTAGAAAAGTAGTTTCAATTTTAAAATTTTTATTTTTCAAGTAAATAATGATTTTAATAAAAATTTAAATTTCTCATATTTATAAAATTAGTTTTGAAAAATGGTCATTTTTGGATTCTACATGCTGAAATTTTTTTGGAGTGAATTTTTAGGAATTTTCTAAAATACTTGAATTTTGGGTGAATAGTAAAATATGATAATTTACGATAAATACTACATAAATGAATTTCTGCATCATGCTTGAGACATGTATAATGTAAATAGAATTTTTTTGAACTCACATACTCCCTTTACTATTTTTGGTAAGAATAATCAAGACTATTCATAGCTTGAGAAAAAATATAATCTAAGGATTAAAATAATGGGAAACCCCTCCTCTCCTCCACTATAAAAACCACCCCCACCCCTCTTCTCTTCAATCCTATCAAGACTTGTTCCTATTAAAAATTCTGCTCATATGTCTCCCAAATACCTTATCTCACTTCTATAAGCTCTTGGTCTCTTCAAAATACCATATCCTCTCCCCAATAAAGGTTCTCAAAAAAGATATATTCAAGAGGTAAATTCCTCTTTTCATTTCTTTTATTTTATTTCAATTTTATTTCTTTCTTTTATTTCCTCACCTCTTTTAATAAAAATATTATGATAACTCCAGTACCTTAGATGTACTATAACTTTTTTATGATAATGGAATAATTCACCATCATATCTCCTTTACCCTCCTTTTATAAAAGAAATGAAAAAACCATTCGAGATGTGTTAATTTCTTACATTCAAGGATGACAGGTTTTTAATTTCTTTTATCATCTTAAATTCTGGTCATGAAACCATTTTTATGGTATAACAAGACTATTGTTTATGTATTATGTCTAATTTATAGTTCTGGAATTTTTTTACATATGATATCAACTTATAAATCAAAATGTGTTTGTTGTGATAAAAAACAACCAAATAACCCAAATGGTTATTATTGATGTTTTATATAATGATTCATCTTAACTCCAATTAACAAAATAAATTTTATAACCATTTAATCTTATATATTTTCAATATTAACATAAAACTTCAATTCTTGAAATCCCTTCCCATCTTACATGTTTATCCTTACATGTATATATGTAAATCAATCACGAAAACTAAGGAAACAAACACCCCCAAACAATGAAATTGAGCATATTAACCCATCAAAAGGTCACTAATGAACTTAAAAAGGATATAATAAATAAATTAAATGATTAATAAGATCTAGATATACTAATTAATTAATATAATTTGGTTATACATGGCATTAAGATCAAGATAAGGACACCATTAGATTTAAGGTAAGGGATTCTACCCAAACCACCATTATCCCTTTGGGTTTCTCTATCTTTATTTCTACCCAAATAAAGTTATATTTTCGTTTTATTTAAATATTCTAAATTATGTTTATATTATCCAAACTCATTTATTAACATCCATTCATCATTATATTTTGGGGATATACATGTTTTTAAATGACTCCCTCCTCAATACTTCCCGATAAACAAACCCGTTTTAAGGGAACTTTCCGAAATCTTACCCAATTTCAAGTGCACTGTATATCCTGTTTTTAAGCCACCATTGTTTTTATAAAACCAATTTTTTTATTAAAAAATTATTCTTGTTTCACTTCTGGTTTTATATAAAATATTATTCCCTTTTATATTTTTAATGACCTTTGATATTTTCCTTCAACCGCACTAAAATGTTTTAATTCTAATGTTTGTTAAGTACTATTTTTATATGTTTTTTACTTTAAGTGACATAAATTTTCATGATATATGCCTATTATACACTATTATTTTCCATTTATGATCAATTAATTCCCTTCATGGATATTTTTATGACACTCCCATTTGTTATGATTTATTACATGACTATGATACCCAATTCTTATAACAGCCAACCCATATGTTTATGTATGATTGTTTATGTATGATTTTATAGGTTGAAAACATATTCATGAACATGTTTTGATTGGTTCAATCAGATAGCACTCCAATTCATTGGGTAAAGTTGAGTATAATGAGACATTATGTGCAATGGTCTTGGCGGTTAGCCTTGACTCTTGTTACCATATGCAACGGTCTTCGTAGTTAACCTTGACTTGTGATACTCTATATGAAACAAGCCTTGAATCATGCTAAAGTCAGGTTTTATATTTATTACACATTACTATGAATCCATGTTTATATGATCTTATGTTTATATGTTATTATTCTGTATGTTAAATGCCTTTTAAATCATTATGTCATGACTTATAACCCATGTGTTAAAACTTTATTCTTTTGTTTATTCCCTTACTGGACTTTTTAGCTTATCCCTTTATTCATATTATCCCCAAGTAATCACATGAAGATGTATGAGCACATTGAATGTTATGGGTTCTTTATGAAGGTTTTATAAAGAAATGTTATATTTAATACCATGTTTTATGTTTTATGTACCTAGTCTTCCAAGACACTACACTTTATGATCCTTGGCTTGTAATACAATGCTTTACAATAAATAAAATCATGTAATGATATGTGTAAAAGGATAGGGTCTCTATATATATGGGAAAAGTATTGTAATATATATGTGTAAATACATAGTTAGCTAATTTTTTAATTAATAATTAAATATTTATTACTTGATATATATATATATATCAAATTAAAAAAACAATTTAAATTTCTATAAAAAAGTTATTAAATGTTTATTACTATCAATTAGAAAATATTAATAATAAATATTAATATTTAATAAACTTATAAATATTTTTTAAATAATTATATGACATATTAAGTGTAAATACTTTTTTATTATTATATAAATATTTTTTAAGAAAAAAATACATATATATCAAAATAAATATATTAATAAATTAAATATGTTTTTAATGATATATATATATATATATATTCAAATTTTTTGATATTCCATTTTTCACTAAATATCTTATATATCATGTGTAAATATAGATTTAGTCATATATAAATCATATTTAATAAAAATATTTTATTTTTGTCAATATATATATATATATTATTTTTGGTGATATTTTTTTTATGAATTATATATTTCATCAGCACTAAATAATGCGCGAAGAAAGGGTATCTTTATAATTGATAACAAAATGCAATTCTAAAGGGGGTGAATTTAGTAGTACTTTTTTTGTGATGATAAAGATACGGGTTATCAACACTTTTTGTTAGCTCTAATAAAGGCACCCCCTTTATCAGTGCTTTTAGCTAACATTGATAAAAGGTAGCACTGATTATCGTGTATTATGTGTCTTTAAATATTGATATAGATGTCATTCGGAGCATTCATCACACTGATATTTTTTTATGTAATTACCATATAAAATATTGGATTTGGGTTTTAGTGTGGAGTGGGTTGAGGAATTTTGAACAATAAATTTTTTAGACCTTTATGTGTGATTTTAAAAATGTGATAATAAACATGTAAATAAAATCCTATAATTTTCCAAACAATTAGTGATAAAGGTGTGCCAATTTTTCTATTCTTTTTATAGTTATTATGTGGCTTAAAAAATCAGATTGGATAAAATATATTTGTGCCACTCACATAACATTTACTCAAAACATATCCAACTACATGAGATAATGTGAGAGTAAAACCTTATCAAGGAAGCCATAACACAAATATAACATTTGGTAGAGCATGAACACAAAATATAAATATCAAGGTGAGATTTTTATAGATAAAAAATGGATTAATTTAATTAAATTTAATTAAGTACATTGTTTTAAGGGATCAAATAAATAATAATAATGATTATTTGTATAAATATTTAAGCTTATAGAGTCACACAACTATAGATCAAACTTTTAATAGCATGAAACAGGGCTTTAAAAATGCTTAAAATGTGTTATTGTCCATAGATCCATTAGGGGGCATCTTTATTGGTACTAAAAAAATAAAAAATTAAGGCCTCACTTTTTATGCACTAGTCTAGTGTTGATAAAGGATCCTCTTTTTAACACTTAAAAATTCCCACCCTTTATCAGTGATTTTATTAGAACTGATAAAGGCCCACCCACTGGAGTGTGTGTTTTGAATAAAAAACACTGTATCAGCCTCTATCATATATGAAAATACACCTATGAAAATACAATAATTAATTAAAATAAATTTTATTTCACAAATGAAAAAAGAAACACTAATATATTCATTTTAAATAATTTTTTATACAATTATATTTGAAATTATTATCCAAAAACTTCTAAAACCCATAATGTGTGATCGTTTTTGGCACACCATGACCCCATCTCAAAAAGATTCACCACGATATCATTTGTTGAACAAACCACCCCAAGATGAGAAAAATAATCCAACTATATAAGAAAAAAAATATTATGTTACTAATACTATAAATATATAAATTAAACATAAATATGAAATAATTCATTAGTAAAATGTGAATTTTAAATAAAAGGACACACTTAAAGTTATATCGGTCACACCATGTGTCAGATTGAGATGGGGATGATTCCTACATGTCAACAATGAATTATGGACCATTTTACTAAAGTATAAAAAGTATATAAATGTGTTTGGTAAGTTTTTAGTATGTCACTTATTATTTTTATTAAAATTAATCTCAATTTTAAATAAAAAGAGACACTTGGAGTCATATCGGCAACATCGTACATTGTATTGAGTTGAGGCTAATTACTACTTGGGAAAAATGACTTATGGATCGTTTTACTAAAGTATCAAAATAATATGAATATTTTTTTCTTGTTTTGATTACGTCACTTATGTTTTTTACTAAAATGTCACTTCAAATAAGAAATACACACTTTTAGTCATACTGGTCACATCGTGTGTCAGTTTGACACGAGACTACTTTATAAACATAAAAAATGACTTATAATTTTTTTCCTCAATAATCAAGACAATTTGAGATATTTTTCATGGTTTTTAGTGAGTGAAACATATTTTGAACTAAAATGCAAATTTTAAAATGATAATAGACACTTTGATTCATACTGGTCACACCGTGCATCAGATTGAGGGTCGGTTGATTCGTGCACGTTAAAAATGAATTAGGGATCCTTTTCCTAAATTATCAAATCAATATGAATTCATTTTCTTGGTTTTCAATATATCACTTTTTGACTGAAATTAATGTCAATTTTAAATAAAAAGGAGCGCTTGGAGTCATAACGTTCATACCATGCATCATATTGAGGTGTGTATGATTTCTACACATCACAAATGAATTTTGGTTCATTGAACTATACTATCAAAATAATAAAAATGTGTTTTCTCCATTTTTAGTATATCACTTGTTCTTTTCACTAAAATTGGTGTCAATTTTAAATAACAAGACACATTTGGAGTTATACCGATCACACCATGCATCATATCAAGGAGGTTTTAAATCCTTACCATCAATAAAGACTTATGGATTTATTTACTATTGTATTAAAAAAATATGAATGTATTTTCTCAGTTTTTAGTATCTCCCTTGTTTTTTTTACTAAAATTAATGTCAATATTAAATAAAATGATACAATAGGATTCATATCGATCACACTGTAAGTTTTATTTATGAGTGGATAATTCATACACATTAATAATGAATTATAGATCATTTTAATAAAGTGAAAAAATAATATGAATTCATTTTATCAGTCTTCAGTATGTCACATTTGATTTTTTTACTAAAATGACTTTTCAAATTGAAAACATGAACTTTTAGTTATACAAGTTACACTATGCTTCAGTTTGATGTGATACTATTTATTAAAATAAAAAATGTCTTATGAATCATTTTACTAAGTTATCATTTAATAAGATCACATTTTATTAGCATTAAGTGGGTGACAAACATTTGAAACTGAAATGTAAATTTTAAACTAATAACAGAAACTTTGAGTCATAATAGTTACAACAATGCATCATATTTAGGTGTGATTTATTCCTAAACATCCAAAATGACTTATGAATCATTTTCATAAATTATGAAAAAAATTAAAATGTGTTTTCTTGGTTTTAAATATGTCACATTACCTTTTTACTGAAATTAATGTCAATTTTAAATAAAAATACACACTTGGAGCCATATCTGTCAATTGTACATCATATTGAGGATTATATGACTCCTAGACAACAAAAATGACTTATGGATCATTTTCATAATAAATAAAAACAATATGATTGCATTTTATTGATTTTTAGTAAGTCACATTTTCTTTTTACTAAAACTAATGTCAATTTTAAATAAAAAGACACACTTGGAGTTATATTGGTCACACCATGTATCATATTGAGGTGTGGTTGATTACTACACATAAAAGATTACTTATGGACCATTTTCTTAAAGTATAAAAACAATAAAAATATGTTTTATTGGTTTTTAGTATGTCACTTGTTCTTCTTACTAAAACTATTGTCAATTTTAAAAAAAAAGACACAGTTGGTGTCATCTAGGTCACAATGTGAGTCTTATTGAGGTGAGGTTGATTCATACATGTAAAAAATGACTTATGTACCATTTTAATAAAGTATAAAAACAATCTGAAAGTGTTTTATTGATTTTCAGTTTTTCACTTATGTGTGTTACTAAAATTTCATTTAAAATTGGAAATAAGAACTTTGAGTTATACTGATCGCATCGTGTGTTATTTTTATGTGAGACTAATTATTATACATTAAAAAAACATATGAATATTTTTCCAAAATTATCAATACAATCAGAGTGTATTTTCTAGGTTTTCAGTGAGTGACAAAAATTTGAACTAAAATGTAAACATAAAACTAATAATAGAAACTTAGAGTCATACAGAACAAACCATGCATCGTATTGAGGTGTGGTTGATTCTTACACATCTAAAATGACTTATGGGTCATTTTACTAAAGTATCAAAACAATATAAAGAATTTTTATCATTTTTGGGTATTTCACCTATTATTTTTACTAAAATTTATGTCAATTTTAAATAAAAATACACACTTGGAGTCATATCGGTCACACATTGTGTCAGATTTAGGTGAGGCTACTTACACATCAAAAAGGACATATGAATCATTTTTCTATAGTATGAAAACAATCAAAATACACTTTCTTAGTGTTCTTTATGCAACTTATTCTTTTTACTGAAATTAATGTCAATTTTAAATAAAAAGTCACACTTGGAGTTATAACGGTCACACCATGCATCATATTGAGGTGAGGTTGATTCCTACACATCGAAAATGACTTATGGATAATTTTACTAAAGTATCTAGACAAAACGAATGCATTTTGGGTTTTTAGTATGTTGTTTTTTATGATTACTGTCATTAAGGTCAATTTTAAATTAAAAAACACACTTGAGTATATGATGTGTGTTTTGAACAAAAACATAAATTATAAAACAAATACATATAGTTTGAGTTATACTAATCACACTGTGTATTGGATTTAGGTGTGGCTAATTGAGTATGCGATATGTGTTTTTCTTTTATATTTTTTCAAAAATCTAGAAAATAGAGAACATGTTCCATTTTTATGAAAGAAAAACCCCATAATACCTGAAACACTTATATTCCTAACAATATGTGGTTTACTCTTACATTATAAAGGAACATGTTTTTATCATATCTATATTGTTTCGGATAGTTGAAAAAACACATGACTTCTGAAAATATCTATAAAAAATAAGTACTAAATAAAAATGATAAGAAAATTAACTTATAAATAGTAGTTAAAATGATGAAAAAATTAATTAAATACTTAGTATGAATTTACCTTTTCATGATGGTCATATACATTATTGACCCATTTCCTTGTTTTTGTTATCCCAGTTATAGCCTCAATCTCCAATCTCGCACAAGCACATGCATCATTGAACAAACTATCCCAACCAGAGAAAAATATTCCACTTGTATAAGAAAATAATCATTCTGTTATAAACAATATAAATAAATAAAATAAACATAAATATTAAACAATACATTAATAAAATGACAATTTTAAACTGAAACCATGCAATTTGAGTCATATCAGGTATAATGTGTACTGGATTGAGTGGATGATCATAAGTACATGAGTGAATCATCCTTGTTGACAAAGTTATTTCTTTATGATCTCTATGAAAACTAAAAAAATAATAATCAAATATAAATGATGAATAAATAACTAAAAAAAGTTGATAAAATTATGATAAAATCAACTAAATAAGAAGTAGGAAGTCACATCTTCATGATATATGAGTAAATTATTTCATCAAGTTTAATGCCTTGTTGTTTCTAAACAAGTATATTTAACCTTATGAATACATGTATATTCTACATTCATAGTAGCACTGAAAAAATATAAATAAAAAAGTATTAATAAATATTTTGAATTATATAGTAATTATCTTCGAAAATACCTCTTTAGAGATGCTAGTTTGTTGATGGTATATGATATATCTCATAAATTTACAGACATAATAACCACAATATTTTCAATCTATTTATTTCAAAAACTATAAAAAAATTGATAAATATAAGTAATTTGTTTTGATATGTGTTTTTAGTGAAATAATATATATATATATATACACATACATCTTTTTTGTTTTCCACTTGTAGAAGTTTATAGGCTCCTTGTTCTCATGGAATGTCCTCATGCCATAATATTCCTTATATTTAAACAATGTCCTATAATAATATATTTTTCATTAAAGAATAATATAAAATATATAGTTTGATTTTTTGTTCTAAAACATTGAATGTTGTGTATTAAACACTGAAAAAAGTCAGCATGTGCGGTCAATTTCATGGCTATCCATGTAGTGAATCCAGAAAATTAATCTTTGGAGTTTCAATATTGACCACCCAGAGTAACCAATATTGAATAAAAATGAAAAACTAATAATTAATAAATGGAATGAAAATATTTTTTATATGATTGAATTGTATATTTTTACCCTTGCATCATTGGTATTAAGAAGTTACTTTCATCTGTAAATTTTCTTTCGAATGATTTTTCCAGTTCTTCCACTATTGAATTAATTTGAACTAAATCCATTCCAGTCTGGTCTATAGATTTGACATGAGCAATAATGAGTCCATACTTATGTTCATGGGATAATCCATTCAATTGGTATTCTTATATACACCAGTAAAAAATATGAATTTTATTTAGTCATAATTAACATAATAGATCATCTATGTAAAAAAAATAATGAAAACAAACTTCATGTATAAATTTACAACAGACACTCTTAACCATTCATAGTTGAAGATTTTATTTACAGTCTCAAGAGTAATTAATTTTTTGATGGCCTCTCCATGCATTTTTTCTTGAAAATCAACTATGTGATTACTACCACTTTTTAACTTTGTATCTGCATGAACCTTGAATGTTAGTAAATGTGGATATTGAATGGGTGGGGAAAAGGTTAATTTTGAAGATCTTATGAATTGATTAGTTGATTATTAATATGGGTTGGATTTGACATTTTGTTTCACCCCTTCCCCTTAACCTTCTGTAATAACATTAATTGATTCAATAATTTTTCATTAAATATTAAAGTTTTAGAATGAAAAATAAATTAGAAATGAATACCTCATTATCAACATGTTTTTTACAAGATCTGACATCCATGATACACATGTTCCAATAAATTTCATGACTATATGAATATCTACATCATCATGTTGAATAGGTAGCTTGGTGTTTGGATCTCGAGCTATGATAATACCCACTCTGACATGACCAATTTGAAATGGTTTGTTGTATAGATTGTCTTCTTGTATATTGAACACAGTCGGCCTCACAACAAGGTGATAGGTTGGTGTTGATAGATATAAATCACATCCATTTTAACCCTTTAGAATATCAATATAGTAAAGGGATCAGTGTTTTTCTGAATCATATTTCACAGAAACAATTATGAGAATATTAATTACATCATCTAAGAAAGCTATTTTACGATAATGGGTTGCCTCAAACATAGTGGGGTCGGGGTAGGATCTTCATTTAGTGGTTGTTCTTGAGTTGTTTCTTCTCTTTTCTGCCCCACAATATTTTTTTAATAAATTAGGTTTCCAGTGAAATTTTTATTCAATGGTAAGAAACCTTTGTTTCATCTCTTCCATTTCATTATCTTCATGCCTTAGTCCTTTTCTTTTATCAAAATATATTTTGGGGGTCACCCCAAAACCCTCCCCTCTAAGGTGGCCATACTATTCTAGCCATTTCAATTCCACCGATAATAGGTGTTCATCCGGTATAGGCACTGATGATTTCTATGTCTAAGTTTGATAAACAATGTAGGAAAATAATTAATCATTGTTATATAACAGAGAATTAAAGAATTTTTTATTATTATTTCATACTTATATATGTATCCCACATATTTTTTGTGATTTCATCTATTAGTATCCCATATTTATTAACACATGCCTCTTTTTATACCATATGACGTGGGATGGAAGTGGATTTGGATTTGGATTCATAAATTTTGATATAAATAGAGGAAAATAATTATGCTCTTTTTTCATGTCACATAAAATCATTACAATAGATTTAAAATACACACAATTTTTTTTCAAGTGAAGTGGACCTCATCCTTGATTTACCATAGGGATACATTGGTTTTGTTTCCCGTTCCTTATTTTTAGCACTCCATTGATGTTTCATAAATAAAAAATAATTAATAAAAGTGATTAATAAATGTATTGTAAAATAATGTATTTCCGGCCACAATGTACTTTAAAAGATATCTCTTGCTGACATCCAGTAAAATAATCCCATGCTTCTCAACTTATCAGGTGTGCATTCAAATATGGTGGGTGCAGGTTTATTTTCACTTCAATATATTGAGATGAAATTTAATTAGAATTGCGAAAAATATTCTGTGAGTCTTTCCATAAAATATCACTATAAATTTCTTATGGGAATCATCTACTATAAAAGCATTCTGAAATGGTTAATGAAGAGGAAGTAAATGTTTCATTATTTTATTTTTTTAGTCTAATAATGAAAGGAAATTTTAATGTTACCCCAATCTCTTTCAAAACCAATTTATTTAGTGTGGGAACAACATGGTTCCATAAAGATGCATCAATTTTCATGCACTATCGAGTGAATATCCCAATGATACTAGTAAACATAGCCTTGTTGGGGTCAATAAGTAGGTCACACACATTCCATATGACATTGAATTTGATTCCTTTTCTTTTCACTTTAAAACTTTTTTATAACATTGGCATGCTACATCACTCCAGTTTTTTGGTGACATCGGGTTTTCACCATCAACTATTTCCTTGGGTTCAATATCATCAATATTTTATTCCTCTAGGTTCATTACATTGACATGTGCATAAAGTTGTTTTTTCCCATGCATTGTGAATATCATCAGGTTGAGAAAACTATTGTTCCTCGGGATTGGGGAATCAATATATACATAAATCATTATCTGAATAAGTGATTCAACATTTAACTTAGATTACATAAATGCACTAGTGAATTGAAAATAATATGAGTTAATGAAATCTATATTAAAAAATATATAACATGATTATTGAACTCAATTTTTTTAAAATTTATAAGGAATTAGATCCCTCTAACGAGTATCTATATCCGTTCATTATGGTCTCATCTGACATAAAAGATCCATTCTACATTGGAACAACTAAAAATTATTGAGACATCCCAATGAATTAGTCACACTTATTTGAATTTTCATCTAATCCTTTATTGATTTTTTCGACAATAGAAATTTGACCACTTTCAGTTTATGGATCTGGAACATAAAATACTTGTGAAACCATCAATGCCATTATAAATGAATCATCATTATACCCTTCCTAACTAAAATCAACTTTCATTAATCTCAATTCATCTATTTTAACAACACTCATGTTATCAACCCACATTCATTGAAAAATTGACACTTTGAATGTTTTATAATCCAACTCCCATATTTTTTGATGATTCCAAAGTATGAAATATTCAAAACAAATTAGATTTCTATCATTGGTACTAGATACATGCTTCACTTTGGCCACAAGTATAACTCCACTATTTTGAATGGTACTACATTCATCAGGTTCATTTTTATAGAATGTATAACCATTACTTACATGACCATTATAAGATAATACATGCACATTTGGTCTTCTAGCTAGCCATAGAAATCATTTTTAAATTTATTCTAGATTTTCATCTAACTCCTTAAAAATATTGTCTCCAAACCATCCTATAAACTATTGATTACTGTATTTGATATCCAACTTTCATACCATGATGGATTCAAATGACTTATAATTTCTTTATGGGTCACTACGGTAAAAAGGCATTTAGCGGCGGTTTGGTTTTACGTTTCGTGGCAGTTTAAACTGCCGGTAAATAGATTGGCGACAGTTTTGAAAAACCGCCGCGAAATCGTGCGTCGGGAAACTATTCGCGGTGGTTTTCATAACCATCACAGAACATTTCGTTGCGGTTTAAACCGCCTCTAAATGATTTAGTGACAGTTTTTTGATACTTTATTTACTTTATTTATCCATGCATGCACATGCCCACGCACATGCCCATGGACATGCCCATGCAATATAAAGAAATACTGCGTTTGGTGAGATTTGAACCCCTAACCTCTTGCATATTTTCCAAAGACTTTACACTCCAGCAAGCTCGTCATGTGGTTAATAAACAGAATTTAATATAATTATATATATTAATTGAAAAAACAAATAATACATAACTAATAGATATAAACTCAATAATAATTAAACAATAAGCAATAAAAAATAATTAATAATTAATAATTAAATAATAAATAATAAATTAGAAATAATAAATTAGAAATAATAAATAATAAATAATAAATAATAAATAATAAATAATAAATAATAAATAATAAATAATAAATAAAAAATAATAAATAAAAAATAATAAATAATAAATAATAAATAAAAAATAATAAATAAAAAATAAAAAATAAAAAATAAAAAATAAAAAATAAAAAATAAAAAATAAAAAATAAAAAATAAAAAATAATAAATAATAAACAATAAATAACAAATAATAAATAATAATAAACAAATAATAAAGAATAAATATTAAATACTAAATAATAAACAATAAATAAAAATAAATAATAACTATAAATAATAATAAACAATAAATAATAAACAAAAAATAATAAACAATATATAATTATAAATAACAAACAATAAATAATAATAACTAATAATAAATAATAAATAATAATAAACAATAAATAATAATAATAAAATAATAAGTAATAAATAAAAATAATAAATAATAAATAAAAATAAGAAATAAGAAATAAGAAATAATAAATAACAAATAACAAATAACAAATAATATATAATATATAATCAATAAAAAACAATAAACAATAAAAATAATAATAAATAATAAATAATAAATAAGAATAAATAACAAATAACAAATAAGAATAAATAATAAATAATAAATAATAAATAATAAATAATAAATACGAAATAAAAAAATATTAAATAATAAATAATAAATAACACATAATAAATAAATTATAATAAATAAATATAAATAATAAATAATAAATAATAAATAATAAATAATAAATAATAAATAATAAATAATAAATAATATATAACAATAATAATAAATAACACATAATTAATAATTATAAATAAATAATAAATAATAATAAATAATAAAAAATAAAAATAAAAATAAAAAATAAAAATAAAAATATAAATAATAAATAATAAAGAATAAAGAATAAATAATAAATAATAAACAATAAAAAATAAATAATAAATAATAAACAATAAAAAATAAAAAATAAAAAATAAAAAATAAAAAATAAAAAATAAATAATAAACAGTAAATAATAATAAATAAAAAATAATAAAAAATAATAAAAAATAATAAATAATAAATTATAAAAAATAAAAAATAAATAAAAAACAATAAACAGTAAACAATAAACAATAAATAATAAATAATAATAAATAATTATAAACAAATAATAAAGAATAAATATTTAATAATTAATAATTAATAATAAATAATAAATAATAAATAATAAATAGTAAATAATAAATAATAAATAATAAATAATATATAATAATAATAAATAAATAACACGTATTTAATAATTATAAATAAATAATAACTAATAATAAATAATAAATAGTAACAAATACAAATAAAAATAAAAATAAAAATAAAAATAAAAATAAAAATAAAAATAAAAATAAAAAATAAAAAATAAAAAATAAAAAATAAAAAATAAAAAATAAAAAATAAATAATCAATAATCAATAAAAAACAATAAATAATAAGTAATAAATAATAAATAATAAATAATAAACAATAAATAATAACTAATAAACAATAAACAATAAATAATAAATAATAAGTAATAAGTAATAAATAATAAATAATAAATAATAAATAATAAATAATAAATAATAAACAATAAATAATAATAAATAAATGATAATAAATAAATGATAAATGATAATAAATAATAGATAATAAATAATAAATAATAAATAATAAATAAAAAACAATAAACAGTAAACAATAAACAATAAACAATAAATAATAATAAATAATAATAAATAATAATAAACAAATAATAAAGAATAAAGAATAAAGAATAAATAATAAATAATAAAGAATAAATAATAATAAATAATAAACAATAAACAATAAATAATAATAAATAATAAATAATAAATAATAATAAAGAATAAATAATAAATAATAGTATTAAATAATAATAAACAATAAATAATAATAAACAATAAATAATAATAAACAAATAATAAATAATAAATAATAAATAATAAATAATAAATAATAAATAATAAATAATAAATAATAAATAATAAATAATAAATAATAAATAATAAATAATAAATAATAAACAATAAATACTAAATAATAAATAATAAAAAATAAAAAATAAACAATAAACAATAAATAAATAATAATAAATAATAAATAATATATAATATATAATAAATAATAATAAATAATAATAAATAATAATAAATAATAAATACAAAATAAAAAAACATTTAATAATAAATATAAAATAATAAATAACACATAATAAATAAAATATTATTATTAATAAATAATAAATAATAAATAATAAATAATAAATAATAAATAATAAAAAATAAATAATAAAAAATAAAAAATAAATAATAAATAAATATAAATAATAAAAAATAAAAAATAAAAAATAAATAATAAATAATAAATAATAAATAAATATAAATAATAAATAATAAACAACCAGTAAAAAAATAATAGATAATGAATAAATTAAAGTATATTATAAATAATAAATAATAAATGATCAATGAAACACATGAAAAAGTATGAAAAGACGTGATAAGGGATGAAAAATCATAAAAATGCATGAAAACGGATGGAGAAACATGAAGAATGAGGCATTAGAAAGAATGAGAACGCATGAAAACTCATGACAACTCTTGAAAACCCCTTAAGAATTCAGCATAATCATCATAATAACCCACAAAAAACCATTGATAAAGATAACAAGTCATGGAAACCAAAATAAACAGTAATAAATGGAGCAACCGTTAAAACCCATCAAAACGATCATAAAGTGACAAAAACATTGGACTCACATTAACAAAAATAACTTATGATCCGAGAGTCCGTTTTAGATCCGCGACCTATCAAATCAAAGATCCTAAAACGATCTTCAACCTGATAGGTGAAAGAGTCTGAATGGACATGCGGATCGGAAGTTACAGCCATTTAAAAAAAAGCTGACGGGGAACGAGTGCTAGAAACGAGACATCGAAAAACCTAACAAACCTGATACCCTCTAAAAAGGCCATAACTTATGATCCAAAAGTGCATGTGGGTGCCGCGACTAGTTAAATTAAATCTCATGGAACAAGCTACGATCTGGCAGGTAGAGGAGTCCGAACTGACATGCGGATCGAAAGTTAGGTCCGTTTGAAGACAAGTTCAACGGGACACCGGTGACAGAAACAGGATTTTGGAGGCCTTCATAGGGCTTATTGGGGTTGAAAAACATGACATAAGCTTGCTTGTGTCGAACAGGTGTGTAGCACTCTTCGCTAGCTTCAATTTGATATGTGGTAGAGCCCAAACAGACACCTCAAGTGAAAGTTATGGCCGTTTGAAGTTGGAGAGCTTTTTTCAACTTTTTTATAACTCTCATATCTTCCGTACCTTATACTGTCTCATGGTTTTGATTATACGTTCCTATAGATCTCTTCATGAGATTCGATTTGACTGGTTGTGGTTCTCCAACGGACGCCCGGATCAAAAGTTATGGTCGTTTTAGTGATTTTGGGGTTTCTCGTGTTTTTTTTTTATTTTTTTCCTTTCATTTCGTGGTGTTTTTTTTTTAAAAATAACCACTAATCCTTGAAAAAATTTAAAACAAAATTAAAAAAAATAAAGAAAAATAAAAAAATTTAAGGCATTTCACGGCGGTTTTTAAACCGCTACGAAATGGCAGCCCGAAACACATTTAGCGGCGGTTTTTAAAACCACCGCGAAAAAACCACCGCTAAATGGCCGTTTTCCTGTAGTGGGTTTCCACATATAGGTAAACCTCTAAACTCTTATGAAAAACATAAAGTTAGGTTTAATCCTGATCTATAATATTGATTGTGATAATATGTATTCTAGTAATTTCTTCACCCATAAGACACCCAATGTGATGAGATTTTGGTAGACGAATGCTTTCAACACCATACAAGATTCGGTACAGAATTCAATGGCTTCCTCAATAATATATCTATATGCAATACATCCCTCTAACAAACTTCTATTTTTGACACACCCTTTCCAATATTCATGTCCCATTCAATAGGGTACATCCATCTATAATGTACATGACCACATATTTGAACCTCCCTCCTTTTCACCAATTCTATAAGTTTGTTGTATATAGGTTTTGAAAAAGAAATAGATCATGATTAATGTATGATGGAAATTTTAGGAAAAAATGCAACATAAAGATACATGCATTAGATCTTACATCAAAACACTATAGTCTTGTGATTTCAGAACCATTAACTTCAATGAAGTCATAAACACATTATTATTCATATTTGATGAATACCCCTCTGGAACCATTACAACATTAAATAATTTTAAAAACTGATATCTCTTCTTCCTGGATAGGGTATAAGAAGATAGAGGAATAAATTTCCATTTTCACCCTTCAATGGAACCTACTATTCCAATATTCTCATGTCAATCACGTCCAACCTAGAATTAATTCCATATATTTTTTTCTGGGTTCATTTATTAACATGAAAATTACACTATCACATATATGTTATTTCAGCATTCATAAAATCAATAAAATGTCTGATGTACATTCAATTCTAGTTTTCTAATTAAAAAAACTAATCTCATTTTCCAAATGGTTTTGTATAGTTTTTCAAAACTTATTTACCAAAAGCTATGTATATATCATTTGATTTCTCAAACAATTGATCATCTTTTAGTGCAGGTGGTGCTATAAGTTCTTATAAACTTTCATAGAATGATGTCATCCAAGATCGATACTTAGGTCATTGGGGTAGAAATATGTCATGTCCTAGAAATGCAGTCACTAATGAATTTTTCAACCTCATTGACTGTGTAACTTGTAAAAAATGGGACACCCATGAGTTCCTTTAATGCTATATCTAGAGAATTTATATAAGAAATAAATTCATTCATCTTCCCATAAAACATGGCTCTTAACATGAAATATTCATTTCTATTAGCACCATACAATGTAACATTTTTATACCATAGTAATTTCACATCTTTGATCAATGGATCCAAATAAACATCAATATCAATACCCAGAATTTTTGGTCTAGATATAACCATAGATAACATAATTCATTTTCATTTCATTCATAACTATGATAGAAAGTTATAATTTACCAACATAACCAAACATGTACTGTGATTGCTTCTTTGAAAACCAAAAGTATTCACACCAATTGTAGATAGTGCAAGGAGAATTTTTCTAGGATTGTTTCCAAATTTAGGATAATCATGATAAATTCTATTCTATTGAGGAGAGATTTATGCATGATAATGTTTCCTATATTTATTTCTTGTATCTTTTTTCCAGGTCAATTTACACTCCCCACTTCCATACAGGTGTATAAACCTTGTATAATTTTGAAAGTACCATACAACTTTCATAGGTCCTGATTAAACATTCTTGGGTCAATAAGAACCATACTTTGGGCATTCTTTAATTGATTTGCAGTCCTTGTGAAATAGTATATAGTCAGGTGGAAAATATTTTATTCTTTTTGAAATCATACCCATAGAATGTAGCATTTTTATTATCATATGTTTGATTAGGAAGCACATTATATTTTGGGACCATATGATTTAAGAGGGAAAGTAGTTCAGTAAAACTAATGTCACTATATCTGTTTCTTCATTTTAAATTTTACAGCTTCAATATTTATTAAAATGTTTTATATTTAGTGAATCGAGTATACAATAGAATATTTTCACAACTCTTTAACTTCTTAAAAATTTTTGGACTATCACAAAGTTCATATTCAACTATAATTTCTATTTCATCAATAAAATATTTATCATAATTAACACATATAATCACATACTCGATATAGTATTCTTCACCTTCCACACTTATAATCATATCATATGATCCATAAATATACAGTTTTATCTCATTCACTAGCTACATTCTCTTTTCCCCATTTTTATTCTAATATTTATAACTTTGATCTATTACGTGACATATTAATTGTTCTTTCAACTCTTATGGACTAATTAGTCATGAATAACAATAGCATAAACATGGAAAAAGGATTTGAGAAGGTTTATATTCATGATCATTTTCAATATTTATTAACTCTTTCACCCAATATTCATACTCTTTTTTCATACAATTAACATCCATCCATTCCTTATTCATATCAATCATCTTTGAATCAGTAATATTAATATTTAACAAAATAAATAAGTAATCAAAGGGGACATTCAAATAAGGTGATCCCAACATTTAAATGTTTCAAATAATTTCATCATGCTTTGAAGGAAATGGATAATTGAATTGAAGGAAATAATTATTCCACTAATGGTAGTTTTTATCCTCTGAATTCGTGCACAATGTTTACCAGTACCTATAATGGTATGACTACTACATAGAGTGGTTCAAGAAACATAGTTTCATGTCCATAAGAGATGGGGGATGAGTCTCAGAAAACAAAATACAATAATAACTATTTGAGAGATGAAGATGGTGATGATGGTGGTTATTATTACATGTTGTTTCCCAAGACTCATCCCCTTAAAATCCTAAACCAAATCAGAGAGAAGATGTAGTTGTGGAGGAATCCACTAATTTAAACCATGTTGGTGATGTTGGATGAAAATTAGGTTTAGGAGTTTCAGTGTGGTTAAAAATTAATTCACCTTTTATAATACTGAGGTGATGATGGATATCTTATGGGTTGGATTGAGTTAGTGACATTCCATCACCATGGTGTTTTTATCAATCTACATTATGTAGGTTGTGAGATTTTTTGTATATTGGAGGTCTCTGAAATTTAACATGATCATATAAATATAGATAGACCCATTATGCGTAAACTATAGTCTACTGATACAATTATAAAAAGGAATCAAATAAGTTCCCACATTGATACATTATTGAACATCTAATCCAAAAAAACAAAGAAAATTTTGAAACTCATTCAATACTCTATTAAAATAATATATTCAACTTCTATCTATTATGATTTTGAACATAAAATATTACATAAAATAAAATTACTCTAAATTATCCAAATAAATTTGTTGAAAAAATAATAATCATAATAATTTTTTTTTAAAAATATAAAATTATAATTTATAGAAATAATTTTTTTGAAAGTATAAAATTATTAAACTAATGATAAATCAAAAAAAGTATATAGGTATAAAATTATAAATTACAAATGTATATATATTTATATCAGTTTATAAAATTATAGACATATATAGAAGTATAAAATTATATATAAATTAGAAAAGAATATAAATTTAGAAGAAAAATATATATAATTTAAAAACTTATTAAAATTTATAAAACTATATAAATTTATATATAATCTATAAAATTATACATAATTTATAAAAGTATATAGTTAAAAAAAATTTATAAAATTATAGAATTATAATATATAAATGTAAAATTTATGAAAGTATAAATGTATAATAATTTATATGGGATACAAATATAATTATATATTAATTTATAAATCTAGAAGACAATAAAAGTATAAATAATTAATAAAATTTTATATTTAAACTATATATTTAAATATGAAATACTAAAAAATTTATAAAATATATAAATTTATAAATGAATAAAATTAGAAATTTTTTAACCACACTAGGATACATAGGTGTTAATCTAGAGTTTACATAAAGGTCATTGGGTGGTACATAACAATAATTTACACTAATAAGGAATGATACATAAGATTCATTTTTACGACTCTTGAAAAATGTATGTGGTTTATTCCTTTTACAATTTGAGGTGAAGAGTCTACCACACCTTGGATTGATTGTCATACCATGAAGGAAAAATGTAAAAGTTTTTCAATCATAAAATATGATTGATATTTCATACAAAATATCATGGTGGATATAATTTAATTTGAGTTTACTAATTATTTTCATATAATAAGAAAGATTTACCTGAATTTATAAATCAATTATAATGTTTGTTTTAAAATTTTAGTAAGATATTTATTTAGAAATTAAATTTTTAAGTAAGAAAATTATCATTTAATTGAATTTTATATTAGTAAAATTACGTTCCTATTATTTTACATATAATTAAACAATAATATTCACAATATATATTTTATAAATATATAACTAGATTTAAGGATAAATAAAAATATACATTTGAATAAAACATATAATGTTATAAAATATTTCAATTTTTTAAGAGTTACATTAAAAACATATTATATAACACTTATTGGTTTTTTATTTTAGTTGAAATTTATTTTATTTTATTCTTATATTTAATATTATGAAAATCTATTCAATTCATTAATACATGGATCAAATAATAACATTCATTTAAAAATTTTAGAAATATTTTAAAAAATATATGTCAAGAATATATAATTGAAAATTTAAACATGAATAATTAAATTATTGTTTTAAAAAAAATTATACAAGTAGAGAAAAAGATATATATTTTGATACATTTATTATTTTTTTCATTTCAATGTTTTATATCAAAAATAGTTTTCCGGATCAAACAAAATTTCACTTCACTAAAATTATTTTATTTCTTTAAAAAATTATACAATAATTGATTTAATTTAATCCTTCAAAGCTTAAACTAAACTATAATACATAATTCTATATAATTAAAAAATAAAAAAGAAGAAATATATATTTGGAAAAAATATATTTTCTGAAGGATTATGGGAAGCAAGAACCACTGACTACATGCCTCAGTTGCTTGTTCGCGTGATCTCATTCTAGCTATGCAATTGCATGAAAAGCCACAACTTTTGATATCGCATGACTGCATCTTAATCATGTAATTTTATAACACAGTTACATGATTTACTTGCTTAATCCTTTATACAAACTATCCAATAATTCTATATATAATGGGTCCTTCCCATGGTCGCTTGAACTGAAATGAAGCACCCACCTTCCCTCACGGTATGGTTTTCATGTGGTGAATATGAAAGTAAGGGGTGATGCGATGTGGTGAAGGGATTGTGCAATGTGGTGCATGGATTTGTGTGGTGTTGAGGTGGTTCAATGTGGTTCCATAGTGTGATGTGGTGCCATGATTCTTTACATTCCTTATATTTGGAATGAGAGCAACGACATCGTTGAGAATTGAGTTTGGTGGGTGCAGCGACAGTGGGGCTCAGTGAGAGGGGAAACAACGACAAGAGTAGGGTTTGATGAGAGTCGTGGCATAGTGGTAGTGGGGTTCCATGAGAGCTTGATGATGTGTGAGGTAGAAGACTTAGGTTAGGATTCTTTTGTAAAATCAGGTAAGGATTTTTAGTAGCGCTTTCTAAAAAGCGCGGTTAAAGAGTAGTTTTATCATCACTAAAATAGATAGTGCAAATAAAAATACTTTTTATCGGTTATTTTTTAGAGATGATAATACCACTTTACTAGTGCTAAAAAAATGATAAAATGTGTCTTTATCAACACTAAAATTCTAGTGCTGATAAAGAGTAGTTAAATTTTTTCTTTTTCAGTGCTGATAAAGGGGTATATTTATTAGTGCTAAAAAAGTGATGATAAAGATATCACCATAATAATATATTTATATTAATATATATATATATATATATATATATTTATAAAAATATATAATAAATAAATAAATAAATAAATCTAAAATTATAATTATAAATAAATCTATTTATAAATTTTTTATATATTTATAAATATATTTATATAAATATATAAATACATATATAATTATAAATATATAAATATATATATAATTATAAATATAATTAAAATATTAATTATAATTTTTTAATTATTTAAATATATATAAATATATATAAATATCTATATATTTATTTATAATTATAATTACAAATAAATTTATTTATAAATACTATGATATAATTATCCATATAATTATTCATATAATTATATAATTATATATTTATATATATTTATGAACATATAAATTTATATTTTTATAAAATAATAATAAATATAATTATTTTAATTTTATAATTATTTAAATAAATAAATATATATATATATATATTTATAATAATAACTATAAAAAAATATTTTTAAAAATATTTCTATATAATTATATATATATATTTATATAATTATATATAATTTTATAATTATATATCATGGTCCACACCGCTTTAGTAGATATTTTTTTAAACCTAATGAATCTTTAAATTGAACCTTGGTAACCATATGGCTTGTAATTAGGTTAATAATAATTGTTCACCACAATCTTTCACACAACCTTGATCATGGGAAGTGTGATTAAACAAACCGAACCTAATTGTAGTTGATTGAGACTATCACAATTAGTATTTGACAATTTTTACATAGAAGCCAAGTGTAATGTAGTTAGGTTTTCAGTTATACCCTAAACATGTGATAGCTATAGAATTGTTAGATCCAATTGGTCTGACCAAAACCAATTGGTGGATTTTTTGCATTGCTTCACAACCTATGCCATCAGACCATTCCAAGTTAAATCTAGGATTATATGTTTTCAAGATACCTAAAATTTAACCAGGTCCATTCTTTTAAATATCTAAATTAAAACTCCAAACTACATAGTTTTAGTTATAATCCAAACCTGAAAAGTGAAACTGAGGAACCTGTCCAAAGAATTTTTTCGATTGGCAGTTGACTTATTAGTAATCCTCATGGGATCTACCCTCCACTTACACTTTATTAATCCCTAATAGTAAGTTTATTTTGGAACTATAAATTCTAATTTGACCT
This sequence comes from Viscum album, assembly GCA_963277665.1. Taxonomy (NCBI): domain Eukaryota; kingdom Viridiplantae; phylum Streptophyta; class Magnoliopsida; order Santalales; family Viscaceae; genus Viscum; species Viscum album. The sequence continues at coordinate 156,281,901 of OY728150.1, forward strand.
CATCCCGCATGAATTCAATGATGCATGTTGGAGACTGACTCCCATAAGGAGATTTGATTGGAAACCAATCAAATGTCCATAAATCCTTTCTATTTTCCAAACCATGCTGCTCATGTCTCTTCGAGGCCACTTGAGGATCTACACTATATGAACTTATCAAAGACAATTTCCTAGTTATGTGAATCTTCTAGATCTTCATTATTATGAATTTTATGCATCTGTACACTTCCTTCCTCCACCAGATTCCAGAAAAAATGATACTATACCCCAATGTTATTTGTCATGGAATGAAAAGATGGACTCCTTGAAATGCACGAGGTTCTCTAGATATCAAAAAATAATGGAATTTTTTTTATATGTGCTTGATATACCCTATAAACCTTCTCATACAAATCATATCTTTTCAAGCTTGTGTATCTTACATGTACTCCACCTTCATTATGGATAAATCCAAAATAGACTATAACTTTGAAATAATTCTCACAACTCCACTTATAAGAGTAAACACATAAGTAGTAGTGGAATTACTCCGGTCATAATCACATGAAAAATATAAATCAGCATATCCTTTGATAGAAAAATATGACCCTCTATAACATAATGCACTACAGGAGGTCTCCTTACTCTATCTCATGATCCTCTTTAATGTGATCCATTTCTACGAACATGGATCCTCCATGCACCGACTAACTCCTCATACTGCAAGTGAAATGTATTTTCTTGTTCAAACAATAAATAATATTAGACTCCCCACTATTGATTCACATGGTACATAATACATCTTCACCTTATGCTTCACTTATAAGACTCATCATATAGGATAAATTGAAATTAATGGGAAGAAATTTAGAGATTTTCTTACAGACTTTCTTGCTGAAGTGTTTCATGAATTTCCCTAAATAATTATTTTATGATAGAAAAATTTCCCAATTATTTTTATCTCAATAAATATACATCACAATAATCTTTTTTTCATGTCCCAAGTCCTTCATATAAAACTCCTTGGAAAACTGTGCCTTCGTCTCCTAGATCTGATCATTGTTCGGGCCTGTAACCAACATGTCATCCAAATACAATAGAATAATGATGAAAGGATTACCATATAAACCCATGAAATGTTAAAAAAGATCTAAATGAATTATGTTGTATCCAAGGAACATGATATAGGAATAAAATCTCTTGTACCAATATATCTGTGCCTGTTTGAGACCGTACATATACTTGTTCAACCTAAAAATTGTGTTCTTTTTTCCTTCTTCAAAAAATCCTTCCAGTTGGAGCACATAGTTATCTTCATCAATATCACCATGGGGAAAATCCATCTTCACATACATCCACTATATATGTAAAATATAAGTATCAAACATTTCCATAACTATTCGAACATTCATTATTCTTACAACTAGAAAAAATATTTCATTGAAATCAATACTTTCCTTCTGAGCATATCCAATGACCACCAGTCTTTCATGATATCCTTCCACTAGACCCTTTCAATCCCTCTTGATATTAAAGACAAACTTTTTGTCAATATAATTCCTTCAATGAGTTAATGTAACAAGATCCCAAGTCTTGTTCTTATGAAGGGATTCAAGTTCTTTTTACATCACCACCATCCACGATGATACATCTAGACTCTGGGTTGCTTCCAAAAAAGAAGATAGATCTCCACCCTCCATAAATAAGTACACAATATTTCTCTTAGTGACATTGTTTAATTTCTATACTTTTACTCGTTTCTCCCGAGTTTACTATCGTGGTCCAGAATTAATCGGTACATGATCGTCACACTTTGGTAATGCCTTAGAGTAAACTAGTTCTTCCTGGAATTTGTCCTCCACCTCAACTATTGTAATTTATTTATTCTCATTCTCCATGCCTAAATCAATTTTCAATTTTCTCCTTTTCTTCTATAAAAATGATATGTTTACTCATGATAAGTTTCCAGGAAGTGGGGTCCCAAAAACAATAATCATTCACACCATCAGGGTACCCCAAGAAGATAAATTTCCTAGTTCTTGAATCCAACATTAATCTTTCCTGGTTATTAAACAATGAATATATTAGAAATCTGAAAGTATGTAATAAAGAAAAGTTTTTAGGTCTACTAGACCACATCTTATTCGGTGTTTTCAGATCAATCTTCAATGAAAGAGATCAATTGATCTCATAATAGGTGGTATTCACTACTTCTGCCCAAAATGTTTAGGAATATCCAGTAGTCTTCAACATCTCCCTTTTCATATCCAACAAGGTTATATTCATCTGATTTTCCACTCCATTCTACTAAGGAGTGTATGCCAGCTTGAACTTCCTCTTGATACCTTCTTGTTGAAAAAATTATCAAACTTATTACTTATATATTCTACACCATAATTTGTACTCATACGCTTGATCTTCTTTCTATATTCAAAATCCTTCTACTATTTGAATGTTTTGAAGACTTCAAAAACATTAACTTTACTATTGATTGGGTATACAAGAAATCTTATTAAATAATCATAAATAAAGGATACAAATTACCTTTCTTCTCCCAGGGATATAACTAGTACTTACAAAACATTAGAATTGATCAACTCTAAGATATCTTTACTTATTTTTATTGAAGTACCCATCATTAACCTGTGTTTCATGCTAAAAAAATGATAAAAAATGGTAAGAATACATTTGAAATCCCATGTAACAACTTCTAATCCACAAGAATTTTTAGGCCTCATTCAAACATAAATAAAAGATTATGATTATATAACATTTCCAATGCTTCTTTTGAGGTAGTCAATGTGAAAATTATCTCTGGATCCTTGTATGTTTCACCTATAAGTACATATAGGTTATTTGAGATATTATCTAACTTTATCACTACAATCTCATCCATCATAATTCTCATCACTACATTCTATATGTGAGTCTTGCATCATATATCATCCAATTTTACCAAAGACAATATGTTCTACTTTAAACCCTTTACACGAAGAACACCTTGGATGGTGTGAACAATACCATCATGTATATTTAGTTTGAGGGTATCAAATCTAATGATATTCAAGGTGTGATCATTTCCCATGTACACAAGTCCTTTTGGTATGGTTTCATATTGATCAAACTGTTCTTGTTGAGATATCATGTGTCATGTTTCCGTCAATTCAATTATCCAAGTGTCATTGATATATATTGTCTGCTTCCCATAGTCACTGCCCATTGACTGACAAGAATGTATCCATTCACATAACTACTTTCCAAATTTCCATCCATGTCATGATTTTGGATCCCACTTTAACCATACGCCATTGTCATGTATTTTTGTCTTTTATTAATTACCAATTGGCTATTATCCTTCAATAATATTACCTTCATATTTATTTCCCACAACAGAAAAATATTCCCATTGAATTTTTTGACCTTGAATATCTCTTAAATCTTGACATTCCATCATTTCAAAACATTTTCTATTTCATAATGGTGTATTTAGTAATGTTAATAAATGTTTTTTAAACTAAAATTTCAACTGAATTTGAAATAATAGACCATACTCTAATTTATGACAACTATTAATTCCCAAGAAAAGTTAGTAGCACTGGTCCAGAACCTTCCTCTGATACAACTTGTTGGAACCATAAATAATTGGGCCACTGGTGCAGTAATAATTATGAGACAAAATAAAGTGAAAACTAAATAAATAAATGACTCTATATATAAGATGTAAAACCCCATAAATGAAAGGGGTAAAAACTATAAGAAAATTGAAGTATCTCACTATGGTAAAATGTTAGCACACACTTCCTCACTATCACAAGGAGAAAAACCTTGTAAATATAACTCTTGAATATATGGGGAAACCATCTCATAAAATAACACACAAAACTATCGTTAATGAGATTGTTGGTTGGTGATGATGGAACCACTGGGAGAGGTCCCCATTTATAGGTTGCCTTTCCCCCTCCTCTTCCTGCACTGGATTTTTTGGTGGGGTTTAACCACCCAACACATCTTCCATGACAACCCTCCCTTGAAAAATCAAGGGGGTGGAACTGTAGACTAATAAAGAACTATTGAAAACTACTAGGGCATCATTTTTTAGTGAATACTAGCACCCAAAGTACCATTAATGATGCTTTGAGATCAAAGGAACATGTGTGGATCACTTCTAGTGGGATTATAATTTGGTTCATCTCAATGAAACTATAATAAAACCAAATGGTGGTTTGATTGATCAATAAAATATTTGAAGAAGGAATCTCAATATTGAGTTATTTATATTTATAAATTAATTATAAATTTAACATGAAAGATTCTCTATCTCATTCTGAGATTATTGAGTTATGATTTTTCAAATATAATCATGATACATGTCATTATTCATCATGTTATTATGATTTATTCATTGGATTCAATGAAAACCCATCATTATGAATGATATCGACCGACTTCTATTGCACCTGTAACCTACAAGACGAAACATAAATAGGGACAAAAATAAATTTTATTACCTAAATGTTTATAAATACAAAATTTTGCAACTGATTGAAGGAATAAGAACTAACATATGAGACATATTCTAACACACATATTAAATAAATATTTGGAATTATATCCAATGATATGAAATAACATGAAACAATATGATAAAAAGTCACACAAATTTAGTTTCACTAATAATTAATCCTTGAAGAAACTCAAAAATGAATCTGGATAAGTATTTAAGGAAGAATAAAATAGAGATATGAAGGGATCAAGAAGAGTCTTTTAAGGGATATATATTCTGATAATGGGTAATAGAACTAAGAAAATGTGTTTAAGGGGTTGATACAAGGCTATCGGGTAACCAGTACCACTACTATAAGCATTTGCAATAACACAAAATACCACTAGGTACTTGGTACCCTATAACAGGGAGCCTAGTTTAATAACTCCTACAAAACCTCTTCCTCACTCTTTCTCATTCTATATATTTATTTAAAATTACTATTAAACACTTTTAACTTACATATTTATCACTTTTGTAGAGAAAATATTGAAAATTGAAGGAAAAAACAAACATATGGTTTGGAGTCCTTAAAAAGGCCCATATTATTATACAATATATGTTTGAGGTCATGGTTGAGTTATTTATAGTGTAATACTTTGAAGTGCATTATGTTGGACTCCCTACATCTCACCCTATGGGAGTCAATATTATGGGAAAGGGGATTTCTGGCATAAAAATTAAGTCAATAGATTGTGATGAAATAATTCGAGTATGTTTATACATATATAAAAACACAACTATGGTTTAATCATATATATAATCATATAATTATTCTCTAAAACAGCATCATTTAAAGAAGAAGGATGTGTAGATGATGAATGAATATAAATAACATATTTTTTATAGTTTATGAAAATTTTGAAAAATTATTCAGTTGCATCACAGAAATATTGAAATGTTTTGTGGGTGACCCATGTTTAAATGTGATCATATTCTCTATGTATGAAATTAATGATTATATATTTTATACCAAATATCAGTAAAAAATATAGTTTAGAATAACAATATAATCATTTTCCCTGATGCATTTATTTTTTCAAGTGATAAATTCAAAAAACCAATCTCGACATCAATATCATATTATAGAATTGTTGAAGATATATAGGGGATTGATTATATAATATTTAGAGTACTCGTGTTCATGTGTAACTGAGTTGATGTTAAAAATAGTGTTAGAAATGATGAATTCGAATTTACACATACATATTTGAGAATATTAGAATACAAATGCAATCCCTATATCATGTAAAGACATGAAAAAAAAAATATTTATGTTGTCGATCTATCAAATGATCGGTGTTTTATCATTTTATAAGGGAGAAAATGACATCTTATTTATGGAAGTTTGATTATGTTGATAACTTATATGAGAGTTTTTCAACCATGAAATGATTATCAGAGGATACTAAGGGCTATGAGATATACACAGTTCATGTTATATAGAACGAAAATGCTAAGCGGATATGGAAAAAATCCTTGAATAATCACTTAATAGTTTTTCTAATGTATAACTATTTCAGTTTAATTTTAATGACGTTTATATTGTATTTATTGGTTATTTACTGTAACTTTTATATAGTAAGTTAATTGTATTGAAACATTGATATGTTGTAACTTTTTTTCAATAAATCACAAAACATATTGGTATGAAAATTTTCTTGGACCTAAATAATGCTAAAAATAAATTTTATATAGACTGCATTTGATAAGAGGTTAATAAATAACTAGACTAAAAATAAATTATTTTAACATTAATTAAAACAAATCTTAAGAATAAATTTAGTTAAAATGAGATCTTTTAATAACCTATGATAAAAAGAAGTCATTAAAAACCCTTTTTTGAATAGTGTAGATAAAAGAAAATATATTCAATATTACGATATTTGTTTTTATCAGTGATGCAATATAAATTTTATCATCTCTTTAAAAACCAAAAATAAAACTCATTGTGATAAAAGCATGTTTACTTTTATTAGTTTCAATCTTGATAAAAATGTTATTTATGAATAAAATAGATAACACAAAACACACGCATTATCATAATATAGATTAATTAGATTTGAAATTTAAATTTGCAGAAAACATGTGTATAACTGATTAGATAAATAAAAATTATTATTTTTTATAAATATTTGGCCTTTCTTGTCAAGAAAGTAAATTATTGTCGACCGCAATTTGCATCCGTGAAATCAATAAATATGTATACGTAAATATTAAAAATGAATAAAATTATAAAAAATGGTATACAAATAAAAATTAAAAATGAATAAATTACAAGAATATTAAAAAAATTATTTATGAAATAAATAATAAAAAATGAATATATATATATATATATATTTATATGTAATAAACATCATATATATATATATATATATATTACATAAAAACATAAAAAATGAATAAAATTTAATAATTAAAAAAATAATATATTAAATATTTAATAGTAATAAATCCAAATCTAAAATGACAATATTAACAGTTTATTAATATTTTATGTTTTTTTTTCTATAAATTTCAATAAATTTCACATAGATATATATATGGGGAAATTATTGTAAGATATATTAAGTGTAAATACTCATTTAGAAAATATTTTTAATTAATAATTAAATATTTATTATTTGATAAATATATATTTAATTTAAAGACATTTACATTCCTATAAAAAATGTTATTAAATTTCTATAACTATCAATTTCTCAATATTTTAAATAAATAGTAATTTTTAAAATACTTTTATATGATTTTTCACTAATTATATGACATAACAAGTGTAAATACATTTTTATTATTATATAACACATTTTTATTTAATATATATATATATATGTAAATATAAATATATATCTATATTAAATAATTATTTAATGGTATATGTTTTTTCTATTTATTTTATATGGGATTTTTCACTACATATATTATATATCAAGTGTAAATGTATATTTAGTCATATATAAAGATATTTTAAAAAATTTATTTTATTTTTGTTAATATAAAACTATTTATATATTAATATATTATTTTAATGAAATAATGTTTTAGGAAATATATCTTTTATCAGCGCTAAAGAAAGAACTAATAAAAGTTATATTTATCACTGTTAACAAAATGTGCTAATAAAGGGGGTGCATTTATTAATTTTTTTCTTAGCGATGATAAAGATACAACTTATCAATGCTTTTAGTTTTCCAACATAGTCACCCCCTTTATTAGTGATTTTAGATAACATTGATAAAAAAGCACTGATTATCATTGATTTTGTTTCATCAGATATAGATATAGATGGCATTCAAAGAAATCACAACATTAAGAGGTTTTTTTATGAAATGATAAGATATAAATATTGGATTAGGGTTTTAGTAAGAAGTTGGTTGAGAAATTTTGAGCAGTAAATTTTTTAGACCATTATATGTGCCTTTTAAAAGTGACAATAAACGTGTAAAGAAAATCCTCTACTTTTCCAAAAAGTGGTGAAATGGTGGGCCAATTTTTTTCATTATTTTTTTATTTTTCCCATTGCCTAACACATTAGATTGGATAAAATATATATGTTCCATGACCATAAAATTTTATCAAAACATATCCAAGTACATGAGATAATGAGGGGGTGAAACCTTTTCAAGGAAGCCATAGCACAAATAGAACAAGTGGTGAAGCATGAACACAAAATATAAATCTCAAGGTGAGATTATTATGGACATAAGTTGTGTTAATTTTATTAAATTTAATTACATACATAGTTTTGAGGGATAAAATAAATAATTATTATTTTTTGTATAAATATTTAAGCTCATTGAGTCACACTACTATAGGTCGTCCCTTTTACAGAGCGTAAAAAGAGCTTTAACAGTGCTAAAAAAGTGTTGTTGTCCTCAGCACCATTAAGGGGGCACCTTTATTAGTGCTAAAAAAGTGACGATAATGATCCCACTTTATCAATAATAGTATAGTACTAATAAATGATCCTATTTATCAAGGATTATAAATCCCCCTTTATCTGCACTATAAAAGTGTTGATAAATCCCACCTACTGTAGTGTGCTGTTTTAATAAAATCACACTGCAACAACCTCTAACGTGTATCAAAATACACCTATGAAAATAAAAAATTTAATTGAAATAAACTTTACATCACAAATAAAAAAAATGATACTGTATAAATTTAAAATAATGTTTTATATAATTATTTTTTCAATTACTATTCATAGAAATTTAAAAAAATTAATGATTGATAGTTTCAGGTACACCATAACCCCCTAAAAAAGATTGACCATGACATCAATTTTCAAAGAAACCACCACAATTTGATAAAAATAATTCACCTATATTATAAAACAATTTATTATGTTAGTAATACTATAAATAGATAAATTAAACATAAATATAAAAGAATACATTAATAAAATGAAAATTTTAAATAAAATCAAACATTTAGAATTATTTAGGTTAGATTGTGCATCATATTGCGGTGGGGAGGATTCATATATGTCAAAAATGAATTATGGATCTTTTCCTAAAGAATAAAAAATATGATTTTTTTTTCTATTTTTAGTATGTCACTGGTTCTTTTTTTTTAAAATTAATGTCAATTTTTTTTATAAAATGAAACACTTGGAGTCATATCATCCACTCCATGCATTGTATTGAAGTGTAGAAAATTAACACATGTCACACATGTCTTATTAATCATTTTACAAAATTATCAAAACAATTCGAATATGTTTTCTTAGTTTTGAGTATGTCACTTGTGTTGTTTACTAAAATTTCATTTCAAACAAAAACACAAACTCTGAGTTATACTGGTCACATCATGTGTCAGTTTTATGTGAGACTACTTCTTACATGTCCCAAATGACTTATTATTCATTTTAATAAATTATCAAGACAATCAAAGTGATTTTTATTTGCTTAGAGTGATTGACACTTGTTTTTAACTAAAATGTCAATTTTAAACTAGTAATAGGAACATTGAGTCATACCGGTCACACAATGCATTATATTGAGGTTTGGTTGATTCCTTCACATCACAAATAACATATTGATTATTGTACTAAATTATCAAAACAATATAAATGTGTTTTATCATTTTTCAATATGTCACTTATTCTTTTTACTAAAATTAATGTCAATTTTAAATAAAAAGACACACTTGGAGTGATATTGGTCACACCATGTGTTGGACTATGGTATATATGATTCCTACACATCATAAATGACTTATCAATCATTTAACTAAACTATCAAAAAAATAAAAATGTAGTTTCTTGGTTTTCATTATGTCACTTGTTCCTTTTAATAAAATTAATTTCAATTTTAAATAAAAAGACACATTTGGAGTTATACCAGTCACAATGTGCATTATATTGTGGTGGGTTTAATTCATACACATTAAAAAATGACTTATGGATTGTTTTATTAAATTATCAATACAATACAAATGCATTTTATCCGTTTTTAGTATGTCACTTTTTGTTTTATATAAAATTCATGTCAATTTTAAATAAAAAGACACACATAGAGCCATACCCGTCACATTGTGAGTTAGATTAATGTGAAAAAAATTCTTACACATCAAAAACTACATTTGGATCATTTTTCTTAATGTTTCAAAACAATTTGAATGTGTTTTATTGGTTTTGAGTACATCACTTTTGTTTTTAACTAAAATGTCATTTAAAATTGGAAACATGCACTTTGAGTCATACCGGTCACATTGTGTGTCAGTTTGATGTGAGACAATTTCATACACTCACAAATGACTTATGAATAATTTTCCTAAATTATCATTTTAATCAGAGTGCATTTTATTTATTTTTAATGAGAGACACATATTTTGAACTAAAATGTCAATTTTAAACTCATAATGAGAAACTTGAGTCATACCGGTAACACCGTGAATCAGAATGAGATGTGGTTGATTCCTACATGTCCAAAATAAATTATGGAATGTTTTACTAAAGTATCAAAATAATGCGAATGAGTTTCCTAAGAATTCAGTATGTGAAATTTTCTTTTTATGAAAATTAATGTCAATTTAAAATAAAAATACACACTTAGAGTCACATCTATCACAATTTACATCAGATTGAGGTGAAGATGATTCATAAACATCACAAATGACATATGTGTCATATTTCTAATGTATTAAAACAATATTTGTTCATTTTAATGATTTTCAGTATGTCAGATGTTATTTTACTAAAATTAATATCTATTTTGAATTCAAAGACACACTTGGATATATATTTGTCTTAATTTATGTTAGATTAAGGTATAGTTGATTACTATACATAAAAAATGACTTATGGACCATTTTCCTAAACTATCAAATCAATAAGAATGAGTTTTATTGGTTTTCATTATGTTACTTTTCTTTTTAATAATATTAATGTCATTTAAAAAAAATAAACACTTTGATCCATATCAGTCACAATGTGAGTCAGATTGAGTTGAGGATAATTATTATACATCAATATTGACTAATGAGTAATTTTACTAAATTATAAAAACAATCTGAATGAATTTTCTTGTTTTTGAGTATGTTACTAGTGTTTTCACTAAAATTTCATTTAAAACTAAAAACCCACATTTTGAGTCACACTGGTCACATCATGTGTTGTTTTTATGTGACACTACTTCCTATACATCACAACTAACTTATGAACCAATTTCCTAATTTATCAAGAAAATCAGATCATTATTTCTTGGTTTTTAGTGATTGATAATAGTTTTGAACTAAAATGTAAATTTTAAACTGATAAGGGACACTTCGGAGTAACACTTGTCACACCACACAACCGATTGATGTGAATTTGATTCATACTCATCTAAAAGGACTTATGGTATATTTTCGTATTGTATTAAAATAATAAAAATTCATTTTATCATTTTTGAGTATGTCACTTATTCTTTTTACTAAAAATTTATGTCAATTTTAAATAAAAATACACACTTGGGGTCATATCAGTCACATCGTGTGTTGGATTGAGGTCAGGTAGATTCTTACACATTAAAAATGACTTATGGATCGTTTTTCTATAGTATCAAAACATTATGAATGTGTTTTCTCAATTTCCACTATATCAATTCACTTTTTACTAACAATAATGTGAATTTTAAATAAAAATGCACAATTTGAGTTATATTGGTCACACCATGCGTCCGATTGATGTGGGGTTGATTCTCACACAATAAAAATGAATTATGGGTCACTTTCATAAAGTATCAAAAAAATTTGAATTCATTTTCTAGGTTTTCCGTATGTCACTTGTTCTTTTTTCTGAAATTAAGTTCAATTTTAATTTAAAACACAAACATGAGTATGTAATGTGTGTTTTGAACTAAAATATAAATTATAAACTAAAAACATAAAGTTAATGTCATACCAACCACACTTTGTATCAGATTTATGTGCGACTAATTGATTATGCGATATGTGTTTTTCTTTTAAATTTCTGTAAAAATCCAGAAAAGAGAGAACATGTTCCATTCTAATGGAAGAGAAACCCCATGATCCCTGAAATACTAACATTTAAGAAAGCATGGCATTTTCTCTTCCATTAAAAAGAAACACGTTCTATATTTTCCTTCTTATAGTAGATAGTTGAAAAACAAATATGACTTCCCAAAATATCTATGAAAAAATCTAAATTAGTGTTAGATAAAAATAATAGGTAAATTAAAACTCAAATAGTAGATAAAATGATGTCAAAATTAATTAAATAATTAGTAATAATTCACCATTTAATGATGTTTGTATAAATTTTTGACCAATTTCCTTGTTTACATTATCCGAGTTGTAGCCTCAAAGTCCAATCTCACACGAGCATGAGAAACTTCGAACAGACCACCTCAACCTGAGAAAAATATTCCACCTATATAAGATAACAATTATTATATTAGTAATAATATAAATAAATAAACGAAACATTAATATGATGAAATACATTGATAAATTATCAATTTTAAACTGAAACCATACAATTTGAGTCATATTTGGTACACTATGTACCATATTGAGTGCATGATCATAAGTAAAGGAGTGAATCATCATTTTTGACGAATTAATTTATTTATTATCTCTATGATAATTATCAAAGTAGGTATCAGATATATATTATGTGGAAAATAACTAAAAAATTAGATAAAATGATGAGAAAAATAAACTAAATAAGAAGTATAAATTCACATCTTCATGATATATGTGTACATTCTACCCTCAGGTACGCTTCTCATTCATTTGAAAACAAATCTCTTTCACCTTGTGAATATGAGGATTTTTGATAGTCATAGTAGTGCTGAAAAATATGAATATAAAAAATTTAACAAATATCTTAAATTTAATAGTAATTATTTTCGAAAATACCTCTTCATGGATTATAGTTTGTTGATAGTATATGATATCTCTCAAAAAAATTAATGACATAATAACCATAATATTTTTCCATTTGTTTGTTTCAGATACTATAGAAACATTGATAAAATTATTTAATTTTTTTCGACATGCATTTGGATAGTGAAATATTATTATATATACCCTCATACTTTTCTACTTGTAGAAGTATACACACACCTTGTGTGCATAGACTGTCCTCATTCCAGGATTTTCACGATATTTAAACACCAACCTATAATAAAAAAATTAAACTTAAAACATAATATAAAATTTATATCTTTATGTTTAGTTCTAAAACATTGTATGTAGTGTATTAAACACTGTCAAAAATTTCCATGTGTGGTCGATTTCTTGGGTATCCATGCAGTGAATCCAGAAAATAAATCATCGGAGTATCCAAATTGACCATAATGAGAAACCAAAGTTTCCAAAAAAAAATGAATAAGTATTTAAGGAATGAAAATATCTTTTATATGATTAAATCATATAGTTATACCCTTATATCATTGGTATTAAGAAGAGACTATCATCCATAATTTTTCTTTCGAATTATTTAGCATAATTTTTCACTATTGTGTTAATTTTAACTGAATACATTTTGGTTTGGTCTATATAAGTGAAGTGAGAACTAATGAGTCCATAATCATGTTCAGGGGAAATCCCTCCAATTGGTTTTCATATATTCACCTAAAAAAATATGAATTTTATTTAGTCATAATTTATATAGTTGGTCAGCTATTGGAATCAAATCATGAAAATAAACCTCATGTATTCATTTACAACTAATACTCCTATCCATTCGTAGTTGAAGATTTCATTTTCATTATTATGAGAAATGAAGTTTTTAATGGACTCTCTATATTTTTTTCTTCAAAATCAACTATGTTATTACTACAAATTTGTAACTTTGTATCCACATTAACTTTCAATGTTAGTAAATGCTGACATTCAAATGGTGGGTAAAGGTTCCTTATAAAGATCTTTTTGATTAGTTGGTTGATCCTTTATATGGTTTTTTATTTGACCTTTTATTTCACCCCATTCCCTTTGAATGTTTATAATAACATTCATTAATTCAGGCCTTTTTAATTAAATATTAATGGTTTAGCATGAAAAATAAATGAGAAATGAATAAATCCTTGTTGACATGTTTTTTACAAGATCCTATGGACACTATATGAATGTTCAAAGAGATTTATAAACCATATGAATATCTATATAATCAAGTGGAACATGTAGCTCAGTGGTCGCCTCTTTAACTATGATAATACCCACTCTCACATGACCCGTTGGAAGTAGTCTGTTGTATAAACTATCTTCTTGGGTATTGAACATAGTATCCCTCACAAGAAGGTGACAAGTGGGTGTTGATAAATATATATATATAAATCATGGTCATTTTCAACCTATATAATATCAATATAGGAATGGTATAAATGTATTTTAGATCCACATTTCAAAAAAATAATTATGAGAATATTGATTACCTCATATAAGTAAGCTCTTTGAGGGGAATGATTTTCCTAACACATGGTGGGGGTGGGGAAGGATCCTCATATAGTGGTTATTCTTGAGTACTTTCTTTTCTTTGATTCCCCCCATAAAATCTTATAACAACTAAGACTGAAAATGATATTTTTCTTTAAGGTAATTTAATCATGATTTAATATATTCCATTTATTTATCATTATCCCATGGTTCTTTTCTTTTATCAAAATAGTAATGGGGTGTCACTCAAAAACCTGCACCTCTAACATGACCATACTATTCTGTTCACTTCAAGGCCACTGATGGTAGGTGTTCATCTGGTATTGGTGTTGATGATTCTTGTGTCAAATTTGGATAGAAAATATTTTAATATAAGTAATCATTATTATTTAATTGATACTTAATTAAAAAATTATTATTTCATACTTGCATATATTTCCCACACTTTTTTTTGTTTTCATATATTAGTATCCCATATTTATTTACATGAAGCTACTTCCATAGCACATGATGTGGGATTGAAGTGGCATTTGGATTTGGATTCATAAATCTACATATAAACAGAGGAACATAATTATGTTGATGTTTCATGTTACATAAAATTGTTATGGTAGATTTAAAATATGTATCAATTTTTTAAGTGAATCGTTCCCCATCCTTTCTTTACAGTATGTGTATGTTGTTTTTAGTTCCTATTGCTTGCTTTCAGTACTAATTTGTTGTTTCATAAATAAAATATTCTTAGTCAAAGTTATTAATAAACATATTTTCAAACAATGTATTACCAACAACAATATACTTTAAAACATATCTCTTTAGGATGCTCATTAAATGCATCCCATGCTTTTTGTCCTATCATGTGTGAATACATATGCGGTAAGTATGGGTTTATTTTCATGTCAAAACCATTGCGATGATTTTTTTGTATTATGAAAAATCCTCTATAAGTCTTTCCAAAAAGAATTAATACAAATTTTATATAGGATTAATCTACTATAAATGTACTCTATAAGGTATAATGAAGAGTAATTCAATTTTTCATTGTTTTATTTTTATGTAAAATAAAGAAAGGATGTCATAATGTTACCCCACTATCTTCCCAAATTAATGTATTGAGTGCGGGAACAAACTTTTTCCATGACACTACATCAATTGTAATGCACTGTTGAGTGAATATCCCATTGAAACTAACAAACATGTCCTTGTAGGTGTTAATAAACCGACCTCACGCATTCTACCCAACCTTGAATTTGATTCCATTGCTTTTCTCTTCAATAATTTTTTCTAACACTTTCATGCTATACCGCTCCTGTATTTTATAAGAAATATATTCATCACCATAAACCCTTTACTCATCATAAAAATTATCATTAGGTTGTTCCTCTAGATTGGTAGCTTCAACATGTGAAGAAGGTTGATGTTCCTCTACAATGTGAGTGACTGAAAGTTGAGAAACCTATTGTTCCTCATGATTGGGAGCATCATCATGTGAAAAAAAATCATTTTATGAAGAAGTGATTCAATAATTAATTTTGAATATGTAAATATATCAATGAATATATAATAACATCATGTAACAAAATATATATTAACAAAATATAACTTGATTATTGAACTCAAAATTTTCTAAAGGTTGATGGGATTTGTCCCTCTATCGAGTATACATATCCCTTCATTGAGGTCAAATCTAGCATACAAGAACTCGTCTACTTTGGTACCACTATAAAATGATTGATACATACCAATGAAAGTTCCATATATAGTTAAATTTCATTTTACCCTTCAGTGGTTTTGGTCGATAATAGAACAATTAACCACTTTCAGTTTTCAGGATATTGAACATAAAATAATTGTGTTTCTTGTGATTCCTTTATAAATGGTTTATCCTTATACCCTTACTGAAATCCACTATAATGAAAAAATAATAATTTATTTTAACATCACTCCTATTATCAACCCACTTCCATTGATAAATTGGTACTGAGAATGTTTTGTAATCTAACTCCCATATTTTTTTGATGATGTCAAAGTATGACATATTTTCATAAATTTGGTTTTTTTCCTTTGTAACAGATACATAAATCCCTTCGGACACAAGTGTAACTCCACAATTTTTAACGATACTTCCTTCATCATGTACATTTTTATAGAAAATATACTTGTTAATTACATAACCATTATATGAAAAAAGAGATACATTTAGTCCTCTAGCTAGTCATCCATGTTGTTTTAAAACTGAATTACGATTTTCATCTGTCTCCTTAAAAATATGGTCTTGAAACCATCCTATAAACGATTTATTATCTTTATTTGATATCCAAATTTCATCAATTGATGGATTCAAATTCCTTAGAATTTATTTGATTATTTCAAAATTTGGGAAAACCTCTAAACAGTTATGAAAAATGTAAAGGTGGGCCTACTTCTGATATGTAATATTGATTGTGAAAAAAATCTATTCTAGAAATTCTTTTACCCACAAGCTACCTAGTGTGATGAAATTTTGGTAGACCAATTCTTTCCACACCAGACATGTAGTTATTACAAAATTCAATGGCTTCCTCAACAATATATCACTATAAAATACATCCCTCTAGTGAAACTCAAATTTTAACATACCCTTTAAATATCTAAATGTTCCATTCAATGGGGTACATCCATGTATAGTTTATAGAACCACATAGTCGGATCTCTCTCACTATGTGAACCATAAATTGAAGCATCATATCAATGAATTTTTATGGGAAGAACATTTCCAATTCAAATTATATGATTGAAATTTCTTTTTCCATAGTTGTCAAATTTTCATGGTTTATAACTTTGTTTCATATAACTTTGAAAAGGAAACATATCCTGGTTAATTTATGAAATAAATTCTTCGAAAAAATGAAACATGAAGCTACATGCATTAGATCTTAAATAAAAACATGCCAACCATGAGATTTCAGAAACTTTAACTTAAAATCATTCATTGACACGTTATTCGTTATGTTTGATGAATATCCCTGTGGAACCTTTACATCATTCAATAAGTTTCAAAACTAATATCTCTTCTACTTGGAAAGAGTGTAAGCAGTTAGAGGAAGGAAAGTACATTTTTCAACTTTCACTGGTTCCAAATCCTCATGTATTCCTGTGTCAATCATGTCACACCCATACTTAATTCCATCATTTAGTTTGTGTTCATTTAGTAACATGAAAATGACAATATCACATACATTTTTTTTCAAAAGGTATAACATCATGAAAATGTATGATGTATAGAAAATTCTAGTATGGTAATTCAATAAAAAAAATTATCTCTTTTTCCAACTACTATTCATGTGATGTTTTAAAAAAGGATTACCAAAAGCAGTGTCCATATATTTTAACTTCCCTAATAGTTGTTCACTTATTAGTGGAGACAGTGTTGTACATTCTTATGAACTCCCATTGAATGATGTCAACCAGGATGAGTACTTATGTCATTGAAGAAGAAATATATGATTTCCATGAAACACTATCTCTGATTAATATTTATTTTATCAAGAAGCACCTTGCTTTGGGAATTACTTATGCAATTTTTGGTCCATGAGAAATAGTATATAGTCATTTGGACAAACAATCATTCATTTAGAGATCATACCCATCAATTGTAGAATTGTTTTAGTGTCATATATTCATCTACAAATCACATTATCTTCTGGGAGAAGATCATTCGAGAGGGAAAGTAGTTCATTAAAACTGGTGTCACTCCATACATTTTCATCTTTTAAATTATATAGCTTCATTACAGATAAAAATGTTATATATTTTGTTAAACCAGCATACAATAGAATCTTTTCAAAACTCTTTAACTTCTCAAACAATTTTGGACAATCACAAAGTTTATCTTTTACTATCATTATAATTTATTCAATATAATCTTCATCATCATTCACAGCTGTAATCACATCCTTGATACCATATTCTTCATTTTACACACTTTCAATAAGATCAAATTATCCATAAAACATAGTGTTATCTCATTCAGTAGCTACATTTTCTTTTTAGTGTGTTTATTCCATCAATTATAACTTTGATAATTTCACTAACAGATATATTGTTCTTAAAACTCCAATGGACTAATTGGTCTTGAATAAAAAAAGGGTAAATATAAAAAAAGAATTTTAGAATGTTCATATTCATGATCTTTTACAAACTTTATGATCTCTTTCACCCCATGTTCATACTCTTTTATCATATAACCCGACTATATATTATCTCTATTAATATCCACACTTTTTGATTTGGTAATATTAATATTTATCAAAATCAATATTTACGCAAAAGTGCATTTAAAATAAGCAGAATCCAATTTTTGTATATTTTAAATAATATCATCATGGTTTGAAGGAAATGGGTAATTGAATTTAAGAAAAGAGTTAATATACTAGTGGAAGGTGCTATCCTCTAAATTCATACATAGTTTTCACCGGTACCTCTTATAGGAAGACTACTACTCAGAGTAGTTCATGAAACATAAGTGCATGTCCAAAAGAGATGGGGGATGAGTCTCAGGAAACAAAATGAATTAATAAATATTTAGGAGATGAATCTAATGATGAGTATAATAGTTATTATTCCATGTTTTTTTGAGAATCATCCCCTTAGAATCTAACACTAAATCAAAGAGAAGATGTAGTTGTGGATGACTCCCCTAATTTAAACCTTGTAGGAGATGTTGGATGAAAAGTAGGTTTAGGTGTTTCATAGGGGTTAAACATTAATTCACCTTTTTCCCAAGTGAGGTCGTGGTGGATGTCTTATGGGTTTGATGGAGTTAGTGACATTCCCTCTCCATGGTGTTATTATTAATATATATTATGTAGGTTGTGAGATTTTTGTGTGTCTTAGAGGTCTCTAAAAGTTAATATCATCATATAAATATAGATATCACCCTTTATGAGTAAACCATGGTTTACCGATGCAATTATAAAATGGAATCAAATAATTTATGCCTTAGATAAGTTATTGAACATGAAATCAAAAAAAAAACAAAGCTAATTTTGATACTCATTTAACACTGAACAAAAATCATACATCCAAATTATATCTGTTATTATTTAAAACATAGAATATTATATATAATAAAACAACTCTTAATTATCCAAAGAATTTTGTAGAAAAAATAATAATCATATTGGAGAACTAAAAATATATAAAAGTATAATTTTTAGAAATAAAACATATGAATGTATAAAAGTTTTAAACTACTGATAAATTGAAAATTGTATACTAGTATAGAAGTATAAATTACAAATGTATATATATTTATATTATTTTATAAAATTATAGACGTATGTAGATGTATAAAATTATATATAATCTATAAAAGAATATATATTTTAAATAAATATAAATAATTTATAAATGTATATAAATTTAGAAAACTATATTAAAGTACATTTACATTATAAAAGTATACATAATTTATTATAGTATATAGTTTTAAAAGTTTACAGAAGTATAAAATTATAATATATTAATGTAAATTTTATGAAATAATAAAAGTATAATGATGTATAAGAATAGAAAAATAATTTTATATTGAATTATAAATATACAAAATTATAAAAGTATAAATAATTAATAAAATTTTATATTTAAATTATATATGTAAATATGATATACTGCAAAATTTATAAAACTATATAAATTTATAAATGAATAAAATTAGAAAATTATGTTACCACATAAGGATATGTAAGTGTGAATCTAGAGTTTTCATAAAGGTCACCGGGTTGTAGGTAAGATTCATTTACAATAACAATGGATGATACGTAAGATTCATTTTCAAGACTTAAGAGAGGTGCGTAAGGTTCATTCCCTTTACTATTTGAGGTTAAGAGTCAGCCACACCTTGGATTGATGGTCATACCGTGAAGGAAACACATAAAGGTTTATCAATCTTAAAATATGATTGATATTTTAGATAGAAGATTATGGAGGATTTAATTTAATTTGTGTTTACTAATTATTTTTATGTACTTTGAAAAATTAACCTGAATTTAGGAACCAATAATAATGTTTGTTTTGAAAATTTAATAAGATATTGTTTTATAAATTAACTTTTTAAGTAAAATAAATTAAAATTTAATTAAATTTTATATTACTTATATTTTCTTCCAAAGATTCTATATATAATTAATTAATAATATTAATTATATAAAGAGTTTATAGATATATCACTAGATTTAATGACAAATAAAAATATACATTTTTGATAATTTTGGACATTGATTCATAAGTAATTTTTGATGTGGATGAAGTAGTATCATGTCAAACCAGCACACGATGCGACTGGTATGACTCATAATATGTGTTTCCAGTTTGAATGACATTTTAGTAAAATACATTACTGACATATAGAAAACCAATAAAACATATTCAGATTATTTGGATACTCTAGAAAAATAATCTATAAGTCATTTGTGTTGTGTAGAAAATATCTACACATCAATAAGATGCACGGTGTGGCCGGTATATCTCCAGATGAGTCATTATTTGAAATAGACATTAATTTCAGTAAAAGAACAAGTGACATACTCAAAATCGAGCAATTGAATTCAGATTGTTTTGATATTTTAGGAAAATGATATGTAACTCATTTGTGATGTGTTGGAATCAACCCCACCTCAATAGGACACACAATGTGATCAGTTTAACTCCAAATGCATCTTTCTTATTAAATATTTTCATTTTATTAATGTATTATTTCGTATTAATGTTTAAATTATTTCTTTATATTATTAAAAATATAATATTTGTTTTCTTATAAAAGAAGAATATTTTTCTTTGGGTTGAGATGATTTTTTCAGTAACTGATACCATGGGAAGACATTTTTTAAAGGGGATCACGAGCGTCAAAAGATGTAACATTATTGTTTTTAAAAGATTTTTGGATAATTTTATATGTAATTATATAAAACATTTATTTAAATGTATATAGGAGTGTAATTTGTATATACCATGGGTAGATATTTTTTGTATTCTTGGTGTCACATTAAATGTATATATCATTGTTTGAAATTATAGGGTTTTGTAGGTTTTTTATGAGTGTGCTATTTTATGAATAAAACATTGCATCCAACAAGGCCTTATCAATGAAATTTTGAGCATTGATGAAGGCCGCCTTTATTTGTTTTTTTATCGTAGATAAAGGATCCCCTTTATCATCACTGTGATTAACATTAGTTTTTAGTGCTTTTTAAAGTCATTTTTCACAATGTTAAGGGAATATGTGCAGTAGTGTTATTGGAGGATACTAAGGACTATGACATTAAAATGGTTCATATTATATATAACCACAATTGGTAGTGGACATGGTAATCATTCATTAATATCATATTTGTTTTTCTAATGTATAACTATTTCAGTTTAATTTTCAATGTTATCAAGTTGTGGAATACAATTTACTACTACTATTATTATTTATATTGAATTTTTTTTAACTATTTATGTTTACTTTTCAATAAAGTTTATATGATTGTTATTGGTTATGAACTGTAACTTTGATAATGTATGTTTATTTTATTGTAACTTTTTATTATTGTAACTTTGTTGCTATGCATCACAAAAAATATTGGTATGAAAATATTCTTGGACATAACCAGCACTGAAAATAATTTTTATATAGACTGCATTTGATAACGGGTTAATATATAACTAGCACTGATTTTTTTTGATGTTAACGAAAAACGATGTTAAAAATAAATTTACTTATAATGACCTCGTTGAATAACCTATGTTAAAAGAAGACATTAAAAACCAGTTTTTGAACCATGTACACAAAGAAAATATATTCACTATGATGATAGTGGTTTTTATTGGTGCTAAAATATACATTTTATCATCACTTTAGAAACTACAAATAAAACTCCTGGTGATAAAATCATGTCTACTTTATAAATTGTAATCTTGATAAAAATGTTATTTATGAAAAAATGGATAACACAAAACAACTAGATTACAATAATATGGATTGATTATATTTTGAATTTAAATTTTCAAAAATCATGTGTATAACTGATCATGTAAATAAAAATTATTTTTATTTTTTTTAAATATCTCATCTTGATTTTTGAAAAAGTCAGGTGTCAATGACCTTTAGTCACATCCTTGAAATTAGAGCCACAACACCCTTAAAACCAATTTCCATGGTGGTTGTAAGTGAAGGGACCCTTC
Organism: Viscum album; assembly: GCA_963277665.1. NCBI lineage: Eukaryota > Viridiplantae > Streptophyta > Magnoliopsida > Santalales > Viscaceae > Viscum > Viscum album. Next base: position 156,304,516 of record OY728150.1, read on the forward strand.
CCGTACATATCTTTATCATCAAAAATATAAAACCACTCTGCAATGGAGAAGTTGTCCCACCGTGATTGATATAGTCAAATTTACATCCTCTACTAAAACTACCCCTCCCACCTATAAATCCCACACCACTCTGCACATTTACTTCTCAGTTCCACATGATGGTAAAGCTCCTAAAACTATATGGAGTTCTCGGGGAATCCCCTTTAGTGGTGTTGCTAGTGCTAGGTTTATCAGAAGCTCAATGTGAAGATGATAACTGAGAACTCACCGAGAATGGAGGAGGTGGTGCTGGAGGGGGAATTGGCGGTGGTGTTGGTGAGGGGAATTGTGGGTGGCTCCGATGGGGGAAAAAGAGGAGGAGGTGGTGGTGGTGTTGGGGTAGGTGATGGTGACAATGGGTTAAGAGTTAGTGCAGGCATAGGAATAAGGGGTGATAGTATCAAGGGAGGCAAAGGTTGAGGGTTTGGTGGAGATGGTGCTGGGGGAGGTTATGGAGGTAGAGGGGCAAGAGGTGGGGTAGGCGGTGGAGGAGGAAACCATGGTGGTGGTGGTGGTGGGGGAATTTGGGGTGGATCTAGTGGAGGCAATGGAGGAGGAGGTGGTGGTGGAATTGGGGGAGGTCATGGTGGGTGTGAGGCAGGAGGTGGTTCCAGTGGCGGCATAAGAGGTGGAGGGTATGCTGGTGGCGGGGGAGGAAAAGTTGGAGGGGTTAGTGGTGGTGTTGCTGGTGGGGGCACTGGGGGTGGCTCCGGTGGAGGCAAAAGAGGAGGAGGAGGTGGTGGGGTTGGGGGAGGTGATGATGGAAGTGGGGTAATAAGTGTCTCATGTGGAAACATAGGAGGTGGAGGGGGTGGTGGTGGAGGGGAAGAAAAGGTGGAGGTGGAAGAGTTTTGGTGAGAGGGGAGTTGGAGGAGGTCATGGTGGGAGCAGAGGAGGTAATGGTTGGGGAATGGGAGGCAGATACGGTGGTGGTAGTGGTTGACATGGTCACTGACTATGACCAGAAGAAAGCATGGGTTGCATGTCCTGAATTAAAAAAATAAAAAAACTGTAGCACTCTAATCCCTTCCACCATCCCATTTGAAAAAAATTTCTCCCCTGTGTTTTTTAATATAATTATTTATTTATGTTTTTTTTAATAATAGAAATTAAATTTCATCCAAGGAATTTGAATTTTCTCTTAGAAACGCTGAACGACTAGTCAAATTATCCTCATTAGATATAGATATATATTTCCTTTGAATCATTTATCCTAGAGAAGATTTTCTATAAGGAAACCGAATGTAAATATATTTTCATGGTTTCACTAGTGATTTGTACAAGAAATTTAGAGAGAAATTTTTAAGACATTATCTGTGTTTTTTATAAATGTGATGATAAAGTCATAAATTAAACTACATCCTTATCAAAAAAAGTGGTGATAAAGAATACTATATTTTTACACATTTTTTGTAGTTATTTGATTGGAATATCACTACTAGAGAATATCATTTATTTTTTAATCATTGATAACCTTTATTTGTTTAATATTTTTTAAATTTATTAATTTCTTTTTAATTGATATATATATTAAATTTATTCATTTTTATTTGTTTTATTTTTTTAATTTATTCATTTTTAATATATATTTATTTATTAACCTTTAATATGATTTTAATACAATTTTAATTTACATATATAAAACTTTTGATATATTAATTCCAAAAATATATATACTCTTTATTACTTTTTAATATTTTTTTAAAATTTATTCAAGTTTAATATCAATTATTTATTAATATTTTTTATTTTTTTTAAATATTCTTAGGATATATTCATTTTCAATTTTTCTTTATTTAATAATTTTTTGTAATTTTATCCATTTTTAATATTTATTAATATATGTTTATTCATTAAAATTTAATGTAGTTAATTTGCTTTTAATTTATATAATTAATATGAATTTGATATCATTAACATATATTCATTTTTTAATAATCTATACAATTAATAACACTTATTTATTTTCTCAATTTATTCATTATTATTATTATTTCATTAATAGACATTTAATATTATATAATTTTAGGGTTCAATTTAATATATATCAAACTTATCTTATATAGAAACAAACACACATAATATTTATGTATTTTTCTTTTTAAAATTTAATATTCATTTTAAAATTTCATTTAGTAGCATAATATATTTAATATATTATGTTTTTAATTGGAAAATTTTATTTATTCATATTAAATATTATTTCTTTTAATATTATTTATTCTATTTTAATATTTATTAATTTTTGTAGTTTTTGGAATTTAATCATTTCCTAGTATTTATTTATACCTTTTAATTTACTATGTTTTAAAAAGTTTTTCGCAAGTGCTACACATGACGCTACAAAAAAATTTCAAATAAACTGCAGTCCTGGGTACTCGATCCCATGACCACGCCCGAAACCCCAACCCACCCGCACTACCCCAGCCGACTGCGAGGGGTATTTACTATGTTTTAATATCTTCATTAAGTTTTCATCTTAATTTTAATATATATATATATATCCACTTTTAATTATTTTATAATTTGTATAATTAGAAAATTTATCCATTATTTTAATATTTTAAAAGACTATTCATTTTTAATTAATCAATTTCACTCATTTTTTACATTGATGCATTTAAGAGTATATAATCATTAATATTGTTAGAAGTATATTTATTAAAAAATATATTTGTAAATAAATATGTATGAGTACATATATTTATATTTAAATATAAATATATTTATAAATTTATATTTACTATAATTATAAAACTATATATTTATCATTATTATTAAATTTAGCCCTTAATAAACCTGATTCTTTGGCACCATTCAAGATCTCATAGGAGTCTACCGTAGACACTACCCCCTTGACCTTCTTGGATGAATCAAGAATCTTAAAACCTATGGTATGCTATTATTTATACTCTTCTATAATTTATCCATGTCTTTATACTATCATTGATGCGCATCCCCTACCTCACGCATATCTGGTGCCACCGCGCATATCCACATTTGATATCCCTTTCTTAGAGGTGGTAGGGATGATTCTGGAAGAAGTTAGATGATTTGGGGGGATTGAAATCTATTTTTCATTTTTGGAAATAGTAGGCCCAATGAACTAGAGAATAAAACATGTAGAGAATGAGTTTCACATTCTTGAATCAAAATATAGATAACAAGACCTGGATGTAGAGGCAAATACACATAGAATAAGGATTCTAAATTTGATTAATCAGAGTCACTGCATGAAAAATATAAATTGCGTAAGAGAAATTAAATGAGGTGAAATAGATTTATACCTAAATGAAAATATATAATCACCCAAAAATTGGGGTGATTCAGAAGGGAACGCACCATTGGAATTCCCATTTTTTTAATTTACTATATTATCCTTGTATACATTTTTTTCAAAGATTTTTTGAATTAATGGTAAATAATGTTTATAATTCATATTAATAATAATAAATAATTACTGTTCTAATTTGTATGTAATTCATAAATCATTATATAATTTTTATATAGATAATTGGTATGTAAATATTTTAAATTTTTGAAAATTAATTTTTGATAATGATTATGTAAACATTTAAAATATATTTAATTTAAAGTAAAAATATATATTTATTATGTCAATGAATTTAATTAATATGTGACATCACATATTTTAGAACATTTTTTTTAAAAATAAAATAAATTTTTTATTAATAAATTTTTGATAGTTTATTTTTTATATAGGTGAAATAATATTAAAACCTAATATTGAATTAAAATTGAAATTATTGTATTTATTTGTTACTAACAAACGTAATAAAAATTATATTTTTAATAAACGTTATTTTTTCATTTAACAAAGAATTATATCATTTATTTTTCTTTTAGAAATTTTAACAAAACAATATGGGAAGAAAATATAATCATTTCATTTCTTTTACTAGGTGTCTACCCTAGTATTCTTCATATATTATTTATTCATTACATAGATAAAATCATGTTTTCTACTTTGTGTGAAATAGAACATGAGATTATCTTCTTCAAGGTGCATGGATTGATTCTTCCTTTTCACACAATCTATATCCCATGTATTATCCTTCTTCTCCATGTCGATAAGAGTTGGTTTTCCTACTCTTTTCCAGGTTAAATTCATCTTCATGTAATACTATCCTCCCCGTAACAATAAATATATAACATTTATTTTTTTCAAAAAAAGTGGCATGGTTGGTTTTTTAAATTATATAGGATAATATATTTTTATTATGGAAAATGGGAGTGGCCAGCGCCACTTCATCTCACACTGGCCCAAAAACGGGTGACCAATACTGGTCATTGCTGAAATGCCCCTTATGATTTCAATTACTTGATAATTTTTCTATATCTTTGAATTAATAATACATGACATTTGACCACTATCAAGTAAAAAACACATAAAATTTCCCACTCTTTCAACAACCTAAGGTAATTTTGGAGTGAGAGATTAAATTGAACTTCAAAAACGTTGGAGAAGAATCCAAGTCCTAGGTATCCTTCCTACTCCTAGAGATTTAAATCAAACAATTCTGTCCATTTTATTCCATTTACCGACATAAGAACCGTAATCTTTTTAATATTTGAATTTTCATCAACATATAAAATAGATATTCACTAGTAGAAAAGTGAGTATTTGTGGAGGGTGTTTTGGATGACCTCCATTTGGCGGTTACTTTTTTTTGCTCCCCTACCCTAATTCCCTCCCATTCCCCCTCATTCACCATCCCATGATCCCATGACCATGCTCCCTTGACCCCGTTCCCCCCACCCCTACCTCCACATAGCCCCTCCCTCCATCTATCCATTTTCGAACCCTTTCATCCCCATCGCGCCCCACCATTGGGCTCTACCACCTCCATTGAGCCCTCTCACCCCTATCAAGCTCTTCCATCACGCTCTCCCACCACCATTGAGCCATCTTGCCTAAATTTAGCTCCAATATCAAGCTGTAACACCCCCATCAAGCCCCAATCATAAATCCCTAAGTCAAGGCCTGCCACCCCCTGACCCCCCTTTAATCCTATATTTTGGATCACCAATCTCACCGCCCCCTCTTGGTGAGTTTGGAAACATTTCTCCAATTTTGTAAGTAGATTCAGTCTGCGGAATACAATTATAACATGATTTCCACATAGGAATTAATTTTCTTGGATCCTCATTTATATGAAAAAACCATTGACAGGAATCATCATAACATAAAAAACTTCAATTTCATACATAAATACTGCATACATCCTTGAATTCCCTTTTATGCACATCCATTTTCAATATCTCTGATAAACTAAAAACATTGTCATTTGGTTCACATATCTCATGTTGTGGACCACTCATTCCAGTATTCTAAACTATTAATTATGGAATTATCATCCCACACTGCACTATCAGCATCATTCATATTGACATGGTGAGAATTTTTCATTCACTCTTCATTTATCACACTAACTTCTGCATTAAAACTACTTGTATGTGGTACATTCTCACCTTGGACAACACATTGGTTTTACTAAATTGTTAAAGTTGAAACATAATTCCAATTTAGAACTACTACCATCAACACCCCTTTTATCTTCGAGTATTATATAATTTATAAACCACAACTTATGGTGCTTTGAGTTATAGTACTTTACATTTCAATTATTCTAATGTTTTGTCATTTTTTTTGTTTCTAGTGATTCTTAACTTTTGATCTTTCTCTCCTTCACATAAAAATCATTGTTTTCACATGAAATCATTACATGGAGTTCCATAAACACTATACTTTATTCCAGTAAATATTAGTTCAATCAATTACATGATTTTTTATATACTACTTCTGAAAAATTAAATAAATTTATTTTCATCCATCAGAACCATTCACTTCAACTTCTCTTCATTATTGATGGTCACACAACCCTTTCATCCCCTGATGAACTTATTCAACCTTCCTTCAATGTCAGCTTATGATATAATAACATGCATCTATGGTGCTCCAACTTTTTATGGTTTTAGTAACCAAGCGAATGATATTATGTTGGATTTATATTAAACTTAAATTCTACTAACATCTAGAACAATCATAATAATAATCAAAAAATTTCACAGAAACATAATTATATCGATACACATATTAAACTCAAGAAAATAATAGTATTAGGAATAACACCTAAAAACATGGGTTTCTTAATTATATTATGATCCTTGCCACCTAATTTTCACAAGTATGTGTATGAAACTCATCTTCCAAGATTAATCATCAATAATATACTATTAAAAAATAACTCACTCATCATATTCTATATTTTCAATAACATCAAAAACTCAATTTATTCTCACTAATATTCAATGTGTTTTATCCTCATATATTATATTTTTTTATAAAATATATATAATCTATCCTCCAAATAATTTGAACATACAAATGAAAATTTTGTTTTCTGAAAACCGTTCCCATAAAAAAACTAAACCTCATCCATTAGATCATAGTCTGTTAGTGGATATCCCAAGAAATAGTAAAACATCATACTAAATCAATGTGATAAATTATATTTGAATTTTTAATTGCTTCACTAATAATGGTGTGGAAAACTTCACTGAAATGTCAGAGGTTGGTTTTTATACCGATTACATCAAACAACCAGATAAATTGTTGTGTGATTATTTGTTTCATGGAATAATATTAATGTTTTTCCCAAAAAACCCTATTCTTAATTTAAACATCCTCATCACTATAAAATTATTTCTCTTAGAATGAAATATATCATGGAATGATTTTTTTACAATGAAACTTTCCATTATTACACAAACAACCTCACAAGTTATTTTCATAGTCTAATCATTGTAACATGATATCTCCTATTAATTGGAAGTAAGCATGAAATGATGATTGAATCGTTAGTTTGAGTTTCCTATCCCATTCTAGTATAGCTTTCTCTATTTTTCTTTTTGAAAAAAAACTTATGCTAGTGATTTAAATTTCAGATAATTGGGTTTTTATTAAAAGAAATAATGCCTACAACAATATTAAATTTAGGATATTGGTAAGGAATAAATATTTTTTCTAGGATTTCGAAATTTATTTTTTGATTTCACTCCTATAAAACTATTGAATGTATTTATTTTTTGATGTTTTATCTCTCGTTGATATTTAAATTAATTATTTAAAGAATTTATGTGTGTGTAGGTGAATGCACAGATATGCATGGTCAATTCATGTAATATATTGCAATATAGTTTATATGTGTAAATTATATGATCAATATAATTTTTAGGCTTTTCATTATGATATTAGAATAAGTCATCACAGTGTTGAATCTAATGTTTATTATTATTCTTAATTGTGTTTATATATATATTTTTTATTATATTTGACTTTTATTGATATATTAAGATAAATAATATTTATATATGTTGTAGGCTATAGATATAGCTGGTGGACATCGAAGTGAGTTCATTGTTAATCTAGATGAGGATGAACACCATGAATGAGATAATTTATATTACCATTTTCAAATCATACATGAATTAGGAATTAATAATTATTCCTGGACCTTTAGTTCTATTTACACCCATTTGTGTTTTATTGTTTTAATTATTTTCATTTAATTCATTCTTTTAAATTTTACTTGATTATTAATCATGATATATTATATAACACTTCAATTTATGAAGATTTATCATTCTTTATGTTTAATTTTGTGGTTTCTCAATTTTTATCTCAAGTGATTTTATAGAAAGATCATATAGTCGGTTAACTAACAATGATAATTGAGTCATATGGTATGTTAATAATAGCGACCCTTATTTTCTTACATTAATATTACATCATTTTAATAATAAAAAACATAAAAGAGTTACACAATAAGGATCCAATGGTTTAGTGTCTTGGGAAAATTAGGACCATACATAACATTTAAAAAATAAAACATAAACATTTATCTAATTCTTTCGTCTTTAGATTCTTATTATCCCTTGAATTCTCCTTAGTATATGTAATAATATGAGGATATACATCAAAAAGGGGTGAGATAAAATCGTAGTAAGTGGATAGATAATTAAATGAAACAATATAACATGGGGTGATCATAATGATAAAATATATATAGGATCATAATCTTGAGAGAAAGCATTATGAAAGGGCTTAAAATGTGGAAATGTATAGAAATGAAACATTATGTCTTAGTGGTTAACTACCACACATAGTTGTGAAAAAATATAGAATCATGTTCAAATATATTTCAATTTAATCATGAGATATATAAAATTAACTAATGCATTGGACAAAAATATTATTCCAGGCGCAACCTTCACATCATAACATTTACATTATCATGCATTCCACATAGAAATATATAAATATTTATTGTAAAATAACCCATGGAATGTAATGAGTTAAATTTCATAAGCATAAATTTGTAAACATTGGGTTCCCAAATGAAATAGGGAATAACTTACACGAATCATCAACCTTGAGTGAAGAAGAGACAATCTCAGGATGCAAAATGTGTGTGTTTCTGGAAAGAAGAGCTATTTTGGAGAACATTTTGTTTGTCATGAACTCAATTGTAAAATATCTATATCCAAAAAAAGATAAGATAATTATAAATAAATTTTATTTAAGGAATATCCATACTTAAAATGGGGTGAAAGTGGGAAAACCCAAATAAAGAGTTTTGGGTTTGAGAATTCCCCTACCTTATGTCAAAAGGATTTATTCACTTTAATGTCTTGTATAATCACAATATATTCATTAATTAATAATTAAATAAATTTTTTTACTTTAATATAATTCATTATGGTTTAATTATGTTCTTTTATGGGACTTTGGATGAGTTATAGAGTTTAATTTCATCGTTCGAGAGTGTTTGTTTTAATAGTTTTTATGATCGGTTTTTTTGTATATATGAGTAGAAATTCGTTTAAAATGAGTATGAAAAAACATAATTGTAATTATTTGTTATTAATGATTCTTAACAGTCTTAAATTATCTTAAAAATGATTTATTTATATACCATTATGAGAATTCATTAGATATAAGTTAATGATGATTCTTTGAGGTGAAGTTTGACTATTTTTTGATCACAACAAACTCATTTTGTTTTATCATTTAGTATTATATTTATATGTTATTTACAGAACATAAAAAGGGTTATAAAATACACTTTAATATATTTTTTAAACCATTTAATGTTCTTATTAACATCCTTTTAAGGAAAATTAATGTTCATTACCCATAATGCTGGCAATTTGACACATCACATGTGATGATTTAATTTATAAAATAAAAGAGAGATGGGGTAGATTTTATTGATAGATCTTCTCTTTACATGATATAATCACATTATTTAATGGTACTGTAGTTATAATGAGATTTATATGAAGGTAGTTGAGGATAAAATAAGAAAATAAATTGAAATTGAAAGGAAATTAAAAGAAAAAAATAGATAATTTATGTCTTGAATTCTCCTCTTGAGATCCGCCTCAAGGACCCTAGGATTGGTATTTAGATGGTAACAAGAGATCTCAGAAGTTGATAAGGGTATAAGGATGAGTATTGGTTATAATTTAGGAAATTTTTAATTATTTAGAGCCATGAAGAGAAGAGGGTGGGAGGGGTGGTATTTATAGAGGAGGAGAGGGGTGTTTTCTTATTATTTTAATATTTAGTTTATTATTTTAATCAAGACAAGAAATAGTGAGGTTATTGTGAGTAAATAAAGTATTTAGTGCACATGAGTTCAAACCAATCGTCACTTACATCATCCATGACTCAAGAATGACTCAAGAATTTAGTTTTTTAGCATTTATCGTAAATTATCATATTTTACTATTCACCAAAAGTTCAAGTATTTTAGAAAAATAAAATAAATTTACCCAAACCATTTTGAACATGTATAATTAAAAAATAAACTCTATTTTGTAAAAGTAGTTTTATAAATATTATTAATTTAATTTTTAATTCAACTTTTCATTTATTGGAAAATAAAAATTTAAAAATCATAACTGATTTTATAACACTTTAAAAAATTAGAAAAGGTATCATAAAATTATATTAAAATAATAAGACATAAAAATATTAATTTATGAATACATTTTATGAAAATAAATTTTATCTTAAATTGTTAAATTAATCATAAATGTGTAATTAAATATTTATGACTTATAAAAATTCAACACTTAATTAATAGTTTTTAAAATATTTACTTACTTATAATATGATATAATTATATCATATTTTCACTTATAAGATGAAAAAAATTTATTTATACTTTCATGGGTGAGTATAATATTCATTTGTTCAGTTTTCTATTCATAATGGTTATATTTTTATTCCTATGGTCAAGTTACTATTTCATCAGTATTGGTTGTTTTTTCATTCATTCTTCATTTGTAAAGTTTTTATTATGGTCTCTAAGTGATTTTATGAGATTTATATTATGTGAAATTACTATAATAAGGGAGAAATTACATTGATTAATGATTGGGTCATGACATTCTTGCCCATTTTGAAATTTCTCCATCAAAGTTCATTTCACATAACCAGGTGAAGGTACTTCTACATCATCGCCTCCTATGGTTCCCAAGTTTCTTCTTCATAGTTATGGTTCCTATAAAACACCTTTATAAGGTGGGTTATGTTATTGTGAAGAACCTTATCCCTTTGGTCCATAATCATTACTAGATGATCCTCATAATAGAAAAAATCTTCTAGATGCACCAATTATGAGTTTGGTATATGTGATGGATCTAGTATGTACTTCCATAAGAGTGATACATGGAAAACTTTATGAAATTGATCCATATTTGGTGGAAGTGAAAGCTTATAATCCATAGATCCTATACGATCAAGTTTCTTAGAGGGGCTAATGTACCTTGGTCTTAGCTTCCATTTCTTTCTAAACCACATTACTTTCTTCCATGGTGATATTTGAAAGAAGACTTTATCTCCAACGTCGAACTCCGAGTCCCTTCAATGGTTGTCAGAATGTCTCTTTTTTTTGACTCTGAGTATCTTTGATATTTTTGTGGATGGATTGATCTATTTCTATCGGCTCTTATACAAGATAAGGTCCAAGTAGTTTTCTTTCTCCAACATCATCCCTACAGTTTGGAGTTCTACATCAATTTTATTATAAAGTTTCATATAGGGACATCTGAATACTCAATTAGAAGCTATTGTTATGTGAGAACTCAACCAATGAGAGATTTTGATCCCATATTCCTTTGAATTCTAAATAGTAGGATCTTAGAATATCTTTGAGATTCTGAATAGTCCTTTCTAATTATCCATTAGTTTTGGGGGTTATAGGTCGTGTTGAAATTTAATTCAGTACTCAAAGCATGTTAAAAAATCCTCCAGAATTTAGAAGTGAACCTAAGATCATGATCAGAGAAAATTGAAAGTGGAACCCCATGTAGTCTCACCACTTCACATATATGTTTACAAGTTTTTCAAGAGAGATATATTCCTGAATAATGATAAAGTGGGTAGTCTTGGTGAGTTAGTCCACCACAACCCAAATCACATTATTTCATTTGGATGTCTTCAAGAGACCCATAAAAACTTCCATCGTGATATTCTCCCATTTTAATATGGGTATAGGCAATGGTTTCATCATAACTTTGGACTTATTTCACTCTATTTTAACTTGATGACATATCCAGAACCTTGAGATATATTCCGCAATCTTGTTCTTCATGTTATCTAACCAGAAGTTTTCTCAGAGATCACAGTACATCTTGGTACTCCTAGGATGGATAGAGAATGTCGAGCTATGTGAATTTTCCAATTTCTCATTCTTTATCTCTGGTGATGAAGGAACACAAAGACTCATTCCAAAATAAATCACACCATTGTCATCAATATGGAACTATTTTAGCTTCCCTTATTTTACTGCATTCACCACTTTTAAAACATAGTATCATCCCTTTGTGAATCCTTAATCTTCTCTTAGATAGATGGTTGAGGAATAATTTGGGAAAGGTAGTATGTATTCCCTGCCATTATGATTCCCAAAACCATCATTTGTATATCCATGAAGATAAGGTCTTTTTCAATCTGCAACATGGATATAAGAGCATTTTATTTCCTACTAAGATAATTAGCTACCATGTTTTCCTTCCCAGGATGATAGTGAATAGAGTAATCATAGTATTTGATTAGCTCTAACCATATCCTTTAATGAATGTTGATATCCTTTTGTGTTAATGTATAATTTATACAATTTTGATCAGTATATATGTCTCACTTCTCACCATAGAGGTAGCAATGCCAGATTTTTGAGGAAAAAATCCCATATTTTAGCTAAAGATCATGAGTTATGTAGTTCGGCTCATGGATCATCAACTTATGTGAGGTTTAGGATATAACATTATCATTTTTAATGAGTATAAAACCCAATCCATTATTGGAGGCATCACTTTATATCACAAAATGTTCTCCACTTTTAGGTAATGTGAGTACATGTGTAGCGATCAACCTTATTTTTAGCTCCTTGAAGCTGTCCTCACGTTCTTCCTTCCATTCAAACTTTAACCCTTTCCTTATTAAATTAGTTAGTAGGATTAACAATCATGAGAAATTTCTCACTAAATATTGATTTTACCCAGCTAATCCAATAAAACTATGGATTTCCATGACACTAGAGGGTCTGTTCTATTCCTCAATTTAATTTTTAAGGGTCCATGGAAATTACCTTACTTGTGATCACGTGTCCCAAGAATGCGACTTGCTACATCCAAAAGTCACACTTGATGAATCTGGAATACAACTTCTCCTTCTTTAATGTCACCAACATAATCATTAGATGTTCTTCATGTTCCTCCTTTCTCTTAGAGTAGATGTTAATCTTTTCAATAAAAACTACCAATTTTATTGAGGTGATGTATAAAGAATCTATTCATAAAATCCAAGAATATTGTAGGGGAATTAGAATGTTTGAAGGGAATCTATATAAAATCATAGTGCACATACCTTTCACGTAAGGCAGTCCTCTGAATAGATTCCTTGTTCACATTTAGCTGATGATATCCATAATGGAGATCCACTTTTGAGAAGTACTGAGCTACTCTAAACTGATCAAACAATTCTTCAATCCTTATAAGAGGATACTTGTTCTTTATAGAAATCTTACTGAGTCCCCGATAATTGATACACAGCCGCATTGTTACATACTTCCTATTGACAAAGATCACTAGAGCACCACAAGGTGATTCACTAGGGTGTATGAACCCTTTATCCAAATTCACTTATAGATTCTTCTTTATCTCCTCCAGTTTGATAGGATTAATCATATAGGAAAAATTTGAGATAGGAGTAACTCTAAATAGGATTTCTATTGATAAATCTACCTCACAATCAAGGGGTAGTCCAAGTAACTCTTCGGAAAACACATCATTGTATTCCCTCACAATTTTCATTTCCCCTAGGTTGATACCTTCCTTTTACCCAACCATTTGCGCATAGTAAAATTATTCACAGGTAATCAACACCCACACTATTGATGGATTTTTCAAAGGATATTGATGATCTTACTTTCATTTTTATAGGAGAAGGGGATGGTTTAGAATATGAAAATATATTTACTTTTCTCTAAATTTGATGTGTACTCTATATCGAGAGAAAATCCATTCCCAGTATAGTGTTGAATTTTTCCAAGGGAAGTGTTATGAGATTCACTGGAATATTCTTCCCACATACTCCAACAGGAAAAGATTCTAACACCTGGGTTGTTATGATTTCACAACTAGGTGTTTTTATGGATATATCTACTTCAGGACTATGAGGCTTTAATTAAATAGTTATATAAATATTATAAGATATAAAGGAATGCGTAGGACTTGAATCAAATAATAATTTTTCCATTCATGAGTGAATAAGAAGTGTACCCTATATGGATTAATTTTCTTGATCCACTTCCGCAGTAGTGATGACATAATCCTTTCCTTCCTCTTTAGTATTTGGTGGATGATGATGCTGATTACCCTTGAAGACTTGAGGTTTAGTGCATTGGATTGCATAGTTCCCTTTCTTCCTATAGTTGTAGCATTGGACCATGGGTGGTGCTCTCCTTTTATCCATTACATTATCCAACTTCCTCATGTACTTTTGACATTCATGAGTTTGGTGGCCCTCTCTCTCACACTTAAGGCATTTCCCTATCCCTTTGAGGTAGTTCCCATGATGCCTCTTCCAAAATTTTGACATGTGGGTGGTTGAGTTTTCTTTCCACCTTTCTCATTATGTCCTCTAGATTTAAACTCTATCTTTTATTTTTTGTCACTATATCCATGGGATCAATCTCTAAATTCAATCTCTACCTTTAGAGAACATTGAAAATCTTTTTCATAAATCCCAAATTATAAAATTTAATGAGCCATTTTAAGGCGTGGTTTTAGATGACTAAAAAATATATCAATTTTTCTATCGTTTTCGATAACAAAACTAAAAGCATACCTTGAAAGCACTGTGAAAATTTCTCTATAATACATGTTAGATTTAAATTCCTTTTTCTTAATATTTATGAATTATCTCTCCTCATTTTTTTGAAGATTACAAGGGAAATACTTGTTATGGAACATTATCTTAAAGTATTCCCACTCCATCTCTTTAATTTCCTCCCTCGACTTGGTGTTCTTAATTAAATACCACCATTTACCGATCTATCCATTTAAATGATGAATATATAGAGTCACCTTATCCATAATAGAATAGTGAATAATAGAAAAGATATTATCCATCAAGTTGGACTACTATTCCAAAACTACTAGATTGGATGATCCACAAAACATTGGTGGTCGTTTCCACATAAAACACAATGTAGAAAGTTCCTCTATCTTTGGTTAAGGAGGATGTTATACATCATTTAGGTGATTGTTCATAACCTAAGATATTTGTGTAAGAATCACCATGATATTTTGAACTCCAACTCCCAAATAATTTGGGATTTCATTCAGGCAATTGTTGCATTTCCCCTTGAACCGATTGTGTAACACCCCAACCCCAGTTACCCAAAGTTGGTGCATTATTACATAACATTGGCATGATACAAGGAATCATGTCCCGAAAGAGCGACCAGTTTAGTATCCATAAAAGTACTAGATACATACATGAGTTTTACATTACATCATGAAATTAAAAAAACAACATTGTGTCCCCTTTGAATACTCTCAAATCCTTTAGCCTATTCCTGTAGGTTAATTGTAATATACTTTTTTGCATCCTGGAAAAAATAAAACATAGAAAGGGGTGAACTCAGATGCTTAGTGAGGATAACAATATAGAGGAAACTTTCATAAATAAGCATAAACATTTAAGGCAATTTATAAGACTAAAACACAAGCATTTTAAACAAAAACATCAGTATAATATGGAAACGATAAATAAAATAATTCCATTTACTTCTTCACATGGATATTATACTTGTCGAATAATGACATGTAATATCAACATCCAATTTCATAATGATGGAATGGATAATGACGAGCATCATGACCACATAGTCAAGCCTCATGCCAAGACTGTAAATAAATATTTTGTCAAGGCCTTGTGCCATGACACTAGTTTGTCTCATGAGACCTACCGACACATCGAGGAGATATAGAGGGCTCCACCTGTCACTTACTAAGTCCAATGCATTCCTCATATGAAAAATGTTGAAACATAACAAAAACATTCATATAAAAACTAACATAAGAAATGATAAAGATTTTACCATAAACCATGAATGGTATAAAAATAACACATCCACATTAAAACATATTACAAAACCTTCAATATAATATGGAAGATTGTGTCATATTAAATCAACTTCAAACAAGTGTAAAATCCATCAAAGGATGTTGACATAGATGAAATTAAAACTATTTGAGAGAAATATCGATTTCTATTTTGAAATCATTTAAAAGTCACATAATTATAAAAGAAAATATTTATTTTGAAAATATTCTTATAATTTTGTAAGATAAACTTAAAAGGTGTTATAATGGCAGAAAACAGTCGCACCGTCCGTATAAGTTAAAAAAATATTCTTTCCTTAATTTTGTAAAAAAAGGTCACAAAGTACCTTGTTTGGAAAATGATGGAAATATTACTTTGAATAATTTTTTATAAAAATTCAAACATGTATATAAATGAATTTAACACACAATATAGGAAATAGTAAAAATGTTTTGAAATACATTTTTAAGAAACATGGATGTGGATGATAAAGAGGTCCTAGTAGATACTCATGTATAAACAACCTTAGATAATAAAGAAATTGTAAAATTAACCCTTACCTTGTACTTTTCCTTGGTCGAGGGTAAGTTAATATCCTGTATAATATTTAAATAATTGTTATTAAATTATAAAAGAACCACATACAAAAATATGATGTCATATATGATCTTATAATATTGCTTTGTTAATAATATTTCAGTAGTATCATTGTTTTGGGTGTTAACTGATTTGTTTTCTTTTATATGTTCTGTTACATAAGTAATTTTTGTAATGGATAAGATGTAATTTATTCTTAAATAGAATGATATTATGTTCTTAAACAATATTTTTAATCTTCAAATGAAAATTATTCTTGAATGGTTACGATGGGGAGTGAATCTCATCGTGTCTGTGAAGATGGTAATCTGTACTTACGCACGAGCGAAAATATCATTCAATTGAAGGTGGAATCGTATATAATTGGATGCTATATCATATATAAAGAATCATTAAAATTATATATTTATTATTTATATCAATTATACATCATTATTATAACAATCAAAATAATGAAGTGTTGAATGACAAACTACACCACGACATAGAGATGGTAAGCCGTACGTACGCACGTATGGTGACTTTTTCATTTATAGTATGAATAGAATAATTAATAATTTTGTAAAATA
Organism: Viscum album; assembly: GCA_963277665.1. Classification (NCBI taxonomy): domain Eukaryota; kingdom Viridiplantae; phylum Streptophyta; class Magnoliopsida; order Santalales; family Viscaceae; genus Viscum; species Viscum album. The sequence continues at coordinate 156,321,427 of OY728150.1, forward strand.
TTTATAATAACATCTAATTATGTATAAGGTACTAGATATATTATTTTTTTATGGAAACAACAATGAAATAGGAGGTTGAAGAATAAAATAACTTTGAAAGAGGTGATGAAATAATTACCTATTCTTCGAGTTCTTCCTTTTTATTTGGTCAAAAGGGATCCCTAGGTTGTCTTTATGATATAATTAAGGATTTCAAGTAGAATTTAAGGTAGTTTGGAGGATATTTTATCAGGGTTTGTCTGAGCCAAATGGATTTTGAGGTGTGATTTTGAGAGAAGGGGAATGACCCTTTTATAAGAGAGGTTAGGGGAACCTTAGGAAAAGATTGAAAAATTATTTTATAATAAAATAATTTTCGGTTTTTAATGGATAAAAAAGGATTTATTTAGATTCTAATATGGTAGTGGGTATAAAAAATTTCAACCAATAAGTTTTAGGCATGTTTAGTTCACCATATTAACCTTATCCTTTAGATTTAACTCTTAGTTAAATAGGTTAACTTTTACCATGTATTCTTGTATTATTAGAATAAATGGTTAATAAAATTAAAATAAAAAGCCCAGATAACCCCAAGTGGTTCCTTATTGACACATATAACCTTATGTAAGTCATTTGGCTGAACCTTGTATTTTTAGGAATGTTATACCATTTAATAATATAGATTTTGTTTTAAAAACACATTTATGTCAATTTTGACACTATTTGGTATTTTGTTTTTGTTAAAGTCATAACAACTTTATCACTTCAAAATAAATTTATTTAATCAATACTAACATGTCATATTAATCTAGGAAATTAGTGGAATGAATCTAAAGTCTCAATTTACATATATTTATGTATTTATAATATCAATTATTTTAATCTTTCATTAATAATGTAAATACTACATCATCATTGTGTCATACATAAATTTATTTATTTAATTTCTAAAAATTATAAATAAAATATCATGTTGTAGGAAACCATTTTATATTTCTAATGAATATTTATAGTCAAATTTATCTTATGTATATCCCTATATTAAAAATGTTTTAGTTATTATAAGTTAAATTTAACACTTTTAACTCTTCTTTAAATAAAATAATAATAAATGTCCTAATCTAATTTAAGTGTATAAAAAGGGTCATATTTTATTAATAAGGTTGATTTTGGTCGAAATAAAATCATATAATATAATTATTACATGTGTCAGGGTAATTATAGTATCATTTTTACCTTTAATGACCGTATTTACTTTTAACTGTGGTAAATAAAAGTCAAAAGTTACTATTCCCCAAAAATCATTTTCATCTTATTGAACCACATTTCACATATTGTTATCAACCGAGTCTCTAGGATTTTTGAAATTCAATTTACATAAGCGAAAAAATTACAGTTTATGCAAATTTGAAAATATGCCTTGAAGGTGGGTAAAAGACGGTAAAAAGTTCAATAAAAATTTATATATCTAAACTTTTTATAAAATGACTCCAATGAATTAAATTAGACTAATATAGGTATTATATATCTATTTTGACACTAAAATACATATAAATCAAAATAATTATTCAAATTAAAATTCAATTTTAAACAATAACGTAGTGTTTTTCACTATTCATCAAAAATTGAATGTTCTCAGGAAAATACCAAAAATTCACCAACAAATAATTTTGATATTACGAATCCATAAATGAAGTCCATTTTGAAAAATAAAATTTTAAAAATTTTAAAACTTGGGTATTACTATTCATAACGTTAAGTTTGACTGGTCATGGGGTGCTAGAACTCAAAGTTGCATATAACACAAGATATTGTATTATTCAAAGAGAAGTGTACTGGGGAAGCATGGGGTGTTATATTCTTCCCGCCTTCAAATAATTTCATCCTAAAAAATTCTAGAATACTACTGCATAAAAAGATTCCGGTGGTTCTTCACCATAAGATCCTCAGGTTCCCACGTTGCCTCTTCCATCTTATGGTTTCTCCATATAACTTTTACCAGACAAGTTGTCCGGTTTCTCAACACTTGTTATCTGGTATCAATAATTCTGATAGGATCTTCACAATAAGATAGATCAGTTTCTAGTTCCAATTATTTATAGGTGAGTACATGTGTTGGGTCAGGCATGTATTTTCTCAACAGTGATATGTGGAACACATCATGAACTTTGGAGAGGCTTGGTGGAATTTCCAAATGGTAAGCTATAGCCCCAATTTATTCTAGAATTTTGAGAGGTCCAATGTACCAGGGACTTAATTTACCCCTCATACCGAATCTTATAACTCCCTTACATGGAGATACCTTCAAGAAAACATGATCTCCTACCTAGAATTCCAAATCATTCCTCCGATTATCGTCGTAGCTCTTTTTCCTACTTTGAACTGCTTTGATGTGGGTTTGGATAATCTTCACATTTTCCATTGTTTCCTCAAAAAGTTCTGGTCCTACAAGTTTTCATTCACCAACATCATCCCAAAAAGTTGGGTTTTGACTTCTCTTTCCATATAACGCTTCATATGGTGCCATTTTAATACTTTAATGGAAGCTATTGTTATAAGAAAATTCTACCAGAGGTAAATACTGATCCCATATACCTTGAAAGTCAAGTGAGAAAGATCTCAAAATGTCTTCTAAGGTTTGAATAGCCCATTCTGATTGTCCACTAGTTTGAGGGTGGTAGGCGATGCTCAAATGAAGTTCAGTATCTAGGGATTTCAGAAGTCTTTTCTAGAATCATGATTTAAAACAGAGATCATGATCAGAAACAATTGATAGGGGTACACCATGTAGTCTTACAACTTCATTAATATATAGTCTTACTGAACGTTTAAGTGGTAAATATTCTCTTATAGTAAGAAAATGTGCGGACTTGGTTAGACGATCAACAATGACCCATATTGCATCATTCTTTCTAGGAGGATTTTGTAGCCCCATGAAAAAGTTCATCATAATATACTGCCATTTCCACTCAGGTATGGAAAGAGGTTGCATGACTCCTCCAAGATGTTGTCTTCTAGACTTAACCTATTGATAAACTATACATCTTGACACATAATCCACAATCTCCCTTTTCATGTTGTCCCACTAAAAATGTTCCTTCAAATCTCTATGCATCTTAGTGCTACCATGGTGTATTGTGAAATTTGAGCTATGAGCATCATCCAATAATTCCCTTTTCAGATCAAGTATATTGGGAACACAAACTCTCTTCCCAAATTTCAAAATCCCATCTTTATACACAGAGTTAATTAATCTCCCATCATTCACAACTTTAATTTTCTTTTGAAACTCCTCATCTTCAATTTGATAATTTTTTATCCTTTTTAGTAAAGATGGTCTGGCCACAATTTGGAAATTTATCGATGTTTCACATTCCATGATTATTCCCATATTCATCTTTACTAGATCCAGGAACATATAATCCTTCTCAACTATCATCTTGTTCAGAACTCCAGGATCCTTTCTACTCAAAGCATCTGTCACCTTATTTTCCTTCCACGGGCAGTAGTGTATAGTGAAATCGTAATCCTCGAGTATTTTGATCCATCTCCTTTTCCTCATGTTCAGTTGTTTTTGTGATAAAATATACTTAAAACTGTTGTGATTAGTATGAATCTCACATTTTCACAATATAGATTGTGTCTCCATATCTTCAAAGCAATTATTATAGATTTTAACTCAATATAATGAGTGGGATAGTTTTGTTCATGAATTTTTAGTTGCCATGATGTGTAGGAAATAACTCTATCATTTTGAATAAGGACACAACCAAGTCCTTTCTTTGAAGAATCACTATAAATAACAAACCCATCATTCCCCGATGGTAGATTCAAGATAGTAGAATTGAATATTATTATCTTTAGTTCTTAAAAAAATTCTTCACTCTTAAAAAACCCCCCCTTTATGTGTGAGCTTGGTTAATGGGTTAGACAATTGGGCAAAATTCTGGACGAAACGCCAATAATAACCTACTAAACCAATTAAACTGTGTACCTCAGTTATACTCGTCGGTGCTGGCCAATCTTGTATTACTCTTGTCTTTGAAGGATAAACATAGATTCCATCCTTAGAGACAATATGTCCAAGAAAAAAAATCTCATGAAGCCATAATTCACACTTCCTAAACTTCCCATATAATTCATTTCTTCAAAGAGTCTTTAGAATAATGTGCAAGTGATTTTCATGATCTTTGTAGCTTTTGGAGCATACCAATATATCATCAATAAATACCACTAAAAAGTTATCAAGATATTCCTTGAAAACTCAATTCATTAGATCCATGAAGATAGAGGGTGTATTAGTCAGTCCAAAAGGCATTACTGTAAAATCGTAATGCCCATACCAGGTACGAAATGTTGTATTCAGAATGTCTTCCTTCTTCACACACAACTGATGATATATATATCTAAGGTCAATCTTTGAAAAATATTGAGCTCCATGAATTTGATCAAATAAATCATCAATATGAGGTAGGGGATACTTGTTCTTTATTGTTATTGCATTGATCTCCCTATTGTCAATGCACTACCTCATAGATTCTTCTTTATTCTTAACAAAAAGAAGGGGTGATCCCCATGGAGAAACATTAGGGAGAATAAATACTTTATTACTCATTTCCTCTAGTTTTTTATTTAGTTCCACTAATTCCACAATGGACATTCTATAAGGGGTCTTCAATATGGTCATTGAACAAAGAATTAAGTCAATGAAAAACTCAATTTCCCATTCTTGAGGATGTCCATGTAAATCCTCTAGAAACACATCAACATATTTTTAAAAAAATAGGTACATCCTCTATTTGAACATTCCTTTCCTCAACTATAGTTATTTCATTATCTTCCTCCCTAATAGTTGAATTTAGTAGAGCTATTGGGGGTAGATCTCGATAATAATCAGATGGTGACATTTCTTCTCTAAAGATAAGGTACTCCTTATCATCATTGAAAATTGTAACCTCCTTATTCTTACAATTTTTTTTTGCATCATGGTCTGAAAGACAATACATACCGAGGACTATAGAAAATTAAATCATGGTTATGAAGATGATATAAGTAGATAAAGTACATCTATATTCCCTATTTGGAACAAATTCACAAAAAATTGTTGCAATGATACTTCCCTTAAGAGTTTTGACTGAAAACTCCCTTATTTAATCAAATTGGAAAAATCTAATTTTATTAGAAAATAAGGAAGATATGAAACAATATGATAATCCATAATCAAATAAAGAATTGCTTAAATTTGAGGAAACCATTAAATTACCCATCACCACATCATTCGGAGCTTCAATCTCAGTAGTAGTGATCACATAAGCTTGGACTTTCTCCCTTGTACTTTTCTAAGTTAAGTTTACTTGGCACTTATGAAATTCATTTTCATAATTCCACATTTCTCTATAATTATATAATTAAACATTGACAACCACTTTCTTTCCCATGTAATCATGATCTTGGTGGCCTTTTTCACCACACTTGTAATAGACTCCCATTCCTTTCAGGAAAGTACCAGGGTATTTCTTCCCATATTTAATGTAGGATGAAAATTCAACTTTTCCCTTATTCCCCTTATTTACATTTCTAGATTTTTCAATAGATCTCTTCTTCTCCTGCTTTTCTTTAAAGTCTCAAGACTTAGAGAATTATTTTTCTGTCTTGATAGCACATGAGACTATATCTTACTACAACAGGAAGGATTGTGAGACTAATTCTCAATAGATAAATGGTTTTAAACCATCAGATAATCAAACAATGTTACTCCTTGGTTTACGTATATAATCTTTAGAATGCCTTTCTAGCCTTGTAAAGTTATCCTCATACTTTGTGACATTCACATCCTAATTTTTCCTTAGACTCAAAAATTGTCTTTCCATGTCTTCTTAATGGTCACAAGGATAGTATTTTTCTAAGAAAACCTCTTTAATCTCCCTTCATTCCATATTTTATACTTCATCATATTCCTTTGTGCTTTGAATCAATGACCCCCATTGATATACATCTCTTGTGAGGTGATAAAATGCCATGAAAACTTTTTTCCTTTCACTACTCCCCAAAGCATGAAATATTTATTCTAAGGAACTTATCCATTGCTCAACTACTAATGTATTTGTAGTCCCATTTAATGTTGGGGGTTTTTGACTCATGAATCTATCTAATATTGATACTTCATGTTGTGAATCATGATGCTCCCTATGAGAAAGGTTATTATTCATAACCCTTGTGATTTGTCCCAGTGTGGTTATAATATGTCCAACACTAGTTGCATCACCAGATCCACTATAATTATCTTGATTAGTAGGGCATTACCTACATGGATAACATTCATTGATACAGTTTTTATTTATTCTACTAGGCACCATTTCTAAATAATGGCATACACTAGATTAGTTTATGAATCACAATACATAATTCCAAACTTGTAAAACACTTAACATAAATTGAAAAATTTATGGATATAATCAATAATCATAAAAATATTTTCTTTAAATAAGTATATACTCATAAATCTTTCATAATGGTTTGTAAAAGAAATGTGAATTATCCTAAGCATATACTCTAGAAGTGTCGTAACCAAGAGTGCAACAAATCCTGTTGTCATGTACCGGGATACCCCGGGTCATGCCCGAAACTCCTTGTTGGAGTTTTCACTTCTAGTTCCATCTGTTCCAGAGCCGCCTCATCCTGCTCATATCCAGACAGGGATGTATTACTCAGAAAACCCATAATATTTACACTACCAAATTTTTTGGATGTTATTCTATACTAATCATCAAAGACTTTCTTAGGGTAATGTTCTCTAATCAGAGTTTTTATAAATCTAGTTTCAAAGCGTTGTACTAAAATTCCTCTAATACAAACTGTAATTCCCTGACCCGAGTTACCTAGAGTCAGTGCATTATTACATAACATTGGCATGATACAAGGAATCATATCCTGAAATATCGATAGGTTTAGTATCCATGGAAGTAATAGATACATACATGAGTTTTACGTTACATCATGAAATAAAAAAACAACAACATTGTGTCCCCTTTGAACACACTCATATCCATTATCCTATTCTTAAAGGTTAATATTAATATACTTCTTCACATCCAGGAAAAAATAAAACATAGAAAGGGGTGAGCTCAAATGCTCAGTAAGGATAACAATATAGAAGAAACTTTCATAAATAAGCATAAGAATTTAAATCAATGTATAAGACTAAAATAAAAGAATTTTAAACATAAAATTTAGTATTATATGGAAAAGATAAATCAAATAATGATATTTACTTCTTCACAAGGATATTATACTAGTAAAATACTAACATGTAATATCAATAGCCAATTTTATAATGATGGAATACATAATTCCAAACATCATAACCACATAGTCACGTCCTCGTGCCAAGACAAAAAATAAAGATTTTGTCAAAGCCATGTTCCAAGACACTATTTTTTCTCATGAGACCTATCGATGCATCGTGGAGCTATAGAGGGCACCACCTCCCACATACTAAGTCCAATGCATTCCTCATATGAAAATTTTGAATCATAACATAAACATTCGTATTAAAACTAGCATATGAAATGTTAATACTTTAACCATAAACCATGAATGGTATAAAAATAACACATCCAACATCAAACATATCACACAACCTTAAATACAATATGGAATATTGTACCATATTAAATCAACTTCAAACATTTGTAAAATCCATCAAAGGATGTTTACATAGATGAAATCAAAACTATTTGAGAGAAATATCTTTTTATATTTTGAAATAATTTAAAATCCACATAATTATAAAAGAAAACATTTATTTTGAAAATATTTTTATAATCTTGTAAGGGAATATTCGAAGGTGTTATAATGGCGGAAAATAGCCACACCCACCGTATAAGTTTAAAAAAAAATTCTTTCCTTAATTTTGTTAAAAAGGTCACAAAGTACCTTGATTGAAAAAAGACAGAGAGATTTCTTTAAAAAAAATTATAAAAAGTCAAAAAAGGGTATAAATGACATTAACCCATATTCTAGGAAATAGTAAAAATGTTTTGAAATACATTTTTTAAGAAACATGGATTTGTATGATAAAGAGGTCCTAGTAGATACTCATGTATAAACAAACTCGAATAATAAATAGATTTAAAAATTAACCATTAACTTGTAATTTTACTTGGTTGAGGTTATGTTAACCTTCTTTATAATAGTTAAATCATTGTAATTAAATTATATAAGAAACACATACATAAATATGATATCATATATGATCTTCTAATATTGTGTTGTTAATAACATTTCAGTAGTATCATTATTTCGGGTGTTAACTGATTCATTTTCTTTTATATGTTCTGTTACCTAAGTCACGTTTGAAATGAATAGGATATAATTTACTAATATACATAATTATATTAAGTTCTTAAATGATATTTCTAATCATCAAATAAAAATTATTCTTGAATGGTGACAATGGGGAATGAATCTCATCATGTTCGTGGAGATGGTAATCAGTACGTACACACGAGCGAAAAAATCATTCAATTGAAGGTTAAATAATATATAATTGGATGATATATCATATATAAAGATTCATTAACATGTTATATTTATTATTTTGATAAATTATACAACATTATTATATCCATCCAAATAATGAAGTGTTGAATGACAAACTACACCACAATGTGGAGACGGTAAACCGTACATATGCACGTATAGTGACTTTGTCATTTATAGTATGGATAGAATAATGAATAATGTTTTAACATATTTATAATAACATATTGGTTTGTATAAGGTACTGGAGCTATTATTTTTGTATGGAAACAACAATGAAAGAGGAGGTGGAAGAAGAAAATAACTTTGAAAGAGGTGATGAAATAATTACCACTTCTTTGAGTTCTTCCTTTTGATTTGATCAAAAGGGATCCTTAGTTTGACTTTATGATATAAATAAGGACTATAGGTAACATTTAAGGTAGTTGGGAGGATATTTTAGTAGGTTTTGGCCGATCCCAATGGATTTGGAGGTGTGATTTCGAGAGAAGGGGAAGTTCCGTTTTATAAGAGAGGTGAGGGGCACCTTAGGAAAACCTTGAAATATTCTTTTATAATAAAATAATTTTTTGTTTCTAATGTCTATAAAAGGATTTATTTAGAGTATAAGGTGGTTATGGGTCTAAAATATCTCAACCAATAGGTTTTAGACCGGTTTAGGTCACCATATTAACCTTATCTTTTAGATTTAACTCTTAGTTATATAGTTTAACTTTTACCATGTATTCTTGTATTATTCTAATAAATAGTTATTAAAATTATTATAAAAATCCAATAGAAACCAAAGTGGTTCATCATTGAAACATATAATATTATCTATGTCATTTGGGAAAACCCTATATTTTTAGGAATATTATATCATTTAATAATATAGTATTTGTTTTAAAAACTCATTAATGTCTATTTTGACACTATTTTGTATTTTATTTTTGTTAAAGTAATAAAAACTATATAACTTCTAGAAAAAATTATTTAATCAACCCTAACATGTCATATTAACCTACTAAATTAGTTTAATGTATCAAAAGTCTCAATTTACATTTATTTGGGTATTTATAAAATCAATTATTTTAATCTTTCATTAATACGGTAATTATTGCATCATCATTGTATCATAAATAAATTTAATTATTTAATATCTAAAAATTATAAATAAAATACCATGTTGTAAGAAATATTTTTATCTTTCTAATGAATATTTATAGTCTAATTTTTATTATTTATAACCCTATATTAAAAATGTTTTAGTTATTAAAAGTTAAATTTCACACTTTTAACTCTTCTTTAAATAAAATAATAATAAATGTACTAATCTAATAAAGGTAGAAAGAAGGGTCATATTTTATTCCTAAGGTTGATTTTGGTCGAAATACACTCATCCAATAGAATTATGACTTGTGTAAGGGTAATTATAATATCATTTTTATCTTTAATTACCCTATTTACTTTTAACCGTGGTAAATAAAAGTCAAAAGTTACTATTCACCGACAATTATTTTCATCTTATTGAACCACATTTTACTTAATGATATCAATCGTGTCTCTCATATTTTTGAAATTCAATTCACAGAAGTGGTAAAATTAAATGTTATGCCAATTTTCAAATGTGCCTAGAAGGTGGGTAAAAGACGGTAAAAATTTCAATAAAATTTTATATATCTAAACTTATTATAAAATGACTCCAATGAATTACATTGGACAAATATAGGTATTATAAATATATTTTGACATTAAAATTAATATAAAATAAATATATTTATTTAAATAAAAAGTCATTTTTAAACAATAACACAGTGTTTTCACTATTCATCAAAAATTGAATGTTTTCAGAAAAATACCAAAAATTCACCCTAAGTTAATTTTGATATTCCAAATCCAAAAATGAAGTCCTTTTTGAAAAATAAAATTTACAAAATTTTAAAAAGTGGGTATTACTATTTATTATGGCTAGCTTGATTAGTCGTGGTGTGCTAGAACTCGAAGTTGCGTATAACGCAAGCTATTGTATTATTCAAAGAGAAGCATATTGTGGAAGCTTGGGGTGTTATAGGTTGTTGGCCTAGTTTTTCCGAGTTCCCATCATTTTCTAAAATTGAAAAAGTTAGAACAAAATTTAAGTCAACAAGTCATCAATAATCTACCACTTTTTAAAATTAACTGTAAAAGAATATCTTATGGGATCCCTGTGTTTAGAAAATCTTCTGGTGTTCTTACATATACTTAGTCTCATACTATTGGTTTCACTAAGGTTCTATAATCCTAATTCCCAAATTAACTAAACCATCTTATGATACCAACAATAGAGACCCATAGTTTTCTTACATTAATATTATATAATTTTAATGATAAACACCATAAAATAGTTCCATTATGGGGATACAATGGTTTTGTGTCTTGGGACAATTAGTACTATACATAAAAATTAATAAATAAAACATAAACATCTATTTAATTTCTTTTTCTCTAGCTTCTTATTGGCCCATGAAGTGTCCTTAGTACATGTAATCACATGAGGATATACATCAAAAGTGGTGATCTAAAATCCCAGTAAGAGGATAAATAAGAACATGAAATAATATAACATGGTGTGAGCATAATAATAACATATACATAAGATCATAATCATGAGAGGAAGCATTATGAAATGGCTTGAAATGTAGAAATTTAAAAAAATGAAACATAACATATTAGTGGTCAACTAACACACATAGTTGTGAAAATAAAAGCATCATGCTCAAGAATATTTCACTTTACTCATGAGATACAGCACATGACACAATTTATTAGAGCACTATATAATTTCTGGTGCACCCTTCACATCATAACATTTACATTATCATCCATTCCAAATTGAAAATATATTAATATTGTTCATAAAATAACCCATGGAAAGTAATGGGATTCATTTAATAAGAATAAATTCATCAACTTTGGGTTCTTAAGTGAAAGAGGGAATATTTTACGTGAATAATCAACCTTGAGTGAAGGAGAGACAATCTCGATAAGTAAAAGCTGTGTTTTTGAAAGATGAGTTCTTTTAGAAAACATTTTGTTTGTCATGAACTCAAGTAGAAAACATATATATCCCAAAAAATATAATATAAGTATGAAGAAATGATATTTAAGGAATATCCATACTGAAAATGGGGTGAAAGAGGGAAAACCCAAATAATGAGTGTTGGGTTTGAGAATTCCCCGTACCATATGTCTGAATGCTTTATTCACTTTAATATCATATATAATAATATTAGATTAATTAATTAAAAATTAAAGAACCTTTAATACATGAATTTAACTCATTATGATTTTATTTAGTTCTTTTATGGATCTTTGAAAGAGTTATAGATATTAATTTCATCCATCAGGAGTGTTGGTTTTCATAGTTTTAATGATCATTTCATTTTTATACATGAATGGAAGTTAGTTTAAAATGAGGATAAACATCCAGAATTGTTATTATATTATATTAATGATCCTAAAAAATTATAAATCATATAAAAAAGGATTTTTTATATTCCATAAGGATGATTCATTTGATAAAAGTATATGATGATCATTTTAGGTTAATTATGGTGGTTTTTCGATCACAACAAACTCATTTAGTTTTATCATTTAGTATTATGGGTATATGTTATTTACAAAACATTAAAGGGTTATAAAATAAAATTTAATATATGTTTTAAACCATTTAATGTAATTATTATCATCCTTGAATGTGTTTAAGGGAAATGAAAGTGTAATGCCCATGATGTCGGTAATTTGACATATCACGGGTGACGATTTCATTTTTAAAATAAAAGTGAAAGAAGGATTATTTAAATGATGGATATTACATTAACATTATATAATTAAATTATTTGTAAGGTATTTCAGTTATCATTATTTTTTGATGATGTTAGGTGAGGATAGAATTAGAAAATAAATTGAAATTGAAAGGAAATTAGAAGAAAAAGAGAGAGGATTTACCTCTTGAATCCAACTATTGAGATCCTCATCAAGGCACCAAGGCTTGGTATTTTGAGGATACCAAGAGATCCTGGATGTGGGGGAGGGTATAGGGAATATTATTGGGTATAAGATAGGTATGTATCAAATCTTGGGACGTGTGAGGAGAAGAGGGTGTGAGGGGTGGCATTTATAGTAGAGGAGAGGGGTGTTTTCTTATTATTTTTATCAATAACTTATTATTTTTCTCAAGACAATAAATAGTGAGGATTCTTGTAACTAAATAAAATAATTAGTGCATGTGAGTTTGAACCAATGGTCACTTACACAATCCATGACTCAAGCATGACTCAACAATTCAGGTTGTTAGCATTTATCGTACATTATCATATATTATTAATCACAAAAAATTCAAGTATTTTAGAGAAACCCAAAAAATTCACCCCAACCATTCTTCAATGTGTAAAATTAAAAAATGAAATTCATTTTATGAAAATAATTTTCTATATATGATTAATTTAATTTTTAATTAAAATCATCATTTACTTGTAAAATAAAGATTTTAAAATGATAACTGATTTGGTAATACCTTAAAAAATTGCTTAAGTCGTCATAAAATAATCTTAAATTCATAAGAAATAAAAATATTAATTTAAAAATACATTTTATGTCAATTAATTTTCTTTTAAATTATTAAATTAATCAAGAAATTATAATTAAATGTTTATGACTTATAAAAATACAAACACTTTATTAATAATTTTTAAAATATTTACTTACATATACTATGATATAATTATATCATATTTTTTCTTATAAGATTCCAAAATTTTATTTATACTTTCATTGGTGAGTCTACTATTCATTTGGCCAGTTTAATGTTCATAAGGTTCATAGTACTATTCTAAAGTTCAAGTTACTATTTTATCATTATTTGTTTCTTTTTCCTTAATTATCCATTTTTAATATTTTTATTATGGTCTCTATGTAATTTTATGTGATTTATACTATGTGACAGTACTGTATGATGAGAGAAAGTTCTTTGATAAAAGTTTGGGTCATTACATTAAGTAATTGTGATTTTTTTATATGGTCTGTTAAGTAACCATGCCACTTTTTCCATGAGGTAAATTTAATTAATTTTAATAATCCTTTTTACTACATGGAATGTTATAAGGTATGTAAATTGTACATGAGTTACATAAGCTACAACAAGCCTATTATTGCAGTCAGTTGACCAACCATGTCCATTCGGTCCATTAAAAAAGTATTAATATTTTTTTGATATTTCTTGATAGTTTTTATTTTTAACTATATTAAATTCATCTCCAAATGGTTTAATCAACCAGATTCTAGATTCGAATTGACATCTTTTAAACCCGAATCCTTTCATTTTTGAAGACACCCACTTTTCTCTTAAAACCAAACCACAACCTCAATCTTTTCAAATCACAATTAAATATGGTTATAAGAAAGGAGATTTTAGACTCACATGCCATACTACTATTTCTCCCCAAAGAGATAAAATAATATTAATGTTATCACAAGGATTTCAGTCAATCCTCATAACCCACATTTGAATATTCTGTATAAGGGTGAGTATGTGTATTATTTGAGTTATATTATACTCTTAATTATACTCATAAGTTTGATGAATCTATATTGAATGATATTAGTGATCAGGGGGTAGTCCACTAGGACATGGTGGACTTCTAATCTCAACTTTTTAAAGATATAATTAAGGATCCATAATTTCATAAATAAATAATCAATAAAGGGTTGATATATATCATTACAGATCAAATTTTTCCATTGACAATTTGAATTTATCTATGGAATAAGTTCTTTATTTTTTTTGTTATATACCTATAAAATATAGTGACCATTCTATTAATAATGGTTAATCAATGATTTCTTGATGAAATGGTTTTTTAGGAAGATCTGTAATTGCTCTATGTAGTTTATTTATTGACTGAATCACATTTAATCAGGTACGTTACATTCTTCGATATGACAAGTGGTATATTTGTGTTGATGAATATTTCAACTTGATAAAATCAATATTATATTTTCTTAAATCGTTGTGCATATACTGAAATTATTTCATGTAAATTGGAATTATAAAAATTAGTGTACACATCTAGGAAGATTGAGAATGAGTAACATTCAAATCCAAATATGGATCTAATCATTAGGAAAAGATAAAATTAATCCAGTGTCTAAAAATAAATAGTTGACCATTTGTTAACTTAATGAATCAATTTTAGTACCAAAACATATTTTCTAGAATATATGTGGATGTGTAGTAATGATTAAGATATAGTGGATTTAAAGTTGATTGTGAGTGATTTAGGTGTCTAAGACAAGTCTCAATGATGTTCAGACTATTCTGTAAGCTTTTTGAATAATTACATGACTTATTTGATGATGGAAGACCCTGGAAGTTTGAATGATAAACTAGTTAAAGGAGAAATATGAATATGTTTTCACATAACGGGCACGAATTATCCATAAAAGGCTAAAGGGGAATCTATTTTTTTGAAATAGAAGATAAAATTCATGACATTAATGGATCTTACCAACATTATTTCATAATAAGTTATCTATGTAATGTAAATTATTAAATATGACTATAAAAGATGAAATCTTTGACATATTTTAGGGATAATAAATATGTAGTACTAATTAAAGTTTTTATCTGATAGGAGAAGAAGATGATCTATAGTTTTCACTCCCACCCAAGAAGAAGCCACATCCAAGCCCTATTGATGGTACATAACAATATTTTTCCTCCCCTTATTCTATTAAAATTAATCCCTTTTATAGAGGAATTTTTTAGTATATTCCTTGTATATTTCCCATGCCCACAACATATCCCCCAAACTCTATCTCTCATCTAACCTCTTCCACCTCCCACAATTACCCAATGAATTTATTCCTAGAACATATCTATCACTACCACACCCTTAAAATTCACCTTATCTTTATGGTGAGAGACATGATGAGGTTTTAGTAAAACCACCATTCTCAGGTATTGGATGTCGGGGCATGTCTCACTATTGTGATTGATGTTTTCATGCCCCTTTTTTCACATAGTCTCCAAGAAATCTTCCAGATGGTCCATCTTGATTTCTGAATAATGCATTCTTTCTTGACCCACTCTATAGTAAAAATCCCTAATGGTCCCTCATACATTATAGGTTGAACATGTTTGATGCTTCCCAAGTGTCAACACATCACACCCTTGCACTGACATGGAAAATACTTCCCATAGTGTGGGTGAAAGGTATGTTCCCATCAATGAGTCCACCATGGGCACTAAATAATAAAGTGTTGGTGAAATATTCTCATACACTTCAAAATTTACAGACATCCTAAAATGTACTGAAAATAGTGTAATGAAGTGGGGAGGCAGATGAGGATGTAGGTGATCTTTGGGTTTCACCTATAGACCAGGACGAAAGTTGATGGTCCAAGAACATTCCATGGCCATATGTCTTGAGTTGGGTAATCTACTCCCTACAATATCTTACAACTTCAAAGAATTATAGGACTGTTGTTCCAAATGTCATCACCAGCTCTTGGTCTAATTAGAATTACTGGATCAAGATGAGAGTTTCTTGGAGCTTCTTGAGTTTTTGGGCCACCTACTCTTGCGACATTATCATCGTCTATACAATATTCTCCTAAAAAAACCAGAATAACCATTGTATCTCCCTTTCTTTACTAACAAAAATATTAAGCTCCACAATTTTTTTAAGACATGAGTTTGAATTGGCCCTCCTCAGCTAATCGAGATGAAACCCACACTACATACCAATGGGTTGTGTTGGAGGATCACTGCTTGTTGAAAGATGAAACAATAGAATTGGGAGAGTTCTCACCATATGACTGGTGCGAGCAAGGAGTGTGTGTTTCCTTAGAGTGTACTAGAGAAAAAATTGACAATGTATGTGCCATGTCTAGATGAGTGCATCAATGGTCACGAGAATACTGGGTGCCACTATAGTGAGTATAGTCATGGATACTGCTCCAAAAAATGGGACATCAAATGAGGAATGTTCTTGATAGAGATTTCATCATAAACCTACAGTTCATAGCCTCTTAATGTAATAGCGGCTGATCACACTACTATCCAATGAGAGGAAATATCACCGAAGGCATCTGATGAAAATGGACCCGACGGTGAGGAGATATAAAGATGGCAGGTTAGACCAATTGATAAGAAAATTGGATCGAATACTTGTATTAATGTATGAAATGAACTATAAATACAATAGATAAATGGGAAAAATATGATCACGAGTTTGTACTCCCTCCCAAGCCGAATCCACATCCATTCCCTACGGTCGGTTCTGAACAATAATTTCCCTCCCCCGTGTAGTTCCCACTAATCACTTATATATAGGGATTAAATAATATATTCCCTAGATATTCCGATGGACCACATCATATTCCCCCTACTTTATCTCTCATCTAACCTCTTCCTCCTCCCATAATTACCCAAAAGTAATTTTTCATCATAAAACACCAAAACACGCATTTTACGGTTAGATCCATAAATAATGATCTTCAAATGGCTTGAAATCATAGGAAATTCATATAATTATTATTGATAACATGTAAGAGTACATGAAATGTAAATCAAACATTTGGTATCAATGGAATGACTTAATATGTGGTTTTTGAGGATTTGACGCCCTTTAAAAGTTTCATCCGGGGGTCAAAACCAGCAAAAAGAACATTGAATGTTGTGAAATAAGATGATAAAGACTATGGAGTGAATTTTGAAATGTCTGATTATACTAAACATCAACCAAAGTTTACATTTTCCAAGGAGGACTAAAAACACACTTTTAATGTCATAAAACACTAAATGCGAATTTAACAATTATATACATTGAAAAAGACCACATAATGAATTGAAATTATAAGAAAACTATCTTATTATTATTTTTGATATGTAAGATAAGATAAAACATCAACCAGATATGAGGTCTTCTCATAACAATCGAATATGTGGTTTTTAATGATTTGACGTCCTTTAAAAATGTGTGTTCGGGGGTCAAAACTATCTGAACAACCTCTGAATTCCATGAAATTTTGTAAAAAAAATAATAGTATTAAATTTAAAGTGGTATAGAATATTGAACATCAATAAAATATATAATTTTCTTAGGAGGACCAAAAACTCACTTTTAGTGTCATAAAATACCAAAATGTGCATATAATTGTTAAATCCATGTAAAACAATTCATAATGAATTTAAATCATAGGTAAAACCATCTAATTATTATTCATGTTGTGTAAGAGTTGTCATCACATCAATCAGACATGCGGTCTTCATGGTATGACTGAACATGTGGTTTTTAAAGATTCAATTTCCTTTAAAAAGGTTTTTTCTGATGGTCAAAACCATTCGAACAACATCAGTTTGCATTAAAATCAGCTGAAAATAAATTTGGAGTAATTTTTGAAATGTTTGAGCATAAAATACATAAAATGGAGGTATCCTTGGACCATGATGATGAAAAATGTACCTTTTGTGTTATAAATATCAAAAATAGGAGTTTAATGGTCCGATCCACAGAAAACAAACTCAAAATGACATGAAATCATAGTAAAACTGGCTTATTATTTTTATTTATGTGTATGGGGAGAAAAAATGTCAATCAAACAAGTCTTATGCTCAGAATGACTGAATGTATGGTTTTTAATGATTTGACGCCATTTAAAAAGAAACATTCAGGGGTTAGAACCAACCAAATGAAATTAAAATGCTGTGAAATCAGATAACAACAATCGTATAATGAATTGTCAAATGTTCAAGTAAGAGGTATGTTAATCAGAGGTGTTGTTTTTCCTAGAAGATGAAAAATTTACTTTTAGTGTCATAAAACACAAAAACATGTATTTAATGGTCATATATATATTTATATATATAATTATGTCATAATTACTTGAAAACACAATAAGATTATCTTATTATTATTTTTGATGTGTATGAGAAGACCAAACATCAATTGGTCATCCTGTTTTCCCAGAACTACCAAATATGTGGTTTTTAAAGGTTTGACGCTCGTTAAAAATGTGTTTCCAGGGGTCAAAACCAACCGAACTATATCCGAATGCCATGAAATCAGGTGAAAAATATTTTTGAGTGAATTGTGAAATGGTCAAGTAAATGGAATTCCAATCAGATGTTCTATTTTCCTATGATGATCAAAAACACATATTTAGTGTCATACAACACCAAAATGTTGTTTTTATGGTGAGATACATAGCTAAAAACCTCAGAATGACTAGAAATCACAGGAAATCCATATTATTATTATTAATTACGTGTAAGAGCATATGAAACATCAATCAGACACATGGAATGCACAAAACGAGTAAATATGTGGTGTGAAAAGATTTTAATCCCATTAAAATGTTTTGACTAGGTGTCCAAAATAGTCGAAAGACCTTTGAATGTCATAGAATCAGAAGAAAAAAACCGTGGAGTGAATTTTGAAATGGTCGAGTAGACGAAATGACAATCCGGATCATCATTTTCCCGAGAGGACCAAAAAAAACTTTTAGTATCATAAATCACCAAATGTGTGTTTAACAGACACATCCATAGGAAACAACATCAAAATAACTTGAAATCATAGGGCAACCAAATATTATTATTCTTGATGTGTAAGAGATGAAACACCAACCAGATATGTGGTCTAATTGGAATGAATGAATATGTGGTTTTCAAAGGTTTAAAGTCCTTTTAAAAAGGTTAATTCTATTCTCAAAACTAGTTGAATGACCTCTGAATTCCATGAAATGAGATTAAAACAACTATAGTGAAAAATGTCAAATAATCGAGTAGACATAATCTCAATCCATGGCGGTGTTTCACAAAGAGGAATTAAACCACACTTTGGGTGTCAAAAAACACCAAAACACGCATTTAATGGTCAGATCCATAGAAGACGACCTCATAATGACTTGAAATCATTGTAAAACCATGTTATTATTATTCGTGATATGTACGAGTAGAATACACATCAATCAGAAATGCTCTTTGCGTAGTACAACTATATCTATGATTTTTAAGATTTGATACACTTTAGAAATACATGTCTCATGGTCAAAAGGAACGGAAAACCCTCATAATTCCATGAAATAAAAAATAAATGATGGGATAAATTTTTAAATGGTTGAGTAGAAAGTAGGTCAATCAGAGTTATTGTTTGACCGTGATGATTGAAAATGCACTTTTAGTATCATAAAACACCAAAACAGGTGTTAAACTATCATAATAATGTCAAATGAACTCAAAATAACATGAAATAAAAATAAATCCATTTTATTATTATTATTCTTGACATGTATGAGGAGACATAATGTTAATTAGGCATGCAGTTTGCTCGGAATGACTGAATGAACGGTCTTTAAAAATTTTACGCCCTTTAAAAACGTTCATTTGGTGGTCAAAACCTACCAAACAACATCCGAATATCCTTAAATCAGATAAAAACAACCATATCATGAATTTTGAAATGTTTGTGGAAAATAAACATCCATCAGAGGTTCCATTTGGGTGGGATGATGGAAAATACACTTAGTTTCATAAAACACCAAAACACGGGTTTAATGACCAGGTCCAAAGAAAATGACCTCATAATGAATTAAAATCATAGGGAAACCATTTTATTATTATTTATGAGGTTCAAGATCATACATAACATCAATCATATATTCGGTCTGTACCAAATGACTGAATATGTGGGTTTTAGTGATTTTAGGGCCTTAAAAAAGGACCATCCGAGGGTCAAAATCTTATGAACAACCTCAAAATTTAATGAAATTATATAAAAGAAACATTGGAGTGAATTTATAAATGGAATAGTAGATAGAATATCAACCCGAGTTGGGATTTTCCTTGGAGTACTGAAAATGCACTTTTATTGTCATAAAACACCAAAAGCTATATTTAATGGTCAAATTCATAACAAACAACCTTGGAATGACTTGAAATAATAGGAAACCCATATTATTATTATTCATGATGTGTAAAAGAAGAGGGAATATACATCCAATGTATGGTTTATGCAGAACGATTAAAAATGCGTTTTTTAAAGATTTGACGCCCTTTAAAAAGGTGTGCCCATGAGTCAAAACCAACCAAAAGACCTCTAACTGTCCATAAATTAGATAACAATAACTATAGAGTAATTTTTGAAATGGATGAGTATACGATATGTCTATAAAAGGTTCAATTTGACTAAGATGATAAAGAATTCTCTTTTAGTGTCATAATACACAAAAACGTTCATTTAACGGTCATGTGCTTAGAAAACGACATTGGAATGACTTGAAATCACATAAAAACATAATTATTGTTATTTGTGATGTGTGTGAGTAGATGAAACATGAATCGAACCTGTGGTCTACTCATAATGATAGAATAATAGGGTTTAATGTTTTTAAAAAATATGAGAAATTATTAATTTATTTTCAAAATCAAATAACTTTGATGTTTTGTACAAAGATTTAATTGAAATATTTTATTTCATTTTAATTATTTTTTAGGATATTTTATTCTACTAATTATTTTATCACTTTTTCTTCATGAATTTTTATTTGATTATGGGTACAGAGCTTGGAAGATGATGAAGAAAAAAGGTTTATGTGCTTGTGGTTTTAAGTATCTTGGAAATATTTTTTTGTATTTTTGGAATATAGTTGTTTTTTTAATGTTTATGCGATTTTTTTTGAAAAAAATAAAAAAATATTGTCGCCTCAGTATGGCTATCGCTATAGGTGTTTTCATGGTGGGCTATAGAGACCACCACTAAGGGGTCACTATACCCATTCACAAAAGGGAGATATAACGACAGGTAACTGACGGTTGCTATAGCCCAACTCGAGATGAGCTATAGTGTCCACCTATTGGAAAATGATATATGTGATCTCAATTTTGCCTATAGAATATGGTAAATGTCAGATTCTATAGGAAACAAAGATGATCCTAAAGCATCCACCATTTGATGGATGCTAGGAGGCCACTATAGGGCTTTAGAAATGGATTTTATAATTCGATAACAACCCTTTTCCTACAAGTGATTTTTCAAGGAAAACCACTAACCTCATGTCCACTTAAAAATTAATTCTTGTACGAATTATAGAAAAATTTATCATATACAATATAATTTTTTGGATCATTATTAATAAACTTAATTCACATGTTTTTTTATTCATACTGCTCTAGTTCAAATTTTTTATACTTAAAGTAGTTTCTTCCCCTTTCAATACCCATTAAGGAATACCACTACATTCATTTCAACCTCAGTTCCAATTATCATGTGGATTTTTCTTTTCAGCATGTTCATGCACTTTTACCCACATTTATTAATTCCAACCACCATTGGATTTCATCAAGTCATCAATATTTTGATCCTTTTTCTAGTTGAATTTATCATTCCATTTCATTGAGATAGAACCAATTTTTTTTTCAACCCAATTCCCAGTTTTGGGGACTCCCAGAAATCTATTTAGAACTCCACTCACACTTCCTTTCACTCATTAAATTATTGTTTTTACCAGAATTCAAAAAATAAACCTAACCTAGCACACTCCAATTGAAGAAATGAATAAACATTAGCTCAATCCTCGTGTTGGACTCCCCCTAGAAAAAATATAGAAACCATCCTAGAATTATCATCTTTTTCCCATACAACATCAAATCGATAACCTAGAACAACAACCACATGTTTACCCTAGGTTTTTTCTTTTCATATCACCCTTTTTTAAAATGATAACTTGTTAAGAATCGTCACCAATAATATTCAAATTCCGCATTCCCCTATTAGAAGTATCTATAACATTCTCCTTTGATTATGAATAACTTATCTGCATTTATTTATTTTTTTACAAAATGTATATTTTATGAACCTAATAGGTTGAATATGAATTGAAAATGGATGGATTCTAATTGTATAATAAAAGTACATGAAGTTGGAGTCAAATAGTTCATCAATTTTTTAAGAAATCATGCATACAACCCTTCTCAAATCCTTTGTCTCTTTTTACATTGTTGTTATTAAAGAAAATTAGTTTGGAAGAATTGGAAGAACATTTGATTTTCCATATTATGTGAATTAGATATGTTCTTCCCAAAATCATTTTTTTGATATAATGGTCCACACTGATGGTTCACTTGGTTATAGAGGTTTAACTATGTGGTCTTATCCATTACAGATGGATGTACCCCATTGAATTATATATGAATATTTTGAAAGGGTATATTAAGAATCAAAACCATCCAGGATGTTGTAGTGTATAATTTTATATTGTTAAATAATTTTTTTTATTATTTACTGATTACCAATCAGATAATGATAACAAAAGTCTCCAAAAGTCTCATCAATTTGGGTGACTTCTGGGAAAAGATATTTCTGTAATAGTTGGTACAATTACCATCATAGAGTGGGAGAAATATCACCTTTAAATTTTTATTAAATGTGTATAGTTTTCCCTATACATTTAATCCCGAAAATCATTTGTTAGACATTTGAATCCATCAACGGATGAAGGTTGGATATCAAATATACATAATCAATAGTTTATAGGATTGTCTTCAAATCATATTTATAAGGATTTATATAAAAATCCAAATTAAATTGTTAAATGACATTATAATTTTCACTGGGGACAAGATGAAAATGATATATCTTACAATGGGTTGGTAATTAATGGTTTTACACTCTATACAAAGGAAATATATGAATATAGTATGATAAAAAACAATGGTGTTATGCATGTGGAGGAATCAATGCATGTATCTAGTTCCAAGTATAGAAATAAAATTTATGAGAATATGTCATATTATTTCATCATTGAGAAGATATATGATTTGGATTATACAAAACATTATGTGCAATTTTTCCATTGCAAATGGGCTGTCAAAATGAGTGTAGTGAAAGTCAATCAATTGTGCTTTGTGAAGGTGAATTTTAGTGTGGAAGGGTTTAAGGATGGTCTATTCATAATGGAATCACAAGTAGTGCATGTATTTAATGTCTCAGATCTAGTAAATAAGAATTGATCAATTTTCGTATTAGTTTCCAAAATGGTTGCAGGGTTTGATGAAAATTCAATTGTAGACAACCCCTTTAGTGGGAGATCACAATCATTTCATAGAGGTCCCAATGTAGACAATTACTTTTATGTTAGATAAAAAAAAGTGGATATTTAGATACTCGATAGAGGAGAAAAATTCCAGAATCATTTAAATAATATGAGAGAGTTATATTATAAGATTAATTTTTTTAATATACTATTATTATCCTTATAATATTATGCTTTATCTACTGCATTTATATAATATAAATTTAATTTTTGTCTACTCATGCAGATAATGAATTTTATACATGATGATGTTACCAATACTGAGGAATAATGGATGATTGATGATGAAACTATGGAATTATTAGGGGATGAACAACATGTTGATAAAAAAAAGAACAACATAAAATCACTATGTTAAATAAAATTATCAAGGTAAGTATAAAGGTTATAAAATTTGAGGCTGGATAGAATCGCCATGAGCAACCTGTTAACCCCAACAGGTCAATGTTCATTAGTTATACTGGGTTCACAATAAGAGTCCATGTTCCAATATATATAGGCATGTGACACCATGTCCATCATGTATTGAAGGAAACACTTTGGGAATATATTAATATAATTTTACGATATAATTTCTCTATTTTACCGAAAAATTATATAATGAAACATTGAATAATTTTTCATTATACCTTGTAATTTTTTTTAATTTTAGATGATTTACATAATAAATATGTATTAATGGTCACTAAAAAATATTAATGTGGATCACCGACACTTCTTACAAAGCATCATCTCAGGGATACTGAGGGGAAACTAAATCCCCAACCACTAGTTTCATATGTACACATTATAAAACAAGATACATGGAAAGATTTCATTATTTTCTATAATGAGAAATCATTTCATGTTCAATGTAGTCGATAATAATTTATTTGAAATTATTCTTTTTTGTTTAATTTTCTTCAAAATTTATAATTTATGAAACAATAAAATATTAATGAAATTAAACAAAGTTAAAAAAACTAATGTACCCTTGTCTTTAAGTGGGAACGAGATACACATCACTTGAAAATAAAAGTGTATCTATTTTAAATTTGAAATTATTTTTTATGTGATATGAAACAATATATGTTCCATTGTTTTTATGTAGATTGGTGAATCAAAATCCAAATCCACTTCATTCCCACATCATGTTCTTTGGAAGGAGGAACATGGGAATAAAAAGGTAAAAATAGTTGATGAAAACACACAAGTAATATATGAAGAATGTGTAAGTATGAAATAATAGTAGTTTGTTATGATTTATAAAATTATTATATAAAAATAAAATTTAATGTTGATATGTTTTTCATATGGTTTAAACCTAAGAATCATTATCGATCATACCTAAAGAAAGACTTATTTCAGTAGCTTTGAAGAAGCTAGAACAATATGGATGCGTTATACGTGAAGGATTTAAAGTGTAAAATCAAATATATTTTGATGATAAAAATACTCAAGAAGATACATATGAGATGATTAAAGGAATACATGCACATATATATTCTTTTAATGACAATATTGCCTTGTCTGGTTTGGTGGACCAATGTATTTGATAGGATCAAAGTAAAATGACTGTGGAACAATGAACAATACATGAAGAGCCAAATGAACCCACTAGCTTTGAGGCTAGAAATTTCACTCAACAGTTTAACTTACCCCAGGTAATCAATTTTTACATTACCCTTTTTCTTAAATATTAATCATAAAACTTCTAATAAAATTATATTACTAAAATTCTATAGGTTGAAGTTGTATGTGATTTTTATCTATTAATATCCACAAATAACCTTGTTTTTAGGGGTATGGTGTATAATATCCCTATATACATGCTATACCACAAAAAAACCAAAATATATCACATGACAGTAGTGATTAAAGTATATCAAAAGTCAAGTGATGAGATTCATATTCCTCTCAATGATCTGGATGTTACTACGGTTGATAATTTTACTGGAGCTTTCATAGTATGGTTGAAAAATCTTATAATGATACATGAGTTATGTTCTTAAAAAAATATCAAACGAAAAACCATTATATATTGATGATTTTTATTTCGAAATTATTTATGGTATTATATATAGATAAAATTATAAGGAAACAAAAGGTCATATCACGACAATCAAGTGAATTGGACAAGAAAACAAAACAACCTTTTTGGAGAACCTTTACCCCACCAATTCCATTATCACATATATTAACTTTACAAGTTTATATATACACCATATTGAAATATATAAATATGTTAAACATTCAATATAAAGAATAAATATTTGGAGATGCCATTATTTATGTTGTAGTTATGGCGATTATAAATGATATCATCGAGTTTTAATGGATGAGAGTATTAGTTGGGAATACATACATGATGTAAATTTTCATAATCTCTATATCTAAAAAAATACCTACTATGTTCATCATAGTTAATAACTATTAATATTTTCTATAGTAGTATATATTACTACTATATGAAGCAAAATATCTATGAATAAATATTTGGACTCATTAATCCCTTTATCATTTCTATAAAAAACATTAATTTTTAATTGGAAAAAATGGGAAAGGGAATAGATGAACTAAGTGAAGAATTTGAGAAGAAAATATCAGATGAAATACTCTTCTTGACAACAACAATGTATGGGTAAAAGTATAAAATCTAATCTTAAAAAATATTTTTTTTTGATTACATATTTGTTTTTTAAAAAGAATTGGATGTTTATTGTAATAAATTTGGATATACCAAATGTTTTTTTATGAATCCAATTCATGAATTTCCATAAAACCAACCACATAAGATGACTATTGTGAATTTTTAATGCACTACAATCGATATTTTATAGATAAACATAGAATGTTATGTTTCATTTTCTGTTTTAATGAGAGTTTTTTCATAATCGAGTGATCTATAAAGATATGATAATTTTTTGTAGGGGTTAGTGACTGAACATAAAAGTCCTATTTATTTCTTCAATTGAAAAAAATTTATGTTATATATAGTAATATTTTACTATCAAAACATATTTTAATACAATTTACTTATTTTGGTTAATGTTTATGAAGTGTCTAAAACAAGATAATGACAACGACTTTGGATATTATATTGGAAAATTTATGAATGATATCATATACCATCAAAATGATATCATCCCCGAACAATTAATTTCTGAAGGTAATTATAATTACGTTAAAAATATTTCTTAATCATTTATTTTTCTATATTCTCTCTACACTACCATGATTTGCAACAAATTACATACTCAAAAGAATAATTAAATTTGTTTAGAGTTGAGTGGATGAAGTACATGGTGTTAGAATGTTTTCTAGTATCAATTTAGGTGATTACCTATTATGTTTGTGATCTTAGATGGGATATGACCTTTGAGATACATTTGGGATATAAATCATTTTTATAGTAATTATTATATATTATTTTGGACTTGTTTTTCAAGGTAAATCATAATGTAGGGTAACACTCTATAGATTTCGGCATAGCTAGTAACAAGTTTGAACATGCTTATTCTCATGAGATATTGGACTTCAAGGATATAACAAAGACAATAGTGATAGGGAAATGGGTTAAGAAAGTATACAAATATCCAAAAATTTTGACTTCATATTACTTATTTAGTTAATTTTTTCATTAATTTTGTCTTCTTTTTTTAAGTTAATTACTTTATAACTTTTTTTTAATAATTATTTAGTTTGTTCTTAGATCTTTTGAAAATTCATTATTTTCTTTCAACTATATATAAAAATATGGAAAAGACATAACACGTTCCTTTCATATGAAAGAGGAAACTTCATACTACTTAAAACGTGATGTGAATTCTAAGGATTCATCTACAAGATTCATGATCACACTAATTTTTTGCACTTCATTTTTTAAATAGACTCTACAATTCAAATAAAAGTTATCATTTACCAAGGGATTTTACTATAGTAGAAGGTGAATCATGAATTCAAAAAATATATATCATGAACATTTTCTTGAATTATGTAGGTATTAACAACACCTTAATTATCCTCACCTCAATATGATAAACAATGTGCTCAGTATGACTCAAATTGTATGTTTTTAGTTTATAATTTAAATTTTAGTTCAAAATAAACATCACATAATCAAAAACAAGTAAACAAATTTATATTATTTTGATACTTTAGGATAGAAAACTATAAATCATTTTTGAGATGTAGGAATCAGCCACACCTCAATCTGAAACACAATCTATCTGATAAGAATCACGGTCTGTGTTTTCCGTTTTTAATTTAAATTTTAGTACAAAACACAAATAAAATACTCAAAACCGAGAAAAAACATTCAAATTATTTTGATACATTATAATAATTATATATAGGTCATTTATAACATGTAGTAACCAACCACGCCTCAATCTAATAGATGATGTGCTTCATATGAATCAAAGTGTATTTTTTAATTTAAAATTGAAAATTTAGTTCAAAACACATGACACATACTCAAAACCCTGAAAAAAAATTCATACTACTTTGATACTTTATAGAAATGACCCATAACACATTTTAACATGTATTAATATACTTCACCACAATCCAATACATGATGTGACCAATATGACTTGAAGTGTATGTTTTTAGTTTAAAATTTACATTTTAGTTCAAAAAATTGTGGCACACTGAAGACCATGAAATTTCATGTAGATTGTTTTGATAAATTTGGAAATTGATCCATTAGTTTTTTGTGATGTGTAAAAATTGACTGTATGTCAAAATGACACACGATGTGTCCTGTATGACTTGGAGTGTGTGTTTTTAATATATAAGTTCCATTTAAGTTTAAAACTATCATGACCCCCTCCCTCCAAAGATACCATAATTAAGGGAGAGAGATAATGACCCCTGAGACCCACCTCTATTAGGCCCTGGACTGGTGACTAGCACCGAGTGTATGAAAATATCATATGTGGGAGGCATTACCCTCTATAATATAATAGTACTGAGAGATAAAATGGATCATCCACAAACAAACCCATGGAAAAATATAAAAAGAAATCCAAAAACCATCCCACATGCAGGTATAAATAGAACTAATATAGATACACTAATATATTCAAAGTAAATTCCAAAATTAATGCTAAAGTAGCAAGATAGTAGCTATCCAATGTCTGATCTTTTAATTCCCAACACGATCCACATAATCCTTATGGAAACATGAAAACAATTTTATCTATGTTGGATGAGTATACAAGTATACTCAGTATGATGACATCAAGTCTCTTGTGAACATGTGATATAAACATACTAATACACATGAGAGAAAAAACAGAACCAAACAACACCTATTAATATATACTAACCTTCCCAACCTCAAAAAGGCGTGCTCACTAAATAATGAAAACTAATTTATATAGAATAATAATAATCTCATCAATAAGGGTACCCCGAACCACTTTCTCACTAGTATGCTTCTCTCACACCAAACATCATACACCCTAGCGCTCACATATCTTCTATATACCACACCACCCCACAAGCATGGTTACAAAAATTCTCTCCCATAGACACCAAGGCTCCCCACCCCAGAAGCACGACCATAATAAATCTTCCAAAAACACCTGGGCCATAACACAACCACCACCATAGGACATCAACCATGTAATGACCAAACCTTTTATCAATGGAATTTCTCCCTTTTATAGTAATTTCATATAGTATAAATCACATAAAAATACTTATAAACACTAATAAAATTTTCATAAATGATGAATTAATTAAAAAAGAATTATTTCTATAATATAAGGAACCTATATTGATGAGATAGTAACACGACCTTAGGAATAGTAATATTACCCTTATATATAGAAAAACTATCCAAATGAATAATAACATCACCCATGAAATTAAAAATAAAATCTATTAATCTTATAAATAAAATTATGGTATAATTATATCATATTTTAAGTAAATAAATGTTTTGAAAACAATTAATTAAGTGTTGTCATTTTTATAGGCCAGAAATATTTAATTACAATTTTATGATTAATTTAGAAATTTAAAATAAAAGTTATTTTAATAAAATGTATCCATAAATTAATATATTTAAGTCTTATAGTTTTAAGATAATTTTATGAGACATTAAGAAATTTTTCTAAGTGCTATAAAATCAGTTATAATTTAAAAATTTGTATTTTCTAAGAAAATGATAATTTTATTTAAAAATTAAATTACCCCTATTTAGAAAATTATTTTCATAAAATGTAGTTCATTTTTTTGGATTCCACACAATGAAAAATGGTTTGGGTGAAATTTTGGTTTTTTTTTGAAATACTTGAACTTTTTATGAATGATAAAATATGATAACTTTTGATAAATGCTAAACACACATATATTTAAGTCATTATTGATGTAAGGTTGATGTAAGAACCTTAATCTCAAACTTTAATTAATTATTTTAATATTTTTATAGATAATTATAAAACTATTCATAGTACTGATCCAAAATAATAAACTAATGAATATAATAATGAGAAAACATCCCTCTCCTCCACTATAAATAACACCACTCAACCCCAATTCTCTTCAAAACTCTCAATATTTGAGCCTTGACCAAATTTATCCCAATAATCGTACCTAGAACCTTCCCCATATCTATGAAATTGTGGTCTCACCAAAAGAGAAAAACCTTACCCTAAGGTGGTTCTCAAGGAGGATAAATCCAAGAAGTAAAATCATCTTCATTTTTCTTTAATTTCGTTTCAATTTCATTTTTGTTCTTCTCTTATCCTAAAATTAACTTATCCAAATGGAATGATAAATCTAGTATGTTTGATATATTAGTATTTTATCATGTTAATGTAATATACATAAATAAACTCCTCCCTCCCTCTCTCTCTCTCTCTCGCTCTTTTATTATAAAAATGAAATCGTCACCCGTTATGTGTCAATTTACCAAAATCATGGGCGATACACGTGCATTTTCCATTAATGCCTTAGTGGCTGTTAATAAAATCATTAAATAGTGGAAAATAGATTTTAAAGTGGATGTAATTACCCTTTTTATGTTTTATGGTACTTTTTTCCATTATATTCTTGGCCTAACTTTCCACATAGGTTTCCCCAAGCCCCCCTTGAATTAGGATGAAATTGGAAATGTTTTGAGTAGACAGAGTTGGGTGTATGGTTTGTGTGCATAGGTTACTAAACTGTGCAAGAAATCGATGCATCCTTGTCTAGATCATTAAAATTGTTTTTTAATTCCCATTTCCCATCCAAAATAAACTATATTTCGCCCATTTCATCCCCATTTCACGCCTATCATCCATGGAGAACCTACAAGCTCTCTCAAACACCCTTGGAACTCAATTATGAAGGGTGATTTGGTGGTTGAACATCATGATCTCTCAAGTAAACGAGTTTCCTTCATTTCTACTTCCACTTCATTTGGATTTATCCCAATTTTTAGGAAACTCAAAATGTCCAGAAGCTAGGGATTGAAACCTAGGGTTTGTTTTTGAGTTTCTTGGTTCAATATTATAGTTTGAGGTTCATTTTAACTCCCATGTGATGTAGTAAATGTATGACAAAAATATTTTAGGTTCTTGACACATTTGGTAGGTGATTCCATGTGTAGTAATTATTGGATGAGTTAAATTATCAAAATTTATGTTTTTAGCATGTTCCTCTTTCATTTTGTTTGGTGATTTTTTTTTGTATCATTTGTCAAGCGATTGATTTCTAAGTGGCATTGTTTTTTAAAAATGAGTGTTTTTTCATGTGCATTCCATGTTGTACCAATTTGGATTGTTTCATAATTCATAGAATGATTTTATTTAAATGTTTTAGTACAACAAATTCTAGTTTCATATAATATTAATGGTATGAATTTGTCATTAAAAAGAAGTTTTAAATGGATTTTAAGTGCTATGTTTTTTTTATAATTTGTGAAATTGTTTTATGGAACTTCATAGTGCGTTATTGAGTTATAAAAATGGTGAAAATAATGTTTATATTCCGTTTTGAGTGTGTTTGAATAGAAATGGTATTTTTATGTGTAAATAAAATTTGATAACATGTGGAACTTGTTTGTTCACTAAGAGGGAAACCTAGGTATCTAGGTGAGCAGATGTGTACAAGTATGCTAGTGATCCAGAGTAGTTTTCCCTATTTCACATAGAAATTTTGACATTGAAAACACTAAAAAACTATAATGGTGATGATTGGGGACCACTGGTTTATGGGTATGTTCTCTACTAGTGGCTCATGCATGAGAATGGATATTTTTCTGGTTACTTTTACACAGAGATTCGAGGTACCTATGGACCACAACAAGCTAGTACCTAGGGGTGTTCATGTGACTAGTGCTTGTTGAAAATTTTTTATTTACCATTATCTTATGGTGATATTGGAAGAAAAATTAATTATCTTAAATTTTTTATTTAAATGTATTCATTCTTTATGGTTACCACTTTGAAAACTATTTTCCTTTAAAAGTTTCACTTTAGAAATTATTGCGACCATTTCTTGTTTATAAAAACATGCAAGTTTTTAATCTTCTAATGATTATCACATGGAATATTTGGATGGTATATTTTTGGGATTTGGCTCAAACCCTACTTAAAATTTTGGGTGTATGTAGACTTGATCACGTTTTACATTGGTAAGGGCAAGGCCTTTGGAGATGGTGATTCAAGTTGTTAGTTTCCTTCAATGGTATGCTGTTGTAGAAACGGATTGTGGGTGATGACCCCTTGTCGTGTGGTGGTCCTTGGAATTTTTTCTGCTACTTTTATTGTTTTGGATCCCCTTTTTAATTTTTAAAACCATGTATTTAGTTATGAAATTTATTTAAGGATTTTTTTCATGAATTTTCAGATATAGTTTATTCTTCATTATTGGTTGTTTTATGTATCCTACTTCGGTTTAATTGTTCCAAAACCCTATTTATGATACCTAGGAACTTGTTCCAGCCCATGGGTATATGAAACACCCTTAGGGCCTTTCCATAGGCCATGTATAGTGCCAATTTTGATAGTGACCAGATTCGGTTCATGACAAAATGGTATATGAGGATGCCGATCTTTTTGGGTCGTATTTTTATTTTTGGATGAGTCTGGTTAGAAAAGAGCTAGGAATATTGGGTCTTGGAGTTTTGGATGTTAGTTGTGTGACTAGACTGCACCTCTCGCATCATACCATGAGTTTCCATGATATGTCAAGATTATTTGTTTGACTTTTGTTCTAGGTGGGACATGCGGGAGGCAGACTACAATTAGATGGTGGGTGGGAGTGAAGTGGTTGTTTATTTCATTATTTTGATGTGTTTGACATATTTATATTTGATGTAATTGCTGAAAGTTTTTCAAAATTGTTGTAATACTGATTTCTATTGTGATTGTTGCCTTATGTAGAAACATGCCTCCCCAGAAATCTCTCATGCACCCATAGGAGGACGCTAGAGAGAGTTATCCCTCACCGATTGATCAAAGGATGGTAAAGGTTGTGGTCATGGCTATCAAAGACCTAGGATAAGGAGTAGCTTCTGATCTTTCTCTAGCCATAGAAGAGGAGTCTAGTCCTAAAAAGGAAAACACCCAGGAGTTCCTAAAGAAGAAGCGTCTTCCTTTTTGAGGAATCATAGAACCCCAAGATGTAGAGGAGTGGCTCGAGAAGATCAAGTGAATGTTTTAGTTTCTTGACACACTTGCGGTGGATAAGGTTAAGTGTGTCTCTTTTATATTAGAGGGTCCCAGCCTTAGGTGTTGGGAATCAGTGCTTCAAGGTGGGAAGCATGAACAAATGATCTGGAAAGAATTAAAGGTTACCTTAAATGACCAATACTACCTTGAAGTCTTGGAATATTCTAGATCCCAGGAATTTATGGTGCTGGTTTTGGGGAATATTTTAGGGATAGATTATTCCAACAATTTTTTTGATCTTTTCTGGTATGTTTCAGAAATGTTCTTCAACAAGAAGATAAAAGCCCATATGTTTGAGAGGGGTTTGCAGCCAAAGATCTCTTCATAGGACTTATTGTTAAAGCTAATGACTTATGCTGAGATGGTTGACAGAGCTAGTATGGTAAATATTGACTGCCAAGGGAGATCTAGTTTCTATGGAATATTATCAGGGATGGGTAGTGGTACTTCATACGAAAAGAAGAGGAAGCAGGATGAGAAGGGAAAGAAAGGAGGGGGAAGTTCAAGCCACTCTTCCAGGTATCTTTCATTTATGGAATATGATTGAAGGTTCATCATGTGCCACCAGTGTGGGAGGCCAAGGAAAATCTAAATAGGATGAATATATCTTGTGAATCCTTATTACCATTTTGGAGGTATGTGATACATGTAGTGCTTTTGCAGGATGGAATGTCTAATATAGAGAAGGGTAGGTTCTGTATCTTATTGGGGTGTTCTAGCTCTATTAGAGCCATTGAGGATGGGGGGATCTTAGTTCGGCGGCCATGGAGGTAGGTTCAGTTCATCTTCTGTGTAGATCCAGTTTAGGGAAAATCCATATTTTAGTGACTGTTCTCAGGAAAAGAGTAGGCATCATCATTCTATAGATCAGTCACCAGTAGGATCAGATGCCGGTCCTTTGACAGATCAAGGTGCCATCATGATTGCATCTTCTATAGCTGCTTCTCTTTTCGATACCAGTAATTCTATTTCATTTATATTGGCCCTTTTTGTGAGAATGCTGAATTTTCCAACTGAGTTCTTATTTTTTGTGATGGATTTGGTGATGCCACTGGGTAAGAAGAAGGAGTAGGGTCTCAGGTGCTCATTGTGTTCACTTACTGTGTCTGGGGTTGAGATGGAGTGGGACCTCCTGGTACTGGATATGGAACTTTTTGACACAATCCTAGGCATGGATTGGCTGGTGAAATTTCAGTCGCACATCAATCGATATAGGCGGTGGGTGAGCTTCAAGACACCTGATGGATGCCCTCAGTTTTTTCTCAGGGAATGGTATCATTGGATGGTTCATGCGAGACCTCCACTCACAGAGTTAGGAAAAATTATCTTCCAGTTATCATTGCTCGTGCGAGAGGACAATGGTTATTCTCATAAGGGTGGTTTACCTAACATAGTAGATGAGGTCCTGAAGGTATTTCCGAATGAGTTTCTAGATTTTCCCTAGAGTGGGATCTGGATTTCTCGATTTATTTGTTGCTGAGAACTCATCTTATATCTCTTCAATCATATTGTATGGACCCCAATGAGCTGATCGAACTAAACATACAACTGATCGATTTGGAATCCAAAAGATTCATTCACCTGAGCATCTCTCCTTGGTCCACCCATATCCTTTTTGCGAAGAAGTAAAATAGATCCCTCCTGTTGTGTATTGACTATCGAAAGCTGAACATGGTAAGCATTAAGAAAAAATATCATTTTCCCTGAATAGATGACTTGTTTGACCCACTGAAGGGTGGGAAGTTGTTTTATAATATATTCTTGTATTTGTGTTACCACCATCTTAGGTTGAAAGAGGTAGATATCCCGAAGAAAATTTTTCCAAAAAGGTACTATCACTTTGACTACTTGGACATGCCTTTAGGGTTGACCAACACTCCTATAGTTTTTATAGAACTCATGAATAGGGTGATCCACCAATATCTCAACTCATTTGTCATGGTATTCATCGACGACATCCTGGTTCACTATGGATCTGAGGAGGAGCCTGAGTATCACATGTGGATTGTGCTGGGCACCTTGCAAGTGAATCACCTATATGAATAGTGGTCAAAGTGCACTTTTTTGGATTAGGGAAGTGATGTTTCTAGGTCATGTGATCCCATAGTAGGGGGTTTTGGTGGACCCTAAGAAGATTATTATTGTGAGTTCTGGGGAGACACCAAAGAATATGTTTGAGATTAGGAGTTTCCTCTTTTTTTTAGGTTATTATAGGTATTTTTTTTAGAATTTCTCTCACCTTGCCTCACCCATGTCCATGATCACTCAATATGAGGTGAAGTTTATATGGGCCCTAAAATGTTAGGAATCCTTTGAGGAGATGAAGAAGTAGTTGAATACCACCCCCATGTTAATCTTTCCAGAATCTAGAAAGGTCTATGTGGTGTATTAAGAAACTTAAGGTAGGGGCCTTGGGTGTGATCTCCTGCAGGATGATCACATGGAGACATATAGCTCTTACCAACTCCGACCACACGAAAAGAATCATCCTACCCATGACTTAGAGTCAGCAGAACCGTTACATGTATCGAAGACTTGGAGTCACTACCTCTTTCGGGAGAAGTGTGTGGTCTACTCTAATGATAAGATCCTAGACTATATTTTCTCTTAGAAGAATCTTAATTTGAGACAAAACTGTTGGATTTAGTACCTGTGGGTGTTTGAAATCGATATCATCTATACCCCCAGAAAGGGTAATGTAGTGTTTGATGACTTTTGTAGAATAGTATAAGTGATGTCTTTGAGGAAGTCTAGGGATGAGTGGACTTTGATGAGGCTCATTTCACAGATCCACATAGAGACTAAGGAGTACAGTGGAGGGGTGTCCTTGGCGTGTGTCCAATTAACTCCTTCTATTTTAGAGTTGATTCAGCGGGAGAGGCCTGATGATGATCTATGACAATATTCAATGAAGTGTCTTCATGGTGGGGAGATGTATCTTGATTATTCCACATCTCCCTTGGTCATATTGTGCTTCAAGGTCTATTCAGTTGTTCTAATATCATTGAGGAAGGTGATGATGTAGGATATCCACTAATATTAGTGGGCCATTCATCCCGGGGATACCAACATTTACTATGATGTTTGTTGGAAGTTCTGGTGGCCAGGTATGAGATGATACATATAGGACTTTGTGTCGCGATGTTACACATGTCAGCAGGTAAAATAAGAGCACCAGAGACCCTTCAGTTTTCTCCAGCCATTACCCATTCCTACCTGGAAGAGGGATGAGGTCACCATGTATTTCATTGTTGGATTACCTTGTACACATTAGGGTAATAATTATATATGGGTAGTGATTGATTGTTTGACCAAATCAGGCCACTTCATTCCAATCAAAGATACAACTAAAGTAGATGACTTGAGTGATTTTATCTTCAATAGGTGGTAAGGATTCATGGTGTTCCATAAGTAGTTATCTTGGATAGAGACCCCCATTTCACTTCTTGATTTTGGGAATGCCTTAAGAAGTCCCTGGGATCTCAAATTAAAATGGGAACGACATACCATCTTCAAACAAATGGTCTGATTGAGTGGACAAATCAAATTTTGGGGGACATGCTCTCTGCATGTGTTTTGGACTTTGTAGGTTCCTGGGATAGTCATTTGGGATTGGTTGAGTTATCTTATAATGTAAGTTACTAATACTCTATTAGAATGGATCCTTTTGTGGTGCTCTATGATCATCTTTTTCAGTCCCCACTGTGTTGGGCTGAGGTGGGTGAGACCTCCCTATTGGGGAAGAGCCTTGTGGAAGAGACTTCAGATAAGGTCAAGTTGATCAGGCAATGGTTATTGATAGTTCAGAGCCCC
Source organism: Viscum album (assembly GCA_963277665.1). Classification (NCBI taxonomy): domain Eukaryota; kingdom Viridiplantae; phylum Streptophyta; class Magnoliopsida; order Santalales; family Viscaceae; genus Viscum; species Viscum album. The sequence continues at coordinate 156,358,524 of OY728150.1, forward strand.
CACAAATCCTATGCTGACCAGAGGTGTTGATAACTAGAGTTTTCTATGGGTTATTGGGTATTCTTGATGGTGTCCCCTCATCTCAGTAATCATAATTTTGGAAAGTAATGCAAGCTAACGCAAAGATATGTCAGAACTTTTGAGATTACCGAGCTGATTGGTAAGTTGTAATTCATGTTATCTTTTCATTCTCATTTGAAATATATCCACAATGTTTTAAATGTCTCCCAAATGATTAACAACAACCCGGATCCATCCCATGTACTGAATTGAGAGGATTTGTAAATATAAACTAATTGTTCTATTTTTGAGAGGCTAGTGTGAATAGTTTATTCCCAAGAGAAGGTGATTCAAGAAAAGTATATTCCATTGGTTCAGTTCCTATGGAAACATGGTAATAATTTCTATGAAACATGGGAGAATAAAATATGGGTTGACCAATAATATCTATTCTTATTTTCCGATCATTCTTTGGGATGAATTTTCATGGAGAAAAGCCATTCATGGTGGGGAGAATTAACACATCAATTTCACTCTTTTAAATTACATTTTTCTCTTATATCCTTTTCCTAACATTCTCCCTAGGTTTACCATAGTCACCCATTAATATGGAATAAATTAGACATTTATTGAGTAGATATAACTGGGTGCATGGTTTGTGTGCATTGTTTACTAAACCGTGTAAGCAAACCATTCAGCCCTATCCAGCTCATTATTATTTTTTGTAATTTCCATTTTCCCGGTTTGTAATAAACCCATTACACCCATTTCTTCACCATTTCATGACTAGAATCCATGTAGAACCACCATGTTCTCTAAACCTTCTTTGAAACTCAATTTTGAAGGGAGATTTGATAGAGGAACTTCAAGATCTCTCAAGTAAGTGAGTATCCTTCCTTTCTCCTTCCATTTCCTTTGGGTTTCTACAACTTTTCTTGAATCTTAAAATTTTTAGAAGATAGGTCATAATACATAGGGATTATTTGAGTTTCTTGGTCCAATATCATTGTTTTAGGTTTTTTACAACACCCTTGTGGTGCAACGATGGTGCAGTTGATGTATTACACAAAGATTTGAGGTTTTTGACACATGTTTTAGGTGATTACATGTGTATAAACTATTGGATGAGTTATATTTTCTGTATTTATATTTTTAATGTGTTCCTATTTCATATTTTTGGTGTGAAAACTATTTTTGGAAAAAAATTTCAAGTGATTTATTTTTAAGATCCATTTTTGTGTGAAAATTGGTGTTTCTAATGTGAATTCAATGTTGTACAAATTTTTGTTGTTTTATAATTCATGGAATGGTTTTATTAAAATGTTTTAGTGATAAAAATTCGGGTTTTGTGTAATATTGGTTTGAATTTGACTTTTAAATATGGGTTTTGAATGGATTTTAAGTGCGATGTTTTTTTATACTTTGTGAAATTGTTTTATAGGAATTATATGTGTTTTATTGAGTTATACGAATGGTTAAAAGAATTTTCAGCTACTATTTAGAGTTTATATGATAATAAATGGTGTTTTTATGTGTAAATGGAATTTTAAAGTATGTGTAACTTTTTTTAGAAAAAATAGGGAAACCTGGGTATCTAGGTGGGAAGACGTGTACTAGTATGCTAGTGATCCAGAGTGGTTTTGTCCTTGTTTCACTTAGAAATTTGGACATTTAAAACTCTAGAAAAACTATAATGATGATGATTTGGGACTACTTGTTTATGTGTATATTCCCTACTAGTGACTCATGGATGAGAATGGATATTTGTTCTGGTTACTTTTACACTGACATATGAGGTACTCGGAGCCCACAACTTGCTAGTACCTAGGGGTGTTCCCATGACTAGTGCTCATTGACTATTTGGTATTTACCATTGGATTATGGTGTTTTTTGATGGAAAATTTAAAATCTTTTATGTTTTATTTAAATTTATTTATTATTTAAGGTTACCCATTTGAAAACTATTTTCCTTTGAAAGTTGCACTTTAGAAACCTTTGCTATCATTTCTTGTATATAAAAACATGAAAGATTTTTATTTTATAATTATTATAAAATGGAATATTTTGGTTGTATCATTTTGGGAATAATGTCACACCCTACTTACAACTTTGGGTGTAAGTACACTTTATCATGTTTGACACAGTTAAGTATAATGACTTTGGAGATGACAGTTCAGATTGTTAGTTTCCTTTCATGGTGTAGTGTTGTGGATACATCTTGTGGGTGATAAACCTAATTCGTGTGGCATTCCCTTGGCTATTTTTGTTTCTAATTTTTTAGTTTTTTACTTCTTGTGCCATGTTTAAAACCTTATATTCTACTATGAATTTTATTTAAGGCTTGTTTGGCATGAATTTTTAGATTTAGTTTATTCTTCATTATTGGTTGTTTTATGTATCCTAATTCAGGTAAATTGTTCCCAAACCATTGTTTATGATACCTAGAAAGTCGTCAAATCCCATGGGGAATTCTCAAACTCAAATCTCTTTCTTTTAAGGAAACCCGATTCAGTTCGCGACACAAGTTATGTGGAAGTATCAAACCCAACTCTCTTTTTTTTGGGTTTTCCCACTTTCTCCCCATATACAATATATATATTCCTTAAATATAATTTCTTAATCATCATATTTTATTTTTTGGGATATAATTTTTTATAATTGAGTTTATGAACAATATTATGTTTTCCAAAATAACTCTTCTTTCAAAATACACACCCTTTTATATCTTGAGATTGTTTCTTCTTCACTAACAGTCGATTAATCTTATATCAAGTATGTTATTCCCACAATAATTTAGGAATATTATGTTTATGAACATATTAATTATCAAATGAAACTTATTACTTTTCATGGGTAATTTTATAACCAATATTGATATACGTTCTATGTGGCATGCATGGAAATGTAAATTTTACGGTGTGACAGGTGCACTCGAAATTGAATAGAGCAATGTAAATGTTATGATGTGACAAGTTCTCCTAGAATTATACAGTGCTACAGTTCACTGGGTAATGTGATTTATCTCATGATAAAAATGAAATATTCATGAACATGATGCTATATTATCTCGCAACTATGTGTGGTAGTTGACAAATAAGGCATGATGTTTCATTTTTATGAATTATAATATTCCATGCCTTTATCTAATGCTTCCTCTCATGTTTATGATGATGATGTTATGATTATTCTCACCCCATGTTATATTGTTTCTTTTTCTTATCTATCCCTTTACTAGGATTTTATATCACCCCTTTCTTTGAGGTATATCCTCAAGTGACTACCTGTACTAAATAGAATTAAAGTTCCAATAAGAAGCTCGAAAAGAAGGAATTAAAAAAATGTTTATGTTTTATTTTTTAAAAGTTATGCATTATTCTAATTTTCCCAAGACACTAAACAGTTGGATCTTGGCCATGTTATGATTTTATTTAGTTTCTATTTAAAATTATTTAATAGTAAGGTAAGAAAAGGAAAGGTCTCTATAGTTGGAATTAGGGATCCGTTTACTGAATTTGGTAATGAGGATTAGAGAAACTTAGTGAAAACCCATGGTATGGGACTATGTATAATTAAGTATGCAAGAAGATTTGTTTTAAAAAATGATAAACATAAGTATCCTATAAGATATTACTTTAGAGTTAATTTTAGAAGGGGATAAATTATTGATGACTTTTTGAATAATGTTTTCTTACAACCTTTTATATTTTAGAAAATGGGTGGAACCAAAAGGAAGTTGGCCAACACCCCATGTGAGTGACAATTATGGAATTTCCTGAACATAATCCCCAATTATTTTGGGGTGGAGTTCAAAATTTCATGGCGATGATTACCCAGCTATATTAATTAATAAATACCAAACTAAATAATGATGAATTCAATCCTTTACCTAAGAGGGTGAAACTAGATATTGAGTGTTTTATACAAAACGACCATTGATATTTAGTGGATCTTACAATCCACTAGTCATAGAATAGTTGGTCAACTCAATTGAGAAGAATCTTTTATAATCATATTTTTTAGAGATGGATATGGTGACTCTGGTAATTTACAATTTAGATGGAGAGGTCGAGAAATGATGGTTCTTGATTAATAACACCAAGTCGAAGGTTTAAATTGAAGATATCAAGTGGTAAGACTTTAAGATAATGTTTCTTAACAATTATTTACATAAAACTATTCAAAAAATATGGAGAGAGAATTCATAGAGCTGAACCAAAAGAATGGAAAATCTGTCACGACCTACAATGAAAATTTCACAAGGCTTTCAAGATACACTTTGGGATTTGTTATCAATAATGATATAAAAATTGATAGATTATTTATTTTTTTAAAACCACACCTTCAAAATGATCTATAAATTATAGACTTTGGGATTTTTGAAGAAGTTTTTCGATGCGCTTTCAATGTGGAGATGATGTTTTGAGAATGTTCCATTGGCTATGGTGATAATAAATGAAATATAGAGTTTCTATCCAGAGGATATCATGACAAAGGGTGGAATAAAAACTTAATCACCCACATGTCAAAAATCTGGTAAAAATAATCATGGGAACTACCTTAATGGGACAAGGAAATGATTTATGTTTGGGAGAGAATGAGACCAAGATCATGAATGTCGAAAAGACATAAGGAAGCCGTATAATGTGGTGAAGGAAAGGAGAGCACCACCCATGGTCAAATGAAACAACTATATGGAGAAAAATAACTATGTAAGCTAGTGCACTAAACCACAATTCCTTGAGGGTAATCAATGTCAACAACCACCAATGATTGAGGATAAAAGAAAAGATTATTCCACCACTATTTCTAAAGTGGATGAATAAAATGAAGTCATACAAGGTACACTTCCTATTTACTCAAGAATTGAAAAATTATTATTTGATTATGGTTCTGTGCATTCTTTTATATCTTGCATGTTTGCTGGAACTATTGAATCGAATCCCTGTAAACTTGAAGTAGATATATCTGTAAAAAAACATAGTGATGCAATAATTTCAACCTAAGTGTTGGACTCTTATACTATTGGAGAATGTGGGAATATTATTACAACTAATCTCATAATACTTCCATGGGTAGAATTCAATTCCATACTGGGGATGGATTGGCTCTTTTCATATAGATCACACATCAACTGTCATGAAAATGAAATACCTTTTCTTATTCTGAACCACACGACGATCATCTAGAATTTCAAGAAATATCATGAATCTCCTTTGGAAAATAATTCAATAGTGTGGGTGTTGATTCCCTATGAATAATCATACCTCACTCAACTGGTTGATTCAAAGGAACATATCAACCTACGGGAAATTCCCATTGTGATGGAATACAATGATGTATTTCTCGATGAGTTACCTGGACATCCCCTAGATCGTGTGGTAGTGTTATCAATAAAACTCATACTTTAAGCTACTATTATCTCAATGTGTCCCTATAGGATGGATCCTATTGAACTATAGGAGTTAAATAAGTAGATATAAGAGAATTTTAAAAAAGGGTTCATACATTATAGTGCATCACCTTGGGGTGTCCCAAATCTCTTTGTCAAGAAGAAGGATAGATCAATGTAGTTGTGTATTGATTATTGGGAACTCAAAAAGATCACCATAAAGAAATAGTGTCCTCTTCCAAGGATTTATGACATGTTTGCTCAGTTGTGAGGATCTTAGTACTTATCAAATGTTGATCTTCATTCTGGATATCATTAGCTAAAGGTGACGAAGTAGGATATTCACAATTCTATCTTCCATAAAAGGTATGGGAACTATAAGATTCTTATTATGAGCTTCATACATAGTAATTCCAATACAATCATTATGGATTTGATGAATAAAGTTCTTATACATTACCTGGACAAGTTTTGGGTAGTTTTTATCAATGATATTCTCATCTACTCTAAGGGAAATGAGAAACATGAAGAACATCTCTGGATTGTGTTGGAGACATTAAAGAAGGAGCAGTTGTACGTGATGTTTAGAAAGTGAGACTTTTGGATGACAAAAATCAAATTGCTTGGAAATTTCAACACATATAAGGGAATTTATGTGGACCATTAAAAAACAAGGGAATAAAGGAATGAACCAGACCCTCTAGTGTCACAGAAATCCAAAGTTTTCTTGGATTAGATGGGTACTATTGATGTTTTATGAGAACTTTATCATGACTGTCTAGCTCACTAACTAAGTTAAAAAGGAGAGTGATAAAGTATGTCTGGATGGATGAATGTTAGGAAAGATTTAAGAAGATAAGGAGAAGGCTAATCACTGTACCTGTAATCACATTAATGAAAAGTAGAGAATGTTCTGTGATATACCGTGATTCTTACATGAAAGTATTGGGTTCTATACTTATGAAAAATGATAAATTGATAGTCTATACCTCCTGAAAATTGTAGATACATGAGTAGAACTAACCTACATATGATCTGGATCTAGCATCTGTGATTTTTTCCTTGAAAATCTGGTATCCCTATCTCTAGGCTGAGAAGTGTGACATATATACTGATCACAAGATCCTAGAGTATATATTAACAAAAAAGGAGCTCAACATACCACAAATGGGATGACTAGATCCAGTCAAAGAGTATGATTTCTCTATTCACTAATATCTCGGAAAGGCAAACAAGTTAGATGATGCTCTTAGTAGAAATGAAACTTATACTATATCCATGTTTCAGATTGAGAAAGACCCTATATTTGTGGACATGTAAATGATAGATTCAGAAATCATATTGGTAGGGAATACACCATGCCATTCCAAAATGATTTCCCAACCATCTACCCAAGATATGATTAAAGAGTAACACATGGATGATCCAAGGTTATAAAAGAAGGTGAATGAAGTAAAGGAAGGGAAACTACAAGAGCTCTATATCAATGATGATTGTGTGATTTAGTTTGGAATGAGGATCTATGTGCCTTCATCACTTGGGATAAAGAAGTAGCTATTGGTTAATCAAAATAGATCAACTTCTCTATCCGTCCGAGGAGTACCAATATTTACTGTGATCTCTGAGAACACTTCTTAAGGGACAATATGAAGAAGGATCTTGCAGAGTATATCTTAAGGTTCTTTACACGTCAACAAGTTAAAACGGAGTGACACAAGTCCAGAGAGATGATTAAACCATCTCCTATACCAATTTAGAAATAGGATAATGTCCCTATGAATTTTTCATGGGTCTACCGAATAAATCCTAAGAAAATAATGCTATATGGGTTGTGGTGGACTGACTCACCAATACCACCCACTTTATCTTTGTTCAGGAAGATCTCTCACTTGAACAACATGTAATGATATATGTGAAAAAGTAGGGAGAATTTATTTTGTTACACTCAAGATTGCCTTTGATTGTGATCCAAGGTTCACAATGAAATTTTGGAGGTGTCTTCAACATGATTTGAGTACTCAATTAAAATCACAGTCTTTGTAAATAAATGCGTTAAAAATTAATAATTAAGTGTTGGAATTTTTGTATGTTGTCAATATTTAAATAAACATTTATGATTAATTTCATAATTTAACAGAAAATTTATTTTCATAAAATGTATCCATAAATTAATATTTTTAGGTCTTATGGTTTTAAGATAATATTATGAGACATTAAGTAAATTTTCAAAGTGTTATAAAATGAGTTATAAGTTTAAGATATTTATTTTTCATGTAAATAATTATTATAATTAAAAATTAAATTAATAATATTTAGAAAATTATTTTCTTAAAATGGAGTTAATTTTTTGATTCTAGAAATCAAATAATGGTTACAGTGAATTTTTTGGATTTTTCTAAAATAATTTAATTTTAATGAATAACAAGATATGATAATTTTTGATAAATGCTAAATACATGAATTTTTGAGCCATCATTGATGTAAGGATGATGTAAGAACCTTATTCTCGAACCATCCTTCATTAGTTTAACATATATATAGATAATTTCTAAACAAGTCATATTCTTGATCCAAAATAATAAACTAATGAATATAATAATGAGAAATTACTCCTCTCCTCCACTATAAATACCACCCTCACCCCTTTTCTCCTCACACCTCTCAAGCTTTGAGCCTTTCACAAATTATACAAAATGATTATACCTAGACCCTTACCCATGTATAGATGCTATTAACCTCACTAAAATACCAAAACCTTTCCCTAAGGAGGTTCTCAAGGAGGATAAATCTAAGAGGTAAAATCCTCTTCCTTTTTCTTTTATATTCATTCCAATTTCATTTATTTTCTTCTATTATCTTAAAATTATATTATCCAAATAGAATCATAACTGTAGTATTCCTAATATACTGGTATGATATCAGGTTAATATAATATTCATCAATAAACTCCTCCCTCACTCTCTTTTATTCAAAAAATGAATCTGTTTCCCGTGATGTGTCAATTTACATACATCATGGGCGATGCGCTTTAATTATCATTTAAATCCTTAAAGTATGTTAATAAAATACATAAATGGTTGAAAACAGATTTTAAATTTTATTTTATAATACTTTTTTATGTTTTAGAACTAACTTATATACATAATACTAAATAATAAAACAAAATGAGTTATTTGTGATCAAAAAACCGTAAAAAATAACCTAAAATGGTAATCATTAACTTTTTTCTAATGATTCATCCACATTAAAAACTCTTTATAATATGATTTAATTTTTTTAATATAATTAATAACATATAATAACAATTTTGGATATTTATCCTCAATTTAAATGAACTTCCATTCATGCATACAAGCAAACCAATCACGAAGACCATGAAAACGAATGCTCTCGAACGATGAAATTAAACTCTATAAATCATCAAGAATACCATAAATGAACTTAATAAAACAAAAATTAATTAAATTAATGTATTAAAAGTTATTTATTTTTTAATTAATGAATCTAATGTGATTATATAGGATATTATCATGAAGTAATCATTTGATCATATGGTAAGGGGAATTATCAAACTCAACACTCTTTCTTTGGGTTTTCCCTCTTTCACCCCATTTTTAGTATGGATATTACTTAAATATCATTTATTTATTGTTATCATATATTTTATGGGATATAATTTTTTTCTACATGAGTTTATGAAAAACAAAATATTTTCCAAAAGAACTCTTTTTAAAAAACACACACACCATTTTACTTCTCAAGATTGATTATTCTTGACTCAAGATGGATGATTCTTATATCAAGTATGTTATTACCTCATTAATTTGGGAAGCTGATGTTTATGAATGTTTTCTTTATAAAATGAATACCATTACTTTAAATGGGTTATTTTATGACCATCATTGATATACGTTCTATGTGGCATGCATGATACTGTAAATGTTATGATGTGATGGGTGCACCCAAAATTAAATAGCACAATGTAAATGTATTGATGTGATAGGTGTGTCTAGAATTATATAGTTCTCCAATGAATTGGGTAATGTGATGTATCTCATGAGAAAAGTGAAATATGAATGATCATGATGTTATCTATTTTCAAAAATATGTGTGGTATTTGACCACAAAGACATGATGTTTCATTTTTATACATTACCACATTCCATACCCTTATTTAATGATTCCTCTTGTGATTATGATGATGATGTTATGATTATTCTCACCCAAAGATATATTTTTTTCATGATCTTATCAATTGTTTTCCTAGGATTTTAGCTCACCCATTTATTTTATATATATCTTTAGGTTACTACTTGTACTATGCAGAATTCAAGGGAAAATAAGAATCTATAGAAGAAGAAATTAAATAAATCCTTATGATTTAATTTGTAAAAGTTATGTATTTTACTAATTTTTCCCAGGCACTAAACCTTTGGATCACATTCATGTAATTATTTTAGGTAGTTTATATTTAAAAGGATGTAATAGTAAGGTAAGAAAAATTATGGTCACTATAAACCTCATTCCATCCTCCTACCATGCATGACCCCACCAAAAGCCACCCCACAAGCACAACCACATGTTACCAAAAAACACAAGAGTCATTACATCTTTCCTACAAACACCTAGGCTATCACATCCTTCCCAAAGACACCTAGTCTATCACAAAAACCATCTAATTCACTAACACACCTCTAACCATCATATCCTATGCAATACCTACCTCACATGGAGGAGATATATGTAAAGAGAAGGTACCCAACCATCCATACTCCTTACCTAATGTTGGAAAAAACACCCCCTTCTTGACTATGTGGGTGTTGGAACATAGTGATTGATGTGGTGTGGTGAATATAGAAATCAAAAGAATGTAAAATTATATATATAGTATAAAAAACTCAAGACCAAACTATGGTTTCACAAAAAAACAAGCCAACACACAAAACTATCACTTTTTCCACCACCTATAATTACATAACATCACACAACAAGCCACAAACCCTACTTCACATTTACAACCCATTTCATTTAATGAACCCATTCATTTCTTAATTTATCCCCAACCAGATCTAACCGAAAAACCCAATATTTAATTACCTGATAACAATTTCCATTACACTAACTAACCAATCCAAGACATTCCAAACATTATTGAACAATTATTTATTTATTCCATCACTACTCAGGCATATAGTATAAAGAAACCGCCACCTCACTACCCTAAAAGAATGAAAAAACTACCTCTTTTCCACCCAAAAGCATGACCAAACAAACCATCAACCCCACATGCACCAAACACACATCACCATACCACATGCATGACCACACATCAAAACACATTAAGACCATTTAAAAATTTTACAAAGGGTATTTTATGACATTACACTTTATTTTAGGGTCACTATCACAAAAACCAAAATCTTGGGGCAAAAAGTTCATTGGAAAAATATAAGTGGGTAATAAATTTAAATTTTATGGTGATATCACAACAATCACAACCAAATTAGTAATCACAACACATATATTCAATATAAATAAATCACACAATAAACACAATTCTCAGTGGGGCATCAGACCCGTACAATTCACAATATCATAAATAATATCAAGGTTGTAAAAGCATGAAAATCAAACCCCATTTCCCCATTAAATTAAATTAAACAATTATATATCTTTGATTAATCTGTAATAACCATATCCCATAGATAAAAAAATTAAAACCCTACCACATGATACACAATAAGGAGAAACAAAGGAATCCCTACCTCAAAGAAGATTTTTGACTCACTGCGCACCACAGGGAAAAGAAGAACACTCCTAGACCACAAACACAATATTGGAACCACATATAAACCTTTGAAAAACCAAATAACAAAAAAACACAACCCAAAAAACACCCCAAACCACAAAACACCACCACGACGAATCCTCAGAAGAATAATGGAAGAAAAACCACTAAGAACAGAGAAAAACCTACCACCGATCAACCATTGATTTACAAATAACAACCACTGGGACCAACATATCAAAGAGGGAGGAAGAGGGATTGATGAACTCTTTAGGGAACCTAGGGTTCACAAAAAATGACAGGATGAATAAGCTATGGATTAATGAATGAATTTTTTTTCCAGAAAATAATTTTAAAACTGAACTGGATCATGGGTTTACATGATGTGTAATACCCTTTCACATAGTTTAATCATTGGGGTTTAGTTTCACTTAAAAATTAATGGACTTATATTATTTTACCCCATAAGTATACACATCATTAACCATCCATGTAAAAGTCATGAAACTATCTTTCACGTCATGTAATACACTTACATGGCGTGTATTTCCTGTAGAAGCTCTAATGTGCTTCTAACTCCCCTTAAAACTCATGAAACCTCAATTGAACACCTCCAACAAAAATAATTGGAAAAGTAATAGACCAAGAGGGTATACACCGTTACATATAATACATATCAAATGATTCTCACCCTTGATAATCCAAAACCAAACCCATAAGGTAAGGGTTTTGAACAACTGTCCACGAGATACCTCTTATGGACCTCATCATTCCACAAATGCTACCACCAACAAAAAACACCAACACAAACGACCAAAAACACACTAAAAAACCACAAGCCACCTTCTATGACACAACCAAACTACCACATCACCACCACACAACTATATAAACCACCACACAACCCAAACCAACAACCTCTACAACCAATGAACCACAACATCCCGAACGCATGAATCAGAGAATTCTATCTTTCATGTCAGGACACTATCTTCTATGGGTGGAACTGACTCACTCACACAAGTTTATTCACAACATAGTTAATGCATCTCTATTTGAAATTAAGTCCTCCCCTTCTCATACATCAAGAATTTATCACACATCACCCCACATACATCACAAACCAAGGAAAACAACCCATATCATAAAAAAAAGGATACAAACATCACATCAGAAAGATAAAAAGATCAATAAAAAACTCTAAAACACATAAGTTATTGGGAATGAATATGTTTCTCTCTCCCCCAAGTACTCTTGAACATAACACTATGTATCCAAAACACACAAACCAAAGAAATGGTCCATCCATGCAGTTCCTTCTCTTGGCGATCCTAGATCTCTACTGGCTATTCCACAAACACCATGTCATCCTCGATACCCAAATCTCCCTAGTAAATGAAATGGGAGTCACCATGAAGATACTAATGAAGTTGAGGGATATGAAAGATTTCATGGATCCTCTCCAATCATGGTGGAAATTACAGCTGATACTCCACCTCACCAACTCTCCCCAACACCTCAAAGGCCCCAACAAACCGAGGACAATTCTTACTCCCTCTTCCAAACCTCTATTGCCCACATCGAGGGGAATCCTTCAATAATACATATTACCAAACCTCAAATTCCAAGGTACTTATTATGCGATCAGAATAATACTTATTCTTTTCATGCACTGCTTTCGTCCTCTCATGAACAGGCTAAAATTATTCTATCATTATCTACTCCACATCAGGACCAAGAATGGTTGTATCCTCATCCTCTATCCAACACAATAAAGGATGAAATTGTCTCCCATACCAAGACTCAAATGGATATATTCCAATTTAAGAGTGATAAATATTATTATAAGAAAAATCTACCAAAGGTAGGTGTCATACCCAAGATCCACCAAAGTCCAGGATGCATTACCATAACATATCCTTTATTGTCTGGATATTCCATTCCATATGCCTATCTTTCAATGGGTGGAAAGCAGTGCTAAGAAGCAACTAAGTGAAAAATGAATGCTAGAATCTCATCTAGACTCATTAAGTAAAACAAAAATCCTAATCTAATTCAATGGACTTCATAACTCCATGAAACTGCACCACCTCATCCATGTCCCTCTTTATCAAAGAATCCACTGCACCTGACTCCATGATCACTAAGAAGTGGGCCGATTTCATCAACCGATCGAGGACCACCCAGATGAAATCACAACCTTTCAAAGTTCTAGGTAACCTAGTGATGAAATCCATTGATATTTCATCCCATTTACACTCATTAACATATAAGGGCTACAAAAAACCACTAGGGACACAATGCTCGACAATTACTTGTTGTAAAACCAATAACTTTTCCAAAAAATATTCAATTTCATGTTTAACCCTGAGCCACCAAAACTGTTTCCTCAATCCATGGTAGATTTTGGATATTATTGGTCATACTACCAAAGGTTAGTTATGAAACTCACAAAGGAATCCATTGCGCTTTACTACTAGAACAAACAACCTCCCATGAAACAACACCCGACTTAGACCATCCTATGACCATCCCTCCACAACATCACGATATAAAATATGATCACACATCACTTTTACCTTTGTTCCCCCCATTAACACTCCTTCACCTACTACTTCATATAAGACTACATCTTCATCAGAAACAAAAGGTCTTAAACACCATCCATTCTTTCATTTAAGTGCATGGATGGCAACTCATCCATTGCTCTCTTAGAATCAATTGACTCCTAAAATAAATGCTTACATGACTTACTTATCAAAGCATCGAACACAACATTCACCTTTCCTATGGTGTAGGAGTTCTAAATATCATAATCCTAAAGAAATTACATCCACCTCTATTATAATATGTTTAGATCACAATGGGAGAAGACATACCTCCAGATCTTGTGATCTGTAAAGACCACAAAGTTATCCTCATTTAGGTAATGTCTCCACAACTTCGTCATAAACACAACCATTGCTAGATCAAGATCATGGGTGGAATAATTATTCTCATGGGGATGTAACTGCCCAGAACCATAAAATATCACCTCCTACTACCGCATCAGCACACATCCCAAGAATAGATGAGAAGAGTCACAAAATAACTCAAACAACACACCTATTCCAGTAGTTGGAGAACTAGAGAACTAATTAACTTCCACTTATGGTAACCGAAAACTACATGACACTGATCACTCCACAAAAAAGCTTAGTATTTTCTAGTAAAATCTATCAATTGTGATGAAAATTGAGAGAAATTGTGTACAAACCTCCGATAATATCCCGTAAGACCATGGAAATGGTAAAACTATGCCATGTTATTGGGTGCTACCCATGAAAAAATTGCATTTAACTTCAACGAGTATACTACCACACCGTATTGAGACACTACTTTCCCAATTTCATGCAACTCTTGTGTACAAAACTTACACATGGAAAACTTTCCATAGAGCTAGTGGCCTTGAAGAATATGTAAGAAAGTACTAAGATGATCAGTAGGATCCTCCTTTGATATTGAGTAGATTAATATATCATCACTAAATATAATGATGAACTAATATAGAAACTCATAGAACATAGATTTCATAAGCCCGATGCACATGGCTGGTGCATTCATAACACTAAATGGCATGACTACAAACTCAAAGTTCCCATACATGTGTCTAAAGGCAGTCATGAGGATATCGCCCTCCTTCACCCAAAAAATGTGATATCCAGACTGTAGAATGATAATAAAAAATCATATTACCCCTCCCAACTCGTTGAAAATATTTTCTATCCTCAAAAGATGATAAACTGTTTTGACCGTCACCTGATTCAAACTCTAGTAGTCTATACATAACCTCAGACTACCATATGAATTCTTTTAAAACAACATTGGAGAACCCCACAATGACACAATAAGCTGGATAAAAGCCTTCACTATCAGATTGTCTACCTAAACACTCAAATCTTGTAACTCATGAGGCTCCATCTAATTAGGATCCATCAAAATCAGAGAAGAAAACTAGTATGCAAGTCTATCTCGAACTCAACATAAAATCAAGGGGGTAACATCGCAACCTCATAATGGAAAACATGTAGTAACTTCCTAATGACCCTAAGAACCAATATCATATCAACATCCACTGATTCTTATGAAAACTCACCTAACAAAGAAAGGAGGGGCTCCACATGCAAACATCCCACTTGATAACCCTATTTTCCAATAAAAACCACTCAGTGTCCATCCACATACAAAAAAACAAAACTTCTACAAAACAAGTCAATATCATCATGGCTGGAATAAAACTAGTGATGCCGAGGATGGAATTATATGGCTACATCTATTTTAAGAAAATATACCCTATGGGATTGATATGTCCCCATCCTCAGTTTACACCCTCGACACACATTAACAAGATAGTCTAACCTCCAATTGGTGTAGTCAATGCAAGGTGTATGGGAAGAGTCTCTATATATAGTCCCATATCATGCTATATAGATGGTTCAACAAAGGTATGTGAAGCTCTTGAATCAAGCATGTCCAAGAAAAATAGTACTAAAAAAACTGCTCATACCTCTGATGATCTTTGGCCCCTTTGAAACTCATGCCTCCATTGCATGCCACTAATAGTGGAAAGATCCTCTACCTCTATGATTAGGACCATATATGTTTCCACGCTTAGGTTGTTGTCTTTGAACATGTGGAACATCCTGAAGCCAACATATTCCTACTGTATCTCCCCTCAATGAAGCAAAAACCTTCTTCCCCTGCTGCTGAAATGAACTCACTGGAAACTCCTACTAAGGTTTTTTCTGAACCAATCCACCTCCACTAAACTACTCTTAGGGAATAATTGTGGAATATTCCTAGAGATGGCCATGAAATCCGCAGCCAAAAACCACTAGCACAAAGCTCTCAGAAAAATGTCAAAAACCATTGGCACCAGAGGGCCAGAAAAAAAGATGACGATGTCGAATCCCTACCATTAAAAACTTCTAAGTCCATAATACCTAAGACCTTCCACTGATAAAACTTCCCCTAGAGGACCCCGACTAATTTCCATTTCATGGAAAATATCTTCACAAATGCATCTTCTCGATCACCTCCGCCTTTTTCTGAACCTATAGATATGAAACCAAAATAAAAAGAGTAATTGCATACAAGATATAATAATGTACTTCCTCCTAAAATTGTCTCACATGAGACTCATCATCTGAAAAAAGATAAGTGAATAAATGTTTAAGGTACTTGTACTTTATTCCAATATCCCATACAGACATGCACCAATAATGAAGAGAAAGAATCTCCTACCTATTTATTGCCTTCATGGTCGACAAAAGTAACTCTTCCCAGAACACCTTCTAGAATTCGACCCACAAAACATATACCTCCTTCATCTCTCCTAGATATAGTGTCCACTAATGAAATGTAACTCCCCACATCTGAATGACTAAAAAATGGACCATGTACTCCTTTTGGGCCCAGATCAAACTGAAACTGATATCGAGCTCCTCCAGCCTGCTCTCTATCTCCACATATTTAACACTATCCTTGTACTTACCCAACACATCCCCTTGAAAATAATGCAACACCCACTTCCAAGGATCCTCCTCCTCTGTCGGATCAACCTTGTGTTGATCAACTAGATTATCCTACTAAACCTAAACTACCTGATCCACATGTGGATGATGAACATGATCCATAACTATAAGAAAAACAAGGAACTTATTAAGACTGGTAGTACACAATTTCAGTAATATTTATTTTAACTCATTTTATTCATTTTTTATTCATTTCAAATTTCCCAAAATAACCCAATTAAAACAAGAACACAATTCATTATGATGAATGTATGTTTCCTAGTTCTCTACCCTACAAGAAGGTCCATCTCACTAGGTCGTTCAATATGCTCAAAGTCCATGCATTGGATTATAGCTTCCCCAAAAATCCTATGTCTTTTCTAGTCTCCCTGGACTATGTCATGTACCATGGTCAAATGGAACTATTTTCTTACTAAACCATACATTACTGAATGTGCCTAACTTATGAACTTCACCCTATCTCTCAACCATCACATTTGAAACCTCCCTATCATGACCCAATCCATCCAAAGATACCACAATGAATGGAGAGAGATAATGACCACCAAGTCCCACCTCAAGTATCCCCCATGTTGTCTAATAGAACTGAGGGAATGAAAATATCATATATGGGAGACATTACCCTTTATAATGTAAATACGTTTAGGAGATAACATGGATAATCCAAAAACCACACCAAGACACAATTAAAAAAAATCCAAAAACCATACCACATGCATGTATAAATAAAACTGATAAAAATACAATAATTTCACGAAAGTAAATACCCTAATTAATGATAAATTAGTGACACAACAACTATCCAATAGTCCGAGATAGTAATGCCCAACACGGTCCATGTAATCCTACTAGAAACTTGAAAACATATTTATAAACGTAGGGTAATAATACATGTATACATTGTAGAAATAACTGATGTCTCTCATGCACTTGTGAAAGAAGCATACCAATGCAACTATGATAAAATAGAAGAACCAAAATACACCTATCAAGTTATACTAACCATCCCAACCTCACCAAGTCATGCTCACCAAATAACACAAACTATGTGATATAGTATAATAAGAATCACATTGATAAGGGAAACCCTCACCACTTTCCCACTAGTATGCCACTATCACACCCAACGCCGTACATCATATCACTCCCATCTCTTCCATATACCACACTACCCCACAATCATAGTCACAACACACCTTTCTCGTAGACACCTCACCTGGACACCCCACAAGCATGTCCACAACACATCCTTCTTAAAAACACATGGGCCACAACACAACCACCACCATAACTAGAGTAATAGGGTATCATGAACATATAAGAAATAAACCTCATTCCCTACGACTAACATGCATGACCCCCAAAAAAATATTCCCAACAAGTATAGTCACATATCACCCAAAAACACCTGGGTCATCACATCTCTCCTGCAAACACCCGGGCTATCACATCTTTCCTAAAGTCTCTTGGGCCATCAAAATCACCATGTAATGAACTAAAAAACCTCAGAATATCATAGATTGTGAAATACATACCTCTCATATAAGAGAGAGTGGGAAAGAGTGGGTACCTAACCATTTATACTTCTTAATAGATGTTGAAAAAAAACACCCTGACATGATTATGCGGGTGGCACCGCATATTGCTCGATGGGGGTGGGATGTGTATAGAAATAAAATCAATTTAAAAGTATATATATATATTATAAATAATTCAAACCCAACCTATGAGTTCACAAACAAACAAAAAAACACACAACACTACCACTTTTTCTGCCACCTCTAAATGCATAAAATCACACATCAAGCCATAAACCCCACTTCAAATTTCTAACCAATTTTATTTAATAACCCAATTTATTTCATTATTTAGCATCAATCACATTTTACCAAAAACCCCACCATTAAATTATCCATTAAACATTTTCATTATTTCAACCAAACCAACCCAATCCATTCCAAACATTATTGAATAATTATTTATTAATTCAATCACTACTTGAGAATCTAGCACAAAGAAATAGCCACCTCACCACCCCAAAAAACATCCTCCCCACCACCCAAAAATCAAAAAAAAAATAAACTTTCAACCACACATGCCCATCCACATATCATCCTCCCACAAGAATAACCTCAAATCAAAACACATTATGATAATTTCACAAATTTACAAAGGGGCTATTATCACATTTCACTTTATTTTAGGGGAATTATCACACAAAACAAAATCATGTTTTAACAATTTAATTATAACAATATAAGCTGTTAATAAACTCAAATTTTCATGAAATAACATAATAATCAAAACCAACATAGAAATAAAAAAACATACATCCAATGAAAACAATTCCCCCAACCACCACAATTCTCAGCGGGGCATCAAGACTGTATAATTCACAGTATCACAAATAATATCAAGGTTGTAAAAGCATGGGAATCAAAACCCATTTGAAAATTTCAATTAAATTAACCAATTTTTATCTTTGATTAATTTAAAAAACCATAACTCATAGATAAAACAATAAACCTCTCTTCCATGATACCCAATAATGAAAAATAAGGTAATCCCTACCTCAAAAAAGCTTATCGACTCGTTGTGCACTGTATGGTGAAGAAGAACACTCATAAAACAAAATATCACCTAGGGAACCATGGATAAACCTACAATAAAACTAAATAGCATCAAAATAAAACCCAACACACACCAAAAACCATAAAGACGTCACTAAAGAAAATCCCAGAGAGAATAACCAAAGAAAAACCACCAAGAAGGGAGAAGAACCAACCATAGATCAACCATGGATTTCCAAAGAACATCCACTAGGACCAATGGATCAAATAGAGAGGAATAGGTCTTGAAGAAAATATTATATTTCCTAAGGTTTTACAAAAAGGAGATGAATAAGAAGCAATGACTAAATGAATGAAAATTGGGCCAGAAAATAATTTCAAAATTGCACTTGATTAGGGGTTTACATGACGTGTAGTCCAATTTCACATCATGTAATCCTTGGGGTTTTGTTTTTCTAAATAATGTGTCACATTTTATTTATGTAACTCCAAAAATCTACACATCATAAACCAGACCGAGACAAGTTTTGAATCCAACTTTCACATCATGTAATACACTTACACGATGTGTATTTTCTGTAACAACTTTTTTGCACCTCTAACTCCCATGAAAACTCCCAGAACCTCCCCCGAACACCCCAACAACCAAAACAAATAATGTAATAGGTGGAGAGGTCACAAAAAGTTACAAAAAAATCACATCAAATATCCAAAACACATAAAATTATACTAGATTATTTTCAAAATTGAAGGGAAAAATTCATAATTCATATGTGATGTGTAAATATTGGTCATTTTACAATATGGAACATGATGTGGTAGATATGACTAGAAGTGCATGTTTTCTTCACCAGTACTCTAGTTGGTATGTGGGGAGAGGGGATATGAACTTCTGGCTTCAAGATTGGGGGGCTGGAAGGTTGTGGTTCCCGGGGTGCCCTACTCCAAATCATTATCTTAGGGATGTAAGTGGTCACCCAGTTTTTCTTCAAGCCATTATTTATTGAAATCAATACACTACTTTCGAAAACATGGTAATTAATGAAGATCCTGATAAATTGTTTTTTACAGGCAGTACATCGGGTGAGTTCTCAATTAAGGATTTTTCTCATGTGATGAGAATAACATCAATGTCTGGGAATTTTCCCAATCCCAAACAAGAATCAGTGGGGAACCTCTTCATTGATAGTGAGTGGGATAGCAGAATTTGGTAGGCCATCAGGATCCTTTCTAGATGGAATTGATAGGGAGGTCTATAAGATTCTTTTCTTAATGATTGGTTTCAAGGATCGAGAGATCATGGCCCTCATAGGAAGGTTCAGACTATTATCCCACTGGAGGGATGTTAAATTATATGGATGACCAGGAATGAGGCATGGCATAAAGGATTTAGAGGATCCCTATTTATCATCATCATCAAAATGAAGAACTTTTTTTAAGATTTTTTCCAGTTTTGTACAGTGTGACATGATGCACTGTCGGTAAGGGCTCTTGTATCAAACTAGTTTCTGTTCAAGTAGGGAAGCGATGTGGGACATGGTAATTGGGTTTGATAGAAACCGATGTTCTTTGAAATCAAACTTAATATGAATGGGTATTTGATCGGGGGGGAGATGCGAGGTGGAGGAGTTATCGGGAATCAGAAGGGGTTTGTAGTTGCTGCATTATCAGCTTTCTATTGAAGGGGAGACACTTTACAGGCTGAGGCTCAGGTGATGGACATGGTCTTGGATCTGTGTGATAAAAGGAAATTCACAATAGAGGAGGTGGGGATGGACTCCCTTATCCAATATAAATCAATTTCTGGTACATGCTGGTTTTATGGAAAATTGTGTATATCATCAAGAAGTGAAAACTGCTCCTGGGTAATCACATTGGGATCATGCACATGTGGAGGGAGGGGAATAAGGTTGCAGATTCCATGGAGTCTGTGGCTTCACGAAATAATAATCTATCTTTTTTCATTAGCTTAGGTACCTTTCCTCGGGAGGGGCTTAAGTATGTTTTTAATGATGCTATCGACCTACACTATTTTAAACCACCGTGATCATTCTTATACTACGTGATTTTTTCCAAAAGTCAATAAAAATGTTTATTTTTAGTGATTCAGATTGTATTGTTTTCAAACATTATGAAAATGATCGATAAATCATTTGTGATGTGTAGGAATCAAATATATGTCAATGTGATAGAAGATGTGGCATGTATGAGTCGAAAAAATGTTTTTAATATATAACTTCCATTATATGTTAAAATGGGTTTCATATATTCAAAATTGATAAATCAAGTTCATATCTATTTCAAAAATTATAAAAATGATCCATAATTCATTTGTGACATGCAGGAATACACAATATATTGATCATATATATGATGTGATAGGTTTGATGTGAAGTGTGTGTTTTCAATATAGAAGTGTCATTTTATTTTCTATCATGAATCCCATAGACAAAACTGATAAATTGAGATTTTATTATTTTAAAAATTTTGGAAAATGATCTATAATTTATTTTTATGTGAAGGGATTGAATTCACATAAATATGACACATGATGTCGTTAGTATAACTTGAAGTGCATGTTTTCAATATAAAAGTTTCAGTTTAGTTTAAAATGAACATATAATTTCAAGAATTATAAAAAATAGTAAAAATCATTTTTAAAAATTATTTAATCAATTCATAATTTATTTGTGACAGGTACGAAGTAATCACACATCAATTTGACCCATGATGTGGTCAGTATGACTCAAAGTGAGTGTTTTCAAAATAAAAGTCACATTTTAGTTTAAAATGCATATCACATGGACAAAACCAAGAAAACAAAATCAGATTGCTTTAATATTTTAACACACTGATACATAATTCATTTATGATATATATGAATTTAATTTTTGTTAATATTACACATGATATGATAGGTGTCACTCAAATTGCATTTTTTCAATATATAACTATAATTTTAGTTTAAAATGCATGTCACGTAGAAAAAAACAAACAAAGGACCTGAAATTGGTATAAAACTATAAAATAATAATACATATTTCTTTTTTCATGTGTATATATTTATCACACATCAATTCGACACATGATGTGGTCTGTTTGGCTCAAAGTACGTGTTTTCAATAAAAAAAGTGTCATTTTAGTTCAAAATGAAAATTACGTAGCCAAAAATTAGCTAATGATTTTGGATTTTTTTTTCAAACCTTATAAAACCTATATGTAATTCATTTTTTCCACGTAATAATTGACAGTAAACAAATGCAACAAATGATGTGGAAGGTATGACTCAAAGTGCATGTTTCAATATAGATGTTCCATTTTAGTTTAAAACGTGCGTCACATAGCCAAAAATAAGGAAAATGATATAAAACTATTTTAAAAACTTAATAAAACAATCCATGATTAATATGTGACATTTAGGAAATGATCGTACATAAATCTGACAGATGATGTGATATGTATGACTCAAAGTGCATGTTTTTAATACAAAAGTTTCATTTTTGTTTAAAACTCATATAACATAGTCAAACCCAAGAAAATTAGGTTGAATTATTTTCAAAATATTTGAAAATGATCTATAATTCATTTTTAACATGTTATAATTTACATCATGTCAATATGACACATGATGTGGTTGGTATGACTCAAAGTGCATACTTTCAATATAAAGGGGTCATTTTAGTTTAAAATGTGCATCACATAGCCAAAGCTAAGAAAAAGAGCTCAAATTATTTTAAATTTTTTGTAAAGTGATCAATTATGCATTTTTTACATGTAAGAATTGACTTCACACCAATATGAAACATGATGTGGTCAGTAAAACTCAAATATTTTGTTTTCAATATAAAAGTGTCATTTTAGTTTAAAAGACATATCATATAGAAAAAATCAAGAAAAATGAGATTTTATTTTATTAAAACCTTATAAAAATAATCCCAGTTATTTTGTGATTTATAGAAATTGAATGTACATCAATTTGAAAAACGATGTGGTAAGTTTGTCTCCAAGTGCGTGTTTTCAATATAGAAGATCCAATTTAGTTTAAACTGTGCATCACATAGGCAAACCCAAGAAAATGAGATCGTATTTTTTAAAAACATTATAAAAATTATCCATAATTCATTTTTATGTGTAGGAATTGACCACACGTATATCCAACACACGATGTGGTAGGTATGACTTGAATTGCATGTTTAAATATAAAAGTGACCTTTTATTTTAAAACGTGCATCACATAGCCAAAAACAAGAAGACAAGATTTGAATGTCTTCAAACATTAGTAATACAATCCGTAATTCATTTTTGACAAGTAGCAATTGAACACAAATAAATACAACACACGATGTGGTCAGTATGACTTTAAGTGTGTGTTTTTAATATAAAAGTGTCATTTTAGTTTGGAACACCTACCACATAGCCAAAACTATAAATACGAGTTCATATTATTTTCAATCATAAGGAAAATGATCCATAACTAAATTTTGATGTGTATAAACTAACTGAATGTCAATCCAATGAATTATTAATTGATAATATCATTAATATTTACAATAAAAAACAATATAATTTATTATATGAGAATTACATAACATTAAAATTAAAATATGTTTACTTTTTTATTTACTAATACTATAACAAACCAAAATTATAGAAATGATATTTCCCTTATTATATTTATTATACAAATTATAGATCACATAAAATCAGTTATAGAACACAATTCAAACTTTATAAATGGTGAATGAATGAAATAAGGCGGATTTCTAAAAGTTAAGGAACCTATACGGATGAAATAGTAACTTAGTCACATAAATAATAATATGAACCTTCTTAATAGTAAACTAGATAAATGAATAGTAACATCACCCATGAAAGTATAAAAAAAATTTAAACATAAATGAAATTATGATATAATTACACCATAGTGAAATTAAATGAACATTTTAAACATTATTATATTAGTGCTGGTATTTTTGTAGGTCCTAAAAATTTATTTACAATTTAATATTTAATAAAATGAATTAAAATAAAATTTATTTTCCAAAAATTTATTCATAAATTAACATTTTATATCTTATTTTTTTGGATAATTTTATGATACCATAGTTACTTTTTGAAAATGTTATAAAATCAGTTATAAATTTCAAATATGTATTTTACAAGTAAATGATGGTTTTAATTAAAAATTAAATTTATCATATTTAGAAATTTATTTTTAGATAATGGATTCCAATTTTTAAATCTACACATCAAAAAATGGTCAGTGTGAATTTTTTATATTTTTCTAGAATACTTGATTTTTTGTATATAATAAAATGCGATAATTTATGGTATAAATACATTATAAGTTAAATAAACTATTACTTGATTCATCACTGATTTAAGAAAAATAATCCAAAAATTAATTCCCTTCATTATTTTAATATATTTGATGTTAATGCTAAACCTATGCATATTCTTGATCAAAAATAGTTAACAATTGAATTAAATATTCAAAAATCACCCCTACTATATATACCACCCCTCACAACCACTTATCCTCACATGTATAAGACTTTAATACTTTCCAAATTTCAACACAATATTCTCCCAAAAACTCTCCAACACTTCCAGGATCTCTTTTTCTCATAAAAAACCCAAAAAAATCCCCTTAATGTGGTTCTCAAGGAGAAGTATTGAAGAGGTAAAATCCTTTTCCTTTTACTTTTAATTTCTTTTCAAGTTCTTTTCATTTATTATTCTCTTCTAACCTCCTCTATCCAAATGATCATGATTACTATAGTATAATTTATATACTATAATCATATCATTTTAATGGAATATACTTTAGAAAAATCCTTTCTCTCTCTCACACACACTCTCTCTTTTATTTTAAAAACAAAATCATCGTTAATGAGGTGCCGATTAACAACCTCCATGTACGACAACTTTTCAATTTTCAATTTAACCTTCAAGGATGGTAATGAAACCATTTTTATGGTTAACATAGACTATAATATATGTATTACCACCTTTATTATGTTTTCAAATGTAACATATTTACATAATAATCAATGATAAAACAAAATGAGTTTGTTATGACGAATAACGACTGCAATAATGTAAACGATTATCACTAAATGTATTATCTAATGATTCATCTTAATACCATATAAAAAAATGATATATATAACCATTTAAAATTAAATATGTTGATTAATATCATATAAATTTATTTATGAGTTGTTATACCCATTTCACAGGAACTTTCATACTCATATACAAGTATACCGATCCTGAAAACCCAGGAAACGAGTGCTCCCGAGCAATAATATTGAATCTTATAACTAATACAAAGGGCATATAAGAACATAATAAAATTATTATAAATTAATTAAATGTATAAATTATAATTAATAAATTAATTAATGTTTTTAATTTTATTATCCCAGACATTAAGGTCAAGTGAAAAACACATCCGGACATAAGGTATGGGATACTACCCAAGCCATCGTTTTTTCCATTGGGTTATTCTTTATCTATACTTACCCAATTGTAATGATTATTTATTTTTTTGTACTTATTATCTATTATTTTTATATGTTCTAAAAGCATATATTTAGATCAATTCATCGTTTGTTTATGGGTAATATGTTATTTACAAGGTTCTCTTTTCAATTCCTCTTGACACACAATCCTGATTAAAGGGAGCATCTTGAGTTTTTACCCATTTTTCAAGTACCATCTAAAATATTTTTTAAGAAAACATAATTTTTATAAAATCACTAATTTTTTTCAGGAAAAAACATCTTAGTTCATTTCTTGTTTTATAAAAAGGTTTTCCCAAATTAACTTTAAAAAGAGTATTTCTCTCAAGATTTCCTTGATGATTTTATAATATTGTATTCAGCTATTTCAGCACCCCTATTGATTCTTATGTTTAATTAGGATTAATATTTTTTATATCATATAACACATTTTATTGAATAGTTTATAGTTAGTTTTACTATATATGTGGTATCTTGATACCATTCACCATATTACTTCTAATGGTTAGTGATTATGTTTACTAATTAGGGAAATATATTTACAATTTGTATGTCAGTTTCAATATGAATGTATTTACTTATTATGGTTCAAACATTTCACCTGAGGAATGAATTGTACTTAGTAAGTGTTGGGTGGGTCTTTTTCTAGCCCCTCAGTGCAATGATAGGATTTACGAGACAAACTAATTTGGGTATGGGATAACATCTTAACAGATTATGTAATGTGTCTTTGATGAAGCCTTGATGGTATGTTATGATGTCTCGAATTATTAATTCACTCATTATGAGATTATTATTTGAGATTCCACATAATTATTAGACATGTAGAATATCCATGAGTTAGATTCATTCTCTTATGATCACTTATATAGATTTATTTAATCAGTTTTTATTCATTATATATTATGCTCAAGTTTTTGTTTTAATAGAAAGTGTTTTTAGTTATTCAGATTCCCTTATGGTTTATTTTTATGCTTCTAATATATTACTTACCCTTACTAAGAATATTATATTACCCTTTCAAATGTTTATTTTTCCTAGGATTCCAAGATGAATTTTATGAATGATGTGCGAAGATAATGTAAAATAATAAGAGTGTTTCCAAAAGATTCTCTATGATGTGTTTAATTTCAAGTTTTTATGCTGCGGTTATGTATGTGTCTTATTTTCTAAAGATAATAAACTATTCGGTCCATTGAGATGTGTCTTCCTTTTTTATATGACAATGTAATAAAGTAAGGAACTGCCTTTGGGATACTGGGGTCAGAGTCATTACATTGATTAAAATAAAAACTAGTTTTGTTGTAGTGAAAAATGTTACACAAAGGTTGATCATTAGAAAAAGTATACTAGTTTTGATTTTTTATATGGGTTTTCATTTTTTATTCATTAATTTTATATATGATATCAATGTATATATTTTTTAAGTAAATTTTGAAATGAAATTATAGTGTAGTCTGATAGTTTTATTCTAACTGAGTTTTATGTATAATTCTATTCATGTTTATGTATTCTAATTGGGTTTGTTTTTATAGGTCTGTTTCATGGATATTGTAGGTCTATAACTGTGAGCCGCTTATATGGACTTTATCATAACTTATTCTAGTATTTATAAAGGATATCCATTATCAAGAATATATAAATCACTGATAAAGGGGACCATTATCTGGGCTAAAAGAGAATCACTGATAAAGTACCCATTAACGAATGCTAAAAAAATAATAATAAAGGATTCCTTTGTCATCTCTTTTTATTAGCACTGGTAGAGGCCTTGTGTTTTTAATAACACTTATATATTTAGAATTTTTATTCTAAATAATCTCTTTTATAACATTGTGAAAAGTGCTATATATAGTAGTTCCATTATATGTTTCTACTTTTATGATTGATATGGTATGTGCACTTTATGGTCCTATCATTTTAATATCCCACCCACATTTCTCATCACCAAAAAGCACTAAGAAATAGGGAATTTCTAAGATATTTTTTAGTGGTAATAGATACTTTGGATTTTTATTAGTGCTGACCTTATTGATGCTAAAAATTGACTAAGAAATTCTTTTGAGCAGGGAAAAAGTTGGTATTTTACGTAATGGCCCACACTATTATAAATAAAATCCCTCTTTTGATTTAATTAAATGTCATATTATGTATTATGATTATAGAAAATACATTAACTTATATGTTTTTATTATATCCAATTGGATTTAAAATTCCATTAGGCATCTTTACCATTGATAAAATAGTCATTGAATAGTGATCACATGATTAGTATAAATATAGGGTTTTAACAAATCCAATTGACATAGATGAAGGAAGTGATAACCTCAACCAGTAGGATTGTACCCCATGAGACCAATTTATTGGGGCTTATATGGGATATTTAATCTCTGAGATTTCCCCTTTACCAATCCCAAGCTGAGATCTAACAACTGAATCATGAGTGAAACCATTTATGGTAAAAGCTCAAGCTCATCAAGATCACTACCCAAACAATGTACGCTGAACCACCCCATGAAAGTCTCACCATCACAGGCCTTACTCTTAGGGTGTTTTATTTTGTATTAAAGTTATATGTATCAAGAACCTTAAAATATGATTATATTCATTATTTTGAATAGAATACTGAATATATTTTCATCCTACTATTGTTACTTTATAAGTGATTTTTAGTTCGATACTATAAAACAAAAATAATATTTTTGGTTAATATTCAAATTAAATTAAGAAATTTATTTTGATAAATTAATGTATTTTAAGAAAAAATATTATTTTAGTAAATTATTAATATTAAATAATATTTATCAAAGATAATTGAAAATAAAATTTTTATGAAGTTAATTGTAATTTTATAGGGTTCAAAAACTGTTATTGTCAAAAAAACAAATCACTTCTTGATAAATTTTGATTACTTTATTAAAAGTGAAAATATGTATGTTTATAAAATTATTTAGACAAAATGATGATTATTTTTTGAATCATAAAATTGAAGTTATCCAATTGATTTTTTTTATAATTTTTGGAGCCATTCAAATTTTGAGTAAAAAATAAATATGTAAAGAAATGCATTGTGTATTATGAAATCATAATGACATAAATATGATGTAATATGTACTATAAAGGTTATCCAAGAATAAATATATGTTTTTAATTTAAAATAATTTGATTTTATGTTTGTTTTATTAATTTTATAATGCCTTTGTGAATCCTCCAAAAACCTTTAATATATTTTGAGTGTTCAATAACATTTGTTTAAGAGTACTACTAACTTCTACATAGGAAAGGGAATGATCATATTATGTTTTTACCTTTAACTTATAAAATAATGCAATCTAATACTATTTTATAGAAACCATTTGAAAACCCATGGGAAATATTGTTTTTTTGGTTATTTTACTAGATAGAGTCCAAAACCTTTGTTTGGTAAATAATAATGAAATCCCCACTCATTTCCCAAATAAATCAACCCCAGCTCCCATTTATCATCACTAAAAATCATTTTTTATGTCCCTACTCCTACCTCACCTCTCTATAGTCTTCCCAAGGTACCTTTAATCTCTAATGAAGCTCCTCTCAAGAATTTTAAGTCACACACTCAAGTAAGGGATCCTCACCTTCTCTTATTTATTCAAGTTTATTTATTATCTTATGCCTTGTATTTTCAATTCCTAATATTGGTACATGTCTTTACATATCTATACTACTTCAAATTCTACTTAAAAATTATAACATACACCCTTTTCACTCATCAACCCATTTTATGAATTTTTATGTGATGTCGTTATGCTGTTTAAATTTCATCATGATTTTCCATGATGAGACAATAATGTTGTGAATACCGTATCCATTTCTTATAAAGAGTGTTCACCATTATCCACTTATAGTTCATGCAATTAAGACCTACATGTATGTATCCAACACATATTCATGTGGAAATAAATATTATGATGAATGAATCCATGATGTATGATATTTGTGGTACACTTGTAATGAGAATGAAATGAAAGTGAGGGGTGTGCCCGGAATTATATAGTGCTAAAATTAATTGGGTAATGTTTAGTCTCATTAGATTTCATTTTATGAAACAAAGTTAACCTAATTCCTTTATAGGAATGTTTACATCATTACTTCTTTGTATTTATCCTTGACCTATGTTTATGCTGCAGTGTTTTAAGTTGTTACCAAATTTCCCATGTTTCTTTTATTATTATCATGCTATATCATGTCTCATTGTTAACATTTATGATTAACACTCTTTATATGCCCTATTGATATGTCTATTTTCTAACATGTATTATTCTTTCCATGTTATTCCATGTTTAATCCCTTATTTGGATTTATATCTCACAAATTTCTTATGTATGTCCCCATGTTATCCCATGTAGTTTTAAGTGCGTTCATGTTATGGAAGTTTTCAATAAAAATGATGTTTTTACTATTTTAAATTGTTATGTATTATACCTAATTACAAAGAAACTATACTTATCAATCATATAGGTTTTATTATGTGTAACCTTATGTAATAAATCATGTATTAATGTGAAATAAAAATAAGGGTTGTTATGGTTTGTATCAATGGAAATGTTTAGTTATTTTTGGGATTAAATTAGAAAAATATAGAAAAATCCTCAGTGATAATAATAAGTTTAACAAACCAACCACAATTTTATGAAGTATATATTAAGTGGTTTATCAATAAAATACATCTGTATCTAGATATTATAAGTGGATGTGTATCTGGCATATATGTATATAGTTGGGAAACTCAAAACACCATGTTGAGCTGGACTTGACCAGGAACTGGTGCACTAAAATAAGCCAAAATACACTCCTTATTTGAAACTCCTAGAGTATATACTTTGGAAAATTAATAAGATCAATATGAACCATTACTTAAGGAACCAAAAATTTGAATAAGATTCTATATTAAGAAATAGATCACGAATAACCTATATTAAAGCCTAGAAATTCATAAGTTATGGAAATAAATTTAATTTATAAGTTATATCTTTAATGTCATTAGATTACCTTCTTTGAGTTTAATATTTTGAAAATACTCATGCCAGATTTTCCCTTTATTTTAGACAATGGATGAAAATTTTAGGAATAGGTTAAATAATCTATAAGGCATGCAACGTGATGACTTCCTCAATGAGATGTGTATGCCAATGTGAGTGGGAATCCTGAAATTTTTAATTATACTATCCTAGATGAATCAGGTTCAAAATAGAAACCTGTATCGTGAGGAGCACCCATATCCGCCTAAAAAGAACAATCTAAAATTTAGATCTTTATATGGAAAAGGCCCCCCGACAGTCAGTGAACCATATGATCGCTTAATCGCAGAACAATGGATCAAATCCATCGAGAAGATCATATCAATCCCTCAATGTTTTGAGTTAGGGAAGGTTCTTCTTGTTGTTTATGGAATGAGGGAGAAGCTAATCCGTGGTTTACATAGATCAATAATAAAAATCCTGAGGAAGTGATCCATGTAATGTGGTGGAAAGAATTTCAGGAAATGTTTTTTGATAAATATTTTCCTCACAATCCCCATCTTAAAATGGAAACATATTTCCTTGAACTTAAGAAAAAAGAAGATGAATCTATCAGGGAATATGAGGAAAACTTCAAAAGAAATTCACAAGACACCTCATTATTTTTTATTACCACAGAAATCAAGTTTGATAAATTCTTTAGTGGGATAAATCCTAATATATGAAAATCCATGGAGATCTATGACTTTGATTGCTATGAAGAAATTTTCTGATGTTCCCACAATGTATAAATGGAGATTAGAGAATCTAATGGGTTTCATGGAGATTAGAAGTGGAAAGTGGAGTTTAATTCTGGTGGTCTGAGGGGTAAATCTAATGGTGTCCAAAAATTTCAACATCCTACTTGTCAAATTTGAGGAAAAAAGAACCATATAATTTTTCTAAGGGGGATGAGGAAATGTTTTAGGTGCAGAAAGGAAGGGAACCTGGCTAGTTATTGATGATAAAAGAATCTGAATTATGCATTGGAGTAGAGTAATTCTATTATTGACCCTTAAGACATTGTTCACTGCTTAAATTGCAAATAACCAAGGAACTTTACAAACCAATGCACAAATCCAAGGGTTTTTAGAGACAACCAAAAACCTCTAAGTTAGAGAGGTGAGCTTTTTCTATCACAACATCAAAGGTGGATCCTGACATTGATGTGGTGATATGTACATAAATTATTAATTCAATAATAGAGAACATAGTTTTTGATTATTGTTATATCCATTCCTTCATATCATGAAAGTTTATTTGAACTATTCAAACCCCACCATGAAGCATGGAAGTTGAATTGTCAGTGAAAACAAAAAATGGGTAAATTATTTCATTTAGAGTATATAACTCCCCCATCTAAATTTGTGGGTGGAACTTACCAGCATACCTAGTCAAACTCCCTTTTGTGGAATTTTATACAATTATCGGTATGGATTGGCTTTCTTTAAATAAGGACAAAATAAATTTACATGATAAGGAAATAAATCCCTATATCGGGAATCAACCCTTGATTATATAAAAGTTAAAGGATGAGGATGAATCTTATTTAGCACCAACATCTCAAGAATGGATAATATTTCTATATGAAAAAAAATATCTAGCTCAAATGATTGATTCTAAGGAAAGAATAATCCTTGAATAAATTCCAATTGTCAGGGAATACACTAATGTGTTACCTATATTATTACGCTCCCTTCCTCCTAGTTGAGAGGTTGAGTTTTCAATCGAGCTTATACCTGGGGCATTAACATTATCGAGGACTCTATATAGAATGGATGCTATGGAACTTGGGGTGGTAAATAAACAACTATAGGTGATTCTAAATATAGGGTTAATACACCCAAGTGATTCACCATGGGGAGAACTAGTCCTCTTCATCAAGAAGAAGGATGGGTCAATGCACATTGGCATTGATTATCATGAGCTCAAAAAGATCACGATAAAGAACAAATATCCTCTTCTATAGATTGATGACTTGTTTGATCAGCTATGTAGAGGAAAATACATCTCTAAAGTGTATTTTTTTCTAGGATATTACTGATTTAGGTTGAAGAAGGAGGATATCCCCCATACTCTTTTTCGTACAAGGTATGGGCGCTCTGAATTCAAAGTAATTCCATTCAGACCAACTAATGTTCCAACAATCTTTATTGAAACAATTATTGGAGTCTTTATAGATTACCATGAAAATTTTTTCTTTGTATTTATAGATTATATTCTAATATTATCGAAAACTAATGAATAGCATTAAAATAATAAATTTAATGTTCTTAAGATGTTATAAATGGAAAAAATATATGCTAAGTACATAAAATGCAACTTCTTTTTAAGGAAGTATCATTCTTGGGGGGACATAATTACATGAAATGTGATATATGTAGACCCTTTAATGATAGAATCCACTAAAGGATGGTTGAGGCCAACATATATGGAAAATATTTGAATTTTTCTTAGATTAGCTGGGTAATAGAGACGATCAGTAAGGCATTTCTCACAATTGTCAAACCCTCTAACCAAGATAACTCATAAGGGAGTCACATTTTCTTAGAATGATGAATCTGAAGATATCTTCAAGTAGTCAAAAAGGAGGCTTATCAATACCCCTATTATCACAATACCAACAAGTGGAGAACATTATGTAGTATTCAGTGATGATTCAAATAAGGGATTTGGCTGTGTGTTAATGGAGAATGAAAAAGTGGTAGCCTATGTTTTAAGGAAGTAGAATGGTCACAAACAAAAATACCCAAAACATGGTCTATAGTTGAGTGCAGTGATATTCAATTTGAAAAAAATGAAAAAATTATCTCTTTGTGATAAGTGTGAAATACATATGGATCATAAAAGACTGAAGTATATATTCACACTGAAAGATCTGAATATGCACTAATGAAGATGGTTAGAGATGATCAAGGACCACAACTACTCAATTCAATACCATCCCAGGAAAGAGAATAAAGTGGAAGATTCTCTAAGAAGAAAGGATACAATAATTTTATCATTTTTGAGAATTTAGAAGGATTTGATATTTTTAGTCTTGAATAGGATGGGCATGGAAATCATAAATGAAGAAACATCATCAATCCTTTCACAAATATTTTCTCAACCATCTCTTTTGGAAAAGATAAAAGGTTTTCAAAGAGTTTATGTGGGAATTCATAAGACCTTAGATGTAATAAGAAAAAATAAATCCTCAAAGATCAATGTTAATGAATAAGATTTTGTAAGATTTGGGTAAAGAAAATGTGCATCATAAAATCTTGGGTTAAAGGAGTTGTTGGATGATGCACATAGCTTAACCTTCTCTATACATACTAGAAGAAAAAAGATGTATCATAATCTATGAGAACAATATTGGTGGGAAAATACGAAGAAGGAGATCACAAAATATATATCAAGATTTCTTGTATGTCAACAAGGGAATATAGAAATGAAAAAATCTATAGGGATGATGAAACCATTACCCATACCTACATGGAAATGGGAAAAAACACCATGGTATTTGTGATCAGACATTAGAATACATCTAGAGAAAACAATAATATATGTGTTATGTTAGATCGTGCTATAAATACTACATACTTCATTATGATTTATGACAAATTCTCACTAGATCAACATTCATGGATATACATTAAAGAAGTGGTGTGTATGCATGTAGTACCACTATTGATTGTATCCGATCGATATATGAGATTCACCTCCAAGTTTTGGAATAGTCTCAAACATTCTATAAACACTGATCTGAACATAAGTATACACTATAATCCCCAAAGTAATGGAAAATATGAGTAGACTATTCTGACATTGGAATACATGTTGAAATAATGATCTAGGGAATTCAATGTATGATGGGATTAAAATATTCCTATGGTTGAGTTCTCATACAATACATTTTTACACTATAGAATACAAATGGATCCCTATAAATCCCTTCATGGGATGAGATACAGAACTCCTACATATTGGGTGATGATGGGGAACACAAACTGTTAGGTTCTAAAATGGTTGAGGAGTTGGTGGGAAAGGTAAATACCATTCAGCAACACATCAAGGCTACTTAGAGTAGACCAAAGTTCTATGATGAAAATCACTGATGAGACCAAGATATTGATTTTAGAGACACGTAATTTCTCCACATATCTCTATTTAATAATTTCATGAGATTTGGGAATAAGGGAAATATTATTCCAAAATACATACCCCCTTTGAGATCATTGATCAGATCGAAGAAATGGTCTACCGACTACCACTCGAACATAACCTATATCATCTGCAAGACATATTCTGTGTATCCCTATTGAGAACCAATATACTAGACCCATAACATATACTCAATTGATAAGTTGTACCATTGGAGAAAGTTCTATCATAATAGGATCAGATGATGAAGATCATAGATCGTAGATACAAAGTTCTACAGAATAAGATAATTCATCTGGTCAAAGTACTCTGGAGAAATCACATGATTGAAGAAGTAGTGTCAGAACTAGAGGATATGATGAAATAAAATCACCCTCATCCATTTTAGTGTGTGAAATGAAAATCTTGAGGGTAAAATTTATTTAGTGGGGAAGATTTTAACGACCCAAATAGTTATAAATAAATTTCCCATTTTAATTAAATTAACCCTCTTATTATGTATTATGATCATATAAAATACATGCACTTATTTGTTTTTATTATATCCAAACATATTTAAAATACCAATAAGTATCTTTACTATTTATAATATATATATTTAATAGTGATCACATGATTAGTATAAAAATAGGGTTTTAACAATTCCAATTGACATAGAAAAAGTAAGGGATGACCTCAACCAATAGAATCATACCCTATGTGGCCCATTTATTAAAGTTTAAAAGGGAGATACAATCTATGTGATTTTACCTTGACCAAGCCCAATATGAGATCCAATAACATAAGCATGATCTAAACCATTTATGGGAGAAGTTCAAGCTCATGGAGATCACATCCCAAACCATGTACATCGAACCACCCCATGAAAGTCTCATCAGAGCACACCTTACTCTTATGGAATTTTTTGGTGTGTTAAAGGGACATGTATCAAGAACATAGGAATATAAGTATGTACATTATTTTGTACAGAATAATGAATCTATTTTTATCTTACTATTATTACTTTATAAATGATTTTTATTTTAATTCAATAAAATACAACTAGTATTTTTGGTCAATATTAAAATTCAACTAATGAATTTATTTTGATGAATTAATGGATATTTGAAAAAATAGTATTATAATAAATATTTATTATTAAATTTAAATGATCATATAATTTTTATGATGCCAAATTTAATATTTATAAGCGCTCAAAAAGTGTTATTGTCAAAAAACCCAGCATTTCACAATAAATATCGATTATTACTTTAAAGGTGAAAAAATGCATTTAGAAAATTATTTAGATAAAATTAATATTATATTTATAATCATAATAATGAAATTATCCAGCAGTGATTTTTTCATAATTTTCTAGAGATAAATTAATTTTCACGTAAAAATTAAATACATCATGAGTACGCGATTTGTATTATGACATCATAATGACACAAAAGTGTTGTAATAAATACTATAAAAGGATATACATGAAAAAATATACATTTTAACTATAAATTAATGTTATTTTATTAATATTTGATTAATTTTATAATTTTTTTGGAATCCTCCAGAACCAGTAATATATTTTAAGGTTTAAGTGTCATTTGTTTAAGAGTATGACTTACTTCCACATAAAGGAGGTTATTATTGTATAAATTTAGGCCCTTTACATTATAAAATAATGGGAACCACTCCCATTTCATAGAAACCATGAAACAAAGCCACTTTAAGGATTTTTTTTTGGTTATTTTATTATATAGAGTCCATAACCTATGTTTGAGAAATAATAAATAAATCCCCACTCATTACCTATATAAACCCACCTAAGACTTCATTTTCATTCACTAAAAATAATTGGATCATGAACATAATCTACACTAATTTATATAGAGTCTTCCCAAGGTTCCCCCAATCTCTCAAAAAACCCCCCTAAGCATTTGGAGTCACACACCCTTGTAAGGGATCCTCACCTTTTTTTCTTTATTCATGTTATTTATTATCTTATGCATTAAATTTTTAATTCCTATTGTTTGAAAATTTATTTCAATGTACCTATTACTTCCCATTTTATTTCCATATTTTGAGATACTAATTTCTCTTTCATCATCCCATTTTATGAATTTTTAAGAGATGTCATTATTCTAGCGAAATTTCACCACATTTTTCCATACCAAAACAATTGTATAGTGAATACCATACCCAATTGCTATCAAGAGTGTTAAACTTTATACACTTATACATGTTTAAATTGGGAATGACATGTATTTATTCCAAAAACCTTGATCATAGAATAAATTATGTTGATGAATGAATCCATGTTGTATGATATATGTCGCACACCTAAGCATGAGAATGAAATTAAAGTGATAGGTGCGCCTAGAATTATATATTGCTCCAATTCATTGGGTAATTTTTAATCTCAAGATACATCCTGTTGGAATTGGTAGTGAACCTAATTCCTTTATGTCAATTGTTTCCATAATGATTTATTGGAATTTATCCTTGAACTATGTTTATGATAAATTTTTTAAAGTTGTTGCCACATTTCCCATGATGCCTTTATGATTATCAGGCTATATAATGTATCATTTTTCACATTTATGATTCCTTATATTTATATGAACCATTGATATGCCTATTTTCTAAATATTATTATTCTATTAATTTTATTACATTTTTATTCTCTTACTGGTATTTATATCTCACCCTTTTCTTATGTTTTTACTCAGGTTATCCCATGTAGTTTTAAATGTGAACATGTTAGGATAGTTTTTAATAAAGATTATGTTTTTAATATTTTAAATTGTTATGCAATGTACCTAATTAAAAAATAAACTAGACTTCCAGATATTATAGGTTGTATTAATTGTAACCTTATGTAATAAATCTTGTATTAATGTGAAACAAAGAGAGGGGTTGTAATATTTTTCCATAGTAAAAGGTAAAATTTTCCATGAAAATATTATTTTCTCAAAATATATCTACATACATAATAGAATTTGAGGGTAATACTTGTCAAGGAAACCATAGAAGAAATAAAACACATGGTGGATCATGAACACAAAATATAAATCTAAATATTAACTTCTTATCAATATAAATTACATTAATTTAATTTAATTTAATTATGTACATGATATATAGGAGGTAGTCAAAACCTTTCCCCATTATTTGTGATCATAATAAAAGATAATTATCATTGTTGTGTAAATATTTAAGATTAATGAGTGAAAATATTTCGTTTTCATTTAACATTAATCATATCCATGAAATAAGAGCCATGAAACATCCACAACATTATTCAAACAAAATTTACACTATTTTTGAATGTAAAGGTATAATTCAACCACATAAATATTATAAAAAAATATACAACCAATCTAAAAAGGATATGGTGAAGGTTCTAGGAGTATTAGAAGCATGTGGTGGTTGGTTACATAGTAAAATTTCTTTTAATATTTAGTTCCCTAAATCCTTGTGTGAGGTTATTTCACAATAAATTCATAACTAATTTATTTAGATATGAATAATATAAATACCTCGAATTAGGATATTTTATTTATTGACACATTGATCTTCTAAAAGAACCTTTTTTATTTCCTTTGTTTATACTTGAGGATCAATTTGTAGAATCCCTCTAGTGGTGATCCACACATTCTCCTTTGATCTCTGAAAAACACACATCAATATCTAGATACTTTCACGGTGAATCGATTTCCATATGTTTTTGTGTTGATTTCACATCATTAAGTCTTGAATAAATCTTTCTTTCATTTCCCATTCTTGGGAGGGAGGAAAAATATGGTGTTGATAAAGAATTTCATTATGCTTAAAAATTATCTGTATTCATACTATACCACACAATAGGTATAACCATCTATTTATTGAGATAGGGATCAGGTTAAAATATTATTTAATTTCATGTCAGACCATACACAATATTCTATCCTTTAATTAACCTCATGTCATAAAACAATAACAATAAGAATATTATTTTGTGGAATGTAACAACTTGTATAATAAAAAATATTATTTAATTGACATGTTAATTAATGTTTTTCATTGGACACAGTCTTGGTCCTTTCAAAATACTCTAGCATTTATTGAACTCCTAAATAGATGTTAAAATTTTTCATCATTAATAAGTATTTGTGATCAATAATACGTGAATAAAAATTATTCCTCAGCCTTGAAAATAATATTTATTCTATTAATAAAATTCGAATTGAATTTAATTGAGATCAATAGAAACACATGGTGTGTGACCCTTTTGTATTCCTTCTTGTTTTCATTAGGTGAGAATTTGGAAATTCTAATATTAATATCTAGAAATGGGTAAAGTCACCCATGAAAAATAATTTAATTTTACAACAATGATAACCACATACAAATGCTCACTATGTAATATAATCCCTTTGTCCCAATATCTCAGCAAGTAGGTTGCACATTTACTTCACCAACCTACATGCTCAATATGTATTTCTTTGATAATATGAAATAAGAAATTAATTAAACCATTACCATTGAATTTATTACGAAAGCTCTATTCTAGTAAAAGGGTTGAGAGAACAATTCCATAGAGATGAAAGGGACAAATCCTTCCTCAACTTATCCATTAATGACATATCAGTTGTTATACGCCCAACATACCCTACTTTAGAATGAACATATGATGTCACCATTTTCTTCATAAAATCTTTATGTATGAGTCGTGACATGAATTAATGATACTATTATAGTCTAAGGACTATTAAAAACACTCATAGATTGGAACATCAAACAAAAACATAACATGAAGAATTCATACCAGTGGGATTGTTATCATATTCTTCTCCCTTGGAGATTTCTAAGTGTGAGATTCATGTGTAGAAGTGTCATAAACTTATGATAAATCAC
Organism: Viscum album; assembly: GCA_963277665.1. Classification (NCBI taxonomy): domain Eukaryota; kingdom Viridiplantae; phylum Streptophyta; class Magnoliopsida; order Santalales; family Viscaceae; genus Viscum; species Viscum album. Next base: position 156,398,428 of record OY728150.1, read on the forward strand.
ACATGAGAGTATAAATATTATATTACCTATCACATTATGTTATCCAACCATAAAACTATATTTAAGAATATCATCATAGCATTTCACGGTTCTCATCATATTGGGGAACTGCTGCGGCTTTAGCACTGTGATATATTCTATAGGGCCTTATTAGATTAAATTTATGCATAACAATGAAAAAATGTACTAATAATTTTTATTAATCTTCAATACATCAAATATACATTTAATCAGAGTAAAAATTATTGAGAAAATTATTGTTTTCAAAAATACATAATAATGTTATTTAAAGGGGGAGATTATTGAAAATAATACTCTCTTTATGATAATTTTGATGCTCACAAATACCCTTAATTATTTTCTAATGATTTTATATAGTTTTTTGCAGGAGTTTATTAATTTATTTCATTCTTGAAATAACGAGAATTTATTACTAGTTCGGAATATGCTTTAGTACGTCCTGAAATCACTGTTTATACCTTACTTGGACAAATTTAGCGCTGAATCTGCTTTAGCACATTCTGGAATCACTGTTCATATCTTACATGGATAAATGTGGCGTGGAATCTGCTTTAGCGCATTCTGGAATCACTGTTCATACCCTACGTGGATAAACGTAGCGTAAGGATGAAAATCGTGTATACTTTTTGAGATAAGAGAAAATTATGGTTAAACAACCATACGTTTTAAGCAAAGTATAGAGGAAGAACCTTACGTTAGGAAAGAAACCTTACGTTTTGGTTATCATCAAAGTATGGAAGGAGAACCATACGTAATTACTAAACGTTACGTTTGTTTCTCAAAGGTATGGTTCATCAACCTTACTTTTGTAAACAACCATACATTCTTGGAAAAGTATGGATCAAGTAAAAGTATGGATCTTTTACCGTACGTTTGAGAGTTGAATAAAAATTATGGATGATCAACCCTATGTTTATGATTCAACCTTACGTTGTCAACCTTAAATTTGAAGACTATGTCATCAAACCTACGTTTGGAGGCCACGTCATCAACCTTATGTTTGGCGTCAGAAATTTTAAAAGATGATATTTTTATGCAGCGGTCAACAAGCTGATTATTGGGTGGATTTCAAGCCAGATTTAAAGTCGTTTTTAAACTATGACTTTGACTGATTCAAAGCCGTTTTATCAATGGATTTATGATCGAATTAAAAGGATATTTTTATGACGAGTCTTAAGGGAAGTTACCACTTCTCTATAAATTCAAATTTTTGAATATCGCAAAATAAAAAGGAGAATTTTATGGATCTAAATGTGCAGGAGATGTGCTCAGCTTCATTATATATGTTCTTTCTGAAACACCAGGTACAAGAATGTATGGTGATCGATCTATTATAAAAGAGGTGGAAAAGAGAGAATGAAAAAGTAATCTAGTTCTACTGATTCAAAAAGAGCGTCAAAGATTTGTTTGTTTAAGAAGAATGAACTCGATAGAAGATTCACTTGTTCTGCATTGAATATCTACTATGGATCTACTACTGTTGTAGTTTAGAACCATATCTCTATATCTACTGCAACTATATCGACTCGGAATTGCTTTGTTTTGAAAATAAATATTTCTAGAGATGATGATCCATCTGCTGTCAATTGGTTTCTGTTGCAATTGTGAAGATCAACTGGAAAAATTCTTTCTGAAATTATTTTTATTCTTGAGTAACCAGCATATCGTTATAATCTGTGTAGGTTCGTGTTTGAATTAGAAGGCTTTGTTAGCCTGAAGATTGTAAAGGTGTCAACTACCTGTACTCAGTTGTGAACTGGTCTGTGGAAAAGAGGACCAGATAGTGAAAATCACCAAGCTCGTGGAGTTGAGCGTTTGTGGAGTGGACTAGGGGCCTTCTGTTCCCCGAACCGCTATACGTATTTGTGTTCTTGTTTTTACTTATTCCACTGCACAATCAGATCTGATAAAGTATTGAGGACAGAACTCGTTCAATCGAATGGTTACCGAAAAATTGAAAAAGACACAATTCACCCCCCTCTTGTGTATAATCTGTAGATTCAGATCCAACAATTGGTATCATAGGAGGAGCTTTTGATAGAGCCTTAGCAAGAAAGAAGCATTTAATGATTATAGACAACAAAGCATCATGAATGATACAAGAGAAGGGATGCCAATGGTCAGAGCACCATATTTTAATGGAGAAAACTACGGTTTCTGGAAATCATGCATGGTAATATATCTAAAAAAACTCGGATATAAAGTCTATTCAAAGATTTTAACTCCTTATGAAATTCCTGAAAATCCTGAGACATGGAGTTCTGCTATAGAGGCAGAGTATGATATGAATTCTAAGGCTATGAATGTAATCATCTGCGGCGTAGGACCAGATGAATTTAACAAAGTATCTCAATTCCCAATAACATATGAGATGTGGAGAACAATAGATGTGGCATATGAAGGAACAGAAATGTGAGACAAATGATATATGAAACTGTAAAACTGATAATTTGATACTTTCAGAATGTTTGAAGGTGAAAGCATTACCCAAATGAATGGGAGATTGATAGAAATTGTCAATAATATAACAGATCTAGGAGAACCTATCAAGCAGGTAGATCAAGCATTAAAAGTTCTAAGGGTACTTCCTACTTGATGGAATGGTATCTCTGCTACAATCAGACAATCAAATCCTGTCAAAGATCTAACCATGAGAGAGCTGATTGGTACAATGATGATGTATGAAGTTGAAATGCAAGATGAGGATAATGAACAAAAAGTTCTTATCAAAAGATAAGATACTGCCTTGAATTTAACTTCACAACAAAAGAATAGAAAGTTGAAGAACAAAGAAGTCAAAGCTAAATCAGAGAGTTCTGACTCATCAAACTCAGATGAAGAGCTGGCTCAGCTAGCCAGAAAATTTAGAGTGTTCTACAGCAAGAAAAGAGTCTTCAAAAAATCCTTTAAGGGAGATAATAAATAAGTAAGATGTTATGAATGCAAGAATATGGGGCATATCAGACCCGGTTGTCCACAATTGAAATATACAAAGGAGAAGAAGAAATTATTCAAAAGAAATGACTTTGAGTAGAAATACAAGAAAGATATTGTAACATCCCAAGTAAGTAATGAATAATAGATATTTTTATATATGTCTATTAATGAATTAGATAGTGTTTTAGAGGCCTAAAATGAAAATAAATCCAATCTTAAGCATGGAATACACTAATATTCTTAAAAGATTGTTTTACTGACTAATGATGGAAAACCCTTTTTAAATATATCTTTTGACAATTTTATAAACTATGTTTGTCAAAATAAACTTATTCTTTATGATTGGGACATCAAAATTTACTTTGTGTGAATTTTTGGTATTTTTCTGACAATGTTCAATTTTTAATGAATAGTGAAAAATACTGCATTTTACATCAAAAATGATTTTTAATCTAATTTATTTATATGATTAGTTTATCTTTTGAATTGGGTTTGAAGTGAAATTAGAATATATTTTTACCATTTAATCCAATGGTGGTCATTGGAATCAGTTTCACTTTGAAATTGGACTTAAACTGGTGTCAATCTTTTGATACTTATTATTTCATAAAAACACGCTATTTGCTTTAACAGCGGGAATTAATTATTAAATTAATTAATGTGACTTATATGTTATTGAATTTTGTAAAATAGAATTCATTTTTGAATTCAGAATATAAAATATAGCATAGGGTGATGTTTTGGTATTTTTCTGAAAAACTCCAATTTTTGATGAATAGTGAAACCACTAAGTGGTAATCAAGCAAACTGATTTTTCAGTTAAATGAAAGTTTACCACTAATGTGTATTTAATTTTGAAAATCTGACATACATTTTTGTCATTAGTATGTAAAATGTGGTTCAATGGGATGAAAATAATTTTTTGGTGAATAGTAACTTTTTTTTCATTAATCGCGATTGGAGGTAATTAGTGTAGTTTAAGGTAAAAATAATGCTTTAATAAAATGAGATGAGCTTGACACATGTACTAACCCTATTTTTTGTGTCCTGGCCAACCAAGACAACCCATTGGTCGATTTAGGGGACCCCATGGAGCCACTTGGGTGAGATAATGACTTTAATGCCTTTTTTTTAAATAAAGGTGAAAATGACACTAACATAAATTGTTTTACTAAAAAACTTTTTAGAAGGGGTTATACTAATCATATTTTTGTCTATAAATATTCATTAGAAAGATAGAAATATTTCCTACATCATATTATTTTTTTTATAATTTTTAGACATTAAATAAATTAAATTATTTATGACATCATGATGATGCAATGATGACCTCATTAATGAACAGTTTAAATTAAATGAAAAGATAATATAAAATATAAGACCTACACTTGTCCAAAAACTATTGTATGGGAATATTTATAAGCCTTATAATATTATCTTAGAAATATATCAATGTGGGACCTTAGAAATTCGAAACACTTTTGAAAATAAAATAATAGTTTCATGATTTCCAAAAGTGCCCCTCCTCTCCTCTTATAAAAGGCCCCCACCTCTACCTCATTTCACACACTCCTCAAGCCTTTGGATCGGCCAAACCCTGCCCATTTACTCTCTCCACATCCCTCTTCTCATCGTAGAGGATTACCTTTGGGCAGAATCCTTTCAAAGGAAGCCTTTAGGCTCAAATCAAAAGGAGTTACACTTTTAAAGGTAATTCATTCTCTCATGTTCATTTGTTTTATTTTGCTTCTCCAACCCCCTAAACTCTTTTTATTTACTTCTTTTGTAACAACACCAGTATCTTAAATATACTAGGATGTTTTTATAATATTTATTCGAGCTAAACTCTCACACAACTACATCAAATGGTTAAATAACATACGGTTTCCGTGGATGGCGAAATTCTGCCTCCCGAAACGATGATTGTTCAATACTCATTTAACACCTTCAAAGGTGGCCATTATGATGTCACTATTTTTATATATGATATATAATATGTTTATTATTTCCTTAAGCTTCTGTATTTTTCATTTATGGCATACCATTATTGTTTCCATTATGGGTAAACACGATATCTTCATTTTAGGAAGTGCGGACTACCGCCCCCTGAAAGTGATTTGATTCGTTAATACCATATGTGGGATGTGAAAAGGATAAAGTTAATGATATTATATATGTTATTATACTGGAATTATAATATACACTTATATCATTATGATTCCATTCCAGAAATATGAAATAGAAATGGAAGTAGCGTTCATGCGTACGTACGGCTTACCGTCTCCATGAACGGTGCATTTCATTTCTTACCTCTAAATGTGATGTGATATTATAAATACATGTATATGCTGAATATATATGATATATATGTTATCCAAATCATTAATATCATTCTGGATATAACGAACCTTTGACTAAATTAACAACATGTAAGTGTAAGAAGTCTATTTTTGACTTAAGAACCAAATACCGACAAAATGAACATTATTAACTTAAATGATTACATGATGTTCATAACATGGTATAAAATGAATAATGAACTTGAAAAAGGTTCTTAAGCAAGTATAGATTAACTTAAGTTTATTATTCAGGAGATTAAAGAACGGTCGGGTCAAGTCGGATACGAGGTATGGGACTTCGTCTCAATCTCCTTTCATTGAGGCATATTTTGTTTTATACACAACCTTCTTTTATACGGTGTATAAACCCCTTTGAGTTTTACGTTTATTCAAAAGGAATCTTTTTTATACGAAGCGTTTACTAAACAAAAAAAGGGAATGTTTTTGTCATACGTATGTGGCGGCAACGACTTCTCCGCCGTCGTGACCGTTATTTGAGTTTCGGCTTCCTCTACAAGCCATACCTTCTTTTTAAAAGAAAAATAAATACCATGTTTTAATTTTCTTTTATTTTTGTATCGAAAATGGTTTTCATAATGTTTTTATATCAATGTTTTGTATTGATATCTTGTGATTGAAAGGTGGGAATGTTATGTTTCCTTTATGCATGTTTTATGTGATATGATTATGTTGAGGTTCTTGGGAATTATTATGAAAACGGGTGGTTCCGTGATAAACTAAGGGCGGGTGAGCCTGATATAGCTCTCCAATGCATTGGGTAACGTGAAGGAGTGAAACGTTAAGGTTTCTCTAAAGAGATTTAGGGAATATACTGTGATGGGTATTCCAAACGTAACCAAGAGGGTTACTCCATACGTAAGAATGTTATGAATGCCTCAAGTTACCTTTATGTCTTATGATTTCTATGATTTATTCATGATTTGATGAGGTATTTTAAAGTGATTATGTTTTATGGGTAAATTATGATCTCATCCTTATGTATATATGTACCCATGTTTCCTTTCCATATTTTTATATCCCTTATTGAGATTATTATGCTCATCCAAAGTTTTTTTGAAATGTTTTTCACAGGCAAGGGAAAGGTACATGATATGATGATAGTGTCAAGGAAGTGTCAAGAAAGAATTCATGTTTATTTTAAATATGTTTCCATTTATGGGAATGAAGAATACTATCTTTATGTAACCACTTTGTTTATATGTGGAATGTAATGCAAGTTTTATGATCTAATTCTCTAAAACTCTAAACCCGAAAAGATCCTCAATGTGTAATCTTGTAATAACTCAAGATTAAGTAAGGTTTAAGGATGGGGCCTTATAGATATGAAAGATACCTAGAGTGTATCTGAAGACTCCAGTATCTATCGTGAATCAAGATCCGAGAAAGAAGAAGTCAATTTAAAAGAAAACATGTGTTTTATGGCATAAATTGATGAGGTACACTCATATTACTCTTCTGAATCAAACAATGAATCAAATTCTGAATCAAGACACACAAATGAGAAACTTGCCGCCTACTAAAATATGCTTGAAGAAAGATATGACTCACTATTTAAGAAACATAAATCACTAAAAAACAATCATAAATCCATTTCAGATGAAAGAGATACAATGCTGAAACAACATAAGGAATTAACTAATAAATACAATTTGATTAACTCTAACAATATTAATTTTGAATCAATAATAAAAACACTGCAGGATGAAGTAGAATCTTAGAAACAGGATGCATTGATTTTTATAAAAGGAGAAAATTCATGAAATGAAATTCTTGGAAAGACTGTCATTAAAAAGGAGAGATTTGGAATTGGCAGTAAAAGAGAAAAACCTAAGCTATATAAAAATTATTTTGTTCCTAGCTCTAAAAAGGTTAATTGTAATTTTTGTGGGACAAAGGGACATATAGCTAAAAACTGTTTCTTAACACAACCTCAAATTTGTGGTATTAAGAAATCCTATGTTTCAAAAGATTTATATGATTCAGCTGATTTTAAAATAACAAAGAAAATCTAGATACCCAGATCATTGCTAGCTAACACACATGGACCCAACAAAATATGGGTACCAAAGCAATTTGTTTAAATGTCTTTGTAGGTATTAGGCCACCAGAGAAGAAAAGATGTATGGTACATGGACAGTGGCTGCTAATGAAATATGAGTGGAAACTCATTTAATTTTTCTTCACTCACTCAAAAGGAAGGAGTACTTGTCACATTTGGTGACAATGCCAAAGGAAAAATCGTTGACATTGGAACTATTTGAGATCCAAAAACAGTCTCAATCAACAAAGTACTTTATGTACAAGGATTAAAACACAATCTGATAAGTATCTCTCAACTCTGTGATGATGGATATACTATTGATTTTACTGAAAATTGTTGTACCATTTCTAAAGATAAACTGTTTAAATTTAAAGCACCAGGAACTGATAATGTCTATACTTTGGATTTAAATTCCTCGTGTAAACAGAAAGTAAACTACTTGACTGCTAAAGTAAGTGAATCTTGGATCTGGCATAGGAGACTTGGACATTGAAATGTATTTGTTTTGCATAAATTATCTAAGAAACATTTAGTTTCTGATTTACCTAGTCTCAAATTTGAAAGTAACAGATTTTTTGATGCATGTCAACTTGGAAAGCAACATAAATCATCCTTTAAATCTTTTAATAAAGTTTCTACATCTAAACATCTATAACTTATTCATATGGATTTTTTTGGACCCTCAAGAGTAGCAAGATTAGCTGGTAAATTATATGTATATGTTTTAGTTGATGACTATTCTATATTTACATGGATTTTCTTTTTGAAATTCAAAAATGAAGCTTTTACCTTATTTGAAAGTTTCTGAAATATGTTCAAAATGAAAAATGTTTTAATGTAAATTCACTGAGAAGTGATCATGGTGGAGAATCTGAGAATCAGGAGTTTAATTCATTTTACTCAAATATGGGTATTAAACACACCTTCTCTACACCAAGAACACCTGAACAGAATGGGATTGTAGAAAGGAGAAATAGAACAATTCAAGAAATGGCTAGAACGATGTTAAATGAATATAGCCTACCTATATATTTTTGGGCAAAATCTGTGAATACAGCTTGTTATAAAATTAATAGAGTTTTAATTAGACCTATTTTGAAAAAGACACCCTATGAAATATGGAATAACAGAAAACCTAAAGTAAATTACTTTAAAGTTTTTGGATGCAAGGTTTACATCTTAAAAACCAAGGATAATCTTGGTAAGTTCGACCCAAAATCTGATGAAGGTATTTTCTTAGGATATTCTGCTACATCCAAAGCTTATAGAGTTTATAATAAGAAGTCATGGATTGTTGAAGAATTACTTCATGTGAAATTTGATGAATTTTATCCCTTTGAGAAAAGGACATATCAAATGGATGAACTTGACTCTAATGATAACATGAGACTTGAGAACTTAAAGCATGATTCTAAAAATAATATAAAATAAATTCAGTCTAGTTCAGAGGAACATGATACTAAAGAACCTTTAAATATATTACTTAGACAGTCTATAAACCTAAAGAATCACCCTTTAGAAACTGTAATAGGTGACCTAGAAACTGGTGTTCAAACTAGAAGAAACTTAGGAAACCTAGTGGAATTCTCTGCCTTCCTATCTCAACAAGAACCCAAGTCTATAGACGAAGCTTTAGATGATGAAAGCTGTGTAATAGAAATGCAAGATGAATTAAACCAATTTAAAAGAAATGAAGTTTGGGAATTAGTGGAAAGACCTAAGAATTATCCTGTAATAGGAACCAAATGGTTCTTTAGAAATAAACAATATGACCAAGGAACAATAACTAGAAATAAAGCAAGATTAGTAGCTAAAGGATATAATCAAGAATAAGAAATAGACTATGATGAGACTTTTGCGCCTGTAGCTAGGTTAGAAGCCATTATAATCCTTTTAGCCTATGCATCTGATATGAATTTTAAATTATTTCATATGGATGTTAAATCTACCTCTTTAAATGGTTATTTAATGGAGTAAGTTTATGTTGAGCAACCTCCTGATTTTGAAAACTCCCAAAAACATGATTCTGTTTTTAAACATACTAAAGCTTTTTATGGCCTTAAAAAAGCACCAAGAGCTTGGTATAAAAGATTAAATTCTTTTCTTTTGAAAAATGACTTTACTGTTGGATTTGAAGGTCCAACACTATTTAAGAAAACTGTGAAAAATAATGTTTTATTGGTTCAAATTTATGTTGATGATGTAATCTTTGGATCAACTAATAAAACCCTTTGTGATGAGTTTTCAAAGATAATGCAAGAAGAATTTGAAATGAGTATGATGGGAGAATTAAATTTATTCTTAGGACTTCAAATATTTCAAAAAGATTTTTGAAATGTTTTAAATCAAAGAAAATAAATTAATGATTTACCTAAGAAATTTGGACTTGAAAACAGCAAGCCTTTTACAACTCCTATGTGTACTAATATAAAACTTGATTTGGATGAAACTGGGGAATCAATTGACAACAAGTTATATAGAGGTATGATTGGTATCTTACTTCTATCAGAACAAATATAATGTATTCAGTATGTCTTTGTGCTAGATTTCAATAAAATCCTAAAGAATCTCATCTAACTGATGTTAAAAGAATTTTAAGGTATTTAAAAGGAACTATTTTTCAATCTCTTCTTTATCCTAAAACTTCTGATTTCAATTTTATTTCATATTTAGATGTTGACTTTGGAAGTTATAGATTAGATAGAAAAATCACATCAGGAACATGACACTTTTTAGGAAAGTCTTTGGTATCATGGTCTAGTAAGAAACAACATTCAGTTGCCCTGTCAACAGCCAAAGCAGAATATGTGTCTGCTGGCAGTTGCTGTGTAGAAGTGTTGTGGATAAAACACACTCTTATGGACTTTGGATTGAATTTTAATAATACACCTATTTTATGTGATAATACAAGTGCAATTAATATTTCAAAAAATTCTATTAGTCATTCTAGAACTAAGAACATTGATATAAGGCATCACTTTTTAGGAGATCATGTTATTAAAAAGGATATATTTTTAGAATTTATAAATACTGAAATTCATTTAGCAGATATTTTTACTAAACCACTTCCCACTGCAAGGTTTAATTTTATTAAGGGGGAGCTAGGTTTATTTAATTTTAAATAATTCTAATTTTTATTTACTTTTATTTATTTTTGTAAATTTTATTTTTATTGAATACTGTTTAAGATTTTTTTTTCTTTCTCCATATGCAATTTTTTTTAAATATATGTAATGATTAGTGATTACACGAGAATAAAGTTTGTCAGAGCCTTTTCGACTTCTAAACTGCTTCACTTCTATCGAAACCCTTTCAAAATCCAAAAACCGCACATCTGATTCTAAACCCTAATCTTCGAACCTCTGAAACCCTAACCTTCAAACCTTCAGAGACTCTCGAAGAAATGGTAAGGACTAAAAGAGCCAGTGAAGCCGAGCCAAGCAATGGAAAGAGACAATGCTCCGAGGGAAGAAAAATTTTATAGGGTAAGGTAATTGATCTCGACTGGTTATTTCAGACAAATATGTTGTTGAAACAAGTGATGTCATTTCAAAATCTTGAACAGATGTTCATTAGTTAAAATACAGAATTTTTGTATGAAGTAGAACTTATATACCTCTTCAAATATGTACAGTTTAGTCTGGGAGATACCAAGGACAGTATGATGGCTAAGATAGAGGATAGGGATTTCTCAATCTCATCAGTAGAGATTGGTCAGATTCTTAACTGCCCTCATGAGGGAGTTTTTCATTTTAATTTGAAAAATATTAGAGATTCTATGCATAAATCTGAGGACATCATGTATTTTCTTTTTGGTACTAAGACTATAAATAAAATGTTTATCAAGGATTTGGAGCCTGATCAGAAAATTTTGGTCAAATTTATACAAACTGGAATAGCTCTAAGAATGGCAGAAATGGAAAAGATTTTGTACCCTGATATGTATATACTATTTCTTCTATTAAGTGATATTAAGTTAAACTTTCCAAGATACATGATAAGGTATCTCAATTACTGCTGTCAAAGCGATGCCCGGATGAATTTATACCCTTTCGGTCGATTTATTTATAAACTTATGTTTAAGAAAGACATGGTGAGATTAGTGGATTCTCGAGTAAACTATAATCAAAATAATAATCTTAATGCTGTAACTTTAAGGAAGGTTGGATATTTCTGGAACACCATTAAAGGAAAACGTTTTCCAGTAGGAGCTGAGGAAGACTTAGAGAGTGCTCAGGCTCAACCTGCTAAGTCCAAGGAGGGACAAGCTGAATCAAGAGTTAGTAATGTCGCAAGAAGAATTCTCTCTGAAGTGGAAGATGCTGAAGAAGACAGAAGTCATGAGGGACTTCAATAAAAAAGAAAGAGACCTGTCAATGAAGAAATTACCTCCCCTGCATTGGAAACAACAACAGAAGCTTTATTTTCTTATTCTTTTATAAGAGAAGCTATTGTTGATAAGACCATGGAAGATGTTACAGAAGGAACAACCCCAGTATAGGGATCATGATTTCAAGAAGAAGCTCAAAGGAAGACTCAGCAACAAATTCTAGATGATGTTGAAGTTACACTTCAACGAGAACAAGAGACAGAGGCAGTGCCTGGTGAAGAAGTGGCCAGACCTCAGGAAACTACTGAAGATATTGTTCTTGAAATTCCATTGGAAGAAAAACATGCATATGAATGTGATGAGCATGCTTCTGAAGCTCCAACAGAGGTACTTCAAGAGGATTTTTCTATGGAGGAGTTTGAAAACTCTAAGGAAAATCTATGGACCAACCTTCTCAGGACAGAGAAAAAGAAAAATCTGATGCTGAATCATTACCTTTGGTACTGCTGCATCATCCAGAGCATGAGAATATGAATCAATAACAGGGTACCTCTGATTCAAGGAAAGAAGAAATTGAAGAACTGTACAGAAAAGTACCTCAGTTGGAATCTGAGAATGTATTTCTGAGAAATGCCTTAGACTTAAACATTTTAGATTTCAAAAGCTAAAAGAGAGTATAGTCTCAAGGCAATAAGTTGAAATGTTTAAAGAGGATATGTTGACTGCTGTTACACAATTGAAATCTGAAATGGATCTGAAGTCAGATTTATCAGATCTGACATTGTTTATGGAGAACCAATTTGAATTAGTTGCAAATAATGCTGTTAGTGGATCAGGTACTTCATCTGATTTAATCATAAGGATTCAAGATATTACAACTGTGATGAGAAACATGAATGATATGTTACAAGATATTCAATGTAACAGTGATCCTTTACCAGTGTTGCTGGACAATCAGAAGTTTCTAGTGGATCAACTGACATCTAGTGATCTATCGATCAAAATCTTGATAAATCAGTTATCAGAGAAGCTATCAGTGTTTTTTGAAAAAGAGGAAATGATGCATGAGTTTTTTAGAGTCAATTTAATCGAGGATATTCATATGACTCAAGATAATAGATAGCTCATTATCAAACTTGGAGATGGGATGATGAAGAGACTCAGGGAATAGTTTACAGAAATCAAGTCTGCAATCCAGAGGAGATAGAACCTATTTCCTATCTTACCCAAACCTTGATTCTTATGTATATCATTTTCATGTATATACTGTTTTTTTGAATGAAAATTTCCTTCATTGTTTATTTGTTTCTTTTTATATTTGTTTATTACTGTTTTAAGTTAATATATTCCAGTATACCAGATTTAATTATTGATAAACAGTTAATAATAAGCATTTACCTATAGTTCAGTGCAACATTAAATGTGTTCAAATCCTTTCTTTATTATTATTTTTGATATCACAAATAGGGGTAGAATTTTGATATATACAACATCGTTTTTTTATTTAGGGGTATAATTACACGGGAAATTTGGATAACCACACCATTTTATTTTACAAAACTATTTCAATGGTTTCTATGTATTTAACATTTACATGAGAAATTTGGATAAAATTTTTTTTCTTCTGGGGGAGTTATTTTAAAATAATTTTTCTAAAATTAAATATTGTTTTGTTCTCTCAAAATTCTAAAACTTTATATAACTAATTTTGAAAGTTAATTTCATTTAAATAATTTTATTATCTTATGGGTTTTGTGATCATAAAAAAGGGGGAGATTGTTGAGTAAAGTATTGTTTTCAACAACACATAATAATATTATTTAAAGGGGGAGATTATTGAAAATAATACTCTATCTCTTTATGATAATTTCGATGCTCACAAATACCCTTAATTATTTTCTAATGATTTTATTTAGTATTTTTAAGGAGTTTATTAATTTATTTTACGTTTGAAATAATGAGAATTTATTACTTGTTCGGAATCTGCTTTAGCCCATCCTGGAATCACTGTTCATACCTTACGTGGATAAATGTAGCGCGGAATCTTCTTTAGCACATTTTGGAATCACTGTTCATACCTTATGTGGATAAATGTAGCGCAGAATCTGCTTTAGCGCATTCTGGAATCACTGTTCATACCCTACGTGTATAAACGCAGCGTAAGGATGAAAAGCATGTATAATTTTTGAGATAAGAGAAAAGTATGGTCAAACAACCATACGTTTTTAGCAAAGTATGGAAGAAGAACCTTACGTTAGGAAGGAACCTTACGTTTTGTTTATCAGCAAAGTATGGAAGGATAACCGTACGTAAGTACTAAACGTTACGTTTGTTTCTCAAAAGTATGGTTCATCAACCTTACTTTTGTAAACAACCATACGTTCTTGGAAAAGTATGGATCAAGTAAAAGTATGAATAATTTACTGTACGTTTGAGAGTTGAAGAAAAAGTATGGATGATCAACCCTACGCTTATGATTCAACCTTAGGTTTTCAACTTTACGTATGAAGACTATGCCATCAACCCTACGTTTAGAGGCCACGTCATCAACCTTACGTTTCACGTCGAAAATTTTAAAAGGCGATATTTTTATGCAGCGGTCAACAAGATGATTATTGGGCGGATTTCAAGCTAGATTTAAAGTCGTTTTTAAACTACGACATTGACTGATTCAAATCTGGTTTATCAATGGATATAAGATCGAATTAAAAGGATATTTTTATGCCGAGTCTTAAGGGAAGTTGCGACTTCTCTGTAAATTCAAATTTTTGAATATCGCAAATAAAAAGGTGACTTTTATGGATCTAAATGTGCAGGAGATGTGCTCAGCTTCATTATATATGTTCTCTCTGAAACACTAGGTACAAGTGTGTATGGTGATCAATCTTTTATAAAAGAGGTGGAAAATAGAGACTGAAAAAAAGCATCTAGTTCTACTGATTCAAAAAGTGCATCAAAGATCTATTTGTTTAAGAAGAAGGAACTCGATAGAAGATTCACTTGTTCTGTATTGAATATCTACTGTGGATATACTACTACTAAAGTTGAGAACTATATATCTATATCAACTACAACCAGATCAACTCAGAATTGATTTGTTTTTAAAATCAATATTTTTAGAGACGACGATCCATCTGCTGTCAATTGATTTATGTTGCAATTGTGAAGATCAACTGGAAAAATTAGTTCTGAAATTCTTTTTATTATTGAGTATTAGCTTCTCGTTCTAAGCTGTGTAGGTTTGTATTTCCACCAGAAGGCTTTGTTAGCCTGATGATTGTAAAGGTGTCAACTGCCTGTACTCAGTTGTGAACCGGTCTGTGGAAAAGAGGACCAGATAGTGAAAATAACCAAGCTCGCGGAGTTGAGTGTTGGTGGAGTGGACTAGGGGCCTTCTGTTCCCCGAACCATTATACATCTTTGTGTTCTTGTTTTTACTTATTCCGCTGCACAATCAGATCTGATAAATTATATAAGACAGAACTCGTTCAATCAATGTGTTACCGAAAAATTGTAAAAGACACAATTCACCCCCCTCTTGTGTATAATCTGTAGATTTAGATCCAACAAAAATAGTTGGTCCTAGGACACCAACTCCCACTTGGAGTAGAGCCAAAAACCTACGACTTTTAGTCCACTTGACCTCCCATGATAATCATGTTTTTTTTTGAAAAGAGGATTTTTCCAGAGATACAGCATGTTCCATTATTTAGAAATAATAGTCACTATAACCTCACCTATCTAAGGAAAACCACCCAATTTTTGATACTTCCTAAGTATTTTATTCATCCACTGATGTGACCTTGGATATTTTGTGAGATCCACTATTGTAGTATTATGATGATAACATGTGATAGGATATTTATTACTAGGAACTATGTCAATATATTGGATTAAGTTTCACATCCACAATTCTTTATTAGCTTCCTTATAAGCTACAATATATTTAAAATCTAATATAGAATATGTGACAATAGCCTTCTTCATGCTCTTCTAGATCACATCACCTACATTAAACATAAATATTTATCCATTTAGTGATTTCAAATCAACATGATCTATTTGTAAACTAGAATATGTATATCCTATGAATACTGTTCATTATATCCTCTATAATCAAGGAATATATCCTTAAAATGCATATAGTACTTAATGATAGTCTTAACTGTCATCCAATGGAGGTCACCCAGGCCAGCAAGATATCTACCTACCACACAAAATACATAGGTGACATCTATCCTAGTACATATAATATCACACATGAAAAACCCAATCACTAGTAGATTTGGAATACTTTCCATTATGTTTATTCACTCATGTGTCTAAGGAAACATTTTCCTAGGAAGATTAATGGCATGTAATGATGAATAAAGTATACTATTATATTTTTTAAAACTAATCATCTTTAATATTTTGTCAATATATTTACCTTGACTTAGGCTAATAAGTCTATTATATTTATGATGATGGATCTTGATTCCATGCATATATGTTGCCTCACCGACTTCCTTCATGGAAATACATTTATTTAACCAGGCCTTAATTGACTATAAGAATGTTAATTTTTTTCCAAAGAGTAATATTTCATCAATGTATATTATTATGTAAATGAACACACTCCCACTAAAATGATTATAGAAACAATTCTCACGTTTTTTCTATATGAAACCAAATTCTATTATGGATTCATCAAAATGAATGTTCCATGAACTAGATTATTTCTTTAATCCACAAATAGATTTTTTCAATTCACATGTCTTGTTGTAATCCTTTAGAGTCACAAACCCTTTGGGTTGCGACATACATACATATTCCCTGTGGTTCTCATTAAGGAAGGATATTTTGATATCCATTTTTAGAATCTCATACTCATGGTAGTCCATAATGAAAAATATAATTTTTATTGATTTTATCATTGAAACTCGTGAAAGGGTTTTATCGTACTCAATTAAATGACACTATTAAAACCCTTCTATAACCAATCAAAACTTATATGTACTAAAATTTCCTTCCAATTCTATTTTCTTCTTGAATATCCATTTAAATACAATTATATTTACATTCACTGGAGTTCTACAGAAATACAGACTAGGTTTTGGTACATGGAAACAATTTCATAATTCATAAATTCTTTTCACATGGAAAGATCATTCTTAATTACTGCTTCCTTTTAGGTTAGAGGATCATTATTATAAACTAATAATGACACAACTTGAAAATGGACCTATTCCCAAGGTTTTCCCCAAAACCATGGGGATAGGTCCAAAAAAGTACCCTATTCCCATGGTTTTCCCCAAAACCGTGGGTATAGGGGTACCTATCCCCATGGTTTTGGGGAAAACCATGGGGATAGATCTGGGCTAAAATACATATACCCATGGTTATGAAAAACCGTGGGTATAGTCTTCCCGTGTGTGCGTGATAAATTTCTCTTTTCTGTGGGAAGGGATTTTTTTTGGCGGGAATCCTATACCCATGGTTCTTCCTTCTATACCCACTATTTTTATAACTATATTTAACTAAATATATATATATATATACACATAGGTGATTTTATGGTAGTGGTTATATGTGGTGTCTGCAGCGAAGAGGTTGCGGGATCGAAACCCGCTGCCTGTATTATTTTAGGATCTATACCCCTGATTTTGAAACCCTGGGTAAACACTGTTGACACCGTGGAAATTGGATATGTTTCATTGACACAATGTAAGAACACCTATACTGACGCCGTTCCAGCCCAGGGTTCCCAAAACCCTGGGTATAGGTTATACCCACAGTTTTGGGGGTTATACCCACGATTTTGAACCGTGGGTATATGTCGTTTTTCCAGTAGTGTGAGTCACCATCATTGGTGACTAGAGAACTATAACATTCTAGTTATCTACCCCCTCTTTTACTCCTATATAGTACTTGTGTCTCTAGAACAAAATCTTCTTCCATGAGGCTTTGTGGAATCTGTTCCTATGACAACTATTGTGTACCTTGGGCCTTAAATTCATGAAAGTCTATAAAACCTCCCCAATATCTTTCAGATATGTTCTACCTCTAAAGGATTATGTCATGTGATACCACTATTACTTTTTTATCTAAGGGTTAATATAATTAATTTACCCTTGTTTCCTTAGGATGTCCTATAAAGGTACATTTTGTGCTTTAGGAAATACGTTTTTTACCATAAAAGGACTTAAAAAATGCTTCAAAACACCACAAATTTATGTATGACAATACATGTTTCATGAAATTACATAATTTTTATGGTATAGAATCCACTACTTTAGTTGTCTCTTGGTTTATGATTTGTGCTGCTGTTTGTAACACATATCACCAAAAGGGTAATGAAATACTCTTATTACTCCTCATTGATATCACCATGTATAACATGGTGTGGTTCCTCCTTTCACTTTCTTCATTCCACTGAGGTTTATATTGATAATTCAGTTGAGATAGAATCAAAACACCCATAAATAATCAATGAAGTGTTGATTAAGATATTCTCCACCATGTTCTGAGTAGAGTTTCTTAATATTATTACCATGTTGGTGTTAAAATCAATTCTTATATTATTAAATTTATCAAAATGAATCAAAATTATACCTCATCAAATTTACAAATACATATATACTAAATTCCTCAGTAAAAGTTATGAAGTATTTGTACCCACCCCTTTATTCAACAAGAAATGGTCCACACACATATGTATGAACAAATTCCAGGAATGTCTTTGGCCCTTCCACCATTTCCACTAAATGGGGATTTGGTCATTTTACCATTTAATCAGTAATGACATACACCAATTGGTTTTAGTTAAATTGAATATAAATATCCATCTTGGTATAATTTATTCAATCAATTTTAATTTACATGACCCAGTTAGTTATTGCAATGTGAGGTGTGGTATGATTCATGTGATGTATTTTCATAATCAATTTCCAATACATGGTTCAGGAAATCTAAAACATAAATACCATTATTTAAATATTCCTCAACATAAAAACGAAACCTTTTATAAAATAAGAAACATTTATTCCAAAAATTGAAAAAAATACATCTATATGTAGTCTGGATACAGAAATAACGTTTCTTGGTAATTGATGGAACAAAATAACAATCATAAAAAACCAAAATCATTCTACTTTGAAACATGATGTGATAGTACCTAATAGCTACAACAATAATTTTATCTCTATAGGATGATCACATATCTATATCCTCTCAGTCAATTCTTCTAAATCTACGTGGTTCATGTATTTGAATACATATGCGAGCACCAAAATATTCATCTGATAACCAATTTTTAGAAATAGATAAATATCACTCTATAAAATATGCACATGAAACTTCCCATTGATTCTTTGGATGGGTTTTGTTTTTCTTCTAGTGGCCCTTCTTTCCACTTGTAAAAAACAGATTCTTATTCCCTAACTTTCCATAGTGATCTTCCTCTTCTTAGTAGGGCGTGAAGAATCTAAGGGATTATAGAAATTATCTTTACATTTCCATTTTTTTAAAATAATAACGAAGGCATTTTCATGTATTTTATCCTTATATACTAAGTGAATAAGTTTTAGAATATTAGGAAAATACTTCTCAATGTTGTTCATAATAAAATTTATAGAAATTTGGATAAGATCTAAGCAGTGATTCAAGAATAAGATTGGTATATAGATCATCAGGGTGTTTAAACCCTAGAATCTTTAGGTTACTGATGTAGCCAATGAGATAGAATATGTGAGGCCTAAATGGTTCAACCTATTAAAGATTAATTTGAAAGAGTTCCTTATAAATCTCAAAACTTTTTTTTCAAGGTCTCTCCTATTAATGTCCATGTAGGTTCTCAAGCATGGAGTGATCATCCACGTTTTTGTGAGACTTAACAAGTTCACTAAACATATGAGACAACGTAAAACATTGAAAGTTAACCATATTGTTAATATGTTTTTCATATTAATGTAAATATTCATCACTTACCTTCTTGGTAGGCTGATTAGTCATTGAGGATTCTTGCATGGAAGATTTCCATTCGCGACACAACACAACCCGTAGGCATTTGAACCACTCCTAGAAGTTACTACTTGTGAGGATATGGTATTTATCTAATATAAATCATTATTATGGTGTGGATGAAAAACTTTCCATTTTTATAAAATTTAAAAGAGTATATTATTTGTACATTTATTGATAAAAAATTATTTATTAAATAATTAATTAATTTGTTTTATTAAATCTCCCACTATTTTATCAAGTACCAATAGTCCCCACCATTGAACTTGATTTTATATTTTTATAGGATATTATAGTGGAAATGATCCATAATCTCTTTTGAATAACACCAATGAGGGTTGTTAAAACTACTTGAAGGTATTTAGGCAGTTTTCTCGTTTCCAACTAATGGAATACAACCCCTTGACCCATTGAGAGGACTCCCCAATCCTGAAATCATAATTTGGATTTCCTCTACACTTTCCTCCAAGTTAAATCAAGTGAAGAAAGGGTCGCTTCTCTTGATTTAATATGGTTAAGTCAACCCATGACCTAAATAAGAACTCCACATTAAAATTATGTGTCCCAACGAGGGTTAAACAAACACTTATTTATAAGGCTATAATTCTTAATTAATTAATGGAAGTCCAAGTCTAACTTAATATTTATTTGAGGTATTTTAATTTATTATGCATAAATTTTATCTTATGTTATCCATTATATTTCCTATTAATATTAAGTGTATTTTAATTTATTAATTAACAATTTTAGATAAAAAATTTAACCACAATTCATTTATTTAAATTCTACTTTTTCACAGTAATTTGTTTATTTATGTGATCATGGAATTTCATCCATAAAATAAATAATGCATAGAGGGAAGTTAAAAAATAACTAAATGACATACTCAGGGGCATTTTTATTTGTTGATTTAATGATCATAAATTAAATCAACCTATTACCTTGGGTAAATAACTCATATTTCTGGTCTTGGAATGAGTTAAAACGTTTCACCATTCCACCTTTGTATCATACGGTTTGAAATCATTATGGTTCTATCTTGAACTACATCCATGTGTATTTAGAAACTCCATTAATTAAAAGTATTTATAATTCACATGTTGGTGAGGGGAACCAAAGTATTTATTAAAAGGGTATTACATAAATATGCTTGGATGTGCAGGTTAGACATAATAGTAGAGGGATGGATTTCTTGAAGACCGTAAAAATTAATTTGTTTTTAAATAATTGGAAACCCATGTAATAAATTAAATTAAAATTTCCAACACAGACAATGGTCTTGGTCAATATCATGAATAGCCATATATACAACATATACAAATAAGTGTACTAGTTAAAATTCATTTAAATTCATTCTTTTTTATTAATAAAAATGTTTTTATATTAATTAATTAAATAATTCAGTAATTAATTCCATTTCATCTTAATGACCATCAGAACCCTCTTATTGATAATCATAATTAAAAAATTAATGGAAAAAAAATTGAAGAACCAATAATTATAAATTTATTAAAATAAATTAATTGAGAGTTAAATTTTTTTAAAAGCATTATGAAACTATCAAACACAATAGGTGAGAATCAATAAAATAAGGTTTTAATGTTATAATTGTCAATTTATTTTAATTTAATTCTAATAGTAATTGGGAGACTACACAATGTGTACCATCTAGCTACATGATGTGTTCCTTGGTTTTTGTGTATCTAGGTTACACACCCAAGGATTTGATATCTTGAATCAATAAGGCTACATGGTGTGTACATGCCAACTACACATAATGTATCTTATTTTCATGTTCCCAAGAAAGTAACCTAGGATTATTCATGTATCTCTGAGAGAATAAACATCATATACAAGATAGCTATATTCCATGTGGATAGAATTTCATGTGTCTATACAACCCTTTGAAGAACTCAGCATGTTCTTTGGTTAGGACTACACAGTGTGTACAAGCCAGCCATGTGATTTGTGTCACGCATGTTGTGTGTCCACATAACTCACCAATTGGATCAGTGCATATTTTGGATGAAATAAATGTTTAACTACAGGTATTTTACAATTTTTAAATGTTTTTTATATCATAAATGATCCATGATGTTAGTCTCAAATGGTTTGACCATGTATAATGACCACACAGATTGCACAATTTACACTCCTAACTAATGTTAACAACACAATATGTACGTCATCTAATTGATGTGTAATATGAAAATTCATGTTCTAGACTGGATAAATCTATATATTATGTTCAATAAATGAAACACATGTAATTAACTACTTAGTGTTCCATATATTTCATGACAAATCCATGTTCAATTCACATGGCTACACAATCCGTACACTAGATACATGTCATGTAACCGGTTTTACCGGTCAAATATTTGACACTTCCCAATTTGATCTCTGGTTATTCTCTATCTATTATTATACCTTTAAGATAATTAAACACTATGATAAAATTATTAATATGTTAATGTTAGGTTAATTAAAATTAGTTAAAGTTTGAAAATAAAGAATCATTAGAAGAACACCATTTAGAGGTGCTAAAGGATCTCCCTAAAAGAAACCAGAATACATGTAGTATTCATCTTAAATAGACACCATGTACATTTTTTCTGTGTTCATATCTTCTGATAAATCCATATAGATACGATGAAATCTCATCTTTGATCGGAAAAATTGAATCAGTGTGTGGATTTAGATAGATTTTAACATGGATCAATGAACTACACATTGTGTAACTAATGTACATCATGTCTAGTCACTATTTTCTCATAGTTGAGAACAAAAGGTTTTACCAGCAATCCATGTATTGGATATATGACATGGGGGCTGTCATACTATACAAATCTGAGGTTACATGTCATGTATTTCTAGTACACACCATGTACCTCAAGATTTTCCATATGGTAGAGACATGCCCAACCTTAAGTCATGTTCTATGGACATGGGTAGAAGAAAGTACACATAGTGTATTTTATAAATGTTGTGTAGTCTATTGTAGATGGTGTTCCCAATTATTTTCATGGAGAAAGATTAAATATATAAATAAACATCTTCACCTGTGTTTCACGT
This sequence comes from Viscum album, assembly GCA_963277665.1. Classification (NCBI taxonomy): domain Eukaryota; kingdom Viridiplantae; phylum Streptophyta; class Magnoliopsida; order Santalales; family Viscaceae; genus Viscum; species Viscum album. Next base: position 156,421,193 of record OY728150.1, read on the forward strand.
GTCATTTTTTTAACAGTATATTCCATGTATTGGGATTGATAATTTTATATGTTAAATTTAATTACATATTAAAAATTTATATAAGAAAATGATATTGAATATATGTAAACATTTTTACATTATTGATTTTAAATTATTTTTTTAAATTGAATGATGATGGCGAGTTACAGATGCTTGGATGGAATTAAGAAAAATGAATTAATTTGATTAATTCATGGTATATTATCTTAATTAAATAAAAAATCAAAGTAACTGATAATAATATTCAAAATGTATTCTTTTTTTCATAATATGTGTAGATGATCCTAACATTATAACATCGATTTTTTTTATTGGTTTCTTTTAGTTTATTTTGATTAAATAGAAATGATTTCTTGCGAGCCATCCCATCCCCATTATTATGTAACGACCTACATTCATGTGGTCTCTTTTATCAAAACCCTCTTTATCCAATCCACTGGATCCCATAACCAATGTCTGATTAAAATCTAATGTATGGATGAATATCACAATCAAATGGAGGAAGTCTGAGTCAAGGAGATGATGTGAAACCAATCAAAGTTATACATTTGAGTCAAATATGTTATGCTGCAACATGAACCAAGTTATGGTTCAATGTGTTTTCCCCTATAGTCAAGGGTTAGATTATCATACTCTAGATAAAGTAAAAATTTGATAATATAATGATCATTCAACATATATTTTTTTTTATTAGTTTCAGGGTTAATTATTCATAGTTATATATATGGAATGATCACCTAATAAATGAATTAACCAGAATGCAAGATGTAATAATATATAACTGGATTATGCATAATTTGTTTATCATACATGGTTAATCACATAAGTGAAATCCATTTCATATTAACAACACATGTGAAAATATAAAATGAGATTTACAAAAAAGGATTGAAATCCCTCAAATAAAATATTATGTTAGTTTAGCCTTCCACTAAAAAAGTAAAAATCTACCTTATAGTTCAATGTTCATGACTAACACAAGTTAGGGTGCTTTCAATTATCATGGAAAATTTAACTTGAAGTTCTGGGTTGAATTAACGTAGCTTAAATTAATTGTTGAATGCCCAAGAAGGGATTATTGTAACTATGAGGGAAAGGTTGAGGAAATATTTAAAAAGAATTTGAGTATTGGGATATCCACTCAATGTATAAAAGAACTATGAATTAATTTATTTGAAAATTTATGCCTGTCTAAAACCCTCCAAATAACATGTCAGACCCAATTTTGGGTTATGAGAAGGTTAATATAGATCATTTCCACTAGAATTTCTAAGTGTAAAAATATTCATTAACTGATGATGAAAGATACTAGGTTTTAAAAAAATAGTGGCAGATTATTATGAATTTAATTAATTTTAAATTTATTAAAATGTTTTAGTAATCAAACAAGTACTAATTATCTACTCCTAATTTTGAGAAATGGAAAATAAAATGATTTTTAACATATCACCATGATCCATACATGATAAGTATAACTTCCTAACCAGTATGAATTTCCATGACCAATATAGGCACTTTAACATTATACTATGCTAAAAATAGAAATTATACATATTTTAGGACTTACTTCCTCAGTTAATCTGTAAAAAGAATAAAGTAGAACAAGTATCTATTTATTTGAAGCATGTGGATGATGCTATTGATGTTTAATTTTTAATTCAATCATCCAAGTCCAATTATATTCTAAAACAATATTAAGATATGGGTTCACAAAGAATAATTTATCACCTTAAAGATATCTATTAAGAGAAGTTGATATTTGGGAGATATAAGATCACCAATGCACTGTTCACATACAAGATTAGAGATTCAGTGCCATCTGGTGCACATGTAGTCAATATTATTTTCTATACTGAGTGCCTATACATCTTGGGTTTTAGGATCCTTGATGAGCTTTACATAGATCTCATTTTTTTTCATTATTCAAAAACATGTGTAGACGTATTGTGAATTACAATATGAGAAATAGTGAGTATACAATATTATATATAATTACACTTATTTTTCTAGTTGATAAAGACATGGGGAAGGATAAAACCCTTTATCCTTTTTGAAAATAAGAATATGAAGACCAAGAAAGGGGGAAAAGAATAATACTAAGTCTAAAAATTTGAAAAACCATCCCTCAAAGAAGAAGAAGATCCATAAGAAAGGAACTTAGTAGGATGTGTTATGTTTTTCACATGTCAAGAAGGACCAATGGAATATGAATTTCACCCAACCAAATAAGTAAGGGGAAGATTTAGGTGAAAGTATTATTGAGTGTAACATTTAAATTTCTATAATTTGGGTATAAGATCTGACTATGGTTATCACATTTGTATCCAAATAAAAGAACCAAGAAGATTTTGAAAGATTAATTTGTATGAGGTGGATCTATGAGATACAAATAGAGAGAGGATGTCTACTCTTTCCATTAGAGACTACCAAATCACATTTTCCATAGCATTAATTTTGGTTTTAAAGAATTATTATTATGTGACTAGTGTTACCAAGAATATTATTTATGTTTTTTATTTAGATATGGATAGATTAGTGTCGAGCTTTCGAAATAAATCCTAATACTTTTATAAATATAGAATATATTACGGTATGACTCATTTGAATAACAGTTTTTATGTATTAAATTATGAAAACCAAATATTGGAAATTGATTAAGAAAAAAAATACATGTGACTCATATAACAACCATTATGGAATCACCATGTTGATCATGTAAGTTTGAATCATTTTATAAAACTATATCAAAATTTTTACTTAGACTCTTTCGAGATTAATCCACTTGAAAGTTTTCACACTTATTTATATGGTAAGATGACCAAACCACCTTTTAGTGGTCAAGGTAAAAGATCCAAAAATATATTAGACTTAATGAACAATAATGTGTTAAGACGTTTTCAAGTAGACGATAGAGGTGGATTCTAAAACTTAATTAATTTTATTTATTACTTGATTAGGTATGGATATATATACTTGATTAGGTTTAAGTCTGAATCCTTTGAGAAGTTCAAAGAGTTCAAGAATGAGGTTGAGAATATTCTTGGTAAGAAGATAAAGAAACTTTGATCAGATCAAAGTTGTGAATATCTTAACAAAGAATTTATCAACCTTATTTGGGAGTTTTAGATTTTATCTTAATTTACTCCACCTTATATACCATAGTGGAATGGTTTGACAAAAAGGTGGAACCGTATCTTATTGGACATAGTAAGGGTGAATATGAGTCACGAAACCTTCCATCATCCTTTTAGGGAAAATTATTATAAATGACGTTATACTTACTAAAATCAGCACCATGTAATGTATTCAATAGAGTTACCTTTTATTTATGGATTGGAAATATTCTTTGTTTAGTAGACATTCATTCATGGGGATGTGAGGCATTTTTTAATGATTTCCCAAGAAACAAACTAGAACCTCGTGGAAAAAAGTGTATCTTTATATGGTATCCCTAAGAAACATGGGGATATTATCTTTAAAATAATTTTGAAAATAAATAACTAACATAAGAAATTCTATATTTTTGGGGAGGGATCACATCCAGAATGATAATACTCGGAGGAAGTCTGACTTCAATAAAGATGATGCTCATGATATTCAAGAGTTGTTAAAGGAACTGGTTCCATATGTCCCCATTGAAGAAGTTTGTATTGAAACACAACTACTATATAGAATAAATAGATAGGTAATATAAGATTAGAGATATGGTTTTCTATTCACTAATGATGGTAAATCATTATTTATGGACAATAATAATCTTCTTTTCTATAAGGAACAAATATAATGCTCATAACCTTCAATATGGAAAGAAGCCTTGAATTCTGAGATGTATTCTATGCATCAAAACCATTTTGGGTTCTAATAAATCATCAAGTTGATGTGAATCCTATTGTACGTAAATGGGTATTCAAGAGAAATATGTAAATGGAATGTAAAGTAAATAACTTTAAATCACATCTAGTATATTAAGGGTCTATAAAACATCAAGTCATTGACTAAGATGAAGCATTTTCTCTAGTTTATTTGTTTACTTCCATCAAAACTTTGTTTTCCTTGAAGCATACCATGATTTTGATATTTGTAAGATAGATTTTAAAACATCTTTCCTTGATATTAACCTTCAAGAGGATGTGTACATGGCAAAACCAAAAGTTTTTACGACACTATGAAATGAAAAAAATTTATATAAGGTTCATAGATACATTTATGGATGAAATCAATCATCTAGTTCATGGAAAAATTAATTGAATAAATCCCTAAAAGAATTTTTTTCATTAAGGATGAATATGATCCATGTGTTTACAAGAAATTTAGTGGGAGTATAGTAGTTATCATTATAGTACATGTTATGAAATATTTCTATTTGAAAATTATATACCATACTTATAAGTGGTTAAGGTTTGGTTGAAAAAGTTCTTCCCCATGAAAGAATTAGGTAAAGTTGGATATATTATGGGGATTATGATCAAGTGTGATAGATATATGGGGATAATTAGAGTGAAGATACTAAATAATGATTGTATGAAGCAATCCAAGATTAGATTGGTTCTAGTGTCACATCGTATATGCATTTCCAAGAAAATGTGTCTTCAGACATAAGAGAAAATAGAGATAATGAGTAATATATTATATTAATCTATGATAGGATCTATCATGTATGCCTTGTTATGTATGAGCGTTGTCGTTTCTAATGATTTGATCATGGTTGGAAGATATCAAGAAGATCCTGGTGAAAATATTGGGATTTGTTTTTAAGAATATCCATTATTATCTAAGGAAAGCTAAGGGTATATTCCTAGTCTCTGGTGGAGGTGAAGAGATAATAATTGGGTGTTATATAGATTATAGATTTTAGATAGATCTGAATGATCTAAATTTCTAGTTTGGAAATAGATTTTTTCTCAATAGAGGAGCTATGTGATGGAAGAGTTTAAAGCATCTGGTTTTTGTCAATTCTATAGTAGTGTTTGATTATGTTGTGTCACGACCCGACCCAACGGGGCTCGAGCCGCGACTCCCCAAGCCCGCCTCCAATAGGCCAGGGGCTGGCGACTAGCGCCGAGTAGGCTATCACACACATGGGAGGCATTAGCCTAAGGTACCTGTACACACGCACCCACAAACACCTCCATGCAACAGTACAGAGATATAGAAACGAAAACGTAAATGCATGCATACAATCTATCCCAAACCAGAGTGCAACAGCAAAAGTACAAGGGAAAAACAGGGCCCACCAAAAGAAAACACAAAAGCGTATCCAACCTGCTCTGAAGAAGGGGAACGCTGCCACAACACCCGCCGGAAAGCTCCCTCGGCACAGCTCCGGTAAACACCCCGGTCCACTCGCTCACTAAGCTTCGCCTACTCCGGGTCCTCCTGGGAATCCGTGAAAAGGCATGTGGTCTGCACAAGACACAAACATGTGCGGGCAAAGCCCGTGCAGGGGTGAGTATAAACATACTCAGTAGGCACCCCAAAAACCCAAAACCCAAGGGAGCAACTGAAAGGCAACAGTCCGCTCAACCCAGCCAGAGGGAACCCAGACGAGAGAGAAACTCCATCTCGTGACCATCATCGGCTAAACACAACTAGTCAGCTCAGCTCAGCTCAGGTGTATGCCCATACATACACCTTGAACAACCAGATATACACAGCTCACGCCACAAAGCCACAAGAGGTACCGACCTCATCACCAGCAACTGTCCACAACCAGGAGAGTACACCACGAACACTGTCATACCAGATGACACTCATCCGAGAGATACACTCCATCGGGATACTCGGAAACATCACAGACGCTCACCCGAGAGACCACGCTCATCGGATAACATCACTGAGGAAACATCGCTGAAACAACATAACCACCAAACTCCTCGGAGAGGGGATCGCCGCTAGGGTCCGCTAGGGGATACCAAGACCCACTCCGGTATACGTAACTCACAGATAGGGGATCACTCCCAGGGTCCGCTGGGGGATACCACGACCCGATCTGGCATACGTAGTTCTCACAGATGGGGGATCACACCCAGGATCCGCTGGGGGATACCACAACCCGATCTGCACTCGACAGAAGCTTCACACTCAGATAGAGGATCATCGTCCATATAAAGATGGTCACGACGATATCGGAACCCTATCTGGTATAACTCGCGATGTAGGGGATCGAACCGACGATGCCACAACCCTACCGAAACCACGCGCTGAGTAGGGGATTGCATAACCAACGATACCGCAACCCTACCGACACCAAGCGCTGAGTAGGGGATCGTATAACCAACGATGTCGCAACCCTACTATAAACATCATGCTGAGTAGGGGATCGTAAACCCGACGATGCCACAACCCTACTATGCACGACCCACCGCGTAGGGGATCATATTCCCGATGATGCCACAAACCCTACGGGGTTAACCTGCTAGATAGGGGATCGCTGCCCGTGAATAAGTGGTCACAGCGATACCAAGAACCCGATCCAGGGTAAAGATGCTAGAGGATCCACTCCGGGCCCACCGGAGGGATACCACAACTCTAACAGTTTAAACATCCCATCGAGAGGATCACAAACCCATACGAAGGTTGTGATACCACACGAACCCTCGTAGGAACGAACCAAGGGAGAACCCTCAACCACTGCTGGTCCAAACGTCGCTAACCCGAGCGACTCGCCCCAAAGCCACACTGCGCACCTCCGAAGCCAAAACCGAGGCCATCATCGCGTTCCACGCGGAAACACATGCAGGATAGGCTGTTTACTCGCCCGAAACGGAGCACCGGTGAAAACGACACTATTCACCGTAGCTAGCTCGTGCGGGGCCCACACAACGATCCCGAAACCCATCGGGCGGATCACACCACGGCGATCCCCTCGAAAAAACAAGCGGAATCGAGTACTCGCTCGCCCAAAACGGACACCTGGTGAAAAAGGTACTATTCACCGAAGGCCGGCTCGGGTGGGACCCACGCCTGGATTCTGAAACTCGTCGAACGGATCGAGCCATTGCGATCCTCTCGGAAAAACACACAGGATCGACTATTCATCCGCCAAAATCGGACTCCTGGTGTAAAAGCTGCGTTTCCCCGCAAACGCCAAAACTCGGCCTTGTGGGGCCCGCACCCCGTTCGCAGTCCCAACACCCGGAAACCATCTCAAAAAGTCCGTCATACCATCAGGGTCCCAACGCCACTGACGGCACGTCAAACGGACGCTTCGGGTAGAAGTTACAACGGCCCGAAGTCGTAAAATAATAAAATAATATTATTTTGTACGACGTTTCTAACTCCCGGGCCACGATCCCGAACCATAAAATTCTCAAGGTGATTTCAAAAGGTCCGTCTCGACGCAAGGAGCGCGTCGCCGCAAACGGCTCGCAAATCGGAGTTACGGTTTGCGAGTTACGGGGGTTTAAAGAACCCCCGGAACAAACTGGCCGGACAACCGCAGGGTCGCCGGAAACAACCGCGCCGCCGCCGGACTCCGCCGCGCCGCCGCCGCCGCCACCGGAAACCGCCACCGCGCCGCCGCGCCGTCGCCGGATTCCGCCATGGCCGCCGCCGGAAAACCGGGTTTTCGCCGGAAAACTTCGGGGAGCCACCGAGAGCACCCCGGTGCTCCAAATTCAGATCCGAAACATGTTTTGGAAAGCTCGGGACCCAAACTATACAACCCATATGAAAATTTGAAGAAAAACAACACAAAAACGGGATCCAGGATTGTAAAACTCAAACCGCCTACCTCGCGGGCGAAACGCCGACGTTCTGCCTCAGATCCGCGCTGCCGAGCTTCCGCTGCGCACTCCTGGAACGTCCGCCGTCGAATTCTGAGCTCGTGGGCGCTCCGTTTGCTCGATTCGGCAGAGTGGCGGCGAAGAACGGCGAAGAACGACGAAAAACGATTAAAAGGGGGGGGGGGCGCTGATATTTATATCAGCCACCCGCTGGCGCCAAACTCGAATCGGACCCGACTCCCGATGCGAACAAAAGTAAGGTCACCCCTACGGTAAACGCGCCGTTCTGAACGCAACGGCGGTCTCAGATTTTCCATCCGAGACTCCGTTCAGAAGTTATTTGAGCCGACGCTCGCACACAAACTTGGCACTTATTTACGGAAACGCCCCTGGTGGCGTTTCTCACCGCAGGCCCGCACCCGCAAAGTTTACACCCCGCCTAGAGTAAACGGCACGTTCCGGACGCAACCGTGCACTCAGATTCCCGTTCTGAGCTACCGTTTAGGAGATATCACACCCCTGCCACGTGCATAGTATAAAAATACTTAATATTTTTATAATATTAATTCCGAGCACACCGGGCCTCGGAATCGCACGCCGCCTTCACGCCTAGCTCTGGAATTATTCGTAGAAATATTCCAGAGTCTGACAGGGCCAAAAACCCAAGTCGCTACATCCTCCCCCCCTTAAAACTTTTCATCCCCGAAAAGCCCCAAGCACAAGGAAAGCGACTGAACTCTCAACTGGGTCTCACAAACCAGCGAGCTCACCAACAACAACCACTCAGGGTCTTACCAACGCCCTGAACAAAACTCGAGCAAGCAACAAAAGGAAAGAGTACCGCTAAATAGTTTCTGACAAACTACTGCAGTAAGTAGAAAGACACAAGGCGTACCTCTATCCAGCTACGGTGCCTCTGGGTCAACAGCCTCCAGGGAATGCAACTGTCCTCGCCCTTGACCACCAGCTCCTTGAGCTTGGCGTGGACCACCTGGGGGTGGGGGTGGTGGCAACTGATACTGCCTACCACCGCCGCCCGCTGCACCAGCTCCGCCGCCATGTCCGCCGCCCTGCGGACCACCTTGCTCGAGACGCTGCCTCTGCCAAGGCGGTCCATCGACCGGCTCCCTCTCAGCAGCACGTCGGGTCGTACAATCTCTAGCAAGATGTCCCCGACCATCGCAAGCGTAACACCGCCTCTCCTGCGGCTGACCAAACCTGGTCTGCGAGCCCTGTGAGCCCTGAGGCTCAGATCCTCCATCCTGGGGTCGCCTCCTGAAACGTCGGCCACGTCCAGACCCCTGAGTCTGACGTCGGCTACCAGATGCCGATCCGACCGACGAAGTCTCCGCTCTCGAGTGCCCAACACTAACAGGCGAGATCTTCTCGGCCAGAAAGCTCTCCACCACCAGTGCTCACTCCAGCACTCCAGCATAGGTGGGCATGCACAAGGAAACCACACCTGCTCGGATATCCCTGCGTAAGCCCTGCTCGAAGGTCTGAGCCCTAAAGAACGGGTCTCGAACCATATCTAGGGAGTAGCGCGACAGGTCTGTAAACCTCGCTGAGTACTCCGACACAGTCATGCTCTCCTGTCGAAGCTGCAGAAGCTCCTGGATCCGCACTGACCTCAGTGTCACCGGATAGAACTCCTCCCTGAAGAGCTGCTCAAACTCTGCCCACGTGAGCGTCTCCTCGTCATGGGACTGCGTCACCAAACTCCACCATCGCCTGGCAGAACCATGCAGAAGGCTCGCCGCTAGGACCACCGTCTGATCTGGAGGTGTCCTCACTAGGCGGAAAACTCGGGTGACTGCCTCAAGCCAGTCATCAGCTGCCTCGGGGTCTGGATCACCCCGGAACCTCAGAGGTCGCTGCCTCTGGAACTCGTGTAGCGCACTCAGCCTGTGTGCAACCTCGTCCTGCCCCGCCGGCATAACCAGCTGCTGGTCCAAACGTCGCTAACCCGAGCGACTCGCCCCAAAGCCACATTGTGCACCTCCGAAGCCAAAACCGAGGCCATCATCGCGTTCCACGCGGAAAAACACGTAGGATAGGCTGTTTACTCGCCCGAAACGGAGCACCGGTGAAAACGACACTATTCACCGTAGCTAGCTCGTGCGGGGCCCACACAACGATCCCGAAACCAATCGGGCGGATCACACCACGGCGATCTCGTCGGAAAAACAAGCGGAATCGACTACTCGTTCGCCCAAAACGGACACCCGGTGAAAAATGTACTATTCACCGAAGGCCGGCTCGGGTGGGGCCCACGCCTGGATTCCGAAACTCGTCGAACGGATCGCGCCATTGCGATCATCTCGGAAAAACACACAGGATCGACTATTCATCCGCCAAAATCGGACTCCTGGTGTAAAAGCTGCGTTTCCCCGCAAACGCCAAAACCCGGCCTCGTGGGGCCCGCACCCCGTTCGCAGTCCCAACACCCGGAAACCATCTCAAAAAGTCCGTCATACCATCAGGGTCCCAACGCCACTGACGGCACGTCAAACGGACGCTCCGGGTAGAAGTTACAACGGCCCGAAGTCGTAAAATAATAAAATAATATTATTTTATACGACGTTTCTAACTCCCGGGCCACGATCCCGAACCATAAAATTCTCAAGGTGATTTCAAAAGGTCCGTCTCGACGCAAGGAGCGCGTCGCCGCAAACGGCTCGCAAATCGGAGTTACGGTTTGCGAGTTACGGGGGTTTAAAGAACCCCCGGAACAAACTGGCCGGACCACCGCAGGGTCGCCGGAAACAACCGCGCCGCCGCCGGACTCCGCCGCGCCACCGCCGCCGCCACCAGAAACTGCCGCCGCGCCGCCGCGACGTCGCCGGATTCCGCCATGGCCGCCGCCGGAAAACCGGGTTTTCGCCGAAAAACTTCCGGGAGCCACAGAGAGCACCCCGGTGCTCCAAATTCAGATCCGAAACATGTTTTGGAAAGTTCGGGACCCAAACTATACAACCCATATGAAAATTTGAAGAAAAACAACACAAAAACGGGATCCGGGATTGTAAAACTCAAACCGCCTATCTCGCGGGCGAAACGCCGACGTTCTGCCTCAGATCCGCGCTCCCGAGCTTCCGCTGCGCACTCCTGGAACGTCCGCCGTCAAATTCTGAGCTCGTGGGCGCTCCGTTTGCTCGATTCGGCAGAGTGGTGGCGAAGAACGGCGAAGAACGACGAAGAATGATTAAAGGGGGGGGGGGGGGGGGGGGCGCTGATATTTATATCAGCCACCTGCCGGCGCCAAACTCGCATCGGACCCGACGCCCGATGCGAACAAAAGTAAGGTCACCCCTAGGGTAAACACGCCGTTCTGAACGCAACGGCGGTCTCAGATTGTCCATCCGAGACTCCGTTCAGAAGTTATTTGAGCCGACGCTCGCACACAAACTTGCCACTTATTTACGGAAACGCCCCTAGTGGCGTTTCTCACCGCAGGCCCGCGCCCACAAAGTTTACACCCCGCCTAGGGTAAACGACACGTTCCGGACGCAACCGTGCCCTCAGATTCTCGTTCTGAGCTACCGTTTAGGAGATATCACACCCCCGCCACATGCATAGTATAAAAATACTTAATATTTTTATAATATTAATTCCGAGCACACCGGGCCTCGGAATCGCACGTCGTCTTCGCGCCTAGCTCTGGAATTATTCGTAGAAATATTCCAGAGTCTGACAGGGCCAAAAACCCAAGTCGCTACAATGTTGTGTCTTTCTATGTAGTCAATATAGTAGTATGGATTCAAAAAAATTCTATGTACTTGATGTGGGTCCTATTAGTAAAGACCCTATCACAATTTATGGTTATAAAACTATAACTATGGGTCTCTCCTAAGGGAAAAAGTCATAAAAACGGAAAAAACATATACCTTTTATTTTTCATATCATCGGTGATTTTATGCAATGAGGTGATGTCTCAGTGGGAATAGTATCCATGGATGGAAACATGGTGAACCCATTGACCAAGGCTTTATCTCAACAGATGCATGGGTATCATGTGAGATGTAGTGAAATAGAAGTTTCTATTAGTTGGATCTAGTGTAGTGGTATTATATTAGAGTTTGTTACCTAGAACCAACCTCTTTAGTACTTTATTACATGTTTTCATTATTGGTGATTTTTTCTCATCACATTATTAATATTCATCTTCATGAAAATTGAATGCAATAATTTATTAAGAATATATGTTACAGTAAAAGTTCATAAGTGTTCCTTGCTATTATGAGAACCTAGTGCTTCTATGATAATATTCTTGAAGATATGTTTTATGTTTAGATGATATTGTATGACAGGAAAAATAAAATATTGGATTTTAAAGGTAGTATGTAGATAATATATTGATACACCTTCTTATGGAATTCACCTTGGGTAATCTCTTAGATATGAGGTTATGATAACATACCCATCAATAGGAAATCCACATTTCCATGTGTTATTGGATGTTTCTATATGACAATGTGTGTATAGATCCCCAGACTTTAGGATTATCATTTAAAGATATCATTAACCATTCACTTTGATGTATGGATGAAAAATATTATGACATATTCTTGTTGCGATGTATGATACATTGGGCGTGTCTCCAATGATTTTTCAACAAAGGATAATGCGAGAAAGGTTTTATAATATTTTTCCTTGATGGTATTTGAAATCTCATTCCCTTTTATAGGAGTTTAAATACCTACATAAATCCATTACCATAATTTTTAGTGGAAGATTTCTTTTGAAAAAATTCAAAAAAAGGCATCAACCATATTAGTTGATGGTACCGGCATAGAAACTTCTGGATTTGAAATATCATAGTAAAGGTACTATATTACATGGTATAAGTTAATAAGAGGTTGAATGTCTTGGATACATTAACTTATTTCTCTACGCTATCCGTGGCATGTTTCATGACAATAAACTTGAATTTTAAGTGGTTACACCTAATTCCACTGAGAAAGAGGCCTAGAGGGTCAGACACTAGGTGTCTTCACAATCTCTGTTAAACTCATGTATTGAATTTTAAAAGTTGTAATAAAAATATTTATTGGGTTTCTTTGATCACCATAATTTAATTATAATCCATTCAAAATAATATGTGTGTTAAATAATAATTATAAATATTTTCATGTTTGGAGAATATAATATTTAATATATATATCATAGAATAATGCAGTGACATTTATTTATTAAATAATATTTACTCAATGATCAGTAAATTTCAATGAGGGAAGGAAGACCGAGATTAATGGGATGAATTGAAATGGTAAATTTGATATTTTTTTATATTCTTAATACATTTCACATGTTATGTGGTTAACAATTACATTATTACTATTAATGGACTAGGGTTAAACATACAATATTAAATATGGTAAGGGTCTTGGGTGTGATCTTCTAACCTTAATCCTTCCATAATAAATATATAATTATATCACTCTACATAACTAAATTTGGGTGTGTATAATAGATATAGATATATCTAGAGATTTATAATGAGCACTCTCTCCCTCCTCTCTAAATACATTGAGATAACATCAAGAGTTCTTCTTGCTTCGAGAAGAAAACTGCTACGATCAACTATGAACCATGCAAGCGATCCTGATTGACTGTGAAAGAACCCAATGAATCTACAATGATGTTCAAATATTGTGGTGCTTGTGTGGATCACTTCTTGATGGATTATACACTTGTATCCTATATCACAATGGTGGAATAATGAGGTCTAATTAACTATAAAATCAAAAAAAAGATAAATTACAAGTTGAGGTGATTCTATATCTTATCATAAATTAATCATAAATTACATGTCAAGATCCACCTCTCATGGCTCGAAAATTTTAATCTAGTCAAGTAATATATGGATTTAATTGGACATGACATTTTCATCATGTTCAGTAGTGACAACAAGTAAATTTATAATAAAAATGAGTTTGTTATACCATCAAAGGATACTTCTAGTGGCCTGATAACCTTCAACTTCAAAGGATTCTAATAAGATATAAAACTTTTAATGATACATTTATATATTAAAAAATAATTATATTTATGGATGATTTAGTTTGATAAAGAGAAAATAGAACTTGTTTTTATAATCAAAAAATGCTTTCGTTGTGTATGAAAATACTTCATTATGAGTGAAATAGATTTTCGTATAATATATATTACTGACACAATAGTTATTAAGAATGATATAGGAGTCTTATAGTCCATAAAGATGTTATTAAATAAATTATTCTCCCTGAAAGACTTAATTTTTAAGTATAATAAATTCTTGGGATCAAGATGCATCATGCTAGATCCAAGAGACTTCTTGTACTTTGTTAAGGTACATATATTGGCATGATATTGAAGAGATTAATTATATAATAACACAAGAGAAGATTATTGTTAGTGTCCTATCAAGGTAGTTTCCCTAAGGTGGGTGGGGGTGAATCAAGGTAGAAAAGATTTTAACCCTCAAATCCATTAATTATTATATTTTTATCTTGATTTAAGGAACAATTATTTTCTCCCCTTTAGTTTGTCTTTGAAAGTGATGAAATTAACAAATAGAACATAGAGAATTTTTCTTGGTTCTCCCTAATTGTGCTACTACAAAGATTATATGATTAATGATGATTTATGAACCAAAATAATAGAGAGTAGTAATTATTTTGGTTTAAAATATGGTACCATCTCACTGACCCTCTTAACTCATAGTTTAAATAAGAATTGAAATCTGACTACCTCTCAACAATGTGATGAACACATTGTTCCCTTTGTCACCTCCTTACTTTCTGTTGAAAAGTGATGAAAATAATGAATTGAACATAGAAACTTTTATGTGGTTCACCCTAACCAGGTGAGTCTAAGGAGCATGTGATCAATGATATGTCAACACACCAAAATAATAGAGTAAACTAATTCATTTGGTTTACACAATATAATAGTTTTAATTACCCACAAAACACATTATTTAAATAAGATTAGAAATCTCATTTACTCTAGACAAAGATATGAACTCATTATTACATTTTTCACCTCCTAATTCTTCTTCACAAGATTAAAATATCGATAATACACCTAACAGAATGAGTAACTTGTTCACCCTATGATGATGTTACTATGAGATAATACTACTAGAAAGTACTCCTTCTTCCATTCTCTTCATCCTCCAGAAAAATTATTTTTTCTCTATCAAGGCTCTCCACATTTTGATATACTCTAATCACTTTTCATTTAAATCTAATGTTTATGATTGAATATCTCATTCTAAGGATTTTTAAAAGTGTATCATATGACAAATGGGACCATAATGTTCTATTAAATTTGAATTAGAAACTTATAGATCCAATAAATAACTATATATTTCAGTTTCTAGCTAAAACTGCAAGCTAACTAAAACTACCTCACTACATCATGGTATGATGATCTATTGGGGAGCATTCTCCATTTCTCATATAATACAGAGAGGTAACATTCACTATGGTTCAATCTAGCACACTATGGCATGGTAACATATAGTTGAAAATATCCACAAGTCCCGTGCATTAACTTCACATTACACCACATTATCCGTCACGATCTCATTCTAAATCCGTGATTCAATAAACATGTTAAAACATAGATAATTATACTATAGTGTGGTCTCATGTGGAATTAAAGATCCCTCTAGTCCTTGATTCTGTTAAATCTGGGCCCTCAAAAAATAAAATGTGTATCAATGATGTGGATGTTTTCTCTTACATAAAGGAATGTGGAATATCCATCTGTCTATAATGTCGAAACCTTGATTTTTACAAGGGAACCAAATCTTATAAAAACCCCGAAGGGGTCCTACATCGTGGTTTAAATGACTGTGGAGTGTCTAAAAAGCTATGACTTTCATATTATACTTTCCATTGTAAATACAATAATCTATATTTTCATATGTCTTTTAAAAGGTAATTAGAGTTTGATTGGCACTGATTCCCACCTATAACTTCCCATTCTAAGAATACATGAGAGGCTAGAACCACATCTCACTAATTTACCAACACCATAGTCTCCTTCACATGCACCTATTTCTACATGCATGGGTTCTTACTTGTACATACCCCTTTCAGGCCCACTCAACTATGTATCACCTTATCTCGGCCACCCGCTTATCTAGAGGCACCTCAGGTGTGGTCCTTGAGTGGTATTGACTATATTTTTTGAAAGTTCCAACAGACATTATTGCATAACCATTGATTTTATTGTGTAGAAAACACATTAATTAACCTTATATAATCTCCTCTATAATGTATCTAGCAAAAATATTATTCAGAATTCTCAAAGATAACACATTCTACAGAATGGAGAAGGATATACAGAATGGGGTATGTATTCTAGATAGAACCCTTATTCAATATATTCCATGAATTCCCGAGTGAGGAAGGATAATCATGAATCCATAAAAATACTCCAAGAACCAGCTAAACATCGTTCTTCAACTAGATTACAAACAGAACTCACACAAACCTCTAATGGTGTTTTGGGAAACAATATCCCCCTTTTTGTTTGATGCAAATTCCAAACAAAATAAAACCACGACATCACTTATGTCATTTCATAGGACACACCAGAACTACATGTTTTACCTTTTCCATCAAATATTTGACAAATGATTCATCAATCATAGAATCTAATATCACCCAAGACAAAACTTGATGTGATAATAAAGAGAAAAAAATTAATTCTCATGTGATAACACATCATTAATTTTAAAGTATCATGCCTCCATCATATTCCTTCGACCCCTATATTTTCACAAAAACCTCTAACCCCTTGAGTAATTATTCCCCCCATATGTAAAGAATATATCCCCCCCTTTATAAACAGACCCAAATATAAATTCCTTGGCATTAAATAGAGGAGGTTTGGAAACCCTTAGCATGATCCAAGGGAAGAAAATATGCATTTCTCTTGAAGAAATTTATATGGGAGAGTGGGGGTCCCCTTTCTAAGTTTATCTAAAGAGTTGTATTTTTTTGGACTCCAAGATCCAACTGATTATGTTTGATATCATATTTTGTGAAATATGTTTTCATGATATCCACCACTTGATCTCATGTTGATATATATCCCATCATAAAAACTTTTTATCCACCTTATCCATTAATAAATTGTACTTTATTTCAATGTGATTTGAATACATGTGTTGAATATGATTTTTTACTTATATTTATATCACCAGAGATGTCCCATATTTCAAATTAAATACTTTATAAAAATACCAATTTCTTTACGTTTTTGATGCATTCATATCAATTGAGTAAAAAATTTGAGTTACTGCCACATATTATTCCTCTTTCGAGATTAAGAAAATAGAGTCCTACTTAAATATTTTCTAAGGGATAATATATCTTCCAATGTATGACACAATTCTAGATATAGATCTCCAGTCATCAATAAAACTGGACCAAATATAATCTATGTAGCATAATAATTGATGCTATGAATTTCTAAAATTTTATAATCCATAGTATACTGAATGATTGATATATAGAAGAATTGTTCACTTTGATTTTATGTGACTCTACTTGAAAAAAATCTAATATCTTGCTTCTTGACATGTGAAAAAAATACATAGGAAAGTGGATGTTATGTATATTAGGTTGGATAATACTTTTCCTATAGAGATTTTTACGAATGGCCTAAAGGCATTATTTTATTTTATTTTGGGATAATCCCCCTTTTAAGGTTTGAAGGGTAACCCTTACATGACCTGTAGGCCCAATGAACAAAGCCCATACACAACTCAATACATGACCTCAAAGGCCCAAGACTTGACACACATGAAACATTCCCTCCCCAACATCTCCATCTTGAAGGCTCCTAGCTCCCCACCCCGCATGGCTTATGGTATAACATTGCCCCGTGCAGAGCTACATGATGCCTGGTCTAGATGGAAGTTTTTATACCCTCTTATTCTTCTAATCCAGTTAGCATTGCTCTGGTGGTTGCTTATTTTGCATTGAATCCACGTATGAGCCTCCTTCGGTGAGGTATGTGCTTTTTGGTCTTTTTCTATAGACCAAAATCCATGTGACCCGATGGCCATTAGTGGTCTGAAGGCCCTATATCTTGAAGGCCCCATGACCCGAAGGCCTTTATTAGAATGAAGGCCCAAACCGATGGCTCGAAGGCCCAAATCGTATAAATAGTTACGACTGCTATAATACAGAATAATGCCTACTATAATACTACTACAGTACACTATGAACTTACCCTCACACGGATTTTATCATGGGTCACTTGGATGCCAAGAAGGAGTCTCTACCACTCGAAAACTGGCTCGTTGGGTCCTACAGAGATTCACATCAACATTGTCACTTTCAAAAAGTTTAGCTAGTTTGATCTGGGTATATTCTAGAGTATCTAATAGAAATTAATTTTTCATTTTAATGTTTTTGAAGAACTACATGAAGTATTTTGTTTGGGAGATAAATGTCCCACCCTTTTTTTGAATCCCCTGTAACCCAAGGAAGAATGACAATTTACCAATTAATGACATTTCAAATTCACACCTCATCAAATCCAAAAACTTCTTGAATTTCATGCAATTAGAGACTCTAAGGAAGATATTGTCAACATACACAAACATGACCATATAGTTTCCTTACTCATTATTTATATATTGGTTTTAATCAACCCTTCCTAGATGATAAGCGTGATTCCTTAGGAACTAATCCAACCTTGAATACCAAATCTGTCATGCTTATTTAATACCATTTAAATATTTCATCATTAAACACACCTTACACTTATCATCATCAATGATAAAACCATAAAGTTTCTAAATGTATAATTACTTTTCAAGTAATACATTTAAAAACTATGATTTTACATCAATTTGAGGAAATTTAAACCCTTTTTCATAGACATTTATAGAAATAATCTAATGGATTTAGGCTTGGACAGTGGTAAAAATGAAATGTTGATGTGAATCCAATAAATTTTGGAATATCCAATAAACATGAGATTCTCCCTATTCCTTATCATTGTTAAATAGTTATTGAATTTTTTTTAAAGAAATCCACTTTCTTCTGATCACATTTTTGTTCTCTGTCCTAAACACAGTTTCCCAAGTCTAATTTTTTTCAATCTGATCAAGCTCTTCATTCATGTATTTTAATTAACCTATATAAATAGAATCATTATAAAAATATTTTGGGTCCACTTGAGGAAAATGTAATGTTCTATGATGAGACTCAATCCTTTGAGTTGGAAACTAGGATATCTGATCAATCGCTATGTTGTTATTAGTGATTTCAGGTGTTCTAGACTCTTTACTTATACTAGTTATTCTTGTTGTATATTAATAACCATCAAGGATCACATCATATATCCCCCTATGGACCCACTATAATCTAGAAACTTTTTTGTAGTTGTATACCTCACAATATACACTAGTTTTGTGAAAATTCTACACATTGTAAGTTGAAATCTATGTTTCAAAATCATAAATCAACTATTTTTGATTTACAATAACATTAAAACATTAAATCATTTTCAAAGATATTTTTTTAGCATTGATTTCTTTAATCTTGGATGAATATACATTGAAGATCCCTTCATATCCATAATCTTTGAACATTCTATTCATTTCATTTTTTAGTATGAAAAACACACATCCATGTACTCATAATTATTTACCTGTTGGATTCTTTTCATAATGGATTTTATATGGTGTCTTTTATTTAGTCAGATAACGAAATTCCTAATTAAATACGTAAACTACTGTTAATGCCATTTCCTTATAATATTTCCCTAGTTAGGATTTTCTAATGAGAATAGTTTTTCAAATGTTGTTAATGATATGATGTCGTCTTTCAATAACATTGTTTAGTTGAGAATTTATCACAACTAAAAATTGATGTTGAATCCCATTTATCTCTATATAACTTTGAACTTTGGTATTTTTGAATTTTATACCATTTTAGGTTAATTGTTTTTGAAATTTAAATCCAATCATCCTTTCATCTTTTCTCTATCATCAAGTGATGGAATTTTATACTTAAACTGATGAGTAATCATCATCAGCCAAGCTATATTTCTAAAATCATAAGTAAAAAAAACATAATACCTTTCTTTTATCAGATTATTTTGGAGTGACTGGTTTTCAAACATCCATATGGACATGTTCTTAAACATTCAATGAATTTTCAATATTTGAAATATTTATATTCTAAAACGTTTTCCTATTTTGGTTAGAGTTATGCGTATTTTGTATTCATATTTCAGCTTGGAATGTCACATGATCTATCAATCTTAACCATACTTTCTAAAAACCTAGGTATAAAGTTCCTAGGATACTTATTCCACATACTTTTTTCTTCTTTGGAAAACATACACCAATTTTATTTACTATTTAAATATAGATTCCACTTGTTTCATTATCATTGAAGAACAAGTAAGCCATTCTTTTATTTATGAATACACCCCTTTTTTCCAAATTCGATATAATGACCTAAGTCACACAACTAACTCTCACTCAACAATTTGTTGGAATGTCCTTATACTAAGACACATATATCTTCTAAATATATTTTCCTATATATCTTGACTTCCCAAATCCAAAAACTTTAATTCCTTTATCATTTCCAATCAAAACTATATTACCCATTTCATATTTTATTTTAGTAATAATATCTTTATATTCAGTTATGTGTGAGGTACATCCACTATTTTAACCCATATACTAGACATGTCTATTTCTATCAAAGAAAATTCAACCAAAAGTTTGCTTTTCAAATCATATATTCTTTCTACATGGCTACCATGAATATTATTTTAATGATTCGTACACATACATATATTTTGGTTTAGAAATTTATCTTCCATATTTCATAAATGAGAATCTATTTTCAATTTTCAATGTGTTGGATGAGGTTCTTGGAAATTGATTTCCTCCCTTTCGGGTATCATGGTTCACTTATAATTATACCCATAGACATAATAATCACATTCTTTCCATATCCTTCACACAAAAAATAGTCATTATAAGCATAAAAATATGATGGAAGGATTATTTCTAATTTTTGGTCTCTTTTTTCTCTAAAAAATATTTTTAGTGGAGAAAACATATTATATGTGTCCCAATATTTGAAAAAAATTACACATAATACTTAGTGTCATTCTCACATTTCCCAATACTTTAAAAATATGATTTTGAGATACTCCTAAATTTTCTTTCCTTCAAGTAGTTGATTCTTATACCTTGAAACATAGAAAAAATAACTCCTCTATTTTATTATACAACACAACATATTTCCATTTATTTTTAAAGAACTAAACCTTTGGAATGGGAATACAAACTTCAGTGGTTACTCCTAAGACCTTCTTATCCTCAAGTAGGATTAATTTCTTTGAGAAACTCGATATCATGTCTGGTGTAAGGAGTCATTTTAATTCTTTACACATCTTCCCCCAACCAATGAATTATTCTTCAAGTTATTTAGTAATACTAGTCTTTTAATTCATTATATTTTTCATAAATTATATGATTCATTCACATTCCTCTACTCTTCTCTTAATCTTCACTTCCTTTCTTGAGTTATAGGAAATTCCTGATTTACATTTGTCAATATATTCTTTCAATTCCGATTTATCTTCCCCCTATTGTTTCACATACAATATTGAATCATGATCAAATAAAGTTTCCTTCTTGGTTATAGCCCTCCATTTATCATTTTCATCAAGGGATGAATCATGATTAACTTTTATACCAAATATCCCCAAAAAAGCATTTTTCATCATTGTTGTCAATTTATGATTTTTAGAGAATATAAACTAATTTTTCTCCACATGGTCTAAAAAATCCTCAAATTCATCCACATAAGACTCATATGAACTTTAATATTCATGAGATTAAATATTTTTCTTATTGACTATTTTTTGGGATTCCCTCCTAATTTTATCATCATTAAAATTCTTCATCATAGATTCCTCATCATCTTCATCGTTAATATTTCAAAAACTTTTAACAGTGAGATGAATGACTTATTCACATTGGAAGCATGAAATTGGAAGATTTCATTTTAAATTTAAATTTCCTCTATTATGGTTATAGGAATGGAAATACATCACACCATTGACCTCATATTCATATGGATATAATTTAATATGGAGAGTATTAATTTCCTTGAAAACAATTTCTTGGGAGTTTTCTATTATGCTAGAATCATTATTGAAACTACTCAATTTATATGAGACAAGTTTACTATGAAGGATTTCTAGTGAAGCATATTTTATATTCTTGTCTTTATGTATAGAGAATTTAATATTAAACATTGGGGGAAGTCTCTTCAAGATTCATTTCATGATCTTAGTATCATCAATATCTTCTTCAAGACCATGTATACATCAGAGAGAGCATTTATATGATAAAGAAACACATCACCAGTTTCATTTATACTAAATATTAAGTATTCATATTTATTATATAACAGTTTTATATCATTAATACCCTCTCAAAGACCTTGAATACATCAAAAAGAGAATTGGGATGATCAAAAAACACATCAACAATTTTTTTTAGACTCACTATTATGTATTCAAATTTATAGGATAACACTTTTATATTTTCATCTCAAACATTTTAATCACCTTAATAATTATTCAAGAGTTTCTCCCACATGGAATGTGAAGTCTTTTAGGGAATTAACTTGGTGTAGAAATGGGTTTCAAAGGCTCTCCCTAATGAATTGATTGGATTTTAATCCACATCTAGTTCTTTGTATCCTCATTATGATAAGTCACCACTTTCCATGTTTAGTTAAATTACATGAATTTATCCTATATAAACGTCTATTCCCAATGATATGATGTTGTGTTTCATCTTGTCATCCATAAATTGTAAAATATTCCATAGAATATTCACGTTAATTTGTGATTCCCAACCACTACGTATTCCATAAACTATACAGGAAAAACTTTACCCTAGAAACCCCCTGTGATATCACTTGTTGGTCTCATGGCAAGAGAATTAACAAGAGGGGTGGTAAATTAGAGAAGTAAAAATTTTATCCCTTGAATCCATTTATCATTATATTCTTCTCTTGATGTGTGGAACCCTCCTTTTCTCTCACATACTTTCTATAGAAAATAGATGAATGAAATAAATGGAAATCATAGATATTTACATGGTTCACCCTAACTGGAACAATATAAAGAGAATCCAATCAATGATGTGTCTATAAACAAAAATTTGAGCACATTTCTTCATTTGGTTTACGTAATAGAGTTGTCTCACTTACCCTCTAAACTGACTATTCAATATAGATGACATAGATCATTGAATCTCAAAAAAGAGATGAACATATAGTTCCCATTGCCATCTCCGTGTTATTATTCACTAGATTAAGATCTAGATAATGCTCCCAAAATAGTATCTCTTTAAAACACTCTAATGATTCTCCCACTTGATGATACTCCTAGAAATTCCTCCTTAATCCTTACTTTTCCTCTTCCAAAAAATTAATTTTTTTCTCTTTTAAGGATCTCTACATTTTTGGAGACTCTCTGATATTTTCATTTCAAACCAATGGTTATGATTGAGTATTCTATTATTTGGATTGTTCAAAGTGTCCCATATTATTTTTTGAACCATAATGTGTCATTAAATCTAAATTAGACACCTAGAGATACAAGAAATAACAACCTATTTTAGTTTTGGATAAAACCTCTAGCATTCTTAAACTACATGTATATGGAATTATATGATTTTATATGACCTAACATTTTCATTTTTTCTTATACTATAGAATTTTATACTTCAAAGTGGTGAAGTATAACACTCTATAGTTGGGGGAACTTTATTTGACTAGATCCCCAAAACTCATGCATTAAATCTACCATTACTCTATGTTATTGTACATGATATTCTTTTAACTCCTTAATTCATTGAACTTGCTATGGTGTATCCGATTTTATTATGGTTTGTCCTCCAATGGAATTAGAGTTCCCCAAGGTCCGTGATTATATTAAATCTGGGCCCTCCATGATGAAAGGTGCAGCTAGGACATAAAATTATTATATTCTATAAAGGATTTCAGCATAGACATCTATCCATAATGAGGAAACCAAGAATTTTTTAGTGCCACCAAAAGTTATCAAAACTCTCGAAGGATTCCTATATCATGTTTAAACTGACAACAATATGGTAAGAAAATTATAAGTTCCCCATTATAATTTCCATTATAAATCCAACTCTATATATTTCTGTATGTCTCTAAATAGAACATTTGAGTTTTGTTGGAATCGATGCTCACTTATAACTTCCCATTCTGGTCCACAAGTAATAGGTTAAGCACCACGTCTGATGACCTTACATATGTTGCGGTATCCTTCTGACAAACCTATTCTTATACGAATGGGTTCTCACATGCACATACCCCAAGCTGGTCCGATCAGCTATATGGCACCCGAGATCGACCACCAGCTTGTTTTGAGGCTACTCAAGAGATAGTATTTAGTGCGATTGGACATGTTTTTTAACATACAAATTAGTAATATGGAATAAACATTTATTCTATGGCATGGAAAAAACTTTTAGTAAACCTATATTTTCTCATATATGGAATACCCGACTGCACTATGGTGTAAAACTCTCAAATAAACTAAATTCTACAGTATGAAGAAGGATCTATGGTGTGGGTTCTATCTTTTAGAGAGAAATATTCTTCAAAATATTATAATAACTTCTGAGTGAGTATGGATTATCATTTATCCATAAAAATCCAACATGAATCACTTGAACACCATTCTTAAGCATTTAAATAAACACAACCCACATAAACCCCCAAAGGAGTTTTGGACAACAATTTTTTAAAATTTCCCAAGGTGTTCATATTTATAAGAAAATTTTTTAATGGACACATTAATAATGATAGAGAATGGAAAAAATTCCATATGCATCTATAATATGATTGGTTATGCATGCCTTTCTATGTACTAGGCTAGATTTCACCTATACCTTAAACATGGGAGGAAGATGCCAAGATAACCTAGGAGGATGCCATTCGATGATAGCCATGACCATGATAATGTTCCTAATACATACTAAAAATATGTTCCGAGTTTATGGAGGAAATTAAGAGCTAGTCATCAAGGAATATGTAGATTCTAATTTCCAAATAGATCAAGATGATAAAAAATTATAATTGATATATATTATAACTCAAAATTGTGTTTTTGTGTGCCAAAAGAGATAAAAAAAAGATGTTTTCACGAATTATATAATATATTCCATGTATATTTTGGCTTTTTATGTAGCTAAGAAATGTTTAGATTAGAAACGTCATCCAAAATCATGAAGTTTTACTTGGTAGTAAATACCAATCACACTATATTGTGACAATACTATAATGGTGGCTCTTAAAAATGATCTGATGTCATTTCATCTGAAGTAGATAATAAATCATAAGTATCATCTCTTGAGGTATATTTACAAGGTATGTCATCTACCAGTAAGAAAATTTTCCATAGAAGACAATGTGGATGACCAATTGATTGAATCCTTATCTTAGTATAAGGATTAACATATTGCGAGAGCTGAAAGACTAAAAGTTGTTAGCGCTTTCATATATTCAAAGTGGGATTATATAGAATTTTCCATTAGAATCTATTACATTTTTTCTTAAAATTACATGTATATTTATAGATTTTAATATCAATGAATACCTTCTAACATATTGATTGTTATTTTACACAACATTAATGTTATAATTTTATAGTGTATCTATCCCATTGAAATGATCATAGAAATTTCCTTATATAATGATAACCTTGAAATTTTGTGATGAAATTCTTAAATAATATGTCATATGACCATATGATTTCATATGACAGGACATAGATTATGTAGATTATTAATCATGGGATAATTTTAGGAATATGGGACATTATCTCATGATGTTTTCCTTACTCAATTACTGGGGATTATAAAGAAAACCCCACTAGGAAGAAGTCATCATATTACATGTCAGTAGATATCTCAATCTACAAACATGTGTAATGATCATTATAATTTAATATTATTATGACTAAATTTCATGGTTCGTGTATTTAGATGTTTTTATATAAACTGTGATGACATTTGTTCATGGGTAAGTTAGGTATGTTGCGTGCATCACAAGTGACATTTTGTTAATGTATTAGTCAAGAAAGGATTTATATCCTCCAATTATGTGGAAGTTGAAATATCAACCATTTGATTGCAATAATTTTTTTGAAAATTTTTTATCTCCATGGTGTATATATGGGTTCTTTTAAAGAATTTAATGAAATATGAATGAAGCATATATGTTAATTCTTTATCAGATATTGTGAAAAAGAGATTATATTACACAGTGCACATTCATAGGTAGTTGTTGATGTTTTAGAATTAAATTATTCCTCTTTGGTTCCTTTACATGTTGTTAGTTTCTAATATTGGAATTTAGGTAGTTCCACATAATTCAAAGAAGTTATTTTTCTAGTGGGCCAAACACGTAGTGTTTATATTGATATTAATTAAATTTTAATTGAATTTAATTATTGGAAAAAATATTATTCTCTAAACTGTGGGAAAATATTTAGTAAGGATATAGTTATTGTATATATTCATTAACTATTTAATGAAAGATGAATATTAAAAAATATTTAGTCACAATACCATGAATATTATATTAAATTGTTTATTGAATGGTTAATATTTATTATTTATGTTTTCGTAAACACTGAGGAGTAAATACATATTTATTTATCAGTCTTAGTTGGAAGGATATCTGTAAAACTATTTATACATATAAATATTAATTTATTTGAGGAATGATGTTTATTTTATTCATGTGACATGATTTAAATAACGTAACAATATTATTATTTATATTTATGTTATATGTGGGGTTTTCTATGTATTATGAGAATAATTGAGGGCCTATGTACAATTATTTATTCCCTAATATATCTTTGTAAATAACTTATTAAATCATTTCCTAGGGATTGATGTGGCTGTGAAAAAACATCTTATTTAGATATTGCCTCAACTCTAGAGATAAAATTCTCTACAATTATACCAATAACCAAGAGAAAGATTCCTCATCATCCATATCCAATATTGAGGGGAATCAATCCTTCAACCTCTAAATATTGTGTGGTGATCAAAGTAATTAATTCAAGATGATTGATACTACTACAGTAAATCCTAATATATGATCAATGATAATTTGAGATCAAATGAGAATGTATAGATCAACAATATTTGGATTATACTTTGGATCCTCTAGATGTAATGAGAGTAAACCCAAATATAGGATTGAATGATAAACAACTTCTTTGAATAAAGAATCTAAATATTGAGATAATTATAATTTTTTAATTAATTGTAAATTTTACATGAAAGATCCTCTATTTGTTAATAAGATTCATGCATTATGGTTTTTAAAATATAATCATGTGACATGTACTTTCTAATCATGTATTTATTATTTATTCATTGGATTCAATGAAAAACCATCATTAGGAATCGTCTTGTCATCTTATTCTGTACTTGTAACCTATTAGAAGAAACTAAAATAGGAAGACAAATCATTACTCTTACCTAAATGTTTTTGCAAAAAACTTTTTTTAACACTTGAAGGAAGAAAAAACCTAGTAAGAGACTAATTCCAAAACATGGATAAAATAAATATATGAAATTTTATCCACTACTATGAAATAACCTGAAACAAGATGATGAAAAACCAAACTACATTAATTTCAATAATAGGGGATCCCAAAAGAAACTCAAAATTTTAATAAATTATGCCATTTTGATGCCCAAAAAATATAATTTTATTCTTACAGGGTACCAATACAAGGTTATCAGGTACCTAGTGGCACTTCCATATGAATTTGTTGTGACACCAAATATCACTCGGTACTTGGTACCCTTTTACCAAGTACCATGGTCAATACCTACACCAAAAAATATTCCTCTATCATCCCCTTCACTCTATTTATCTATAATTACTATTATACTCCCTTAACATAAATATATATAAGTTTTATAATTTTTTTTAAATTAAAGTAAAAAAACCCCAGATGATGAGAGTTAGTGAAAAGGGACCTTATTATTGTATAATATATTCTTGAGGTTGTGGTTGGGTTTTGTATGGGTTAATTATCTGAAGTGTTGCATGTTTATCTCCCTTCATCTCACCTCATGTGAGTAAATATCATATGAAATGGCGTTTTTGGAATAAAAATAAATTCAGTGACATGTGATCAAATAATTAATGTTTGTTTAAACATCTATAAAAACACAATTATAGTTGAATCCTAAATAAAATCACATATTAGTTCTTTAAAACCATGTTTTTTAAAGAAGAAGTATTTGTATAATATGGGTGAATATAAAAAAATGTATAGTTGATAGAGTTTGTGAAAAATCATTTAGTTGATTCGAAAACCTTAAAATGGTTAGCGGGTGACCCATGTTTAAATTTCACCACCAGATCTAATTATGTTATTAATGACTATACTACTAATGACTGTGATAAGAAATTTTGTTTAAAATAATGACGTAATGGTAGTCACTGATTTTTCTTTTCAAGTGAAAAGTCTAAAAATTAATTTCTACATCAATTTATATTATGGAGCTATTGTAGATATAAAGGGGATTGATTATATAAAATTTTGAGTACTTATGTTAATTTGTAACTGGGTTTATAGAATCGATGATCTTAGATATGATGAATTCATGTTTACACATATATATTTGAAAATATTATTATACTAAGGATATTGACATACACACAGATTATTCTATATAGAATTACCATGTTGAGAGGATATGGTAAAACAATCCTTACATAATATCTTAATAGTTTTGGTACTATATAACTATTTCATTTTACTTTTCAACGTCTACAAGTTGGGATGTGTAATTCATTACTATTATTTTTATTTAAAATAAATATTTTTTAAATATCATAGTTTCCTTTTCAATTAAGTTTATATATTTTTCATTTATTATCTATTTTAACATTGATATAGTGAGTTTATTGTATTTTAACTTTGATATATTATAACATTATTACAATACATCGGTGAAAATATTAGTATTAAAATATTCTTGGACATATTTCTTTATTTTTAATATTTATTTTTTTTTCTATCACCACATGTTTGGTTATTTATTTAGGCAAAAATATTATTGAAAATTTATTTTATCTCATCATGTATTAAATAAAATTATGTGAAATGTGTTATGATATATTATTTCACATTTTTTTAAATAAAAAATGTGAAAACTTATTTTTCATGATTTTTTCCTAAAAACCAAACATGTAAAATGGGTTTTAATGTAAAAAACCGATGTTAAATTTCCCTGAAGTTTTATGAATTTAATGGAATAATTCATTGGAATTTGTTTCAAGTAATAAATATAAGGATAAATTTAAAAAATAATTGATACAGAAAAATGTTTATTTTTAAAAATAATACTTATGTAGATAATATTTGATAATGGGTTAATTAATAACATGAATTGAAAATAATATTTATGATGTTTATGAATCCTAATGTTAAAAATATATTTACTATGTAGTTCAGAGTGAAATAATTTATTAACCAATATTAAAAACATTAAAAATCAAAATAAAAAACATTTATTGTACTAGTTCATTTAAAAGAAAATATCATTACTCCTACAATATTCAAGGAGATATTCCCTAAATACTTATATATATATATGATATATATATATAAATTTAGTGATAATTATTATTTTCATAGACATAAGGGTATATTAGTTTATGAAACATATGATTACAGAATGATAACTATTGTCATTTTATGCTTATCCCACATATGCAATCATTCAAGTAATTATTTCATAAGATGAAATGGTCAAAGGGTTTATCATTCACGTGTTGAATTTATTTATTCACCCAAGAATAAACTCATGTGTTATGAATTCCTGAATAAATGCATAAACCTGAGGGTTTTCCTCTTATATTTATAAACCATTGTAATTTAATGGTAGGTGGTGTGGGATTGATTGAGATTATCATGCTTGAAAAAATCTCCCAATGATCCATTTATCTCTTCAACCTCCATACTTTCATATGAGATGCTAGGACATCATGAATGGAAGGATGGATCTCTCTCATATGATGATAGGTTCAATATGGAATGTGGATACACTACATAGGTGTGGCGATATTGGTTTCCGCTTTTTTATCTCTCTCAAACTCATTTAATAGAGATCAAGAATGATGCTGTGGCTCTTCATTATATGGTGTGTCAAAAATACAATAGTTCTTCATTTATATTTTATCACATGTTTCATATTATCTTGAATAGAGTTCCTTATACAATGTTTTATATCACTTACACATCATATAATAAGTTTTATTAGACTCTTAAAATACCCTTTAGTGGTAGTAGATGATATCACGATTTATATTTATACAATCATGCTTGAAATGAAGAACTAAAAAATAGACCATTTTTTCTTTTTTGAAAATTCAATTTCATAAAAGGGTTCAACCTTACATATTTTGGATTCATAAAGTTAACCAACATCTTACACTTACACAAATATGATTCATAATGTTAACTTTAGCATTACCCATACACAGTTTGGTCTATGTATGGGTCATCACAACTCCCATATATAAAATATGGTATTTCTATAGATTATTGAATGTTTAAAAGGGTTGCGTAAAGGTAAAAAATAGTTTACCCTTACGTGATACCCCTACACTTATGGTCTATGTAAGGCTAAACTCTTTGTTACCTTTTAAAAATTGTTTTTGTGATGGTAGTACCGTTACACAATGGTCCTAGAAGGTCATGGAAAGGTATATGAGACCTACCCTTACATTAATTGTTCATGTATATGTAATTTCATTTGTATGATTATAAAGAATGAGTTGGGTAAAGGTAATATTTGAATTACTTTTATGTAGCACATTAAAATTAAGTTGTGTATGGGTAATTAGTGACTTAACTTTATGTAATAAATTTTAGATAACATTTGTAAGGTTAGAAGGATGTGGACTTATGAAGGAATACCACTATGTGTAATGGTAATCTGAATTATTTGATGATTTTAAAAAATAATATTAAAAATGTTTTAGATGGTTTATAAAATATTTATAAATCTCTATAAAAGGTATTTTAGTGTATTTTATTTTATAAAAGGTTTAAAAATTAATTAATTATAAATTTATTATAGTATATTAAATGTTTATGAAACATTTTATTTCCAAATATTCAATATTAATACTTAAAATATCTATTAATTTTTTTGGAGATTTCTATGAAATAGAAATAAATGTTTTTTATATATAATAAGAAATAATTTATAAATGGTTATAAATTATGAAATATGTCCATAATATAACATATTTATATTTAAAATATTATTTTTTCATAATTTATTTTAATTTTTCAAAATAAACAAGGGCCTTATTGGATTTTATTTAAGCCACATGAAAATATTTTTTAGGAATATATGATCATGGTTTAAATAATGGGTAATTATATGGTATTTAAATTATAAAAAATGTTTACCAAATATAAATTAAATTATAATTAATTTATAATTACTATAATATCATTTATTTAAAATTTAAATTCCATGTAATGATAAATATGAAAAGTTCTTATTGGATTGAATATAAAGTTGGTATATTAAATATTATTGAAATGAATATAAAAATATTTAATTAAAAGTTTACGTGAAGTCCATAATGTTAATGTTGAAAAATTGTTAACGATCTTATAATTATGTTTTATTTATAATTTGTTCATAAATTTTTGTCTCATGTTATAATTTTTAAATTGTTCATTTATTTAAGGTTTATTCACTAGAATATTCATGTTTAGTAAATTGTGTATGAAATATGAATATTTTGTATGGTTTAGTTAAATTATCAAACTGCTTCTAGATAGAGCTTTGAACTACATGCTAGGAATTTATATATAATGAATTTATTTTTTCATCTACCTTGACCCTGGATTGTGACTAAAGCTATGAACTAAAATTTGGTATCTGAATATAGTTTGTTCATATTTGTTTTTATAGTTATGATGAGTTTTATTTTCTGTTGAGCAATATATCCCAATGTAGAGGGACTTGGGGCTAGATAACCTACCTACCTAGAGGCTTATGCCTTGTCTTGACTAGTGAATGGGTATGTCTATATGTCACTCTGATCTTACACTTGTGGATAAATCTATATCCTTATGTTAAGTGTTCATGTACCTTGTTCATGTGATGCATCATGATATGTATGAATATGGTTGAGTTCTATTTTTTGGCCATTAACACAAACTTGTATGTTCTGTAAAGAGTTTCACCTAAATATGGTATGAAAATAGTGATTAGGGGGAGGGAATAAGATCCAAAACTAAAATCACTATAAGGATTCATACATAAAAGGGAATATCATGAGATAAGATAGTGTGATTAAAATACCCTTTTAATATTATGTTTTTGGATTCCTTCCAATGTAGAACTTATCAAAATTTTGATCAATAAACTTTGAATTTTCACACCAAAGTGGGGTTCCTATGGATTATCTTATGTAAGGAAATAAATTAATGAGTGATACTATATCATACTTGTATATTTTCATGCTAACATGTGGTTGCACTGAATTGCCTTTTGATTAGGTCATTTTTTAAAATTTCTTTAGGTTAAAGTATCTGAAAAACCCCAAAGACTAGGGCACCATAGGAATGCAATTTGGTTTATCCATATAATGTATTGGCCCAATATTTGTTCAATAAACCATCCAAGAGTCGAATATGATATGTTTGGGATGGTTCCTTAGATAAATAACTAAGCAGCGAGTTTCATGCTAAATTGGGGTCAATTTCTAAGTGAAAATTGGATCTTGTATCACTAATGGGAAAGATGAATTTCATTAAAAGGGGTTATAATTTTAGTGGGATAATATTTAATAAATTTCCTAATTAAATGATTAATAATATATGATACCCATTTGATGAAATATTATTTCGTAAATTATATCATTATCATTATGAAGTTAAATTTTGTGATCTATCCTTGAAAGGTGAAGATTAATATAAGATCTTCTAAGACTAGAAATTTAATAGAAGTTATTAATCAATATTTGTGATATAATTAATGTTTTAAGGTAAATTCTATGTGATAGAATAATTCGTTTCTCCATAACCATGTGTTTAAATTATTTAGCAACTGACTCTAGAGGCATATAGAATCATATTGCGATTCATTTAACATTTAATGGGATTAGATGGAAAATGACCAAAAGAATATTAGTATCCAATAATGTTTTACAAAATGTTTTAAAAATAAATAAAATCATAAGATGAATATAATTTCTGATTGAATTTTTTTTCAAGTAAGGGTTAAAGGTGTTCTTGCATTGGACACTTGGTTTCTTTATGAATGTATAAACCTAAGATGTGTATTTTATCTCATTTTTATCTTGAGAAACACTTGTAAAAATTTGTTAGTTATATGAAATGATATGGGGTTTTTTAATTCACATGGTTTATTATTTGTTTAATTCTATTACATGTGTTAAGGGGAGACAAAAAATTTCTTATTCTAGTTAGGGGATTTGTCTTATTGACATCTACAGAAATGTTCTAAAAATACGGTTACATTCAAAGAAAAATTACCCAAAATTCTCAATGTTTTGACAATATATATGAATTAGGAGTTTGTTTTCTTGGTTTTAAATTAATATATAGATAGTAAGATTAAATAAAAGTTCAAACTGGAAAAAGAAACTTTGGTGAAAAGTTAAAAAATGTTTATTAAAGAAGTTCAATGTTATAAATATATTATGACAAAAATACAAGTTTAATGTGAATTTTACTTAATATCCTAAGAGTTTTAGGATTTATTAGTAAATAATAATGTAAGTAGTTATATTATTTCAAGTATTTTTTTAGAATTGGGTTAAAAATATGATGATCATGAACATGTAAAGAGTTCTAAGTAGGAAAAATAAGTTGACACTGTAACATTTAAAATAATGAAGTTAAGAAGTTTTAATATGTTCAAAATGTTTAAAATTTTGGAATATAATTCATATGTCTCACCATTATTCAAACTAGATTACATCATAAAATCGTCTGGATAAAAGGTTTAGTGGGGATGTTTTTTCAGATGGTCATATAGAGATGTTCCATGGATTATATATAAATGTAATGTGTTAAGAAAACCCATAAAGTATAGAAAATATAAGGTTCATACGAAGGTTTATCATATATGATATGATAACTCGGTGCTTATGTTTCTTTTAATAAATATTAATAATTTTTTTAATAATATTGAAATGTATCATATTAAAGAAAACCTCTATTTTATCATCATCCACACAGGATATATAAATGTATATATAGATAAACATTTAATAATGGTAAGTGATAATTTAATTCTCAAAATATGACTTAGAGATTATCCCTAACCGATGTTCATCATAGAATATTATAGGTTATGATGAAATTTTAAGGTTTGTGTGAGTAGGATTCTTGTATATATATACAAAATGTTCTCATGAGGCACAAAATAGAGAATAATATTCTTTGTGTTCATTGGATGACCTACTAAGTATACAACATGGATTGTCATGCTAATGTATTTGGTATAATGTGGGTGCATAGATCATACTTGACTCCCATTACATGATCTTGGTGTGTTACCTAGCATGATAACCTTTATACATTGAAACTATACTTACACAAGTCCACATATTAGCATAGATAATATAGAGGTTTTTGGGTAAGGTTCTAATCATTTCATTAGTTATAGGATATCCAAGATGATATTTGTACTCTCGTTTGAAGAGTATAAAATTTGGTACCTATATTGAGATAGACTATGGGAGTGTGCATCCATAGCTAAATATTATGTATATTTATCCAAATAAGGGACATGTGATCTGATTATCTATATTGATGAAGGAAATATGATGTATTCATTGATCAAATAAGTCTATACTCAAGGATTCGAGAATAGATGAGTCGTATATATGAGACAGACATGCTTCATGTCCCATGGTCACTTGATGTCTAAGAAAAGGGAAAATATGAGATTACACATTTGTATATAACGTAGATTGGTTGATAGATGTATAAATAAATATGTGTTTGATAGATATCATTCCAAATCAACTTATATATTGAGTAGTATTGAAGAATTTATAGATGATTCTCTTTGGTTACATATATGGATATTGAGAGTCATATTTTTTTTCAACTCCATATTATCCCATGGTTTTACAATTTTTGGTTAAAAAAATTTGCAATGGGTTTGACTCAAATAGTTACTGTAAAAGTGTTTTAGAGTTCATCTGAAAGTTTTTTGTGTGGGTATTCACAAGGTATCACATATGATGTAATACAAGGTAAAGTTAACGATGGATTTCCAACAGTGTTTTAGAAAAAAAAATCCAAAATGTGTTTTGGATATGGTTTCTCATGTTATTGTATATGATACAATATAAGGTGAAATGTAAAAAAAAGCCTCTTAGATTTAATGAAAGTTGTAGATTGAAGAATATATACCTTAAATCCACAGACATATATAATATATATAAATTTCATGCGAATTATGATTTTCTAGCACATAAGGGTATATTATTTTATGCAATTTTCAGCTGCCACAAAATGATAAATGTTATATATATTTTTTGTTTCTACAACTAATGATATCATCTAAGAAACCCTTCCATAATATGAAATATTGGGGTGATATAACATTCATATAATGAATGAATTTATTTTCTAAAACATTCACGCATGCATTATGAATGCATGAATAAATGATACAACCTGAGTTTTTTTTCTTATAGATTTGTAAACCATTTTTAGGTTATGAAGCTGGTGTGGGATATATTGAGATGCACATTCATAGAAAAACCTCCTTGAGATCCATAGATATAATCATTTTCATTCTTTAAATATGAGATTCTAGCACATCATGAATGAACGAATGGATCCCTCTCATGTGTTGAGAGATTCAGTTTAGCACGTGAACACACTACGAAGGTGGGAATTGTTTTCCAGCGTGTTAAATCTCCCAAAAAAAATAAAATGGTGATCAAGAATAGTGTAGTGGATATTCTGTGTAATGTACACTAAATTTATAAAATCTCTTAATTTTAGTTTTTTCACTTGTTTCATATTATATTCTATAGAGATCCTCACATAATGGTGTGTATGAATTATACTTCATTTAATAATTGTTATTAGTTTCTTTCAAAACCATTAAAATATATTATTTTTTAAATTCCAAAATATACCATTTATCATCACTTTAAAAACAATAATAAAAATCGTGTTGATAAAAGCATGTATGTTTTTCTCAGTTGTAATCTTTCACTGATAAAGGTGTTATTTAAGAAACAAAGAGGTCACCCAAAAAACAATGACTAGGAAAAAATAAGATGAAAAAATTAGTTCAAATGAAGATAATAATTTCGATAGAGAATATTGAGTAGATGATAAATATACATAGAAGTTGAAGAACACATAGTAGATGACCTTAAACAACCATAATAAATATTTATTAGATTTTAATTTTAAAATTTCAATAAAAAATGTGCATAAAAAATGTTATTAGAACCTTATATTCGTGATTAAAGAAGTTATAAAGCATATTTGTATATCATTTTTGATATTAGAATTCTTCTATCCCAATTACAAAAACTACCTTTATCAATGATAAAAAAAGAATTTGTGAGTGTTAAAAAGAATTAACATGCTATGTGACTTTAAAATCAAACAGCCGTAAGTGTGGTTGATTCCTACACATTAACATAAATTATAGGTCTTTTTCCTATAGTTTCAAGAAAATAAGCACTATTTTTTGGTTTTGGATATGTGATATGTGTCTTAGTCTAAAATTGAACTTTTAATATAAAATAATTTTGAGTCATACTGGCAACATTGTGCGTCAAATTGACAAGTAGTTCATTCCTACAAGTCGCAAATGAAATATGGATTGATGTCCTTATGTTTGAAAAACACATGATGTCTATAACTTGGTTTTGATAATGTGATGTGTTTCTTAAAATAAAATTAAACCCATATTGAAAACACACAATTTGAGTAATACCAGTCACATAGTGTTCCTAATTGATTTGTGGTCAATTATAACATTCCATAAATTAATTACGTATTGTTTTCATAATGTTTGAAAACAATGTAATCTATTTATTTTTTGTTTTGATATTGTTATGCATGCATTAAAGTAAAATGACACTTTTAAAGAGAAAAAACACACTTTGAGTTATAATAAAGAAATTTTGTGTCAAATTGATGTGGGGTTAATTACTACATGTTGTAGTTGAATTATGGATTGTTTTCTTATGATATCAAGATAATATGATCTAATTTTCGTAGTTTTTATAGCGTGTTTCATGTATTAAACTAAAATCACAATTTTAATTTGAAAATAAAACCTTTTAGTCATACCAGACACATCATGTGTCAGATTGAAGTGTGGTTGATTTAAAAACAATTATGGTTATTTTTCATAAATTTTGAAGACATACCAAGCTTATTTTCTTGGTTTTGGGTACATGACATGTGTTTTAGATAAAAATTTTCTTTTGATTAAAAAACATGCACTTTATGTCCTACTACACATATAATGTGCTGTATTACAGTTTGTTAGATTATTACACATCTCACATTAATTGTGGATTTTTCCTAAAGTATCAAGAAATTTAATTTTTTTTCTCGATTTGGATAATGTGATGCACATTTTAAACTAAAATGACGCTTTTATATTGAAAACAAACACTTTGAGTCATACTAACCAAATCATGTGTTAGACTAATGTGTGGTCAATTAATAGAGGTCATGAATTAATTATGGATATTTTTCCTACATTTTCAAGATAATAAAACTCATTTGGATAGTTTTGACCCTATGATTCAAATTTTAGATTAAAAAGAGACTTTTAACATGAAAACATGCACATTGTGTCATACAGACTACATCATGTATTATATTGATGTGTGGTGGATTCATACATTTAATAAATAAATCATGGATCATCTTATTAAGTATTGAAAACAATATGACATTATTTAATAGTTTTGACGATATGATGCGTGTTTTAAGCTAAAATGAAACTTATATTGAGAACTCACTCTTTGAGTCATACTAGCCACATAATGTGCCATATTTATTTGTAGTTGATTTATACACACAAAAAACAAATTATTTATTATTTTCCGTTTGTTTAGAAAGAATCCATGGTTTTTAATCAATTTTGATAGTGTGACACATGTTTTAAAGTAAAATGAAACATTTAATGTGAAAAGAGTTTATTTGAGTCATACAAGGCACATCATGTGTTTGATTGATATAGGGGATATACATGTCTTACCTGAATTATGTAATGTTCTCATAGTGTATCTAGTAAATATAAAATTTCTTTCACATTTTAGACAATGTGAGGAATTTTATAAACTAAAATGACACTTTCAATGTGAAAACATGCACTTTAAGTTAGACCAGCAACATCATGTGTTGGATTGATATGAGGTTGATTACTATACATAAAAAATGAAATATGGGTCATTTAACTAAATTTTCAAGATAATAAAATCTCATTTTCTCAGTTTCGGCTATGTGTCATTTGGTTTAGAGTAAAATGACACTTGTAATGTGAATACACACACTTTGAGCTATACCGTCCACATATTATGTGAAATTGATGTTTAATCATTTCCTAAACATCACATGTAAATTATCAGTGGTTATCATAATGTATCCAGACCATACAATATTTTTTTCTTATTTTTTATAATGCGACACATGTTTTAAACTAAAATGACACTTTCATATTAAAAACACAACATATGAGTCATATCGAGCACATTGTGTGTCACATTGACTTATCATCAATTACATTAAGTAATAGATTTTTCTCTTGGTTTTGAAAAATTGGAGTGTGTTTTAAAGTAAAATGACACTTATATAGGAAAAATTCACTTTGACTCAAACCAGCCACATCATGTCTCATATGGATGTGACGGTGATTCCTACATGATTGAAATAAATTATTCATTGTAATCTTAAATTTTGAAATAAATATGGACGTTTTTTTATCAGTTTTGACAATGTGAAAAGTGTTTTATAGAAAAATGGATCTTTTAATGTCAAAAGATACATTTTGAGTCATACCGACCACATCGTGTAAAAGATTGACATGGGGTTTATTCATAAAAGGTATAAAATAATTATAGATCATTTTTATAAAGAAATATGACTATATGATCTTGTTTTCTTAATTTTGTTAATGTGATTCATGTTTTAATAAAAAAAGATACATATATTTAAATTGATAACATCAAATTTGAGTTATACCAAAGACCCCATGCGTTGGATTTATGTGTGGTCAATTCCTACACATCAAAAATCAATTATGGATGTTTTTCCTAAATTTTGAATACAATAGAAGATCGTTTTATCAATTTTGGACATGTGATGTGTGTTTTAGAGTAAAATGACACTTCTAATGTGAAAACAAAAACTTTGTGTCATACTACCCACATCATGTGTCATATTAATTTTTTGTAGATTCCTAAAAAATAAAATTGAATTATGGATCTTTATCATAAATTATCAAGATAGTATGAGCTTATTTGCTAGTTTTTGACAATGTGACACCCACTTTAAGCTAAAATAACCCCTTTATATTGAAAACTATCGGAACCGGGACAATTATTTTCAAGAAATGGAGTATGGTTTGTGTTTGTTGTCAATCCTAATTGGAATTTCATAATATTTTCCAGGAAAGTGATCAATCAATTCAAGCAGAAAACAGTATTGAAGGGGGCATCATTTCCTAGTGTTTGCAAAATTTTTTGTCCAGAATGAGAGTTTTTGCACGATACGGTGGGTATTGTGCATGGGGGTCAGTGGAACCCATAAATAATAGGTGAAACCCCTCGTTATAAGTAGATAAATACATATTGAAGATCTGATCTTTTTTGCTTATAAATGATGTGAAAAAATTTGGTTGCACGTAAATGTTTTTTTCCCGCGTAAAGGTGAAAGTTGCATGAAAAAGTCAAAGTTGCACATAAAATCCGAAGTTATTCTTAAAAGGTATAGTTTTAGAAAACATTTCCACATGAAAAAAAATATTGTGCTCTAATCTTGTGCACAGAAGTAAGATCTTGCATGCAAAGGGTAGGTGTTGCATGCAATTATCAGTATATGTTGTATACATGTTCTGAATATCCAGACCAATGATTCAGTGCTTTTAAGTGTGTCAATTCAGGACTTCTATGCAAGCAGTGTCTCGTGCTGAACAAAGATAATGAATTTAATGAAAATCTATTGAAGAGACCTTGAAGTCGATAAACTGAGTCCGACTTATCACAATACAGTGAGTTAGGGGTAGTCGACAAAAGTGATCCAAGGGATGCAATGAGCTATCCCTGAACCATTGTTAAGTCAGTGTTCCAAGAACATAGTGACTATGACCGAACCTTGTAATCCTTAATATAGTGAAGAATAATTGATTTAGGTATGACCGAAACACTGTCGGCGTATTCTCCTAGGACGTATCCCTTAGTTTTGAATCAAGTAGAAGTGTTGTGTGGTCTCTATGCAAGTGATCGTTCACTTTCTGTTCTCATCATTCGTACAGGTTTAACGAGTTCCTACCAACATGGGAACAATATCATTTTTAAAAAAGAAAAAATAGACACCCTGATTCACCCTTCCCCTCTCTGGGTGTCCCGGGATCCTACAAAAATATGAAATTTGAGCTATACTAGACACATCAGGTGTTGGATTGATGTGTTGTAGATTCCTACACATCAAAAATAAATTACTATCAACTTAATAAAAATAAAATATAATCTAATCTCATTTACTGAGTTTTTAAAATGTGACATGTTTTTTAATCTTAAATGAAAAACTTATACTAAAAGTACACAATTTCAGTCATACTGAACACATCGCGCATGTCATTTATGTGCAGTCAATCCTTACACATAAAAAAAAAAATATCGATCATTTTCATAAAGTATCAAGATAATAAAATATTTTTTTTCTTGTATTTGATAATGTAATGTCTGTTTTAAAATAAAATGACCCATTTATATTGATGATTCTCCATTTGAGTCAGAATGGACACATTGTATGTCAAATTGACATTCGGTTAATTCCTTACATGAACTATGGATCATTTTCCTAAAGCTTAAAAAAATAAAAGTTTTTTTGGTTAGTTTTGATAATGAGAACCACATTTAAAACAAAAAATACACTTTTATATTGAAAACACACACTTTGAGTCATATGAGCCACATCATCTATCAGATTGGCATGCATTAAATTCTTACACATAAAAAATAATTATGGATATTTTCACTAAATTTTGAAAATAATATGAGCTTGTTTAATCAGTGTTGACAATGTGATGAAAATTTTAAACTAAAATTTAACTTATATTGAAAACACATACATTGAGAAATACCAACCACATCTTGTGTCTAATTGATTTGTAGTTGATTCCTACACCTTAAAAATGAATTATTTATTATTTTAATAATGTTTGAAAACAACATGAGATCATTTTATTATTTTTTACATTATGTAAAATTTTTAGATTAAAATGATTGTTTTATTGTGAAAACACACAATTTCATTCACACTGACCTCATCATGTTTCGAATTGAACATGGGTAAATTCTTACACATGAAAATGAATTATGCATTATTTTCTTAAAGTATCAGGATAATACATGTTGTTTTCCAATTTTTTACAATGTGATGATCATTTTAAATTAAAATGACACTTTTAATGTGAAAACACACCCTTTGAGTCATACCATCCACAACATGTGTTATATTGACTGAAATTTGATTCATACATGTTAAAAATGAATTATGAATCATTTGACTAAATTTTGAAAGCAATATGAGGTCATTTTATAAATTTTTTATATGTGATGTATGTTTTAAACTAAATTAACTCATAGAGGTCAACCGACCTCTCCATATATTTAAATTCCATCCTCAGTTAAACTTTCTTAATATTTAATTCCTCATTTATATTTTGATCATCGGGTCTTGAAATGGTTGAGGCATCTCAATTAATATTTATAGTATCTTTTATTTCTATCTATTTTTGTTGTATCAAATGTTAAATTATTATAATCTATCCCACATATCTATAATAGAGGTGAAGGTGATTATTACAAGGCCTATACCATTTTAAAAATTCATCAATGTACACAAACACAAAAAATTAAAATTTGAAGGATATGATCATGGAAGTTCCTTCCCTATATAAGGGTCAATAATGTAAAATCATTTTCATAGAATGGGAGAAGGATTCTACTGAAACTCCTCCCATTTTGGGTAAGGTTTCTTCACTACACAATCTTCACCCTTATCAACTAGTAGTTATTGGACACAAGGGAAAACCATCATGAATATAGTAATAATAACCATGAAAGAAAAGGAATAGTTCCATCTTAAAATAAAGTGAAACCAAACTAAGGAACTCGTAATTTCACTACTAGGGGTGAACAACATCCCAAGGTAAGAAAACGAACTAATGATTTTGATTGGTTCTTTTACCTGGAGAGATACTCAAATAGTTTTCAACAATAGGCTACTAATGTTCCAACACCCTCAATAAAAACTTTCAGATTGTTGTTTACCGGTGGAGGAACCACTGGTGGGATTGGGTCGTTATCTCTCTAGCCTCACTCAAGAGGGGCATAAAATATATGGTGGTTTTAAGTTTCTTTGTTATGATAGGAGGATAAAATATGTAAAAATATTTTGGATTTAAATATTAAATTTTGTATTATAGTTAAAATATAACCAACATATTTTTGAATACTACATGAATTATATATTAGGGAAAAAATATCTAATCATTATGATACAAATTATTCACATCGAAAATGTATCTCTAAGTTCATATAATATACTAGATCTAAAACATAATAGGTTATCACCTCAATGTAATGTCAAAAAACATTCTAATGTCAAGTACTTTGACCAATCATCTCCAAAAAATATATTTATTCTTTTGAGTACGTAGACTATCGACAATCCTGGTAGTTTTAAGAAAATATATACAAAAATATAATTAACTAATATTTTAAATGAAATTGATATTAATTTAAAAAGTACTTGTTCGTGGATTCTAGTTTGTTGGGTGTATTTGATACCTTTGATAAATTTAAAAACATAACATGCATAATCATTATCCTTATTCTGTTTTATACAATTTAGAGAAATTCACCAAAGAAGTCAATTTTCTTGAAATATGGTTTGATATGTTAATATTACTATATATAACTTAATATTTCTATATTTGAAGACATCTACATTCATTTTTTATTCAGTCACCAACCTATATCATGATTTAGATGATATTTATAGATTTGTATATCAAACAAAAATGTCATTAAAACATAAAATAACGTATAATTAAATGTTTATCTATAAAAATTTGTCTCCAGGGTATTAAAAATTAACAATAGACCTATTTTATGGTCATTGTTTGGAAATCAATTATTTATATACAAAAAATAAACATTTTCGGTATCAAAATTGACTGTGATGAGAATCAAGTGCTACCTAAAAACCGAAATAATGAAGTAATGAAATAAAGTAGAATAAATTTTATATGATTATATTTTATAGCTTTACCCATAAAGTGTTGGAATCAAGAATATTAGGCCATCTATTATTTTAATTTCAAACACCATGGTTATATATTCATTTTTTGATCAATTTCTTCCGTGTTATTATTAAATTCTAGCAAAGAAATGAAGTGGGATTAATGGGTCCAAATTTTAATTCACACGGTTTTCCATTTATATTGAAGAAATACATATACATGTAAAAAATATGAATAGTTTTTTGTTGGAATGAACATATTAGATTGTGTATTGGATAAATAGAGTATGAAAATGTACCTCATGAGTTCATTAACAAATGAGACTCCAAACCATTCAAACTTTACAATTTTATTTATTTTCTTGTGAGCAATCATATACATAATCTCCTACATAAATACATATTGTTCATACTGAATATAGGAAATATTACCATCTTTTAATGTTATAACTACATGAACATGCATGTTAATATATATGATAATGGAACTAGTGGGGTAATGGTACTCTTAGAAGGTCTTTTTCATTTCTTTGTTGATCAATAAGATTACCTTGATTCGACCTTCTTTTTCCCATCCATTTTTAATGTTTATAATACCATATATCATTTGAAAACTTTTTTCATTGACAATTAATGGTTTTTATTTTGAAAAATAAAATGTAAATGACATAACTCAATATCTTCATGTGTATTTATAAGATTAAAAAACCATAAAATGAATGTACCAATAGAATTATTGACTGCGGTGATATGCAGGTCCTCAATAGGAACATGAAACTCAGTGGTCGACA
Source organism: Viscum album (assembly GCA_963277665.1). NCBI lineage: Eukaryota > Viridiplantae > Streptophyta > Magnoliopsida > Santalales > Viscaceae > Viscum > Viscum album. The sequence goes on from OY728150.1 coordinate 156,465,381, forward strand.
AATGAACTCATTTAATTCACACTCCCAAATTGATAGTTTTGGAGTTTTTTATTATATATCATATCTCTTTTTATGTTTTAAAACATAACCATTTCACTAAGGTGATGGGTGGGTGCTGATAGATATAAATAACATACCATTTTAGCCTGTAGAATTTTAGTAATATAAAGTTATTGATAGTTGTTCGATTCACATTTAGTATAAATATTTATGAAAAAACTAATTAACTTGAGTATGGAAGTAATTTTAGGGGAATAGCTTGCCTCAAATCTAGTGGGTGTCTTGTATCTCTTTATGTATTGAGTGTTGTTCAATTGTAAGTTCTCTTAGACCCTTTTGCATATTCTAGTCTTCCAAACCAGAACATACAACAATATATTTTAAAGAATATATTTTTTATTTTATACCATTCAACATCCCATATGTATCTTCTTTATTCTTTGTCTTATCGAAATATGATCACAGTGACACTCCAAAACTGAAACCTCTAACATGGCCATATTGTTTTAGCTACTTAAAAGGTACTAAAAGTAATTTTTCATTAGGTATATTCAATGATTATTGTTGTGTCCAAAACATGAAAAAAACATGAAAACATAAATAGACATCTTTACATAAAGCTAATATAAATCTTAAAAATTGCTATTATGCCATACATACACATGATTCCCATACCTCTTGTGTGTTTTCATCTACTAATTTTCCTCTATATTTACACAAGCCTCCTTCCATAACACATAACATGGGATATAATTGGATTTTAATTTTGATTAATCAATCTACTTATAAATAAGAAACATATGTTGTTTCATATCACATAAATTATTTTTTGTATAATTAAAATACATACAATTTTATTCTCAATTGAACATTAAATTTTTGGGGTCTAAATGTTTGCCACATTGATTCCATATGACCTTAAATTTTAAATATGTTCTTCTTTCCTTGATAACTTTAGATAATATTTTGATTCTATAATGCTCTTATTTTCATCCACATGTTGTTGATCCCCTTACAATTCCTCAGTTTTAGAATTGATAGTCGATTCTTCCTTGGTATTTGTAACATCAGCTTGTGGAGAAGTAATTATTTTAATGATTAGTGAACCATTTAATTTAGATTATATAAATTTATTATATAACACATAATAATATGATTAACAACATTGTATATTAAAAAACACATTAACCTATTCATTGAACTCTTTTTTTAAAGGTTGAAGGGATTTGGATCCTCTATTGAGAATCTAAATCTTTGTATTGTGGTCATATTTAACATTCAATACATTCTCTACACTGATTTTACCATGAAATAATTGGGTTATAATAAATAAACAGTCATCCTTAAATGAATTTTCATCAAACTGTATAGTTGATTTTATCGCCAATTGAACAATTGACCAATTCCTGTTTGTTGGATCTGGGATTTAAAATACATTAAATTCTTGTGATTCTATTATTAATAGTTTACCCTTACACTATTATACACTAAAATTCAAATTTTTAATGCCCAAGTCATTTCATTAACCAAACTCCTATTATCAACCAATTTTCAATGGAAAATTAGTACTTGAAATGTAGTATAATCAAACATGTATATTTTTTCAATGATCCTAAAGTATGACATATCATAATAAATTGGATATCTATCCTTGGAATTGGGTCTGTGAATCGATTCCTCCTCAAGTATAAATCCATTGTTTTTATTCATACCGCATTCATCTTGTTCCTTTGTATTGTATGCATAACCATGAATTACCTAAATGTTGCAAGGTAATAACATTTTCATTTGGTCCTATGGCTAGACATCAATGATTTTTGACAATCTAATCCAAATTATAGATAAATACTTATAAATATGATCCCATAAACATGATATAAACTACTTATTATGTGTATTTTATATCCATATTTTATCCCTTTACGGATTAAAATATCAATTAATTACTTTGTGGGCTTCAACATATAGAGAAAACTCAGAACTATTATGTAAAATATGAAGTCGAGCCTTCCCCCACTCTATATTGGTAATTGTAACAACATCATATCTAGAAATATTTTCAGTCATAAGGAATCTTCCATGACTATATTTTGGGAGAACAATGTTATCAGCATATGATAGGTGATTGATGACGAATTATAAAATATATTCTATAATATATTACTTTATAATACAACCATATATTTTGTAACATCCTAGTTAAATAAATAACATGGATTTTGTTTTTCATATTTATGAATATTTGTGAACTAAATATTAATTATACTTTAAAGGGGATGCTAGGTTCGATGGCGTACCTGATATGCAACAATAGGTTTCTTTGAAATCTTAAGTTGCACACAAATAATATAATATTATTATATTTAATGGTAGTTAACACCGAGACGTTGTAATGGAGGGAATGAAAAAAACTAACTAAAAAATGATTTTATATGTTTGTTAAATGTTTTTACATTTATCCAATAAAAATTAGATGCTTAAAATGTGAATGAATTTAATTTTAAACATAATTTACTTTAAAAGGTTGATTTACCGCCTTTTAATGGAGAACCCTCTTTAAATATATTTTTTGTCACTTTCATATGTTCCATTTGACCAAATAAAAATTTTCATTATAATCAGGACATAAAAATTTACATTGGGTAAATTTCGGTAATTTTTCAGATAAAATTTATGTTTTTATGAATAGTGAAAAACACTATATTTTAATTCAAAAGTGCCGTTTAATATAATTTATTTATATGGTTAGATTATCTTATTAATTGTTTTTCAAGTGTAATTAAATTATTTTTTTACCATTTAATCCAATTTTGATCATTGTAATTAATTTCAATTTGAAATTGGACATAAACAATTATCAATCTTTAGATAGTCATTGTGTCTTAAAAACACGATATTTGTTTTGATACCGAGAATTAATTTTAAATTAATTAATGAAAATTCTATGATTTGAATTTGGTAAAATAAACATCATTTTTTAATTCGTAATATCAAATTTATCTAAGGCTGAATTTTTGGTTGTTTTCTAAAAAACTTGAATTTTTGATGAATAGTGAAACCACTAAGTTGTAGTTAATAACTAACGTTTTCATTTAAATGAAATTTTACATCTTCTGTGGACTGAATTTCAAAAATACGAAATACATGGTTGTTATTAGAAAGTAAAATGTGGTTAAATAAGATGAAGATAACTTTTGGCGAATAGTAACTTTTGACTTTTATTTACTGCAGTTAAAGGTAAATAGGGTAATTAAAGGTAAAAAGAATATTATAATCATCCAAAATCACCTTAAATTTTTTTATAAACTTATTTGATGAGTAATGTCTGACCATGTGCATCCTTGGGTTGATTTGGAGACCACATGGAGTCACTTGGGAGTGATAATGACACTTTAGATTAATTAATTTAAAGTAAAGACAAAAATGACACAAACAAATATCTTTTAATAAATTAAATTTTACATGGGGTTATATATGTTATATTTTCGACTATAAATATTAATTATAAATATAAAACTATTTCCTATATCATGGTGTTTTTTTATAATTTTTAGACAATAAATAAATAAAATTATTTTTGACAGAAAAATGATGCAGTATTTACCTCATTAATAAATGATTTAAATAAATAAGATTATAAATATTAAAATAACATCCCAAACCTGTAAAATTCTTATTTAATGATTTTATTTATAACATTAGTCATATTATATTCTACTTTAATTAGTTTTGGACCTTTAGAAACCGAATATCATTATATAATAAAATAATATTTTCACACTTTCCTAAAGAGCCCCTCCCCCCTTATTAAAATCCCCCACTTCTAACTCATTCCTCACACCTCTCAAGCCCCTTGTCTCATCCAACCCTAGACCAAATAAGCCCTAAATATCCCTCTATTCCACCTATAAGCCTTACCTTAGGCAGAAGTCACTTCCCAAAGTCGTTTGGGTTTAAACCAAAGGGAGTTACCCAAATTAAAGGTAACGATTTATCTTAACTTCTTTTATTTTATTTTACTTCTCCAACCCCTAAACTCTTTTTATTACTTTATTTTATAAAAAAAATATCTTAAATATACTAGGAATTTTTTTATGAGAATGATTCGAACTAAACATAAACAAATCTTCATCTAATGGGTGAAGAACATACTGTTTTTGTGAATGGAAATCTAACGCCTCACGAAACAATTACTGTTCAATTATATCCTACCAACTCTCATGGTGGCCATTAAGATGAAACTATATTTATATATGATATATATTATTTTTATGTTTTCTTTATGCTTATTTATTTTTCTTTTATAGCATACCTTTATTGTTTCCATTATGGGTAAACTCGATAATTTCATTTAAGGAAGTGTTGATTACTGCCCCCTCAATGTGATATGAATCGTTAATTCCATACATGGGATGTATAAAGGATGTATTTAATTATATTATATATGATATTATACTATAATTATAATATAACTATGTATAATTATGTTTTAATTCCATTAAAGTAAGAAATAGAAATGAAAGTTGCGTTCATACGTATGTACGACTTACCGTCTCCATGAACGGTGCATTTCATTTCCTACCTCCAAATGTTATGTACTATTATAAATATATTTATATACTGGATATATATGATATCTAAATCATGAAAATAATTCTGGATATAATGAAATTTTGACTATGTGAACAACTTATAATTCTAAGAAGTCCAATTTCGACTCAAGTACCAAATATCGATAAAACGAGAGTTATTTACTTAAATGATTAAATAATGTTTATAACATAGTAACAAGTGATATTAAGGGAATAATAAACTTGAAAAAAGTTCTTAATCAATTAGAAATTAACTTTAGTTTATTATTCAGGAAGAACAAGGAACAAATGAGTCAAGTCAGACATGAGGTAAGGGATTTCTTATCTCACTTTTAATTCTGTGATATTTCCATTGTTTGCCACTAATTTATTGCATGTGGTGTATTGTGTACTTCCATTTGATATATATTATCATTATTATATTTATATTCATGTTTTTCTGAGAATCATTTGGTTGTTATTAACTTTTGGTCATACGACTCGATTGATTACAATGTGGTATGAGATTTTTATCTCACTTTTTATTTCCTGTGAGATTCATGCTATATTGACACTATTTTACTTTTGTGTGGTTTATGTACTGCCCATGATTGAATTAATTGTGGAATATACTTAAATTTATTGGTATTAACATATTTAGTTTATGATCCATCATTCATGGGGTGTATATTTTGTAAGTTACCAAATCGGTAAGGGAACTTTTCACCCTCTTTTTTTTACAAGACTCATTTTGTTATGTCTTTTAATTTACATGTTCTTATGTTGGGATATGTTATTATATATCCTTATTGATTTAAATTCTATGTCCATGTGATGAGATACCCTTTTTTATCTTGTGAATTCATTTTCTGAATTTAAAAGTGACGCCGTTAGGTGATCAAATTTCTGTAAGGGAACTTCTTCGCCCAATTTCAATTCTTTTGGATAAACTTATACTTCTTGATTATGTCATTCTATGAATATGTGTGAATAAACTCTGTTTGTTTCACAATTAACATCCACTTATATTGAGTGTATTATTATTTGTAACACATTATTATGTAATTGATTTGTCCTTAATCTATGGATACAGTTTTTATAAGGGATTTCGTCTCAATTTACATTCCATTGAGACTTAATTGTTGTTATGCACCAATTCACTATTATATGGTGTATATACTATCCTTTGGCATATTATATCATGAATCACTTTGTTATTAGGATATTATAATGTTTTGTTTCATTGTTATTCCTCAATTATTTGTATTCAAGAGTCTCTCATTTTGTTTAAAACTCTTTAACTAAAATATCATTTTAAACATTTTAAAAATTTATTCTTCTAAATCATTTTCATTAATGTCCGTGTTTTAAAAATGTTTTTAAGGATTGATTTATATGGAAATTAATGTTTTCAAATGATAATTTATTTAAATGTTTCAAATTTGTAAGAGACACTTTGATTAAAAAATATCTTTATTAAATGTTTTAAATGGTTTTGAAAATGATTTGATAAAGAATTTTTTATTTCAATATCATGATTTGATATATTGTGATTGGAATGTGGAAGTGTTATATTTCCTTTATGATTGAATTATGTGTTATGAATATGTTATGGTTATTGGGCGTTGTTTACGTATACGGGTGGTTCTGTGATAAACCTAGGGCGGGTGAGCCTGAGATAGCTCTCCAATGCATTGGGTAACGTGATGGAGGTAAACGTTAATGTTTCTCCTAAGAGATTTAAGGAATATACTGTGATGGGTATTCCAAATTTGACTCCCTATGTAGCTGTGATAGCTATAATGTAAGTATGTTATGAATTCCATATTTACCTTTTTTATTTATGATATGTGTGTGTTATTCATAAATCTTATGATTTCGTAAGGCATGTTATGATTGAAATGTATGGTTTCACTAATTTTTATTTAATGATGGGATAATGTTTTCCTTCCTTATTTTATAAACCTTAATGATATTTTTATGCTCTCCCTAAATTTTTTAAATGTGTTCCATATGACTTAAAGATGAATAGGGTCAAGGATGGGATCAAGGAAAAGTCATGTTGTCTAAAATATGGAACTAGACATGTTTTTTTAGGATTTTTTATTTAATGAAGAAAATATATACTGAGTAGTAGTGTCTACATATAATTCTCTAGTTGATATGTAATAGTTATGGAATAATTCTCTAAAAATCTAAACCGAAGAAGATCCTCAATGTGAATTATTCATTTAATTCAGGATTATGTAATATTTAAGGTTGGGTCCTTATAGTTGGTATCAGAGGTCGGTTTAGACAAAATTAGGGATTAAGAGTTTTCGTTAGACACATGGTTAGTCCCTATGTCTATTATTTCTATTAAATCCTTGTTTTATAACTTTTTCAGATCAAGGAATGTCAGATAAAAATGGAAGGAGGAGGATCTCAAATGACATTCCTATCTCTTCCTGATGATTTGCATGCAATAATTATTGCAAAGTCATGTTTGGATGATTGTGAAATTTTTTCTAGAATACAACTCACTTGAAAGTAGTTGTTTGATATATCAAACACCTCCACTATACCTCATTATCATTGTGGATCATGGGTTGTATTTAAACAAATCCTATTTTCACAATATTATCATATTTTCAAGAAAGGTGAATATTACCAAGTCATTTTAAAATATTTTACCTTGTTATAAGATTTTGAAGCATATTATGATTTTGAAAAGGGTGCTGAAGAAGGATACCCTTTCACAACCTATTTATATTTTCTTTTACAATATAGTCTCTCAGAACATACCTATGGTATTTTAAAAGGACCATTAATTGAAAGTTTCAACTAAAATTCAGTCTGACTATTTTATAGAAATAATTTTTACTAGATGTTTTGAAATTATATGTCATACATGATTATTTTCCAAAACTGTTTTTCTGTTAACACCCATATGACCCATGTTGTACAAGGTGTATTTGGATGAAGGAAGAAAATGATTTTGAAGGATCCCTAAATCATTGTTTCAATTCATGGACCTTATACCTACGTGAACCACATGACGATGAAACCGAATGGAAACCATGATCAAAGTATGATGTTATTCATTTTGGGAATTTTTTTATTTTATCATATGATGGTGAAAAAAATGACAATATATATAAGACTTCATGAATTAAGATGTTGAGATCATAATGAATTGGGATGAAAATGAGAGTTATATAGAAACCATTGAGGTTAAAACATGTTAGGGTTATTTTTGAGTGTTATAAAATGACAACCCGTAGGATGGGTGAAAACCCGTTGCATCCGGAAAGGCCACACGAATCGAACCCACAACTGAAGGGAGGCAAGGACACATTGCCTACCACTGGCCTACTTGAATTCCCTGGTTAGTATGAATTATTATTTTAGTAAAATGAATTTATGGAACAAGAATAAGTTGATTTTGGGAACTTATGTGTTATCAAATAGATATACTTAGTATACTAAAATGATTTGGGGATTAAGTGATAATGGTTATTGTAGAAGACATCCTATCTTTTGAGGAAACACCATATTATTAAAGAAGATATAATACTATGGGATTTCAATTGTGGAATAATGGTTAAAATCTTAGTTTGGAAGAATCTATGTTTTTATTGTGGACATATGACGATTTGGTTTATTTATGAAAATTATTAACCTATCATGGAGAATATGTGATTAGGTTAATTACTTTTCAATATGATACTTTAGGAGTAACTGATGTTATTTGGAGACAAATGTTAAGATTTATCTTGGAAGACTATTTAATTAAATCCTTATGAGATTTCGGATTCAATCTTAGTTTGGATTACTTTTGAAGAATTTTATGGATAGTTTTCTGTTGAATAGTCTTTGTTGAACTTTGGGTTTTATTTGACATATTTTGGAGATTAAGAGTAGTTTTTAATTTTGTTAAAGATTTTCCTTTTTGGGTATTATCTGATCTCACACTAACCATTTTGGTTTTAGTTGATGTTTAAAGACAATGGAAATATATAGTTCTTCTTTTGTGGATTATGTGATTCTCTAGAAGATGATTATTATGCTTTTCATGTGACCAAGTCTTTTTGAATGCTCATTTTTTTGAGGAAAGATTAGTTTTTGGTAGAAAATTATTAAAAGATGAAACTCTACTTGAAGGTAAGTATATTTCCTTATGATCTTATTCTATGTAGTAAATAAATTCCTAAAAATTATGAAAAGTAATGTAAAACAAAAACTTGTTGGTTTACGTTTCCTACTAGGTAATTAAAGACCGTTTAACACATCATAAGATTATGATTTTTTGGTGGTTAACTTTCTCCTAATCATGTTTTCTATCACTCTCCATCAGAACTTGACCATTTTTTCTATCTTCCATATCCTTGTTTTTTTACATGGAATCCTAGTATGGGTTATCTCAGGTGACCTTTGTACTTATCTTTATTTTAAAGTGATAGTTTCACTGACTCTTTTTTGTTGTGGGACTTTTAATTAAGTTTCCATGCCTAGTTTTAATATTGCGAGGATGAAATTCCCAAAAGGGGGGAAGGATTTAACATCCCAGATAAATAAAGAACATGACATTTTTTCCATATTTATTAATATTTGTGAACTAAATATTAATTCTAGTTTAATGGGGATGGTATGTTCGATGGCATACCCGATACCCAACAATGGGTTTCTTTTAAATCCTACATTGCACACTAATAATATAATATTATTTTTTTAAATGGTAGTTAACACATATCCATTGTAATGGAGGGAATGAAAATAACTAACTAAAAAATTATTATATATTTTTGCTAAATGTTTTTAAATTTATCCAATTAAAGTTAGAGGCTTAAAATGTGAATGAATCTAATTCTAAACATAATTTACTTTAGAAGGTTGATTTACAGCCATTTAATGGAGAAAACTATTTAATTATAATTTTGGTCACTTTTATATGTTTCATTTTACAAAATAAAATTCTTATTTAGAATCGGGACTTCAAAATTTACTATAGGAAAATTTTTGGTATTTTTCTGATAAAATTCATTTTTTTTGAATAGTGAAAAATACTATATTTTAATTCAAAAGTCCCATTAAATATAATTTATTTATGTGGATATATTATCTTTTTAATTGGTTTTAGAGTTTCATTATATTATGTTTTTACCATTTAATCCATTTTTTGTCATTGAAATTAATTTCACTTTGAAATTAGACGTAAACAAGAATCAATCGTTTGATTGTTATTGTTTCTTAAAAACACGCCATTTGTTTTGATAATGAGAATTAATTTTAAATTAATTAATAAAAATTCTATTTTTTGAATTTTCTAAAATAGAAATCATTTTTGAATTCGGAATATCAAATATAGCTTAGGATGAATTTTTGGTAGTTTTCTGAAAAACTTCAATTTTTGTTGAATAGTGAAACCACTGAGTAGTAGTTGAAAACTAAAATTTTCATTTATGTAAAGACCCGTAAAATTCAAGGGAAATTTTTTTTCTAATTTTCTTCGGGATTTTAAAAGAACGCAGTTTCTGACGGTGCCTGATTCCAAGGACCGGTGTGCCCAGAATCAATTTCCGAAGTTTGGCTCGGGTACGTTCAGTGAACGAACGAGCAGGTTTTTCTAACTTTTGAACCGGTGCTCGGAATCGAATTCTGAGGGCACCGATGGAATCGCAGCGCCAATATTTTCCTAGAAACGCCTCTTCAGGAGTTGTGTTTTCTCGGTTGTGGTTTTTAATTTTTGGGGTTTAAGTTAAGAAATAAAATAAAGTTGTACGACAAATTTATTTCATTTCACTTAAAGCAACTTAAAGAACACTTAAAGCTACTTAAGCTGGGTTGAAGCGGATAGGGTACAATTCAAAATATCCTACCCACTTGGTAGGATATTTGTGAGGTGGGACCCACACGAGCCCCACCGTTTCTTTTCTTCTTAAGTAACGCACCCGCACCCCCTATTAAACGAAGTCAACCGACGCATTTCCTTAATTTCTTAACGCCTCTATTTAATTGGGCAGTTAAGTTTTACAACTAATTCTTTGAAATTAATTGTGAGGGTTACGTCGTTTGAATTTTGAAATTGTTGGCGGAAAGCGATAAAATAAGGCCTTAGCCTCATTTTATTTTTGGGTTGGGAAGCGTTGCGCTGAGTTTTCCTCTCCTCCTCCTCCTTCGCGAAGAACGCGAAGAACGTTCCACCTCTGATGAAGAACGCTCGTTTTCCTTCCATGTAATTTTCCCCCCTTCCGTGGCGAGACTCTTCAACAGATCTTCTTCTTCCCCTTCATCGTCAATGGATTGACGAACAAGCTCAGAAACGGAATCGGGTAGCGAACGACGACGACTTCGCCTCCCCTCGAGTCGGACGAACGCCGACGTCCCCCTTCGACATCGTCATCCTCGCGACGCCACACCGCGATGAACCTCGAACGACGACGCCTCCTTCCAATCGGCTTATAGCCAAGGTAGGGAATTGTTTATGAAATATTAATGAACCCCAAGCTACTTCCTTCTAAATCAAAGAATGCGGATCAAATAAACATTAATTTGATCCGCGAAGATTATGTTGCGGGTTGGGATTTTATTTTGGTATTCTCTTATCTTTTGAGAAAAGAACGACGGGCGTCGACCAACCAATTCCGGGTTGATCCGCAGATCGTTCGTACTTGTGGATCAATGTAGGGGTTTTATTTATTTATTTTTTCGTGAATACCAGCTTGTTGATATTCGTGGATTTAACCACTTGTCATCGAATAACGCGAGGGGGTCAGACTGCACAAACACGACCAACCCTCCTCCTTAATTTTGTGATGATTGATTCTTTTGTGGATTGTTTCGGGAAGGTGTGGTGCCGTCGCACCACACGGAATCGAGCGAAAGGAAACGCGTGGCGCCGTCGCACCGCGCAGTGGAAAGAAGTTTAAGAACGCGACGCCGTTGCGCCGCGTCGAAGAAAACTGAAGACGCCGCGGACGGAGCGGGGCCGCGGCGGAGGGGCGCAGTGTCGTCGCACCGCGCCAGACGACAAGGGCCGCGGCCGGTCCCGGGCCGCGGCGGAGCAGGGTGACGGGTGGCCGGTACCGGGCCGCCGCCGACGAAGCAGGAAGGGGACCGGCCATCACCGGTCCCGTTGACCAGAAACTGGCCGGCCAGGTCGGGCCGGCCGGACAAGGTGGAGCTGGGGGAATTAATTCCCCCTGCTGGATTTCAAGCGGCCCCAATTAAAGGGGCCTCCGTTTTCACAAAGGAGGGGCAACGCCCCTCCCTTAGCATGCGCGGCACAAAGGCCGCGCAGGCCGCGCCGCCGACCGGGCCGGAATTCCGGGCCGGGCCGGGCCGGGTTGTCGGGCTGGGTCGCCGCCTGGGCCGGGTTGACCCGGTTCGGCCGACCCAGGGGGGTACTGGGTCGGGCCGGGCCCAGACCCCCTATTTTCGGACTGAGTTGGTTCAAACGCCCATATCTTGGGCTACGGACCTCCGATCGATGCACCGTCAGCGGCGATGCGATACTTGGAACGAGACGGTCGTTTAGGTATATTGCACTCAAGGTTTCGGAATACTTTGGGTTTGGTCGGGTTGGTTCGGATATGAAACCAACAGGGCCCTTGGAGCGGAAACGCTTATATCTTGAGCTCCGGACGTCCGACTGACGCGCCGTCGATTTTGATGGATTCCTCTAAGTGAGACGGATCTTTTGTCTTACTCCTCTTGAGGTTTGGATGCCGTCGGAGTGCGGTTGGGTTGGTTCTCTCGCAAAACCAACTGGGCCCCTGGAACGAAAAAGCCAATAACTCACAGACCGGGCATCAGATTGACGCGCCGTCTGTCTCGTTGTTTTCCTCTTGATGAGATGGAACTTTTGGCATACTTCACCCGAGTTTTGGATGCTGTTGTATACTAGCCGGGTTTGATTGTACTCGAAATCCAACCGGGCACCTGGAACAGAAAAGTTGATATCTTTCAGACCGGACGTCCGTTTGACGAACCGTCAGTGGCGTTAGTGATCAATTTGAGAAACAGTCCCTTTGAGTATACCCTATGGGAGTTCGGGGTACAGTTGAGATACGACAGGGTTGGTTCGCACATGAAACCAACCGGGCCCCTGGAACGAAAATGCTAGTAACTCACAGACCGGGAGTCCGATTGACGCGCCGTCTGTTGTATTGAGACCCCTGTGACAAGGCGGTCCTTTGAGATACCTCTTCGTGGAACCTTGTGATACTTATAGTATTGACCATCAGATCGTGAAGCAGACCCTTCTGGAGACGAGCGTGCGGAGTACGGAGACCGTGTAGCCGGCTGAGACCTAACGACTGCTTGACCGATCGACTCAGTGTGTTTTGGATAGTCTAGTGGGGAGCGCTTGGTTGTAGCGGCAAACCCATGGTGGAGGAGCGCTTGGTTGTAGCGGAAGTCCCGCGGTACTCAACAGAAGGAGTACCTCTGGAGGCTATGAGGGGGAGCGCTTTGTTGTAGCGGCAGACCCACGGCGGAGGAGCGCTTGGTTGTAGCAGCAGACCTGCGGTACTCAACAGAAGGAGTACCTCTTGAGGCTATGAGGGGGAGCGCTTGGTTGTAGCGGCATAACCATGGTGGGAAGCACTTGGTTGTAGCAGCAGGCCCACAGTACTCGACAGGAGGAGTACCTCAGCAGTCTTAGGTTAGTGAGCAGTACCTCGGAGTCGTGACAGGACCACTGTACACTCCAGAGACGGGTCTCTTCAGCAGTTGCGGTTTCGATAATGAAAATCCTGGTTTGAGATGAGACTTTGGACCTTGATAACTTAGGAATATGTATGGGAATATACCTGGGTAGTGGTTATCCGTTGTTTATAAATCCTTGTGCTTCCTCAAGATTGAGATGGGTTACTTGATATCTTAGGTATATGTATGGGCATATACCTAAGTAGAGGTTATCTGTTGAGATCTTCCTTGTGGTTACCCTTATTGGTTTTAGTGAGACCTTGAGGGTCTCGGGGTCCCTACTGAGTATCGTTATACTCACCCCTGCATGGGATATGCCCGCACCTCGTTGTGTTGGTTGCAGACGACGGGCAGTGCTGACGGAGGCCGAGTGTTCGAGGACTGGACGGTACCCAGAGGTGGACTACATGACAAGTCAGTACCCGGAGGTGGACTACACGACGAGTCAGTACCCGGAGGTGGACTACACGATGAGACGAAATAAGGAGGAGGTTGACGGGCGAGAGCGTTGAGGAGACTATCTGTACCTACCCTTCAGGTAGGATCAGTGGTGGACGATCCAGGAGCTGCGCCATCTGTACCTACCCTTCAGGTAGGATCCGAGGAGGACGACCCAGGAGCTTCTTCCGTCTTTCCAGTTGTTGTCTTTTCTGTTGTACTTGTTCAGTTGTAGTTGTACTTTCTTTTGGGTTTGTATTCTGGCCCATTTACTTTTCATCACTTCTCCTGTACTTAGTGTTTACTTTTTCCGCTTGCTTACTCCGTGGTGCTTGTTTTATTTTATAAAGGCAATGCCTTCCCAGACATCAGGATTTACTCCTTTGGTGCTAGTCGCCAGCCCCTGGCCTATGGAAGGTGGGCTTGGGGTAGTCACAACACGTGCCCCGAGGACGGGTCGTGACAAATTGGTATCAGAGGAGTTCAGTTCTACCGGAGAACTTGGGACTCTGATCTTTTTTCCCTTTCTGTGAAGTAATAGTGTTAAGAGTACCGAGTGTGGTTTTCATTTCAGGGAGTCCAGTGTTGGTGCGGGCGGCCGACGTATCCATACACCAGGACCCTGACAACCAATTTCCGACTTTGTACACGAAAACACTGATTGTGTGTGTGTTTCCAGAAGTTTTTAAATGTCAGATCAAATCAGGTCATCTCACTAGGTATAATCATTTGACCATGTCATGTTGTTTCCTTCAGGATGCCTTTTCACGGACGACCAGCTAGAGCCCATAGGGATGTGCGTACTGACAGCCTACCGGGCGACGAGGCTTTCGTATAGGGCCCTCTTGCAGTTGAGGCACCAGCGGAGGCACCAGCGGTACTACCATATGTTGGGCCACTGATGCCACCAGCCGCAACAGTAGGTGATGCACACCACTTGAGCGCGCTGCACGAGTTCCAGTGCCAGAGACCACCCAGGTTCCGTGGAGAGACGGACCCTCAGGCGGCTGAGGATTGGCAGGAGGCTGTGGTGAGAGTCTTCAGGCTAGTGGGGATGCCGACAGACTTCATGGTGATATTTGCTGCCAGCCTTCTTCAGGCAGCAACAGGCAGGTGGTGGAGCCACTTGTTCCAGTTTTGCGACGGGATTTCCTTCACATGGGAAGACTTCGAGACCTTCTTCAGGGTGGAGTTTGTGCCAGTATCTCTACACCCCGAGCATGTACATGAGCTTTTGCCTTTCTCGCAGGATTTTAGATCAGTAGCTGAGTCATCTGTGGGAAGTAGACAGATGATGCAGAGGTCCAATAGGACTAGATTCAGCCGTACGAGGAGTAGAAAGTGTTATAAATGCAGCGGAAAGGGTAACCTGGCACGTGACTGTCCGACTCCTCGTACAGTTGATCCGCAGGCTTTGGAGGAGCCACTGAGGCCGAAGCAGCGGCGGGTGCTTGAGCAACAACCGAGCAGTGGACAAGGCAGTAGAGCTCCGGAAGCAGGTGGAAATGAGCGGAACTAGCGGATACTTCCCTTATAATCTAGTTCCATTTTTCTGTTGTATTCATGTCTTTGTACTATGAGCTGAAATAATAAAAAGACACTTATCTTTGTGATGTTTTCTTTCCTGTCCTTTTGTTTGGTTGATACTGAGTGATCCTGGTTAAGACTGTTGACTTGACCCTCACTTTCGAGATTTCTACTGGAGGAGACCCAATGACCTCACACTGATGCCGACAGTGTGACTCGACCCTTGGAGGCGAGAGTGATAGTTGGATCTCTTAGTAGTTACGTCGAGGCCTTATGACGTCATCCATGACATGAATGAATCCTTCATGTCAGGATTGACTATATTAGGCAATGGGCGTGGTTCATCCAGGGGGTATGAGACTGGGTTTCTCCTTTCGGCAAAGGATAAATTTTAGCAGCTCTTCCGGATTGTAGGAAAAGAAGGTGCAGATCATCCAGGATCGGATGAAGACTGCACAGTGTAGGAAGAAACAGGAAATTGGCGCCAGTCTTGGAGACTTGAGCATGTTAAAATTTTTCCATAAGAGGAAGCTTAAAGGAAAGATGAGTCTGCAAAGCGGCAGACGTGGAGGTAGAGCTAGGAGAGCAGCATGAGGTAGTGTACATCTTAACATGCTACAACCACCCACCTTAGTTATCCCCGCCAGGCTCAGGGAGCTGGAGGTCGGAGGAAGAGTGCGGCTGCACGCGGTCAAGGAGTGTGACCCAATGGCTCTAAAAATGATCCAAGGGACAGTCTGTGTCCACTACTAGCTGCTGTAGTAACAGACGTCGATATGAATCATTCCTTGCTTTCACAAATCTTGTCCCAGACCTAGAGTTTCTGATAAGACATGGACTTGACCCTCACGTCTGGAGATACCTTGGAAGGAGACTCGATAATCACACTTACGCCGACAGTGTGGTCAGACCCTCGAGGCGAGAGTTTCGGTTGGAATCTCTTGGTGGCAGCGTCGAGGCCTTACGACGTTGGTTTGAGTATAGACTGGGCAATCACAGTTCATGCACAAATTGACGGTATTAGGCAAAAGATCGTGGTTTAACTACGACGTCGGGATGGGTTTTCCTCGGTCGGCGAAAAGGAAACCCCAGGCAGCACAGGATAAACTCATGAACAGGAGGGTGCGACCGATCACTCTTGAGTCGGTCAACCTTACCCTCGTGGCAGTAGTCGTTTTGAGTTTTAATAGGAATTGGGGACCTCTAGAGTTCAACGATGACGATCACGCCCTTATACGGGTCTCACCTCGATGAGGTTTACGGAGATGTGGCCGAGGTGGCAAGTTATCCCCGAGGTTCAACGGACCTTTTCTAGGTCCTCAGCTGGGTAGGCGGGGTGGTTTACTACTGACCCATCCACCTCAGTTGCACCAGGTGCACGACGACATCCACGTATCTCAACTGAGGAGATATGTGCTTGACCCTTCGCATATCATCGACCATGAGGAGCTGGATGATGGTGATGGAGTGCCTTTCACAGAGGTTCCAGTGGGAATCGAGGATCGACAGGAGTGGATCCTTCGAGGACGGCCTATTCCTCAGGTGCGCTTTCACGGGTAGTACAGGAACCTCTGAGTGATCACACGGGAGTGGAAGGCTCAGATGCATGCTCAGTACAGTTTTTGTATCCCTAGTTTGTGTTAAAGCTTTACGAGGACGTAAATCTCTAAGGTGGGAGTAATGTAAAGACCCGTAAAATTCAAGGGAATTTTTTTTTTAATTTTCTTTGGGATTTTACAAGAACGCAGTTTCTGATAGAGCCTGATTCCAAGGCCCGGTGTGCCCGAAATCAATTTCCGAAGTTTGGATCGGGTACGTTCAGTGAACGAACGAGCCGGTTTTTCTAACTATTGAACCGGTGCTCAGAATCGAATTCTGAGGGCACCAAAGGAATCACAATGCTGGTATTTTCCTAGAAACACCTCTTCAGGAGTTGCGTTTGCTCGGTTGTGGTTTTTCATTTTTGGGGTTTAAGTTAAGAAATAAAATAAAGTTGTACGACAATTTTATTTCATTTCACTTAAAGCCGCTTAAAGACCACTTAAAGCTACTTAAGCTGGGTTGAAGCGGATAGGGTACAATTCAAAATATCCTACCCACTTGGTAGGATATTTGTGAGGTGGGACCCACATGAGCCCCACCGTTTTTCTTCTTCTTAAGTAACGCACCCGCACCCCCTATTAAACTAAGTCAACCGGCGCGTTTCCTTAATTTCTTAACGCCTCTATTTAATTGGGTAGTTAAGTTTTACAATTAATTCGTTGAAATTAATTGTGAGGGTTACATCATTTGAATTTTGAAATCGTTTGCGGAAAGCAATAAAATAAGGCCTTAGCCTCATTTTATTTTTGGGTTGGGAAGCGTTGCGCTGATTTTTCCTCTCCTCCTCCTCCTATGCGAAGAACGCGAAGAACGCGCCACCTCTGACGAAGAACGCTCATTTTCCTTCCACGGAATTTTTCCCCCTTCCGCGGCGAGACTCTTCAATAGATCTTCTTCTTCCCCTTCATCGTCAACGGATCGACGAACAAGCTCAGAAACGGAATCGGGTAGCGAATGACGACGGCTTCACCTCCCCTCGAGTCGGACGAACGCCGACGTCCCCCTTCGACGTCATCATCCTCGCGACGCCACACCGCGACGAACCTCGAACGACGATGCCTCCTTCCAATCGTCTTATACCCAAGGTAGGGAATTGTTTATGAAATATTAATGAACCCCATGCTACTTCCTTCTAAATCAAAGAACGCAGATCAAATAAACATTAATTTGATCCGCGTAGATTATGTTGCGAGTTGGGATTTTATTTTGGTATTCTATTATCTTTTGAGAAAAGAACGACGGGCGTGGACCAACCAATTCCGGGTTGATCCGCGGATATTTTGTATTTGTGGATCGATGTAGGGGTTTTATTTATTTATTTGTTCGTGAATGCCAGCTTGTTGATCTTTGTGGATTTAACCGCTTGTTATCGAATAACGCGAGGGGGTCGGACCGCACAAACACGGCCGACCCTCCTCCTTAATTTTTTTATGATTTATTCCTTTGTGGATTGGTTCGGGAAGGTGTGGTGCCATCACACCACACAGAATCGAGCGAAAGGAAATGCGCGGTGCCGTCGCGCTGCGCCATGGAAAGAAGTTTAAGAACGCGACGCCGTCGCGCCGCATTGAAGAAAACTGAAGATGCCGTGGCCGGAGCGGGGCCGTGGCGGAGGGGCGCGGTGTCGTCGCACTGCGCCAGACGACAAGGGCCACGGCCGGTCCCGGGCCGCGGGGAGCAGGGGGACCGGCGGCCGGTACCGGGCCGCCGGCGACGGAGCTGGAAGGAGACCGGCCATCACTGGTCCCATTGAGCAGAAACCGGCCGGCCAGGTCGGGCCGACCGGACAAGGGGGAGCCGGGGGAATTAATTCCCCCGGCTGGATTTCAAGCGGCCCCTATTAAAGGGGCCGCCGTTTTCATAATGGAGGGGCAACGCCCCTCCCTTGGCATGCGCGACACAAAGGCCGCAATGCCGTGCCGCCGCGCTGCCCGCGCCGCCGGCCAGGCTGGAATTCCGGGACGGGCCGGGTCGTCGGTCCGGGTCGCCGCCCAGGCCGTGTTGACCCGGTTCGGCCGACCCAGGGGGTACTGGGTGGGCCAGGCCGGGCCCAGACCCCCTATTTTCGGACTGAGTTGGTTCAAACACCCATATCTTGGGCTACGGGCCTCCGATCGATGCACCGTCAGCGGTGATGCGATCCTTGGAACGAGACGATCGTTTCAGTATATCGCACTCAAGGTTTCAGAATACTTTGGGTTCGGCCGGGTTGGTTCGGATACGAAACCAACCGGGCCATCGGAGCGGAAACACTTATATCTTGACCTCCGGACGTCTGATTGACGTGCCATCGATTTTGATGGATTCCTCTAAGTGAGACAAATCTTTTGGCTTACTCCGATCGAGGTTTGGATGCCGTCGGAGTGCGGTCGGGTTGGTTCGCTCGCAAAACTAACTGGGCCCCTAGAACGAAAAAGCAAATAACTCACAGACCGGGTGTCAGATTGATGCGCCGTCTGTCTCGTTTTTTTCCTCTTGATGAGACGGAACTTTTGGCATACTTCGCCCGAGTTTTGGTTGATGTTGGATAGTGGCAGGGTTGGATTCTACTCAAAATCCAACCGGGCCCCTGGAACGGAAAAGTTGATATCTTTCAGACCGGACGTCCGTTTGATGAACCGTCAGCGGCGTTGGTGATCACGTTGAGAAACGGTCCCTTTGAGTATACCCTATGGGAGTTCGGGGTACAGTTGAGATACGGCCGGGTTGGTTCGCACATGAAACCAACCGGGCCCCTGGGACGAAAAGGCTATTAACTCACAGACCGGGCGTCCGATTGACGCGCCGTCTGTTGCGTTGAGACCCCTATGACGAGGCGGTCCTTTGGGATACTTCTTCGTGGAACCTTGTGATACTTATAGTATCGACCAGCAGCTCGTGGAGCGGACCCTCCTGGAGACGAGCATGCTGAGTACGGAGACCGTGTAGCCGGCTGAGACCTAACGACTGCTTGACCGATCGACTCGGTGTGTTTCGGATAGCCCAGTGGGGAGCGCTTGGTTGTAGCGGCAGACCCACGGCGGAGGAGCGCTTGGTTGTAGCGGCAGACCCGCGGTACTCAACAGAAGGAGTACCTCTGGAGGCTATGAGGGGGAGCGCTTGGTTTTAGCGGCAGACCCACGGTGGAGGAGCACTTGGTTGTAGCGGTAGACCCACGGTACTCAAGAGAAGGAGTACCTCTTGAGGCTATGAGGGGGAGCGCTTGGTTTTAGCGGCAGACCCATGGTGGGAAGCGCTTGGTTGTAGCAGCAGGCCCACAGTACTCGACAGGAGGAGTACCTCAGTAGTCTTAGGTTAGTGAGTAGTACCTCGAAGTCGTGACAGGACCATTGTACACTCCAGAGACGGGGCTCTTCAACAGTTGCGGTTTTGATAATGAAAATCCTTGTTTGAGTTGAGACTTTTGACCTTGATAAATTAGGTATATGTATGGGCATATACCTGGGTAGTGTTTATCCATTGTTTCTAAATCCTTGTGTTTCCTCAGGATTGAGATGAGTTACTTGATAACTTAGGTATATGTATAGGCATATACCTAAGTAGATATTATCTGTTGAGATCTTCCTTGTGGTTATCCTTGTTGGTTTTAGTGGGACCTTGAGGGTCTCGGGGTCCCTACTGAGTATCGTTATAATCACCCTTGCACGGGCTATGCCTGCACCTCATTCTGTTGGTTGCAGACGACGGGCATTGATGACGGAGGCCGAGTGTTCGAGGATTGGACGGTACCCGGAGGTGGACTACACGAAGAGTCAGTACCCGGAGGTGGACTACACGATGAGTCAGTACCCGGAGGTGGACTACACGACGAGACGACACACGGAGGAGGTTGACGGGCGAGAGCATTGAGGAGGCTATCTGTACCTACCCTTCAGGTAGGATCCGTGGTGGACGATCCAGGAGCTGCACCATCTGTACCTACCCTTCAGGTAGGATCCGAGGAGGATGACCCAGGAGCTACTTCCGTCCTTCCAGCTGTTGTCTTTTCTGTTGTACTTGTTCAGTTGTAGTTGTAATTTTCTTTTGGGTTTGTATTCTGGCCCATTTACTTTTCAGCACTTCTCCTGTCTTGCTAACTCTATGGTGCTTGTTTTCTTTTATAAAGGCAATGCCTTCCCAGACATCGGGATTTACACCTTTGGTGGTAGTCTCCAGCCCCTGGCCTATGGAAGGCGGGCTTGGGGTAGTCACGGCACGGGCACCGAGGACGGTTCGTGACGATTTAAATGAAATTTTACGGCTTCTGTGGATTGAATTTTGAAAATACAACATACAGGGAAGTTATTAGTAATTAAAATGTGGTTCAATAAGATGAAAATAATTTTTGGTGAATAGTAACTTTTGACTTTTATTTACCGTAGTTAAAGGTAAATAGGATAATTCAAGGTAAAAAGATATTATAATAATACAAAACTATCTTAAAATTGGTCTTAACCTTATTGGATGATTCATGGCTGACCATGGGCATCATTGGGTCAATTTGAAGACCACATGGAGCCACATGGGAGTGATAATGACACTTTAGATTAATTAATTTAAATTAAAGACAAAAATGACACAAACAAATATCTTTTAGTAAATTAATTTTTACATGAGATTATAGAAGTTATATTTTCAACTATAAATATTCATTGGAAAGCTAAAACTATTTCCTACATCATGGTATTTTTTTAATTATTTGACATCAAATAAATAAAATTATTTATGACAGAAGAATGATGCAGTATTTACCTCATTAATAAATGATTTAAATAAATAAGATTATTAATATTAAAATAACATCCAAAACCTGTTCAATTCTTATTGGATGATTTTATTTTGACCATTAGTCATATTATATTCGACTTTAATTAGTTTTGGGCATTTATAAACTGAATATCATTATATAATAAAATAATATTTTCACAATTTCCTAAAGAGCCCCTACCCCTTATAGAAAGCCCTCACTTATAACTCATTACTCACACATCTGAAGCCCCTTGGATCATCCAACCCCTGCCCAAATAATCTATCAATATTTCTCTCTTCCACCTTGAAGCCTTACCTTAGGCAGAAGTCACTTCAAGAAGTCCTTTGGGTTTAAACCAAAGGGAGTTACCCTAATTAAAGGCTACATTTTCTCTTAACTTCTTTTATTTTATTTTACTTCTCCAACCCTTAAACATTTTTATTACTTTATTTTATAACAAAACCAATATCTTCAATACACTAGGATATTTTTTTAAGAATTATTCGAACTACACTTACACACACCTCCATCTAATGGGTGATGAACATACTATTTTTGTGAATGACAAACGCCTCAGGAAACGATGAATGTTTGATTATCTCCTACCGCCTCTCATGGTGGCCACTAAGATGACAATATATTCATACATGATATATATTATGTTTTTTTCTTTATTATTCTGTATTTTTCTTTTATACCATACCTTTATGGTTTCCATTATTGGTAAACATGATAATTTCATTTGAGGAAGTGTAGACTACCGCCCCTCAAAGTGATATGAATTGTTAATGCCATATGTGGGATGTATAAAGGATAGATTTAATGATATTATATATGATATTATATTAGAATTATAATATACCTATGTATCATTATGTTTTAATTCCATTAAAATAAGAAATAGAAATGATAGTAGCGTTCATGCGTACGTACGACTTACCGTCTCCATGAACGGTGCATTTCATTTCTTACCTCCAAATGTTATGTAATATTATAAATAAATGTATATAATGGATATATATGATATATATGATATCAAATATCATGAATATCATTTTGGATATAATGAACTTTTGACTATGTGAACAACTTGTAATTATAAGAAGTCCATTTTTGACTCAAGTACCAAATATTGACAAAATGAACGTTATTAACTTAAATGACTACATAATGTTTATAACATGGTAATAAGTGATATAAAAGGAATAATAAACTTTAAAAAGGTACTTGATAAAGTATAAATTAACTTTAGTTTATTAATCAGGAAGAACAAGGAACAAACGAGTCAAGTCCGACACGAGGCAATGGATTTCTTATCTCACTTTTAATTCAATGAGATTTCCATTGTTTGCCATTAATTTATTGCATGTGGTGTATTTTGTACTTCCATTTGATAAATATTATCATTATAATCTTTATATTAATGTTATTCTGAGAAACATTTGGTGGTTATTAACTTTTGGTCATATGACTCGATTAATTACAACGTGGTAAGGGATTTTCATCTAACTTTTTTTATTTCCTATGAGATTAATCCTATATTTCCACTATTTTACTTTTGTGTGGTTTATTTACTGACAATTATTGAATTAATTGTGTAATATACTTAAATTTATGGGTATTTACATCTTCATTTTATGATCCGTCTTTCATGGGGTGTATGTTTCATAAGTTACCAAATCGGTAAGGGAACCTTTCACCCTCCTTTTTTAAAAGACTTATTTTGTTATGTACTTTAATTTACATATTATTATGTTGGTATATTTTCTTATATATCCTTATTGATGTAAATTTTAATTCCATGTGATGAGATACACTTTTTCTCTCATCAATTCATTTTTTGAATTTTAAAGTGACGCCGTTAGGCTGTCAAAATTCATGTAAGGGAACTTCTTCAACAAATTTCAATTATTTGGGTTAAACTTATACTTCTTGATTATGTTGTGGTATGAATATGTGTGAATAAACTATGATTGTTTCAAAGTTAATATCCACTTATATTTAGTTTATTCTTATTTTCACCCGTTATTATGTAATTGATTTATCCTTAATCTATAGATACAATTTTTATAAGGGATTTCATCTCAATTTACATTCCATTGAGACTTTATTGTCGTTATAAACCTATTCACTATTATATGGTGTATATAATGTCCTTTGACATATTATATCATTAATCCCTTTATTCTCATGATATTATAAAGTTTTGATTCAATGTTATTCCTCAATTATTTGTATTCAAGAGTCTCTCATTTCGTTAAAAACTCTAACAAAAAATATCATTTTAAACGTTTTAAAAATTTATTCTTCTAAATCATTTTAATTAATGACTATGTTTTAAAAATGGTTTTATGGATTTATTTATATGGAAATTAATGTTTTCAAATGATAATTTATTTAAAATTTTCAAAGTGGTATGGGACACTTTGATTCAAAAATATCTTTATTAAATGTTTTAAATGATTTTGAAAATGATTTGATAAAGCATTGTTTATTTCAATATATTGATTTTATATATTGTGATTGGAATGTGGAAATGTTATCTTTCTTTTATACTTGTGTTATGTGTTATGAATATGTTATGGTTATTGGGCATTATTTATGTATACGGGTGGTTCTCTGATAAACCTCGGGTGGGTGAGCCCGAGATAGATCTCCAATGCATTGGGTAAGATGACATAGGTAAATGTTAATGATTCTCCTAAGTGATTTAAGGAATATACTGGGATGAGTATTACAAATGACACTTCTTATGCTGCTGTCATATCTACAATGTAAGTATGTTATGAATTCCATAAGTTACCTTTATGATTTATGATTTGTGTGTGTTATTCATAAATCTTATGATTTCGTAAGGTATGTTATGATTGAAAATTATGGTTTCATTGATTTGTATTTAATGATTGGATAATGTTTTCCATCCTTATTTTATAACCCTTAATGAGCTTTTTATGCTCATACCTAGTTTTTGAAATGATTTTATATGACTTTAAGATGAATAGGGTCAAGGATTGGATCAAGGAAAAGTCATGTTGTCTAAAACATGGAACTAGACATGTTTTTTTTAAGAGTTTTTATTTTATGAAAAAATGGATACTGAGTAGTAATTTCTACATGTAATTTTCAAGTTGATATATAATAGTTATGGCCTAATTCTCTAAAAATCTAAACTTGAAAAGTTCCTGAATGTGAATTATTCATTTAATTCAGGATTATGTAATATTTAAGGCCGGGTCCTTATATATTTGACTTCAATTCATAACACACCCATTCAAAACCATCATATATCATTAAATTGAGTACATAGATCTATAATATAAAGGACCACATAGTTTAATCTCTTGAAACAAGTGAAACATTTGGTGGAATATCATATCAATGTTTCATTATATTATTTTTTAGTAAAATAAATAAAGGATATCAAAATGTTACCCCAATATCTTCCCTAATCCGTGTATTGAGCGTGGACACAACATGGTGCCATGAAGCTACATCAATCAACACACACTGTTGAGCGATGATCCCAATGAAGCTAGTGAACATGACCTTATTGTGGTAACAGGATGGACATGCACATTCCATCCAACCACGAGTTTGATAACTTGATTTTCGATTTAATATTTTTTCTAACTCCGCCATACTACATCCCTATTTTTTTTTCAACATCAGTTCTTTTCTAACTACCATTTCCTCAGGTTCAACTTCATCAATATGTTGTTTCTCTAGATTGGTAGCATCGACATGTCTAGAAGGTTGTTCTTCCTCTACACTTGGAGGAGTCGCAGCTTGAGAAACCTATTGTTTATCAAGATTGGTATAATCCACATGTTCACAAGTCATTATATATAGAAGTGATTGAACATTTAATTTATATTACTTAAATATATCAGTGAAAAGATAATAACATGAGTTAACACAATTTATATTAAAATATATAACCTAATTATTAATCTCTCTTTTTTAAAGGTTGAAGGGATTTTACCTCTATATAGAGTATACAAATCCATTTATTATGGTATCCTATGATATAAAAGACCCCATCTACATTGGGACAATTGTGAAATGTTTACTACTTTACAATTAAAGGGAAGTCCCTAGTTGAATTATCATCAGAACCTTCAATGGATTTGGTCGATAATAGAACAAATAACCACATTCAGTTTGGAGGATCTGGAACATAAATTACTTTTACTCATGATGATTCCATTATAAATGGTTCTTATTTATACCTTCATTCTAGAAATCCATTTTCATGAATCCCAATTCATTTATTTTGACAACACTCTTGTTTTAAACCAACATTTGTTGAAATTTTGGCACTTAGAATGTTGTATATTCCAACTACCATATTTTTTTAATGATTCCAGAGTATAACATATTTACATGGATTATATTTCTATCCTTAGTACTATATAAATGATTTACTTTGGCCACAAGTGTAACTCCACTATTTTCCATGGTACTTCCTTTATTATGTTCAATTTTATAGAACATATAAACATTAATTACATAATAACTATAAGATAATACAGTCCAATTTCGTTTTCTATCTATTCATTTAATTTTTTCTAAAAAATGAATTCAGATTTTCATCTGACTCCTTAAAAATATTATCTCCAACCAATCCTATAAATTTTTGATTGTTTGTACTTGATATCAATATTTAATCCCTTGATGGATTCAGATGACTAATAATATAATTATAGATTTAAAAATATGGGTAATACTCTAACCTATTATTAGAAATATTAATGTGGGCCTTCTCCCGATCTATAATATATATTATGGAAACATATATTCTAGAAATAATTTCACCCACAAGACACCCTATGTGATAATATTTTGTAGACCAATGCTTTCCACACCCGAAAGTTAGTCTGTAGAAAATTCAATAGATTCCTCAAAAATATATATCTCTACAATACAACCATCTAGAAGACTTTTAGTTTTTACATACACTTTCAAAATATTCATTTATTATTTAGTGGGTTATAGCCACCTATAACTTATAAGACCATATAGTGAAATCTATTTCACAAACTGATCCATCAAGTGAATCATCATATCATAGAATTTCAATGGGAAAAAATATTTCCAATTCACATAATATGATGGAAAATTTTCAGTCCATAGTTGTAATTGTCGTCAATTTATTTACTTCGGTACATAAATCTTTGAAAAAGAAACAGTTATTTGTAAATGTCTGAGAGAAATTCTTGGAAAAAATGAAACATTAATCTATTGGAATTAGATATTATATAAAATAATGATATTTATGTGATTTCAGAACATTTAATTTTAAATCATTCATTTACATGATATTTTTAATATTCAAAGAATACCCCTATAGAACCTTTACATCATTAATGAAGTTTCAAAACTGATATCTCTCTTTCTTGGAAAGAGTGTAGGCAGTTGGAGGAAGAAAAGTTAGTTTTTGACCCTTCAGTAGTGCTAATTCTTCCCGTATTCTGATGTCAATCATGTCCAACCTTGCCTTAATTCCATCCATTTATTTGGTGGGTATAATTATTAAAGAGACAATGAAACTCTCACATACATTTTTTTCAACATACATGACATCAAGAAGATGATTTACGTTCATACAATTCCAGTATGGTGATTAAAAAAAGATATCCTTTTCCAACGTGTTTTCACATTTTTTTTGGAAAGGGTTTACCAAAATCATTTTTTATATCTTTTACTTTCGCAAATAGACAATAACCTATTAGAGGATATGGTGTTATGCATTATTATGAACTCTCAAAAAATGATTTCATCCAATATAAGTACTTATGACATTGGGGGTAGAAATATGTAATATCCTAAAACCATAGTTTTCAATGAACGTTTCAACCTAATTTAATGTGTACCTTGTTCAAAATTGGGACACTCTTGAGTTAATTTAATGAAATATCATGAAAATTTTCCATAATAAGGAAAATCATTTATTTTTCCTTACAACATGCCTCTCAATGTGAAATATTCATATCTATAAGAACTATACAATGTAACACTTGAATCCCAAATTATTTGAAATATTTGATCAATAGAGGGAAATAAACATTAATATAATTACCCAATTGTTTTGGTCCTGATTTATACATAGATAACATAATGTATTTTCATTTCATGCATAACCACAGTAGTAAGTTATAATTTACCAATATAACTGGCCATGTACAGTGAGTGTTTATTTTAAAACAAAATTGGTTCACTCCATCTATATATTGTGGAAGATGAAGTTTTCTAAGCTTCTTTACAAATTCAGGATACTCATGATCAATTCTCTACCACTAAGGACAGTCTGATAGGTGATTAATTTTCCATATTGGTTTCTGGTATATGTGTTCCACTTAAATTGACTTGCAGTCTCCTTGATTTTATATAGGTGTCTAAACCTTAAAATGGCTGGAAAGTACCCTAAAAATTTTATGCGACCCAATTTATATATCTTGTATTACAAATCACCACACTTTGGGAATTATTTATGTGATTTATGGTCCTTGATTAATAGTATGAAGTCATTTGGATAAGAATTTATTATTTCATAGATCATACTCATCCAATGTAGAATTCATTTAGTGTCATATGTTCAGCTAGGAAACTCATTATCTTTTGGGAGTATATCATTCAAGAGTGGAAGTAGTTCAATAAAAATAGAATCACTCCATCCATTGACAAATTTTAAATTATGCAACATCTGTACAAATTAAAATGCTATATATTTAGTGAAACCCGTATACAATGGTGTGTTTACCGAAATATTTTACTTCTCAAACATTTTTGGTCAATCATGAAGTTCATCTTCAAATGTCATTTTCATTTCATTAATATGATCTTTATCATTATTAACCTATATAATCACATCCCTAGTATGGTATTCTTTATTTTCCATAGTTTTTTTCATATCATATGATCTATAAAATGTTGTGAAATCCCATTCACTTGCTACATTTTCTTTTTCCTTGTGTTTATTACAACATTTATAACATTGATATATTTTGTAACAGATTAACTATTCTTAAAACTATTCTAGAATATGTAGTTTTGAAAAATAATTGCGTAAACGTGAAAAAAATATATTAGAAGGGTCAAATTCCTGATCTTTTGAAAACTAGATGAAATATTTCACCCATTATCAGAACATTTTCTCATATGATTGGAATCCATCCCTTATATATTCATATCCATCCTATTTTATCCTGTAATAATAAAATTTAAGAAAATATATAAATAAAAAAAGGGTCCTTTCAAATAATGAGAACCAAATATTTTAATGTTTAAAATAATTTCATAATGCTTTGAAGAAAATGTGTAACTAAATTTAAGAAAATAATTACTCCACTGGCGGTAGGGGTTATCATTTAAATTCATCCATAATGTTTATCAGTACATGGCAGGAGATGACTACTACTGAAATTAGTTTAAGAAAAATATGTGCATGTCCAAAATTGATGGGGGAAGATCCTTAGGCAACAAAATGAAGTCATAATAGTTTGGGAGATGATGTTGATCAGGATGATAGTTATTATATCATTTTACTTCCTAAGACTCATACCCTTAGAAGTGCCACCAAATCATAGATAAGATGTTGTTGCGAAGGACTCCCCAAATTTAAACCATACTGGTGATGTTGGTTGTAAAGTAAGTATAGGATTTTAAATGGGTTTAAACATTATGTCATCTTTTATGAGAGTGAGTTCATGATGGATATCTTATAGGATGGATATAGGTAGTGAAATTCCCTTACCAAGGTGTTATTATCAATCTATATTATGTAGGAAGTGAGATACTATATATATAGGGGGTCTCTGAAAGATAATATGGTCATATAAATATAGATAGAAATCATTATGAGTAAACCATGGTCTTCCGATGTAATTACAAAAAGAATCATATAAGTTCCCCCTTAGATACATTGTCGAACAAGAAATCCAAAAAAAGAAAAGCTAATTTTGACACTCATCCAACACTCAATTAAAAACATACATCCAACTTCAATCTATTGTGATTAAAATCATATAATATTTAATATAATAAATAAACTCTTAATTATCCAATTTAATTTGTAGAAAAAATAATAATCATATTAAAAAAAATTTAAATATAAAATACAATTTATGGAAAGAAAATTTATGAAAGTAGAAATGTATTAAAATATTGATAAATTGAAAAACTTGTGGAGGTATAAAAATATAAAGTACAAATTTATATATATTTATATCAGTATACAAAATTATAGACATATATAGAAGAATAAAATTATATTTAATTTATAAAATTATATTTAATTTATAAACCTATATAAATTTTAATGAAATATACATAATTTATAAATGTATATAAATTTATAAAACTATATAAAAGTTCTAAAATGGTATAAAATTATAACTAATTTATTGAAGTATACAATTTTAAAAATTTATAAAAGTATAAAATTATAATATATACATGTATTTTTTTTGAAATTATAATAGTGTAATAATTTTTAATAAAATAACATAAAATTTTATATTAATTTAGAAATTTATAAAACTATAAAAGTATAATTTTTTATTAAATTTTATATTTAATCTCTAAATAAATATGATATACTTTAAAAGTATGAAAAGTATATAAATTTATAAATGAATAAAATTATAAAATTATGTAACCATGCTAAGATATATAAATGTGAATTTATAGCTTACATAAAGGTCATGAGGTGGTATTTGAGATTCATTTC
Organism: Viscum album; assembly: GCA_963277665.1. Taxonomy (NCBI): domain Eukaryota; kingdom Viridiplantae; phylum Streptophyta; class Magnoliopsida; order Santalales; family Viscaceae; genus Viscum; species Viscum album. The sequence continues at coordinate 156,495,664 of OY728150.1, forward strand.
TACTAATATGTGATGATATGTAAGATTTATTTTCATGACTCCATTGAGATGAATTTGGTTCATTTCCTTTGCTATTTGAGCGGAGGAGTTAGCCACACATTGGATTGATGGTCATACTATGAGGATAAAATTCAATGGTTTGTCGATCTAAATATATGATTGATATTTGAAAAAATACCATGGAGGATATAATTGAATTTGAGTCTAATATCTATTTTCCTTTATTAAGAAAGAATATCCTGAATTTAGGAATCAATAAATGTGTTTTTTTAAAAAATATATTCATATATTCCTTTATCAATTAATTTTTTTGGAAAATAAAAATAATGTTTATTTGAATTTTATATTAAAATAATTTTCATTCAATCCTTTTACATATAATTAAATAATAATATTCATTATATATAGTTAATAAATATATAACTAGATTTAATGATAAATGAAAATATACATTTGAATAAAATATATAATGTTATAAAAGATTCTAAAAATTTATTTACGAGTTACATTAAAAAACATATTATAAAACACATATTAATATTTTTTCATTTTGAATTTATTTTATTTTATTCATATATTTAATTTTCTGGAAATATATTCAAATCATTAATATGATAATCAAACAATAAAATTATTTTAAAAATTTTAGAAATAATTTAAAAAATATAGGTGAAGAATATATAATTGAAAATTTAAACACAAATTATATTGTTCTTAGTTAGAAAAATATATAACTATAGAAAAAAGAGATATATTTTGATACTTTGATTATTTTTCTCATTTCAATGTTTTATACCAAACATATTTTTCTAGATCAAACTAAATTTCACTCCACTAAAATTATTTTGTTTCTTTAAAAAAATAAAATAGAAAATTCAATTTAATCTGTCAACAATAAAATTAATATATAATACTTAATTTCATATAATTAAATAATATAAAATAAGTAATATATATTTTGAAAACAAGGGATGATGGGAATTAGGAACCGTTGACTACATGCCTCATTTGCGTGATCATATGATCTCATTCAAGGCATTCAATAGTAGGAAAAACCGTTAATTTTGAGATTGCTAAACTGCATCTTTATCATGTTATCTACTAACATAGATACATTATTTCCTATCCCTAATCCTTCACATAGACACTATAGTAATGCCATCGATGATTCGGTTGTCCCACAATAGATTTAACTCACATTAGGGTCCCACCTTCCCTCACGATATGGTTTTCATGTGGGAAATAAGCAAGTAGGGGTGGTGAAATGTGGTGGAGGGGTGGTGTGATGTGGTGTAAGTGTGATATGATAGGGTAAAAGGGTTTGATGTGGTGTAGAGATTCATGTGGTGTGGGTGGGGGGGTTCCATGTGGTGCCAATGTGTGATGTGGTGCAGTGATTCATTACATACCTTAGATTTAGAATGATAACAGCGATGACGGTGAGAGTAGGGTTTGGTTAGAGAGATGGTGTGGCGACATTGGGGTTTAAAAAGAGTAGCAATGGTGGTGAGAGTAAGGTTTGACGAGAGCGGTGACAGTAGGGTTCAGTGAGAGCAACGGTGGCGGTGGGAGAGGGGTTCAGTGAGTGCAGCGACACAACAGTAGTGGGGTTCATCAATAGATTGAAGGTGTTTGAAAGAGATGACTGTAGTTAGGGTTCTTTTATAGGATTAGGGAAGTCTTTTATCAGTGCCTTCCAAAAAGCACTGATGAAACTACTCTTTATCAACACTAAAAAAGAGAGCTGATAAAGATCAAACTTAATAATATATTTATATTACTATATATATATTTATAAAATTATATATATATAATAAAAATTTAAATTTATTTATTTATAAATTTGTTTTTATATTTATATAAATATACATATATAAAATTATAAACATAATAACTCTATTTATTATAAATTTAAAATTATTAATATATATATATATATATTTTATATTTATAATTATAAATAAATATATTCAAAAATATATTTATATAATTATAAATATATTTGTAAAATTATAAATATATTTATATATTTATTATATAAATTTATATTTATAAAATTATAATAAATATATTTATTTTAAATTTATAATTATTTTAAAAATAAATATTTATCGTTATAATTATAAATAATTTTATTTAAAAATATTTCAATATAATTATAAATATAATTATATAATTATATATATTTATATGATTATTCCTAGTGGTCCGCACATCTTTAGTATATTTAAAAAATTATATATATTTATATCAATAGGTAAATATATATAATTTTAAATATAATATTTTTTTTATTTTAAGAGGAGGGGTTTGGTATGATTCTGAAGAATTCCTCACTACGATTCTTCTACAATTAGGTTTTTCTGAAAATGAATACATCGATTCCTGTCCCATCCACTGTTGATTTCTTCACAAAAGATTTTTTGATTCCCAAAGGTTTGTGGGTAATGTATCTATGAGTCATAATGCTTCTCATGGAGGACTCAGTAGGAACACTTCATCTGTTGAGTTCAATATTTCACTCTATATCAATAAGGGTTCAGTGGTGAGTGAAATTCATCGAAAAGAGAATGTTTTCCATGTTAGGGATGATTTGATTGGTGTCATGGATCATCTCAAGATCGGTGGGTTCTCTATTATTGAATACCTTATTCTGCTAAAGGACTTCATACCCTAGAAATTGGGGGATTTCATGGTGTGGCTATTAGAAGGTTTTGTCTTCACCAATTTGAATTGAATCTTATTATGAAACAAGTTTTTTTCATAAAAATTTCCCCTATGAGGAGTTGAAAATGAATTCCGGGGGATTTGGATCAATCTTGCTCAAGAACGAGTTATACACATTCGGGGTTGGGATATGAGGTTAATCCCTTTAGAGGTTGTAAAATCATCACAACATTTATTGGTGAAGATTTATAGACTAAACTGGATCATCTATCACCCCAAGATCTTGTATGATATTTCTAGGTCTATTGGGGTTCCCATAAAATTGGATAGAAAGAGAGAGAAAACCTGATTTGGGAACTTTTCTCGGTCCCTTGTAGATGTTGACCTATATCTATATTTTTTAGGAAAAAATTTCTATCTACTGATGAATATGAGATGAAATTGATAGTCAGATTTTAAAAAATTCCCAAATTCTATTCTAATTGCATGGATTTAGTCCATGATCTTTCAACCTAATGGAGGCCTATTATATTTAATTCATTCTCTCTTCATAGACACTATGAAAGTACATGTTTGGAAAATAGGAAAATTGGGAATTCTAATGTCCATGGTAACACTAGACAAGAGTTGCCTCTTGATGAAGTAGTTAAAATTCATGTTCTTCCACTAGGACGGCATTCTTGACATGTTTATGATAAGAAGAGGGGGATGGGTGGGGATATACTCTAACCTTCATGGAAATCCATGGAATTTAACGATAATCCTTTTAAATCATGGGATGATTTGTTTGAAGGGAAGAATGTAGTAATTTTTCATGTAGTTTAGAAGTATAGAAAATCCCTACTATGTGGTGCTGATATGAATCAGATGTTGGATACTGATGAAAATGCAGGTCATGACTCATCTTAGAGGAGAGTGAAGGCACATGAGATTTCACCTGATGTACAGAGTGGTGGGCATGAGTTGCTATGTGGTGTTGTTTCATCCCATGTAGTGGCTGATGTTGGATATATAGGATATGCTAATCTGTGTGGATGTTAAACTACCAATAACTGAGAGGAGTACTTGACCAATAGGGAGGTTCCATTTGGGGAGGATATCGATGGGGTCGAACAGGATGTAGATGCATCAATATGTGTTGATTCTACTTTGCATGATATGTCTAATAACGATTCAGAGTAGGTATTTGCAACTCAAAAGAGGGGTGTATCTTGAACTCGCACAAGAGCATCTTTGAACAACCTCCAAGAAGAAGGATAAAGACAAGTTGGTCTTTGTGTCCTCATAGTCAACAATAAATCCCTCGATAAGCTCTTGTATTCTTCATAACTCCACTCAATAGTGTATAACCCCCATTTACATGGAGTGTTTGATTGTGCATTGTAAAATGGGATTCCCAATGAGTCTAGGAATGCTATTTCTTCTTTGAGATCAGAGCTGTCTAGACCAAATGACACCATGCTTAAATTTGGGTCCCTTTCATAAGGTAAAAAACTCTGGTTGAAAAATATGGATTCCAATTGGTTGTCCATCAAAAATACAAAGATTTTGAGTCACTTAATTCTCCATATTTTTTAACACAAGTGTAGGTTGACCCTAGTAAATTCCTGATACAAGTACCTCCTCTACAAGAGGTGCATCCATATAGAAAGAATGTAGAATGTTCTTTTCCCTCTCATTTTATTGAGGTAATTAAATGTGCTTATAAACTTTCTGTTAATGTGGAAAAGAATGTGAGAGGCCCATAAAATTCCCCAACAAGGAAACGACTGACTGGTATTATTTACAGCTTGGAGTCACCCTCTCTATGATGGAACATTATGTCTTCAGCCTAAATTAATATTTGACCGTCTATATGTTGTTGGCCATCAACATTGAATATAGTTTTCAATCAAATCATTATATGGAATTATTGGACATCTCCTAGAAGTTTATGATCTCTACTATTATGTTGATCTCTTCTTAATCCTCATCGGACAAAGAATGTGAACCCCACCGATGGCCAAGATGCAGTGAAGGGGTAGGCACCCGAAGGGAAGATGATACTATCCAAAGAATGTGGTTATCAGATAGATTCGAAAAAATTGACATTCTTGTTATATCTTTTTGATATCGGATTTTATGTTTTCATATCTCATCCCTACCCTCTTACACATTTTCTTTTTTCTAATAATTTCCATGTTAGGTATTTTTTCTTCCAATCCATGGATAATTTGTTTGGTATTTTTTATTTTAATATATTTATTATTATTTGAATAATATTTAAATATATATATATTTATAAGTATATTTATAAAAAAGTTTATTTTAAAAGTATTTATATATAATTATAAATATAAAATTATAAATTTAAAAAATATATTAATTATTTAAATATATTTATTGTAATTTTATACTTATTTAATTATGAATTTTTATTTTTATTTATATATAAATATATTATAAATGTACTTATATATAATTATATATATATATATATTAATATGTAAAAATATATAAAAAAATATATTTATTATAATTTTATAATAATTTAAATAAATAATTATTTATTTATAATTTCAAAAAGATGATTCGATTAAAAATTATATATATTTATAATTTTAAAATTAAATATATAAATTAAAAAAAATTAAAAAAATATTTTAAATAGATTAATTATATAAAATTTAATCATATTTTCTATGTTAAAAATTAATAAATAAAAATGAATAAATATTATTCATATAAATTATATTCAAAATATTACATATATATTTAGTAAATAAATATATGCACAAATAAATATTACAAAATGATCACATGTACTTTGAACATTATTGATGAATGTATAATAAGAAATGGAGAAGGATGAGGCCTGTGTGATACACTCACACACGAGATATCGATGGCATCTTCTAGGGTTCTTAGATTATGGAGGCTCGATCTTGTCCATTGGTTGCTGCAATTTCCCTAGAAAAGAGTCTCCTTGACTCGAATAAGGGTACACTTGAAGTGGAGAATTTCATGTATTCCCATGGTGAGTCCAAATTGATGTATTCAGATTTGGTTGTTGCGAAAGGAGATGGTGGACTTCAACAACCTGATGCTTCAACGGTGGAGATGACGCGGGATGGAGGGTCTGTCCTGGGGAATTTTTTTTTTATTGGGGAGCCATTGCATGGGAATTAAAAATATTTTAAGAGACCTGATCTAGGAGGAAATGTAAATTAATCTGTGGGAGGATTCGTTTTTGGTAAGATCTACTTCTAGTGAGATAATTTTACCTATCCCGTAGTCCAATGAGTTTACTGCTCAAAACCATATTTCAAAAAACAGTCTGATTTCTGTTGTATAGGTGAAACCTAATAGTTTGGAAGAGCGAATTGAATCTTTCAACCATTTTATTATCACACGTATCACCTCCTAGGTGAACAATCACAAGAAAATTGAATATCTAAGTACTCGTCTTCTCCAGATCTAGTGCTTCGATGAATAGAATATAGTGTGAATTGTTATGAACTACAACCATATTACCTTTGGTTCGCATGAGTTTAAATTAAAATCTTAGTGTTCCGTCATTTTCAACCTCAACCCGTGGGTTCTACAATTCCAAAACTGGGATCCCGAGTTAGAACCTTTTCATGAAAAGAATTCATTTTCACAATCATGGATTCATGTCAATGGACTTAATTGTTTTTTTGGCATTCAGATATACATTGGAATGTTTCCTTGGCTGTCAGCAACCCAATCAAACTTGATAAAAAACTGGTATGGCCAAATATGGCCACTTTTCTTGAATTTTAGTTGAGTTTTATTTCTCTATTCCTCTTTCTAAGACTATCTATTTGATAACAGGTGATTTAATGTTTGAACATTCGATTGAATTTTATCATGTTCCTAATTTTTCTTACAATTTCTCATACATTAGGCATGTTAAAATAAATTTCCATATAGGATTGAGTTGTTCGAATAGAAAAAGTTATGGTCATTCTATTGAAAAATTGAAATTGAAATTTCCAATTACATTGACCTCAATTTTTGTATCTGGAAAAAGGGATGATATTACGCCACGAGTGAAGGATATTACTCCTCCTTAATGTAGTTTCCATTTCAAGGGTTTTTCTAGTTATGTATCCAAACCTATTGATCATTTTAGTAAAAATGGGGATGGTGTGTTGTCTACTTTATATGAAAGCAAACCTTCCACTCAACCTATGTCCAATATTTCACCTATGGATCTAGGGGACCTCTCTCTCAAAATGGGGTGATGAATCTTACTATATCCCATGTAGTGGTACTAATATCGATACTTCCATCTTGATAGAGGATTGGTTTCACTCTAGGGGTAATTAGAATGGTTGATCTTTGGCCTCCAAAGTAGTTACCACTGTCGGAAAGCTCCAGTAGAATGAAAATATAAACCTAGTTTCTAAACAAGTCCACCTTGAGGTTTCTCCTCATGACCGAGGTCATGTGATTATTCCAATTCAATATATAAGTGTTCTTTCAAGAACTAAATAGGTTGGGAATTCCACCAATTTCATTTTAGATAATCAAGTTTCTGGGAGTATGTTACCTATTCCTATTGTTGATCTTTTAGGTTAAATGGTGGATGGAAAGGATGTCATAGAGGCTATGCGAGCTTTTGTGACTCCCTATAATGACACGACGTGAACTAATTATTTTAGCATGCTTGACACTATCAAATACCCTTAGTTTGATGCATTATTCCTAGAAATATGAGAGAGGAGAGGTCTTAAAGCCTCTAAATTTATTTTTTCTTCCCATATATTGATTGAGAAGGCTTCAAATAGGACTTAAAATATAGATAGTCCTCAAATGAGGATCGTATGATTGACAAGATTGCAGCGGATGAGAAGGAAGTTGTTATTTCTACGAGTGATATTGATGATCACAAGGGCAGTCAACACATATATTATTTTGATAAACCCTTAGGAATTGGTGATCTAGGTGGTGTGTGGTAGACTTAGAAGAAATATAGGATGGAAAGACACCCATGAGGTCGAGGTGGTTATTGTAGAAGGGGTAGAAAAAATAAATGATGACATGTTTTTTATATCATTCGATGGTTGTATTTTTACATGTGTCCTAAAAACTCCAGAATCCATGTTTATTATTATTTTTAATAAATTTTTAGGGTCCATGGTTTTATCTATTATTCACACTTTTCTAGTATAATAAAAAATCAATAAATTAAATTAAACAAATTACAGAGATAAAAAAACGAATTCATGACATTTACATGAATTTCAAACATCCATGTGTACGCATACACATCTACACAAACATGTATATACATACATGTTATACACATACATACATGTGTACATATATTTTAAATTATTTAGTTTTAATTTAAATATATATTTAAATAAACGTATTCATTTATATATTATATAACTCTTTTAATAAAGATTCAATATATTATTTTTATTTTAATTACATACACATTTGGACTCAATGTATATAAATAAACTATTAAACATTTAACTCATATAAATTTGATAATTTTAAAATATATGAAATTATTTAAAAATATATTAATATATATATATATGTATGTATTTATAATTATAATTATAAATTAATTTATTTATAAATATTTGTTTATAATTATAAATATATTTATATAATTATATAGTATATTATGTTTTTGTGTGTATGATTACATTTAAACACACTCAAACACACCACACCCACATGCTAGTAAGGCATGCCATAGCTCCTAGGGATATCCCACTAATTATGATCTATTTATTTGATGGATGGCCTATAAGACTACATGACCTATAGGTCTAACCCTTAAGCTATTAAACCCTGCATGCATGACTACAGCCATCCCAACTCTATAGCAGTCCCACATCCCCTGCACCTATTCCCATTACGTAGATTCTCTCCATCCACTCAACCTCTATCAATAGCCCCCTTCCCACACCTGTGCCCACCCTAGCAAAAAATCAGCAGTTTTATTCTTGATAAAAATTTTATTTATGAAAAAATAGATAACAAAAAAAAACTGATTGCACAAAAAGAAGATGAATAAATTATATAGTGAAAACACATTGGAGTTGGTGGGGTAGAAGGTGGTGCAGGTAGTCGCATTAGAGTTGGAGGGGGTGTTAGTAGTGGGGGAGGGAAAGGTAGAGGAGGTGGTAGAACTGTTTGGGGAGGTCATGGTGGAAGTGGGTAAAGATGTGGTTTAGGCGGCAACATATGAGGTAGAGGGAGTGGTGGCTGTGGGGGAGGCCTAGCTGGAGAGATTTTGTTACAATTTCCATCAATTAGTGGGAGAAATATAACCTTTACATTTTACAAAACAATGAATTGGGTTAATTATATGTTGAATCAGAAAAAATAATCTTTAGTCCTCTGAATCCATCAAGGGATAGAGGTTGGATATCAAATATACATAATCAACAGTTTATAGGATGGGTTTGAGATCACATATATAAATATTTGTCCTAAAATATGAATTTAATTGTCGAATTACATAAAGTATTAGCCAGGGGAGAAAATGAAAATGTTATATATTACAATGGTTTTATAATTAATTATTATATGTTCTATACAAAGGAAAAATATAAATGGAGTGTGATGAAAACAAATGGAGTCACTCTTTTTTTAGAAGTGATACAAGTATCAAGTTCCAAGGATAAAAATCCCATTTATGAGAATATTTCATATTTTGGCATCATCGAATGGATATACAATTTTGATTATACAACATTTCAAGTTCCAATTTTCCATTTCAAATGGTTAGATATTACGAGTTTCTATGAATGCCTATGAATTGGGGTTTATGAAGGTGGATTTTAGTGTGTATGTGTGTAATGATGAGCTGTTCATATTGGAATCCCAGTTAGTGCATGTATCTCATGTCTCTGATTCATCAAATAAGAATTTTCAAATTGTCTTGTGGGAATAAAAACTATCTAATGGGATAGATAAGAGTTCTATTATGGAAAGACCTTTTATTAGAAGGTAACAATCATTATATGAAGATCCTAATATAGACCATGACTTTTACATTATAGGGGACCAAAAAGAGGTGATTTTGATACTTGATTGAGGATCCAGATCCACTAACCCTTTAAATAAAAAAGGGAGTTCAATGAGTACATTAAATTGTTTTTGAATATACTATGGTTTTCCTCCTAATATTATGTTCTCTCAACTACATTTATGTAATCTAAATTAAATTTTTTCCTACTAATGCTGATAATTACTTATGAATGTGATTATGTTACCAATCCAAATAAATAAATGACGATTAATGCTGAAATAGTGGAATCATTAGGGGATCAACAACATGATGATGAAAATACAAGAATGAAATTCCATTATTGTGTTAAATAAAATTTTAAACAAAAGAAGAAATGGTATAAAATTTTTGGTTGGATGTAAATAAAATTTACAACCTATTGACCCCAAAAAGTAAATATTCATAAGTTATGTCAGCCTTATCCATTCAAATGGGGGGTTTCCTCGAACGATGTGGCATGCATAATGATCGATGGAATAATCCATGGCAGAGTGTGGTGGGATAACATCTTTAATGAAGGGCTCTTAATGGGAATAGAAAAACAATTAGGGGTCATATTTCTGGTTACAATCCTAGATGAGGTCAGATCATGAAGCTACCACCTTTAATACAATTAGATTTTGATGAATGAGAGGGTATGGGTTTACCATGAGTACTATGCCCATGCGGTCATACATTATGATTTCTTATTGTGTTGATTTTCATGGTCATCCACTTTCGAGAAAACAATTTAATCATATGGGGGGGATTAGTGTTGGGTTTTCGGTCTTTGGGTTTTAAATGGACATATATTAAGGCCTAGTGACTCTGTATCTACAGAACATTTAATGGTTACCACTCAAAATTTAAAATGGGATTATCAAAATTAATAAAAATAAGATATCCTTTGAATGTTATGGCATGTACCTTGAAAAGATCATAGAGGATTTCAGAAACTTCTTACAAAGTCCCATATTAGAGATACCGAGTGGAAAAATATACCCACCCACTAGTTGCGTATGTACAAATTATAAAGTAGGACACATGGAATGATTTCATTACTCATCATGATGAGAAATCATTTCAGGTGAAAATTAGTTAGTATTTTTTTGTTTAATTTTTAATTATATGTACATTGATTCAAAATTATTAATTTATGAAAAATTAAAAGAGTAATGAAAATAAACAACATGAATCAAACCTAATACACCATTATCATAAATCTATGATTTTGTACACTTAAATTGAATAGAAAATAGTATGTATTTTAAATTTAAAATAAAATTCTCATGCGATGAGAAAAAACATATGTTCCATTGTTTATATAAATATAGATGAATGAAAACCTAAATCCACTTCCATCCCATGAAATGTACTATGGAAGGAGGCCCCTGAAAATGAAGATGTTAAAATACTATATGAAAACACACAAGTAGTATGTGAAGGATTTATAAGTATGACATAATAATAGTTTGTTATGATTTATAAAATTATTAAATAAATATATATTTTTATGTTCATATATTTTTTATATGGTTTATCCCTAAAAATCAACATCGATCACACCTAAAGAAAACATCATTCAGAAGATTTCAGGTGGCCAGAAAAACATGGTTGCGTTAGAGGTGCTTTTTTTTGAGTGTCAGCTTGAAAAAAAATTAGAAGAAAAAGAATCAAGGAGATATTTTGTGATGATGAAAGGACTATATGAAAAAAAATTATTTTAAATATGATGTTTTCTGGTCTAGTTTGGTGGACCAATGTATTCAAAAAGATCAAAGAGAAATGATAGTGGAATAATGATCAGTACATGAAAATACAAATGACCAACTAGCTTTGAGGCTAGCCATTACCATCATCCACTTACCTTACCCTAGGTAATTAATTTTCTCACTACTCTTTCTCTTAAATTAGAATTAAACAACTTCTGATAAATTTATATTACTAAAATTATAAAGGGTGAATTTATATGTGATTTTTATTTATCAACACTCACAAATCAATTTTTTGTGAGGTTTATGGTGTATAATTTCCCTGATGACATACCACACCACATAAATCTCCAAAAATATCGATTAGAGTGGGTATTGAAGTAGCTTTCTAGTCATGTTTTTAGTTGCTTATTCATTTTGATGTTTGATATGTTACTACAATTGATAATGATATTGAAAATTCCATAGCATTGTCATCTAATCTTATAAAGATACATAAGGTTTTTTCTTTAAAATTTTTTCCAAATAAAAAACCTTTATAAAATTGATGGCAAATGGTTTGAAATGAGGTATAGTATTACATATGGATGAAATGATAGAGAAATGAAAGTAAGGATGGAGAAAATCCAATGAATCATGCAAGAAAACAAGATAACCTTCCAGGAGTACCTAAAATCCACCAATTCCATTAGTACATATATTAAAAATAAAAGTTAATGGATACACCACATTTAAGGATGGAAATAAATTATTCATCCAATACCAAGAAAAAATATTTGGATATCCTATTATAGATGTGGTAGGTCTTGAGATTATAAATGAGAATGTCAAGATTTAATGGTTGGGATTATTAGTTATGAATAAATAAATTTGGTACATTTTTATAATATTTTTATCTAAAAAAGAAATATTTTGTTCATTACAATTAATAACTATTCATATTTTCTAAAAGCATCTATATTACTACTATATAAAGGGAATTGTTCTCAGTAATCCCTATATCATTTATATGAAAAACATTACCTTAGAATTTGATGAAGTTGAAAAGGTAATAGTTGAACTAAGCCATTTATTTGAAAAGAAAATATCAAACAAAAGACTCTTCTTGTTCTCTACAGTGTAGGGGTAAATTTTTACTATCTAATTATATATATTTTTTATTTTTTTGATTACTAACATGTTTTTTATTTTTTAGGAATTACTAGATGTTAATCATAATCAATTTAGATATCCAAATTTTTTATTTTTTTTGATCTAATGCATGTATTTCCATCAAACCGACCACACATAATGAATATTATTAATTTTTAATGCACTACAATCAATATTTTATAAAATCTATCGAATTATATTTTTTATTTTTGTTTTAATGAGAATTTTGTTATGATAGGGTGATCTATCAATATAGGATATATTATGGAATGATATTGATGATTGAACATAATAATCCTATTATTTTCTTCAAATTGGAAAAAATTAATTTATATAGAGAAATATTTAACTATCAAAACATATTTAAGAAAATTACTTATTTTTGTCAATTTTTATGCAGTGTCCAAAACAAGATAATAAAAACAAATGGGGATATTGATTAATAAAATTTATTAATGATATCATACACCTTCAAAAGGATAATATCCATAAAATTTTAATTTCTGAAGGTAAATAGAATTTCATTAAAAATATTTCTTAATAATTTTTTGTTTATATTTTTTTAGTACTACCAATATTTCCCACAATTTACAAACTAAAAAAAAGTAAATTTGTTTTGAGATGAGAGGATTAAGAACATGGTGTTAGAATGTTTTCTAATATCAAATATTGGTGATTAACTATTTTTTTGTGATAAAGGATGGACTATGACCTTAAAGATACGTTTGGGAAATGAATCATTATTATAGTAATGAATATATATATATTTTTGACTAGTTTCTCAATAGAAATTATAATTTTGGTTTATGCTCTACAGATTATGGTAATGATCGTAACATTTCTGGACCTTCTTGTGTTTTGATATATTTTACTTTGAGGGTATAAAACATATAACGGTGATAGGGAAATGGGTTAATAATGTATACATACATCATGAAAAGTTGACCTAAAGATACTTATTTAGTTAAATTTTCACCATTTTATCTACTATATATATTTTAACTTCCTTATCCTTTTTATCTGATACTTATTTAGTTTTTCATAGATAATTTTGGAAGTCATAATTTTCTTTTAACAATCTAAAATAATCTAGAAAAGAGAGAACATGTTACTTTCTGAGGAAACATGAAACCATATGATTCCTTAAATGTGAAGTGAATCATAATGATTCATATAAAAAATTTATTATCACATGAATTTTATTCAATTAAATTCGGGATGAGACTCTATAATTAAAATAGATGCTCTCATCTACAAATGAATTTTTCTACAGTAAAAGGATAATCATGACTTACTAAAAGACCTCTCATGAAAATTATCTAGAATGGTGTAGGAATAAACTACACCTAAATTATCCACCCCTAAATATGGTACAAAATGTTCTTGGTATGTCTCGTAGTGAAATTTTTTAGTATATAACTTATAGTTTAGTTCAAAATAAAAATCAGGTACTCAAAAATGATAAAATATGTTCACATTATTTTGATACTTTAGAAAAATATTCCAAAAATCATTTATGTGATGTAGGAATCAGCTTCACCTCAATCTTATACGTGGTGTTACTAGTATAACTCAAATTATGTGTTTTAATTTTTAAATTGACATTTTTTACTTCAAAGAAGACTTGACTTACTCGAAACCAATGAAATGTATTTAAATTGTTTTGAAAATTTATAACAATGATCCATAAGTCATTTTAATGTGTAAGAACCAACCATTCCTTAATCCAAGACATGGTGTTCTTTGAATAACTTGAAACCCATGTTTTTATCTTAGGATTAAGATTTTAGTTTAGAACACACACTAGGTAATTAAAACCAATAAAACATACATATATTATTTTGATACTTTTGAACAATGATACATAAATTTTCTTTGATGTGTGTGATTATAATTCCTTAGAATACGATACACGTCATGCCTATTAGGAATTGAAATGTATTTTTTTATTTAAAATAGATTTTTTTTCAAAACACATGTGGCATACTAAAATCCAAGAAAACAAATAAAAACTGTTTTAATATTTTAAGAAAATGATCCACATGGTATTTGTGATTCATAGGATTCAAATTCATGTCAATCCAACCCACAATGTGGCTGGTATGACTCGAAGTGTGTGTTCTCAATATAAATGTTCCATTTAATTTTAAAACACATGTTACATAGGCAAATACATGAAAATTATCATGGGTTATTTTCAAACGTTAAGAAAATAATTCATAATTTACTTGTTATGTGCATTAATTGTTCCTATTCTGATCTAATGCATGATAGAGTTGGTATGACTAAATGTGTGTGTTTTCAACATAAAAGTGTTATTTTAGTGTAAAACATTTATTATATATCCAAAACTGATAAAATGAGATCATATTGCTTTTCAACATTTGAAAAATGATGCATAGTTAATTTGTGATGTGTATGAATCAATTGTTTCTCAATCTGATAGATCATGTGGTAGGTATGAATTAAAGAACATGTTTTCAATATATAAGTTCTATTTGAGTCTAAAATGCACGTCACATATCAAAAAATGAGAAACAAAGATCATATTGTTTTCCAAATTTAGAAAAATGATCCATAATTTATTTGTTACATGTATTAATCGACCATATATCAATCGGAAAGATTATTTGAGAAGTTTGACTCGAAGTTCATGTTTTCATTATAGAAGTGTCATTTTAGTTTAAAAATGACATCATATAGCCAAAACTAATAAAATGATCTTGAATTGTTTTTAAAATTTAAGAAAATAATCCATAATTAATTTTTAAGGTGAAAGAATTAACTTCACATCAATCTAACACATGATGTGGTCGGTATGACTCAATGTGTGTGTTTTCAAAATTAAATTTTTATTTTTCTTTAAAAAAACATCACATTTCCAAAACTGGTAAATAAATATCAAAATATTTTTAAAATTTATTCCATCAGTCCATAATTAATGTTTGATATATATGAATTAATCACACATTAATATGATACGTGATGTGGTAAGTACAACTCAAAGAGATTGTTTTAAATAAAAAATCTCAATTTTAGTTTAAAAACTATATCACATAGCGAAAATTGATAAAACAATATCATATTGATTTAAAAATTTCATAAAATGATAAATAATTTATATTTTATGTGTATGAATTCAATTTATGTTAATATGATACATGATATGGCTTGTATGACTTGAATTTCATTTTTTCAATTTATAAGGGTCATTTTAGTTTAAAACATATATCACATAGCCAAAAACAAAACAAGCGCTAAAAATGTTTTCAAAACTAATAAAAACAATCCATAATTCATTTTTCATGTTTTATAATTTTCCACACATCAATCTGATGGATAACGTGATCCATATAAAATGAATTATCTATTTTCAATATAAAAGATACATTTTTGTTTAAAATGAACATCACATAGAAACAAATGTGAAAAATAGCTATTATGTTTTTTCAAAAATTTAGAATACAATAAATAATTAATTTTTGACCAGTACGAATTGACTATACATGAATACGAAAGATGATGTGGCAGGTATGACTCGAAGTATGTGTTTTCAATATATAAGATCCATTTTAGTTTAAAATGTGAATCATGTATCCAAAAACAATAAAACAATGTCATATTATTTTAAAACATTACTAAAAAATTCATAATTCATGTGTGAAATTTAGGAATGAACCATATATCATCCGAACAGATTATGTGATATGAATGAATCGAAGTGCACATTTCAATATTGAGGTTCCATTTTAGTTTAAATTTTACCTCAAATAGTAAAACACAAGTAAATGAGCTTGAATTGTTTTCAAATTTTATGAAAATTATTTATAATTCATTTTTAACATTTAATAATTGATTGCATGTCAATCTGAAACATGATGTGGTTGTTATGACTCAAATTGCATGCTTCCAACATAAAGATGTAATTTTAGTTTCAAATGTGCATCATATAGCAAAAACATAGGAAACAAGATTAAATTATTTTCAATATTTATAAAACTGATCCATAATTCGTTCTTGAAATATAGTAACTGAACTCACATATATCTGATGCACGATGTGATCACTATGACTCAATGTGCGTGTTTTTGGTATAAAAGTGTCGTTTTAGTTTAAAAAACGTTTCAAATCAAAATAATCAATCCAATAATATTGGATCATTTTCAAACATTATAAAAATGATTCAGAATTAAATTATAATGTATAAGAATCAACAATATAATATATTGACAAACGATTTGGCATGCATGACTCGAAGAGTGTGTTTTCAATATAGAAGTTCCATTATAGTTTAAAACGTGCATCACATATCCAAAACCAAGAAAATGATCTCATATTTTTTTCCAACTTTTAAAAAATTATAATTCATTTTTTATGTATAGAAATTTACCGTACATAAATCCAATAGAATACATGGTTGGTATTACTTGAAGTACATGTTTTTAATTTAAAAGTGTTATTTTAGTTTAAATTATGTAACACATATCCAGAACCAAGAAAATAAACTCTGATTTGTTTTCCAAAGATTAATAAATTGATCCATAATTCATCTGTGACATGATTTTATTGAGTATACATTTATCCAACATATGATGTGGTCGGTATGACTCAAAGTGCATGTTTTCAATGTAAACGTTTCATTTTAGTTTGAAACTAATATAACATAGCCAAAACAAAGAAAATTTGATCTTTTTTTTGAAATTTAGGAAAATGACCCACAATTCGTTTGTTGAAAGTACAAATTGACTTCATATCAACCAAATTCATGATTAACAAATAATATCATTAATATATATAATAATTAACAATATAATTTATCATATGGGGATTTTATAACATTAAAATTATATTTTTTGGTTTTTTATTTACTATTACTAAAATAAACATTGGGTTTATTATAGGGAAACAATTTTACATGGATGACGATCAGGGGATAAAGTCTACTAGATTTGATTTTTTATATGGGTTGTAATTTTTCTGATTAACTATAAATATTCCATCAATGTAAATATTTCATATGTAAATTTTGAATATAATTTATAGTAAAATTTGGCATTTGTATTCCAATCCATTTTTTATATATTTATATTTCTTTTTATGTATTTTAATAGGGTTTGTTTTTATAGGGATACTGTATGGCCGCTGTAGGATTGTAACTTTGAGTAGATGATATGGACTTTATCAACTCTATCAGAAGCACTAATAATGGGAACCAGTAAAAATACTGAAAAAAAGTGATGATAATGTTCCTCTTAATCAGTACTAACAAAAAATAATGATATAAGATCCCTTTATTATCACCTTTTGTTCTCTCTAATAATGGCCTTGTGTTTTTAATATCACTTATATAGTCAGTTCTTTTTGGTGATGACAAATATCTTTTATAGTGTGTTAAAAGCACAATATATAGTAGTTCCATTAGATGTTCCTACTTTCAAAAAGATATGTTATTCTAAATTTATGATCCAGTTATTTTAATAACCCACCACATTAATCGGTACCAAAAATAACTGATAAATTGGGAATTTCTTAGTGTTTTTTAGTTAAAATAAAGACTCCATCTTTTTATAGTGCTGACCATATCGATACTAAATATTGACCAAGAAATCCTTTTGAGAAGTCAAAACATGGGTATTTTGACATAGTGAAAGGAAATGTTTTCCATGCAATGTAAACTTTTCTCAAAATATATATATGTATATAAGATAATGCAATGGTATAACATTATTAAGTAAACCATAATGAAAAATAGTACTTATGGGGAATCATGAACACAAAATAAAAATCTCATTCTAAACTTCTTATTAATTGAAATTACATTCATTTAATTTAATTTAATTACATACATGATATTTGGGGGGTACTTACCACATTACATTATTATTAGTGACCATAATAAATAATTATTATTGTTTTTTTGTAAATATTTAAGTTTACTATGAGATAATAGTTGGTTGTTGTTGATCTTTAATCACATCCTTGAAATGAGATCCACCCAACTTCCACAATATTATTCAAACCAATTTTCTACCATAGATGATTCTGAAGGGATCCATCTTGCATAGAAATATTTGAAAAAATATAAAACCCCTCTCCAATGGAAATGGGTAAGGTTCTTTTCACAACATAAGCATGTGGTGGTGGATGACATATTAAAATTTATTTTAATATTTAGTTCCTTAAATCCCCGAGCACCGATCATTCACAACAAATCTATAATTAAATTTATTTAGATATAATGAATATAAATACATTGAATTAGGATCTTATCTTCATGGACATGTTGATCTTTTGAAATACCCTTTTAATTTTTCCTTTGTTTTGATATAAGGATACAAGGGTAGAATCCCTCTAGTAGTGATCCATACATGGTCCTTTGATCTCCAAGAAACACCAAACGATTTCCAACTACTTTCATGACTAATCAATTTTTTATGTTTTTTGTGTTGATCACTTATCCTTCATTCTTGAATAAATATCTCATTGATGTCAGAAAATGGGCATAACCATATGTTTATAGAGCTAGGGTTTAGGTTAAAATATTATTTAATTTAATATTAGCTGTAAAAAATATTATAAAAATTAATAATCCTCATGTCACATAATAATAATAATAATAAAATTATTTTTTTGTTGTGTGGGCCAACTTGCGCAAAAAATATAATTACTTAACAAGCTTGTTAATTAATATTTTTCATTAGACATAGTCATGTTCCATTAAAACATCTCAATATTTTTTTGGACTCCTCGAAATGTATTAAATATTTTATTCATCAAATAAATATTTTTGATCTAGAAAACATTAATAAAAATTATTCCCCGGTCTTGAGATTATTTTTTATTCTATTAACTAAATTCAAATATAATTTGATCAAGATCATTACAAACACTTAGTATGTGACCCTCTAGGATTATTTCTCATTGGAATTAGGGGAGATCACCTAAATTCAACGTTTATTATATAGAAATGTGTTAAGGTACCAAAGATAAATATCATAATGTCCCAATAATGATAAACATATAAAATTTTAACTATGTAATATAATGCCTTTGTTAAAATACCTCATCCAAAAAGTTTCGTGTCTATGTCACCAACCTATTTTTGAGACACATCTTTCCATGACTATCTAAAATAAACATGTCATTAAACCATTTACCTAGAATTTACTATTACATTTCTATTCCAATCAAAGGGCTGATTTACCAATTTCTATAGAGATTAATGAGACAAATCTATCTGCAAATTACCCATTAATGACATGTAAATTACGACACACCCAACTTACCCTACCTCACTGTGAGCATATTAAATAATAGTTTTCTTTATAAAATATATTTATAAGAGTCATGATAACAATTAATTATAATATTGAAGTCAAAGTTCTATTAGACACGCTCATATATAAGAATATATGATGACATAAAAACATGTTGAATTCCAACTAGTGGGTCTGTAATCACATTCTCTTATCTTGGATATTACCAAGAGTGAACTTCATTAGAAGAAACATCATTCACTTATGTGAACTCACACCCGATAGTATACATACTACATTCCCTATCATAGTATTTTATCCAACAATGAATTTATATTTTAGAATATCATCATAATATTTCAAGGATCTCATCAGAGTGGAAATTCTATGACCTTATTAATGTGCCATATACTCAAGTGAATTATTAAATTAAGTCATGTGAAAAAATGGGAAACCCATAATAATACGTTTTATTAATATTCAATATATTGAATATTCATTTAATTAGAGTATAATTTTTTCCTAGGACATCATGTCTAACAAACACACACTTTTACTTGAGCCAACTACCTATGAATTTCAATTTTCTAAGCCTCACATGATAATCATGTTTTTGATAAGTCAAGGACATAGTTAGGGGGTCTTATAAAGAATTTTATTGAATATTTTATGGATAATAAATGAAATAATTTCCTCAAATTTCTTTGAATATGTTTATTTATTAAATATTTCGCATTAGATCATTATTTTAATAATCTGTTAAAAATTAAAGTTTTCCCATTAAAATTCACTATAGTATTATAGAAAAAAAAATATTTTTTTATTTGAATTATTTGAATATGAAATATTTTATCTATATTACTGAATTAAATGGATACAACATTTATTCCTAATATATGAGAAAAACCATGTATTTTATTGGACTAAATAGGTCATGAAGTCAAAGTTGGACTGGACTCTCTATATTGGAAACCACTTCAACACTGATCCATATATTCTACATATGTGCATTTATTAGGATTAAATTTGGAGAGAGGATACAAAAAATAATATCTAACTAATAATACATCTATAAGGATAGTTATTTCACTTGTTTTGGAGGTAAAATAGTTGGTTAAATTTTTCTTAAATGATTTGGATGAATTTCCCCATCCACATTTGAAACCACTTATAAACCTAGCCTCTAAAACACTCTATAAACATGTGTTTTCTCATTTTTAGGGGTCTCCATGTGAATTAAGATATTTAAAAAATATCACAATTGGTTTAAATCAATATTTTCCATCATTTAAAGAGGGAGATATCTTGAGGCTAGGATTCCTTCGTTGAAGCCTTCTTCTTCTTCATCACTTTTTAATTTTCTTATTCTTACAATAAAATTTTCAGTTCCTATTCTATTAATTATATTTTCATATGTTTTATGATATTTTATTTTTCTATAATAATTCTCTTTGGGATAGAAATGAATAGTATAAATGTTATTGGGTTATACCCTTTCCATACCATTTTTACATGAAAGACATTTCTTCAATGACTATACCACCCATAGAAGACTAATTCTTTTTAGTAATATATATAACTAAAACCTCATACATTAATTTACTTTTAATCAATGAGATACTACAATTCAATTAATATTATATATTAATTTACATTGTAATTTAAATGAAACTGATCAATTAATATAATAATTAACAGAAAACACATTAGGTCGAGAATTGTGGGATTTGTGACAATGCGATATTAATCGGTAATACAAAAGCACTCAACATAAATTTGTAGAGTTAAAGTATAATACCTAAACATAATTAATCCTAATTTATTGAGTGGATATGTTCCCTAATTTACCACTAACCATAATATATCATTATAACATCAATCAAAGAGGTGTGTTGCGATTGCATGTTGCAAATCTACCAGAATGTTTCATTAATTTCATCTGGGTGGTTCAGTTAATTCTTGTAGGGTTCTTGGGTTAAAGAAATCAGAAGAAAATAATTATGTGTGTATTAATTTAAATTATAATGATTAATTTTTATGAGAAGAGGTTGACTCATAACATTTATTCTTTATAAAAATAGATTTAAAAAATATATATTCATTGTGTTTTCACAATCTCATTTATAAAATATGAAGAAAAAGAATACAATATTCTTCCATAATAATTCATCTATTTTTATAAATTATTAAAACCCTCATACTATTTAAGAAGTTTTTTTAAGTTATTTTATTTTCAAAATACCTTTAATATATATATTTTCAATTACTTCATCCTTTGAGAAATGACTTTGGCCGACCTCTCTACTTCAACTAAATAACCCAAAACCAAACATCATTGAGGGATCCCAGAACAAATCATTTCAAATTAGAACCATTTCCATGTAGGATATTATTTTCTTCTACTAATTATAGTTATTTATTTAATTTTATTTCATCCTTTTATTTCTCCTTCTTATTTCCTTTCTCCTTTCCCCTTTCTTATTTTTTATTTCTTTTTTTCCTCTATCATTTTTTCTCTTTTAGACCATCAATTAAAAATTATTATCACGATATTATGCTATAATCATCTCAATTTTTATGATTTATGACTTGATCCCATAATGAGGATCTCTTGGATGAATAACATGAGATTGAATGCAACCTTATGGCTCAAAATAGACAATATCGGTCTACAAGAAGTGTTGACATTACCCAACTAGGGAATCCCTCGACTCTAGGAATTTCGAAATAGGAATATCATCTCAAAAAAATATTTAACAAGACCCAATGTCTTGAAATAACATCAATGAACTAAATAGGTTCAGTATAGATATGGCTACACCTGATATTAATTATCCACCTACATGAAATGTATATCCAACTCCCAAATCAGACTTTGAATTGAAATATGGGTTAATTCAACTTCTTCCAAAGTTTCTTGTATTATCTGGAGAGGAGCCAAAAAAATTAAATAATTCAATGTGGTATGATCAATAATGAATCCAATAAATTTCCTTGAAGATAAAATCAAAGTAGGATAATTCAAATTTTCAATTTATGTTACTTTGAAGGATTGTATGTATTATTTACAATCTGAAGTTGTAACATGATGGAATAAATTGAAAATAATTTTAAGGAATGTATTTTTTCCTGAATCTCGAACCACTTCCATTTTAAAGTAGATATCCTTGACTAAGAAAGCACAAGGGGAGTTAATGTTTGTGTACTGAGAGCGATTCATGAAGTTGCATGCAAGCTACCCACATCACCAAACCAGTGAGAAACTTCTCATCTAATACATCTATGAAGTACTCACACCTATGAAGAAAATATTGGTGGATGACACTACTGGTGGGACATTGGTTGAGAGAACACTAGAAGTTACACTTCCATTGATTGAAAAGATGGAACAAAACTCCATATAATTTGGTGATCAAGGTACACCTCATGTTAGAGGAGTACATCGGGTAAGTCCTTCTCTTGAAAATTATTTTATTGAAACTAATTTAGATGATTTGAACACTATAATGAGAAACATTTCTTTGGTAAAAAATACATCCCAACCCACACCTTCGAGGCCTTATGGAATTTTCTTTGAAACAAACCTCCCAACTGACTTTTTACCACAACTACAAGAAATATAAGATTGTGAATCCATATTTCATGGAGTCCATATGACCAATAATAACCAAATACCCAAGAGAATTATAATTCCTTTTCAAAAAAACACAACCATAATTGAAGGATCAGTCGAACATGAGGGATGGCTCTATAAAACAACAAATTCCCCCTTTAAAAAACATTATATCATCCTCCACCTTACCTAGAGGGTTTCCAAATACCCTATAGCTGATTTAAAGACCAAGAATCAAAAGTCCAACAAAAATGGAATTCCCAATCAATGTTAGATTAAAATAGTGATTACCTTTTAAAAAAATCTTTCTTAATAAATATAATGATCTGAGGAGTCAATATTTAGATTTGAGGGAATTGAAGAAACAATTGAGCTATATTTCCACCACCCTCTATGAACTGGTTAGTAAACACTACCTAAATATTCCTTCCCAACCTAATCCATATCCTAAGGGGAATGAATGTACCATAACATTAACATGTTGGAAGAAAAAAACTGATGCAAATTCACATATCGTTCAACCAGAATTCACCACGACTCCGGAGAAGCCCCATTCAAGACTATCTAATTAATATACAAAGATAAAGTAAAATTTAATAAAATTATTAATGATATTCCTTCTAAAAACCTTCCATTTCTAAATAGAGTTGTATAAACCATGAATACGTCTGACTAGGTGATATAAAAAGAGGTTTTGTATACATTCAAGCATGTTGAGATCAATATCCATATATTTGAAGAAATATTTAAAATTACAATTTATAAAAGATTCTGAAAATAACTTTGTACCAATCAAATAGGGATCCCGAAAAATGATAGGATCGATCTTGGAAGGAATGTTTCCGCACTCATTACACCAACTAAAGAAATTACAATAATGTTCAAGGATCTGGGTACATTCACTATATTATACACCATAGGTGAGTTATACTTTTTTAATTATTTAGGTGATTTGGGAGCTTCCATAAATGGTATGCCTCACTCTATATTCTATTATTTACCTATTGGTTAAATGAAGTTGACAAGAGTAGTAGTGTAGTAGGAGAATAGATCTAAAACATATCTAGTGGGATTCTTTGAGGATACACATGTTTGTGTAATATACCTGATATTTCTAGAATATTTCTATGTTCATAACATAGAGGATGATTAGTTAATTTCTCATTCTCCCATTATCTTAGGTAGTAAATTCCTAAAAACTAAGAAAATAACCATAAATTTCTCTGAGGGCACCCTTTAAATGGAGTTTAGAGATGATGTTGGTATATTTAATGTTACGTACTCCATGAAGTACCCCTGATTGGACTATTCTATATTTTCTATCTCCCATTTTAAACCACTGTGTAAAAATACCATGGATTTTTATTTTTTTATTCTTAGGGAGATTATGAGCATTGTTTCTAGTTTGATGTATAAGAGAACTTACATGCCAATTATAATGAAAAAACTTCTATTGGATTTTATTTTTATGGGGATTCATATTTTGATTTCACTCTTGATATCTCTAATTATAAAATGGTTTTTGAGTATGATGATGTATTTGAATAATTATTCTATGATTTTTATGATGTATATTCTAATACTGATGCTCATTGTTCACATATTTCAGTTTATTAATTGTATCCATCTATAATACACCCCCTTCATCAGAACTCACTTCAATATCACCAAATCTCAAATAATCACATTTTTTGAGTGGTGAGGCATTACATGTTATAATTTCTAAAAATATCCCTTTTTAACATGAATAAATTTTTTTGATTCTTTTAATGGATAAATTATGGGAAATCAAATGTACCTTGGACAAAATATCTAGTATTATCCCCTCCCTTTGCATGCATAGGATTACTTTTGAGGATGGGGCTGAACCGGTTTGGTATCTAGAAAGGAGACTGAATCCATTTCTTCAGAAAGATGTTAATAAAGAAGTTGAAAAAATGCACTAGATGTATATAATTTTCCCCATTTCAGATTCCCAGTGGGTTAGTCCTATTCAGGTTGTGCCTATGAAAAGTGTTTTTACTGTTGTAAGAAATGAGAGAGAGGAATTAGTTCCAATGAGGGAGAATTTTTTTGCGTGTGTATATTGATTATAGGATACTAAATCAATCAACTTGTAAGGACAATTCCCCCTCCCATTTATTGATCAATCTCTTGAGAGAGTAGCTATGAGTAAACACTATTGTTTCATGGAGATATTTTCTTAATATTTCAATGTTCCAATAACTCTAAAGGAATAGGATAAGTTAACATTAACATTTCAATACGATTCATTTTCCAACCAAATAATTCCATTTAGATTTTTCAATTCCCCAGGTACCTTAGAGAGATGCCTGGTGTGTATTTTTTTTTCATGTTTCATTGAATCCTATATAGAGGTATTTATGGATGATTTTATAGTGTATGGATATTCATTTGATGAATGTATATTTAGTTTGGTAATGGTGTTTAATCACAATATTGAGAACAATATGGTTTTAAACATTGAAAATATTCATATTATGGTAGAGAATTGAATTTTCTTATGTAAGGCAGTGTCAAAAAAATGGAATAAATGTTGATAGATCTAAGGTAGATATTATTTCATCCCTTCCATATCATTCATGGGTGTGTGATGTTAGATCATTCCTAGGTAATTAATGCTTTTATCGACGCTTCATCAGAGATTTTACTAAGATCGCTCTACCCTTATGTTGATTGGTCTAAAAACATATTGAATTAATTTTTGATAATTTGTGAAGGGTTTAATTTGATGGTATAAATAAGTTTCTGACTACTCCACCAATCATACATCCCCCACAGTGGGAACTTCCATTTGAGATTATGTGTGATGTGACAAACTTCATGGTTAGAGCTATCTTATCACAGAGAGTGGAGTGATAATCACATATTATTTCCTATTCTTCAAAGACATTGGATTTAGCCAAATCAAACAACATAAAAATGGGAAATGATTTTCTTTATATCATATTTTATTTAGAAAAATTCTGGTCAAATTTATTAGTCTATTAATTAATTGTTTTTTTGACCATCCAGTTCTAAAGAACCTCTTGAAGAAGTGAGATGCAAAGCCCAGACATATATAATGGATGATCCTTCTTCAAAAATTCAGTATTGAGATAAAGGTTAATAAAGGTTCGTAGGACGTAGTGGTATACCCCATGAGAAGGATTACTCACACACAATAGGATGACACTATGGACTAGGTACCACTTAAGGACACTTTCCTCAATGATCATATTTATTCCATCTCAAGTATTCATATGTAGTATGCTGATTTATTTAAGTATTTTGTTCTATAAAATTCCTGAAAATTTATAGACCCATCAAGTCAAAACAGTAGAGAGTGAGATTATATTTTTTGTGTTGGATTATCCATACCTCTGTCACATGTGTAGTGATCTTGTTATTAGGTGGCCTGTTCTTAATAATTATTTTGAGTTTGTTCTACATTTATTCCATACACTATCATGTGGAGGACACTTTGAAACCCAAGGGAGATCTTGTAAAGTCTTAAAAACTGGATTATATTGGACTATATTATTCCATGATTCTCATTTTCTTTTCAAATCATGATCGCATTTCCAATAAGTTGGAAATATTTATATGAGACATGATATAACCCAACAACCCATATTATTCTATGAGATTTTAGATATACGAGGAATTTATTTTATGGGTCATTTTCAAAATTCATCTAGTTTTTTTTATTTTGGTTTTCATTTTTTATGTTAGAAAATTGTTGGAGTCTAAGGGCACCTGGACTAATGACTCTTGTGTTGAAGGTTATTTTGTCAGGGAACATATTCTTTTGCAGGTTTTGACTATATAAGGCCATGTTTAGTGACCCATGGACATAATTTTTCAATCATAATTTGGATTACCATCTTCAGATGTTTGGGGTGACACAAAAAACATCAACTCCATACCACCCCTAACAAATAGATAGGATGAGGTTTCAAATAGGGTGTTGAAACAATTTTTTTAGAAATTTGTGCTGCCAAATAGGAAGGATTAGGGTAAGAAATTGGATGATAATCTTTGGGGTTATAGGGAAACACACAATACAACCATCAGTATGTCCACATTTTGGATTATTTTTGGGGAAGAAGGTAATATCCCCATAGAAGTCATGCATAAAAAAAATTAGGCTATTAAGAAATGAAATATGGATTTTTCCAAAGATGGAATTCAATAGAAGATGAAAATTGAAGAGATTGAGTAGTTTCAATTGTCATTATATGAGAACTCAAGGATCTAAAAGGAAATATCAAAATCAGATCATTATAGAATGATCAAAAAAGGGTGTTTAATATTGGAGAGAGGGTCCTACTCTAAAGTTCACGACTGAAACTGATGCCCGGTAAGTTATTTTCCAGGTGTTTAAGTCTTTATGTTGTATCTAATTTCATTCCTTATGGTGTAGTGGAGATTACACAATAAAAATAAGAAGGATATTTATAGTCAATGGGAAATGTTTGAAGAAATACATTAAGATAATTCATACTGATATAGTTTATTTCATCCCACTTCATAGCCCTATCATCACTTGAGAATATCAAGTTTCTCCTATCCCTTTCACTTTTATATTATGTTTCCTATTAAAAAGATTACATTTTCCGTGCACTTATCATCTCATAATCTAACATTTAGGACAATGAAATAATTTAAGTGTGTGGGGGGGGGGGGAAATTGTTGGCTATATTATTTAGGATTATCATTTGTGTGTTTTGTGTGTGTTTTATATTATGATTTCTATTAAATTTTAAAAGAAAATAGAAAAACAAAAAAATCAATAAAAAACATATCGTGAAACATTCTCATTTACATGTGAACTTATGGAAAATACATGTTTTCAGAATTAATTGGTATCATGACAACCGTGAGTAAGATTTCATCATCATGGGATGATTTTTATAAAAATGGAAGTCATTATTGATATTATTGGTTGTGTCATTATAAATTCTTTTAGATTTTTACTCCACTCATTATGATATTTGTTTAAGGTAAATTTTTTCATTTATTTCTCCACACAGCTTTTCATGCCACCATGACTTGTGAAAATTTTCCTACTCAATTAAAGGTATAGAAAGGATTGGTAAAAAAGTAATTCATATATCAATAGTTTTTCCATACATTCTCTTGTTTTATGATCAGTTTCGTTACTATACCAAATTGACCTATGCACTTATATTTGACATCCAACAGTTGTATGCCATAAAAAAAAGAAAAAAAGAAAAATATATAGATATATATATATTATCTTAATAAAGTGGGGAGTGATGAAATGTACAACACATTAGGATATCTAGTTGGGATCTTAAGGTTTGACTTTTAGGAATTCTTAAGTGACTGGGTTTGAAATTTTATTGAAATGAAATGTAGAACATGTTTAATGAATTAAACCAGGTAAGAATAATATTTTTACTTAAACTTAATATACTGAATAATGGGTGGATATATGAGTTTGAAATGATTGGCACACACACCATTGGAATTAATGGCTTGGTGGGCCCATAACATATTTTTATAAGATTAGTTTCATTAATCTCACTAGATTTGATTTTGATAAAATATACAATATAATGAATTTCAAATTTATTGATACTGAATATTGATGGTATTCTTACTTTTCCTATATTTCCACTATTGATTAAGAAATATGAACCTGCATATCTTGTGAGAATTTTCTAGATTAGATGATATAAGGTTGTCCCTAGGAGTGAAAAAGGGAAAGTCATTGGGAGTATAAAAAACATAATTTTATTGATAATAAATGAAATAATTTTCTCACATTGCATTAAATATGTTTATTTATAAAATATTTTCGATTAGATCATTCATTTGAAAATTTGATGAAAATTATAGTTTTTTATTTAAAAATTATATATAGAATTTCAGAAATGAATATTTTTATATTGATTATTTAAATATTATTTGTTTTAAAATATTATTTAATTAATGGGATACAACTTTCATTCAGGTCATATGAGCTAAATCTTTCATTTGATTGGACTAAATGGGTAATGAAGTCAAAGCTGAACTAAACTCACCAGATTGAAAACCACTTCAACTATTTGGATATTTATTCTACATCCATGATTTTATTGGGATCAAATTTGGTGAGAATATAGAGAACCAAATTTCTCATGAATCATCCTTGTGTAAGGATATAAATTTCAAGAATTTTTGAGGTCAAATAGTCGGTGAAATTGTATTAAAATATTTATCCAAATTTCCACATTCACACTTGAATCCACTTGTTAACCTATCCTCCACTCTACTCTATAATTATGTAGTTTTATCATTTGTATAGGTTGGTACATGAATTTTGAGATTGAAATCATTGGATAATTGGTTTCCCTATATTTCTCTAGGCATTTCAAGGAGGGAAATCTCATGAAGTTAGGATCCCTTCATCGAAGCCTTCTTCTTCTTCATGAATTTGTATTATTTTTATTATTACAATAAAATTCTTAGTTAATATTCTATTTCTCCTATTTTCTTCTATATTGTTATGTTTTACTCTTCTATATTCATCCTATTTGTCCTAAAAATCAAAAGTAGAAATGTGACATGGTTATACCCTTTCCATAACATTTGCACATGCAAAGAATTTCTACGATGACTACACCGCCCATGAAAGAGTAGTTATATTTAGTAATTAATCAATATATTACATCATTATTTCATTTATTTTGAATAAATGAAATACTTTAATTCACATAATGTTATATATGAATTTATTTTTCAATTTAAATGAAACTGATCAAGAAATTGAAAAACAAACAAAAAACACACGAGGTCAAGAATTGTGTGAATTGTGAGAGTGTAATCATAATCTATAATAAAAAACCACACATGATAAATTTACAGAGTCAAAATATAACCCTCAACTCACCTAATTATCATTTATAAAGTTTATATGTTCCATAATTTACCACTAACCATAATCTATCATTATAACATCAATCAAATCTAGGCACTGCAATTTCATGTTCCAAATCAAGACTGGGGTTTAATTAATTTCATCTTAGTGGTTAAGTTAATTTACATTAGGTTAATAGGTTAAAATATTAGGTGAAAATATTTATGTGAGTATTAATTTAAATTATTATTATTAATAAGTAAGTGAATTGGCAGTGTTATATAGATTACACATTCTAAAAATAGTTTTAAAAAAATATTCTCATTGCGTTTCCATAATATCATTTAAAAAAAACAAAAAAAAAATACAATATTATTCCGAAATAATTATTCTATATTTGTAAATGATAAAAAACTCTTTCATACTTTAATTTCGTTCATTGATGTTATATTATTTTATCTTCATAATACTTTTAATTTTTTTAAAATCACTTTTTCTTTTGGGAGACGAAATTGGTTGGGAACTTTGCTGCACCAAAATAACCTAATACCTAACATCATTTTAAGTATCACACAACAAATACTTTTAGGGTCCATCACATTGTATTATATGGAAATAATACTCACTTTATCCTCAAATCTATAGGAAAAATCACTCAATAAATGATACTTCCGAAGAATGTGGTTCGTCTGCTGATGCGACCTTAGCTCTTTTATGAGAGCCACCACTGTAGTGTTATAACAATAGTGTGTGATAAAGTATTTATTTATAGGAACGAAATCAATTTAATAGATAATATTTCATATCAAAACTTCTTATTTATCTACCTTAGAAGAAAAAATATAGTCAAACTCTGCTATATAATCTTTGACTATAGCCTTCTTTGAGTTCTTCCAACTCATAACACCTCCTTTGATCATGAAGATGTATACAATTTGTGATTTCAAATAATATTGATCTATTTTGAAACTATAATCAACATATAATATGAAGAATAGTTCCTTATATCCTCTATAAACCATGAATATATCCTTAGTTTTCCTCAGACACTTAAGTATATTAATGACATCCATCCAATGGGGCCACATGGGTCATGGTGATATCTTCATAGCGCACCTAATATGTAGAAGAAATATATAATATATATTTCATAATATACATTACTGAACCAATAATTTACACATATGGAATCTTTTACATTCTATTTACTTACTCATGTGTCTGAGGATAGATTTTCCAAGAATCATGAATGTCATGTGATGCTGGAAAGAATATCTTCTTGGATTGTTTAATAATGAACCTCTTCAGTATTTTTTCAATATATTTACCATATAAGTAGGCTAAGAAGTATCTTAGATTTATTAATATGGACCTTCATACCATGTATTTATGATGTCTCACCTATGTCCATCATGGAAAATCCTTTAGTTTATCAGGCCTTAACAGACTATAAGACTATTTTTTTTCAATGAGTAATATTTAATCAACTTATATTATTAAGTAAATAACCACACTACCAATAAACTTATTATAGAAACAATGCTCACATTTGTTTTTATGAAACCAAATTCCATTATGAATTCATCAAAAAGAATATTCTGTGATATAGATTCATGCTTTAATCCATAAACTGATTTTTTTAATTTCCATATCTTATTAGAATTCATTGGACTCCCAAGAATTTTGGGTTTTATCATATAGACATATTCTTAAAGGTTATGATTAAGAAATCCTATTTTAACATAAATTTTCAAAATCTCATAGTTATGGTAGGCTGCAATGAAAAATATAATATTTGGGGATTTTAGCATTGCAACTGGTGAAAAGGGATCATCATAATCAATGCCTTGACACTGTTCAAAACCTTATATAACTAGTCAAAAGTTATATGAAGTGAAGTTTTGTACCAGTTATAGTTTATTATTAAATATCAATTTAAAATCAATGGGATTAACATCAAATGGAGGATCTTCCAAAACATAGACTAGGTTTTGGTATATGGAAACCATTTCAATATTCATCGATTCTTTCTACATAGAAACAACTATTTCACTTAAAACTTCCTTGTAGGTTAGAGGATCGTTATTATCAACTAATAATGAGTCACTATCCTTGGTGAGTACAAATCATACCATTCTGGACCTCTAACATCTCTTTTACTTCTACACAATAACTATTTCTCCTGAACAATTTCATCTTCAATGGGGCTTTGTGGAATCTGTTCCTATGAAAACTCTTATATACATTGACAATTGAAATCATTATAGTTTATTTCACTCCCAAAATATATTATAGATATATTCTCCCTCTAAAGGAATATAGAGTGACTTTCAACTATTACATATTTGTATAAGTGGTCATTTACTCAATTTCTACTTGTTTTTTGGATATGCTATAATAGTAAACTTTATGCTATGAGATATAAGTTTTTTTAATTCAAGTGGTCTTAAAAATTGCATCACCTAACCCACACATATAATTATGGAAATATTGGTTTCTTTAAATTCTATAATTGGTATGGTATATTATCTTCCTCTTTAGTTGACACTTGGTTTAGTATGTTTTCTACTACTTGTAACATGTATCAACAAAAGGATGACGAAACACTTTTATAACTCATCATTTATATAACTATGTCTAACAAGGTGTGATTCCTCTGTTAAGTTAAACTATTCTACTAAGGTGTATACGGTGGAATGAGTTGAAATGGATTCCAAAAATCCCAAAAATAATTCATAAATCATTGATTAATATATTCTCCACCATAGTTTGAGAAGAGTTTCTTAATATTAATACCAAGATGGTTCTCAACATAATTATTGTATTCATTGAAATTATCTAAAAGAATCTGAAATATAAATCATCAATTAGAAATATCCATAGTTACTAAATTCATTAGTAAAAGTTTTTAACTATGAGTATACACCCCTTTATTTAATAAGAAATGGTCCACACACATTTTTTTGAACTAATTCAATAATATATTTGGCCCTTTCACCACTTCCACTAAATGGGGATTTAGTCATTTTACAATTTAAACATATATGACATAATCCAAGGGGTTTTAGTTCAAAATAATATAAATATCTATCTTGGTATAATCTAGTCAAGTGATTTTTTTACATGACCAATATGTTGGCACTAATGTTGGGTGTGGTATGAGTCTTGTGATGTATATTTATTATCAATTTTCTAATAATTGTTTTGTGTAATCCAACATATAAATAACGTTATTTAAATGTTCCTTACCATAAAAATGAAATATTTATATGAAAGAAAAATTTATTCCAAAAGTTTAAAATAAATACATATGTATCATGTTTGGATAGAGAAATTTTGTTTTCATGGAAAAATGGAACAAAAAAACAATATTTAAAATCCAATATCATTCTGGTTGGCAATAAGAGGTGATAATCACTAATATCTACAATAGTAGGTTTAACTCTATTGGATTCTCATAGATATATCTCCCATAAATCAATTCTTATGAATATAATTGGTTTCTATATTTAAATACATTTGTGAGAACCAAAAGTTGTAGATAATAATCAATTTTTAGAAATAGATAAATTTTACTTAATAAAAAATACAGATGATGCTTGACCATGCTTCTTGGGCAGGGTATCAATTTTCTTCTAGTGGCCCTTCATTCCACATGTAAAAAAATATAATTGTCTTCCCTAGATTTTCCCATTGATCTTCCTATTATTCAAATGGTGTGAATAATATTTGGTCTTAGATATATTCTATTTCCAATTATGTTTTTTCACTATAAGGATGAAGAGATTTTCACATATCATCTCGTTATCTACTTGGTAAATAAGTGTGAGAATATCAGGAAAAACTTTTCAATGTTTTTCATATTAAAATTTACAAAAAATCTATAAAACATTTGAAGGTGTAATGTAAGAAAAATATAGGTGGGAAACTCACTAGGTAGTATAAATCATTGAACCTCTAATAACTTGATATATCTAATGATCTAGACTATGTGAGGACTAGATGGTGCAACATTAACAAGATTACTCATAAAGAGTTCCTTAGAAATAAAAAAATATTTCTATCCATCTCTCCCCTGTTAAAGGCCACCAATGATCTCATGAATGATTTAATCATCCATGTTTATTTGAGACTTAATGATTTCACTATTCATAGAGGATATCATAAAAAATTGAACATTATTTAATCGTTCATATATTTTTCATAGACAAGTAACTCTTCATCACTTACCTCCATGGCAAGGGAGATCACACATTAAGGATTATAGAATATAAGATTTTTGAAAATGGGACAACATATCCAGAAGGCGTCTAAACCACTCTTTGGAGTTTCTTTTTGTAAGTAGATGTTCTTTCTCCAATATAGATCATAGGGATAGTGTGGTGAAAAAACATACCATTTTCTCAAAAATTTAATTGATCATATTATTATTATTTTTTATTGAAAATTATGTAAAAAATAATAAATTAATTACTTTTTTTAAATATACCACTATTTTTCAAGTCCTAATATCCATTACCATTGAACTTGGAATATCTGGTTTCTAGGATATTCTAGTGGTAGGTATCCATATTTCCTATTTCAAAACCCCAATGAGGGTTGGTCAAACTACTTGAAGGTATTTAGGTTGGCATGTATTTCCAAACTATAGGATAAAAACACCTTGATCCATTATATGGACTCCCCAATCCTAAAATCCTAACATAGATTTCCTCAACACTTTCCTCTATTTTTCATAAATTCTCTCGAGGGATACATCTATTGATGTAATGTTGTTAATTTAATCCATAAACATTATAAAAACTCCACATTAAAAGTAAGTGTCCCAAAGAGGGTTAGTTTAACACATAGTTCCAAGGCTTTCATTCCAAATCAAGTAATGAGATTCCAAGTCTAAATTAATATTTATTTTTGGTATTTTAATTTATTATGTATAAATTTTATCTTATTTTATCCATTATATGTATTGTCAATATTAAGTGGATTTTATGTAATTAATTAACCATATTGGTAAAAACATTTAATCATAATCATTGTTTTCAAATTATATCTTATCAAATTAATTCATTTATTTAAGTGATCATTGTCTGGAATTCATAAAAAATAATTCATAGATATAAACAAATAAATAATTAAATGACCCATTCATGATATTTTCTATTGGTTGATTTAATGAGGATAAATTAAATAAACCTATTAACTAAGGGATATAAATCATATTTCTATTCTTCACCCGAGTTACAACATTACACCTTTCCATCTATGTATCACCTAGGTTGGCATCATTATGGTTCTATCATTAACCAATTCCATGTGTCTTGTGAAAATCCATTAATTTAAAGTATTGGTAAATCACACAAAGGTTGGTGGAACCAAATTATAGGTTAAAATAGGATTTCATTAATATCATTAGACACGTAGGTCTAATAAAATAATGGAGGGAGGGATGAATTTTAGGACATCAAAATTTATTTAATATTAAATAATTGAAAACCCATGAAATAAATTAATATTAAAAGAGATAACATACACTGGTCTTGGTCAAGTTGATGAATAGTCATAAATTCAATCTATATGATAATGTAAACTAGTTAACATTCATTTCTATTCATTATTTATTATTAAGATAAATGTTATTATATTAATTCATTAATTCATTCCTATTCATCTTAATATCCATTTGAATCCTCTTTGAGAAAAAAATCAATAAAGTGTTAATATAAAATAAATTGAAAAACAAATATTTAAATATTTATTAAAGTAAATCAATAGGGAATTTAATATTATTTTAAACCATTATTCCATTGTTAAACAAAATAGGTGATAATTTATAAAATAAGTTTTTAATTTTTCAATTGTATATTAAATTTAACATAATTCTACCTGTATTGGGTTATTTACAAGGTTTTTACTACCCAAATACATGCCACGTACCTTAGTTGTCATGTATCCCGGTTAAAAACCTGGGGCATCGGTGTGTTGAATCGGTCAGACTAAATGGCATGTACATGCCCACTACATGTCATGTATCCTCTTTTCATGTGTCTAAGATAAAAACCTGGTCTTATCCATGTATCTAAACTGGAATAAATGATGTTTACCAGAAAAATAGATTCCATGTGGTTATAATTTCATGTGAAAGCTAATACTTCCAAATAACCTAGCGTGTTCATCGACCACGACTACATGATGTGTATAGGATAGAAACATGCCCTATACCACACATTATGTGTGTCCACATGACTCAATAAATGGATAAATTTATATTTTAGAAGAAATAAATGATTTACTATATATCATGTACATCACATACATGTTGTGTATATCTTAAATGATATATATTTTCAGTATCACATGGTTTCACTATGTTTAAAGAACATAAGGATTGCACGATTTACACCACTAACCCGTGTAGACTACCCGATGTATATGCTAGCTACATGTCATGTAATATGACATGTCATGTGATAGACTGGCGTAGTATACATTCATTGTTCAAAAAATGAACCATTTGTAATTAACTACTCGACATTTTGTATATCCCACGACACATCCCTAAACAGTGGACATGGATGTACTCCAGCTACATGCCATATAACGTAGTTTTATTGGCCAACAATTTAACACTTCCTAATGGTATCTCAGATCATTATTAAACTATTTTTGGACCTTAATAAAATGAAACACTGAATGAACATTATTAACATGTTTATAACATTTTAATTCAAATTAGATAAATAACTAATAACGTGAAATGAAACATTCAACCATGATTTAATACAAATAAACAATGAAATATATAATTATATACATAAAATGTGACCACTATGATACCACTTGAATTTTATAGGAATTGTATAA
Source organism: Viscum album (assembly GCA_963277665.1). NCBI lineage: Eukaryota > Viridiplantae > Streptophyta > Magnoliopsida > Santalales > Viscaceae > Viscum > Viscum album. Next base: position 156,532,814 of record OY728150.1, read on the forward strand.
TTGTGCGGTGGTAGTGGTTATATTAATATTTCAATTAATAATTAGATTCCAAAAACCCAGAGCGAGCATATTTCATATTATATTTATAATTAAATTTATTTTTATCTAAAGAAAATATAAACCTCATCTTAGGATATTTTATTCGTTAACAATTTTGATCTTCCAAAAGTCCCTTTTTGAATTTAATTCATTTCAATGTGAGGATCATAGGGTAGAGTCACTTTACCAATGATCCACACATACTCCTTTGATCTCTGAGAAGCACCAACAAATATCTATGTGCTAGAATAGATAATGGATTTTATTACATTGTTTGTGTATATCACTTTTCCTTCATTATTGAAGGAATTTATCTTATATTTTTCATTATTTATATGTAGAGACTAAGATTATTTAGAAGATAATTTTTTAAGAAAAATGATTCTCTATATTTATACCATACCACACAATAGGCACAACCTTCTATTTATAGCGCTAGGGTTTATGTTAAAATATTATTTAATTGCATGTTATCCCTTAAATAATATTATATACTTTAATGAAACACATTTCACAAAATAATAAACTTAATAAATAATAATAATAATAACAATAATAATAATAATAATATTACTATTTTTGGCATGTACCAACTTGTTCAATGAAAAATATTATTTAACCAACTTGTTAATTAATATTTTCACCAGACATGATCTTAGTCAGTGTAAACTCCTCTATAATTTATTGAACACCTGAATTGATATTAAAAATTTTATTCATAAATATATATTTGTTATTGATAAACCATGAATAAAATTATTCCTTATTCTTGGGAATTATATTTATTATATTAATTAAATTCAAATATAATTTAATTGGGATCTACTGAAACACTTAGGGTGTGAATATATAGGATCATTTTATGTTGTAATTAGGTGGCATTTCCAAAATTCCAAGATTACTATCTATAAAAGGGCCATGATACCCAAGAGGGAGAACTTAATTTCTCAATGATGACACCCATATACGAACATTCACTATGTAATAGAATCCATTTTTACAATATCTCATCATAGATATTGAACATATGTATCAACAATCTATATGCTCGATATTTATTTCTTTGACTATTTGAAATAAATGAATCATTACACCATAGACATGGAATTTAATGCGTTGATTCTATTCTTATCAAATGTAATAGATAACAAATTCAATAAATATGTATGGTAAAATCCTTACTTGACTTATCTATTAGCGATAAGTCAATCTTGACCCACCCAGTGTACCCTACCCCACCATGAACATATGGTGTCATAGTTTTCATCATAAAATATAAGTGCGTGAGTCATGAAATTTATTAATGATAATCATAAATTCCAAGGACCATTACACATTATCATAGATAGAAATATCCAACAACACCAAAACATGAGGTATTCTTACTGGATGTATGTTTTCATAATGTCTTATCTTTTAGATTACCTATAACACCTAGATGTTTTTATAATATATTTTTCATAAATAATTTATATTCTGTAATAGCTTGTATTTCACATAATCATGATTTTAAATGAACTATGATATGCCCTTAGTATAATATAAAAATTTTAACCTATTTTTAGGTGAATTTGAATAAATATAACTAACTTAAGAAAATGTACAGTGAATTATTTGGCTACCAAATATCTATAAAAAATAGAAAGAAAATATATATTTGTATATTTTGTATTAATAAATTTATTGAATTACTTTAAATAAATGAAATTAATGAAATAAATATGTTATATACTTAAAAAATATTCTTAATTTTAGTCCAGTAGATTTTTTGTTATAGGGTATGAATAAACCCTATTTGATGTATAAAATCTTATATTTTCTAAAACGAAAATTTCATCTCCTTTTAATGGAGAAACCTTTTTAAATTTAAATTTAGACACATTAAATTTTTTTATATGAAAAAAAAATGTTCTTTAGATGTGAGATATAAAAATTCACATTGTAATTTTTTTTAATACTTTTATGATATCCTTTAATATTTTTATGATATCATTTGTATTAATATGTTTAGAGTTTCCAAATGTACCCCTCACCTAAATTATAAAAGGGTACATCCTTCCTCACCTCTTTACTTTACATTGATCATTAAATCCTATCCATGGCTGTCATTTTACCTTATAAACTTCCAAAGTTAAATTCTAGTGGTTCTGGTTATCTTTAAAGACCAACTCTAGTGCTCTAAGAGGAGATTTAGAGGAATCACATTGAAGAAGAGGCAATCTCCTCTACCGATTCTTTAAAACTTTTTTCTCCTTGTTATTCATATTCATTAGTTGTTTAATAGTAAAGTAATAAATCTAGTATCAATTATATAATGAGGTTTTATGATTATTATAGGATAAAAATTTTCTATATTCTATCCATCCTATGAAATAAAATCACCATGCGTGCCTATGTCTGACTTACCATCTCCACGCCGTGGTCTATTTTTTTAAACACCACCTTACATGGATTCGTATAATTATAAAAATAATAAAGATATATAATTATTATAACATGATATCTATTTTTGAATGTCATACACCATCCAGTTCAATACCATTCAACAATTATGGGAATGATATTGTTGCTCATTTGTACGTACAACCAATCATCTCCATGTTGTGATGTGATTCAATCTACATGATCATCATTAATGAAAGATTATATAAATCAATGAAATTAATAAATATTATATATATTACAACAATATCATTCTATAAATTATATAACTATAAACTAATAAGAGAAACATGAACTTATCTGACAAAACATGCATAAGAAAATGAAGTAGTTAATACCTGAATAACACGTAATACTAAAATGTTAATAACACAAATATGATAATATGATCATATATGATATCATAAAAATGACTGTGATTCTGAAATAAGTCAATTAAATTATTTAAATAATTATACAGAAGGTTGAGATACATAAAATGGAAGTCAACCCTTGGGTAAGGGAAATTTTGCAGTCTCATTATTATCTAATATTGTTTATTCACAAGTATTTTTTGGGGTATATTTTTCATCCACATATATATTTCGTAAATATGTATTCAAAAATATTCTTTATATCCTTCTAAAAATTTTTAATTTCATTTTTACCCTTTGGTGACTTTTTTTAAATGGTATGAATGAAATCTTTTGTTATTTACAGTACCATGTACTTTTTGACTTTTTGGAAAATGTATTAAATTTTTTTCTTTTTTAACTTATACAAAATGAATATATTTTTTACACATTTATAATGCCTTATTTATATTAATCTTACTTTAAAATATCTCAAAAATATTTTAAATTAAATTATCTTCTTTTATAATCATGCAGAATTTTCTGAAAAGAAAATGTATTGAAGAAGAAATGTTATTTTCATCATGAATTAATTTCAAGTGTTTTATCAAAATTATTTTCCATCTTAGAAGAAATTGTTTAATAGGGTAATGTTTCTAGTATACCATCCCTATTATTTATATGGTTTGGTTTTTTATTATGAACTTCTATTTAAGAAATTCACTTGTTTTATATGCATTATGTTAGGATGGAATGATGTTTAAGAAACCTATTTTTTTGTGTTATTTGATGTTGAATAACTTATGTTTTTATGGAACATGAAAGTATTATTTCATTATGAGATGGGTGAGACATATATCTCTATCTAATCCATTGGGTAACAATTAATATCTCATGATATATATATGGATGGAATGAGAAATGATCTTCGTTAAACAATACATAGATGGAACACAGAGTGAACTAGGTTTAGTAAAGGACATTGTCTGCTATAATGGCCTTGGAAATGAGCCTTGAATAGTATGAAATTATTTTCGATGATTATGTTTATTCCCCAAAATTTTATGTCTTATGTTATGAATTTTAGGATTATATCCATTGATTAGTATAAACGTTTTTTATTTCTCACATGGCATGATTTCACTTTCTTTCATACGCTGGATAATATTTTTTAATTCTATGTTCTTATGTATTTTGAATATGATATGATTGATATCTCCCTTGTTTAAACATACTGAGGATTTGAGCTCACCCTTTTATATGTTTCTTTTCCTCAGGTCACGAAGAAGGTTATTAAGTAAGATATACCAGAAATGGGTCTAGTTATTATGAAATAAGTGGGAGATAATGATGTTATCTTATGAACCGGTTGTTTATGTTTCCCTGTTTCCAAAGAAAATATATATATACAATCCTATCGTGGCTTTGTTATATTTATTAATGAGTATTATATAATTTTCAAGTAATCTATATGTATTTAAATAATAGATTTTAATAGTTTGTATCAATGGAAAGGTATAGTTATCTATTGAAAATTAGGATGAGAAAACCTTAGGAATAACCCTATGGATATATAAAAGTTAAAATCATATTCATTTAGAAATGAACATGAATAACCTAGGATGAAACATAAAATATCCTAAATTGAAATTTGATTCTTTATTATATGGTTCTTCCATTATGGTTAGTGTTTCTCATATTATTATTTTCGGTTTTAGTCAGTGGCTAGAACTCGGAGGAACCACGTTAATGATGAATACGACAGGAAATGCAATGATTGTCGTCCTGAGAAACCAAATATTATGGGACATAGAATGAAAAATCATATTTCTATGATCACACAACATTCTCATGATATGAATCATGTAGGACATCAAAAGAAAAAAAGGACGTAACAACATTATATTGAGTCCTTCTTGATGCATCTTCCACCTTCTTTCAACGGGTCATCTGATCCCTTTGTGGATGAAAAATGGACCAATAACACCGAAAAGATATTTTAAATTCATAAATATTCAGAACATGATAATTTCATCTTACTAGTCTATCGTTCGGATGGTGAAGCTCATCAATTGTGGAACCCTGACAAGAATACGAGGATGAGAGATGAAATTTAATCCATGGAAGGAGATGAGTTCAAGAACTTATTTTTCAATAAGTAATTTCCTAAATTCTTTCAAAAAAATATGGAGAAGGAGTTCCTTGAGATTACGAAAAAGGACGATTAATCCATTGGTACCTAGGAAGAAAATTTTACCAGACTTGACAGGTACACTTCTAGAATTGTTATCCAACTTGAGAGTAAAATTGATTGATTCTTTAGTGTCTTAAAACCATGTCTTTGAAGGGCATTGGCCAAAGGGATCTCAATAGATATAAGTAATTTTTTTGATGTGCTCTCAAGGATGAGATAGATACTGGAGTAACCCATCAGTCTTATGGGTTTTATAGGAATAGAAAAATTGAATTCAAGGTAAAATATAAAGTCCACACTGAAAAGAGGATGAGTTTTACGTTATGCTCAATGTGTGGAACGAAACATGGCATAAATTGTTTGAAAGGGACTAGAAAATTTTTTACATGTGGAAAAGAAGTTCATAAATAATTTTAATGATGAAGTGATGGGAAAATTCTGACTAATTATTTGATAAAGAAAAGGATACACAGAAAGAAACTCTTATACATCAATTTTACAAGTGAAAGGTAATGGGGCATTATGACAATAAAATCCCTAAAAGAAAGGTTATTGATGATGATCGATGTCAGCAAACTCTTAAGGCCAATGACAATGAAAAATCACATGAAATCACTATCAGCAATGTGAATTAAGATAATTAAATAGTGAATGGAACACTTACCATATAATCCAATGTAGAAAATGTTTTATTTGATTATGGATCCAACCACTCTTTTATTTATAAAGAACTTTCTAAGGGTATCACTATATTACCTCAACAATTAGATTCTTAGTCAGCTGTGAGAAGTCCTCATGGAACAAAGATAACATCATAAGTTTATAATTTGTCACCAATTGAAATTTTTGGGAATGTTATTCCTGAAAATATTTTCATCCTTCCTACTGTGAAATTTTATGCGATTATTGGAATGGATTTGTTTTCTCTTTATGGAGCTCATATAAATTGCTAAGGGATGTCACATTTCATATTCTTGATCAATCTATGATCATCTATCAGCGAAAAGATGAATATGAACATCCAATCAAAATTTCTTCTAACTTATGGGTCGTGATTACTATAAATGAAGGTTATCTATCTCAAATGGTTGGGAAGAGACTCACAATTATGAATTGACCCACTGTATGAGAGTTTGATCATGTCTTTTCGAAACAATTTCTAGTTTTTCCACCAAATTAAAATATTGTGTTTTGAATAGAACTCATACTGGGTTCTATTCCTATTTCAAAGATAACATATAGAATGTCCCCAATTGATTTTGATGAATTATATAAGCAACTACAATAGAACATTGATAAGGGATTCATATGCCCTAGTGCATCACCTTGGGATAAACCTATTCTGTTAGTTATGAAGAAATATGGATCAATGAGTCTCTACATTGATTATTTAGATATTAAATAGATCACTATTAAGAACAAATGTTCTCTTCCCCACATTAATGACTTATTTTACCAACCATAAGGAGATCAATACATTTACAAGATTGATCTTATTTTAGGATATCATCAACTAAGGTTCAAGAAGGAGGATGTTCCAAAGAAGAAATTTTGTATAAGGTATGGACACTATGAATTTATAGTGATGAATTTTAGTATTAATAATTCCCTTGCTATCATCATGGATCAAATGAATAGAGTATTTACAGACTATCTGGATTAGTTAGTGGTAGTCCTAATAGTTGATACTATTATATATTAGATAAGTAATGAAGAATATGAAGATCACTTGATAATTCTACTAAAGGCCTTGAGAAAGGATAAGATTTATACAAAAATTACCAAGAATTAATTTGAGATTTAGAAAGTTATTTTTGGATCACATAATCTCAAAAGAGGGGATATATCTGGATTGATAAAAATAATGTTATTTATTGTTGTCTGAGACCAACAACGGTAATTGAGATCCATGTTTTCTTTGTTTGGCCATATTTTATCAACATTTTGTGAATGATTATTTTGGATTATCTAATCTACTCATGAAGTTGACTTAGAAAAGAGTTTATTTTGTGTGGATGGAGGAATGTGAAGAGGATTTCAAATATCTAAAATGAAGGTTATCTAGTGCACTTGTGATCACACTGCCTTGTAGTGGAGAAAGGTTTGTGATCTATAGTGATGCATCTAAAAGGGAATATGTTGTGTTATGTTGAAAAATTATACAGTGATAGCTTATGCCTTACATCAGTTGAAAATCCATGAGAAAAATTACCCAACTCATGAATTGGAGTGATCTATGGTAATATTTACATTAACGATTTCAGTACATTATCTTTATGGTGAAAGGTGTGATATTTATACTAAATATAAAAGTTTCAAGTATATTTTCACAGAAAAGGAGTTGAATATATACCAAATAAGATCATTGAATATGATTAAGGATTACGAATGCTCAATAAATTACCACCCATGAATAGTGAACAAGGTTGTTGATTCATTGAGTTGAAGGGAACATGCTAGCTTATTCATTATGAGGATAAGAAAAGATCCAATACTTGTGGATTTACAGATGATGGCTAGTGAAATTTAAATAGAATGGGAGAAATATTTTATTTATCAAATGAATGTTCACCCATCTATACTAGTGATGATTAAGGACGTGTAGATGGAATATATAGAGCTACAAAAGAAGGTGAGAAATGTTCATGAATTAAACCTTGATTGTGATGGAATAACATGGTTCAAGAACATGGTATGTATTCCTACAATATTATACATAAATAGGGAGCTGTTGGATGAGGCCCATAATTCTTCATTATCTATTCTTATTAAAAGTACATAGATGCACAGTGACCTGAATGTGAATTTCTAGAATGATGGCATGGAAAGTGATGTTACTAAATATGACTCTCGGTGCTTGGTTTGTTAGAAAGTTAAGTCTAAGAGACAAAATTATAAGGGGATGTTACAAAATTTACCTATAATAAAATGGAAATGGAAAAACATCACTATGTAATTTATCATGTGACTTCTAAAAAAATACAAAGGCCATAATTCCATATGTGTTATAGTTGATCGCCTTACGATGTCGGCACACTTTATTTCAATTAGAGAGGATTTATCACTTGATCTCATTTCTAGGATGTATATAAAGATAGTGGAAATATTTAGTGGAGTACCACTTTCCATTACATATGATCATTATTCGAGGTTTACCTTGATATTCTGGAGAAGTCTGTAGTTGGATCTGCACACAGAGTTATGTTTCACAACTGCTTATCATCCATAGACAGACAGCTAGTCTGAAAGACTATTCAAACTCTTAAATGAATTTTGAGAGCTCTCTCTATGAATTTCAAATGTGTTTGATATCAAAACCAACATTTGGTCAAATTTTATTAAAAAAATATATTTCACTATAGTATTCAGATGGCTCCTTATAAAGCCCTATATGGAAAAGAGTGTAGAACTCCAACATACTAGGATGATGTTGGATAAATAAATCTATTTGGGCCTGATCTTGTATATGAAATGGTAGAAAATGTAAAATCTATTCAACAACATATAAGAGTAGCTTAGAGTCATCAAGTTAGTTATGATGACAACTAGAAAAAAGACCTCGAGTTTAATGTGGGTGAACAGGTGTTTGTATGAATATCTCCTGTGAAGAGAGTTATGAGATTTGCAAAGAAGGGAAAGCTGAGACCTAGGTATATCAATCCTTTTTAAAATCCGAATTGTGTTTGGAATGTATCTTACTGATTGATGCTACCATTGAATCTATTAAGTTCATGATGTGTTCCATGTATCTCTGATAAGAAAGCACATACATGATCCTTCACATGTATTGAACATAGAAGCTGTACGTATGGAGAAAAATTCATTTTTATGAAGAACAACCGATAGAGATTCTGGATCATAGTGAAAAAGTTCTACGAAACAAGAACAGTCACTTAGTTAATGTCTTTTTTGACAGAACCACCATTTTGAGGAAGCTATGTGGGATATTTAGGATATGGTGAGGGAGAGGTATCCACATCTATTTGTGTCAAAGTGATGAATTTTTAGGGAGAAATTTATTTTAAGAGGGGTATAATGTAACACCCAGATGTTTTTATGAAATATTTTCTTTAAATAATTTAAATTCTTCAATAGTTTGTATTTCAAGAAATTGTGATTTTAAATGAACCCGCAAATACCCTTAGTATAAAATGACCATTTTAACCTGATTTTAGGTTAGAGGGAATAAGTTTAACTAACTTATGAAAATCTATGGCGAATTCTTTGGCAATTAATTATTTATAAAAATATAAATCAATTATATATTTGTATTTTTTGTACCAATGAATTGAGAAAAATATTATTAGTAAATGAAATTAATGAAATATATATGCTATACAATTAAGAAAATATTTTTCATTTCCATCTAAGAGTTAATTTTTTATAGGGTATGAATAAACCACATTTTATGTATAATAACCTATAATTTTTAAAAGGGAAAATTTACCCCCTTTTAATGGAGAAAACATTTTAAATTAGGATTTTGACACAATAAAATTATTTATGTTACATCAAAAACATGTTCTTTATATGTGAGATATAAAAATGTACTTTGGATAAATTTTTAATATTTTTTTGAAATCATTAAAATTTTTATGAATTAAAAAAATACACTAAATTTTAATTGAAAACACCTTTTTTCATCGATATAATATATACAGTTAAATGATAATATGGAATGAATTTAAGGTATGAATATAATATTTTTTATCATTAAATATAATTTATTTCAATATTATTGATTGTACATTTAATTCAGATGTAAAAACATTTCCATCTTTTACAATGTATTTTACTTTTAAAACTCGTTCTCTCTTTTCGACAACAAGATACATTTTAAATTAATTTATTCAAATTCTATGTTTTTAATTTTTTAAAATGGATTTCATATTTTTAACCAGTAGGTACAAATTATGTAAATATATTTATTTTATATTTGGGTATTATGAATAGTATTTTTGACAATTTATATTAATACATTAAAAGGGTAAATTGAGTATTTAAGGGTAAGAAAACAATTTGAAAATTACCCTAAAAGATGTCTTAATATCATTAAGTGAGTGTTTTTGACCTAAATAATTCTTGGGTCGAAATGGTATCCTGTTGATTCCCCTTGGAAGAGATTAGGAAATTTATTTTATTTTATTGAAAGAAAAGTTAAATATGTTGTACTCAAATTTTAATAACAAAATAATTTTAATATAAGGTTATATAGAAGAGAATTTTTATTATAAATACCAATTTTAAAGTAATTTTTTTTTCTTTATCATGGTAATTTATTTTTAATTTGAATGAAATATATGATTACAAAAAAGACTTATACTCTGATGATGTAAAAATTAATTAAGTGATGAGAAATAAATATTTTTTTTATTAAATTAATAATATCTGTCAAATGACCGAAACACTTGGGAAATCTTATTGGTTGAATATAGAATGACAATAACCATCCAAGGTTCAATTTAGTGACCATTTAGATCCTTATAGAAGAGATAATGATACTTATATTAATTTATTTAAAGTGATGTGAATGTTGTCATATTCACAAATTAAAAATTATAACATTTTAAACGTTATATTTTCAAGAAGAAAAATTAGAATAAAAATATTATTATTAAATATAGTATATTTATCTTCATCATAAATTTTCTTAATTTTTATTCATAAAATAAGTTTATTAAATAATTAAAAAAATGATGTAATGACTATTTTATTATTAGAGATAAAAAATAAATGTTATTATAAATATTAAAATAAATATAATTTAGGATAATTAATATGTATAATTAATTTTCTATATTACCTTGACTTCTTAGAAATATAAAAAAAGTATTTGGTATGAAGTTAACTAGTTATCTTAATATTTTAAAAAATATATAAATTAAATAATAGAAAAATTGACACTATTGATTGTTTATCAAAATAGTGTTTTTTAAATTATTTAAAAATCACAAAATGTATTAAAAGAAATAGGACAATTATTTTATTGTATAAAATGTAAAAAATTATTTATTTATGGACTTATTTACATAAAAAAAGGAAATATTCCTCCCTTTTAATATTAAATTATTTGTTACCCTAGTTAAAATATAAAATATATAATTAAGTGCTAATTAAAATAATAAGGTTTAAATTAATAAAAATACATGAAAACAATTTTTTGGTTGAGTAAATTTCATCCTTATCGCATCTCATATTCTATTTTGGGTTATTTTCAAGGTTTTTTAATGTGTGATGAGTTTATTATTAATTAATATTTTTATATTTTCCAAATGTACCCTCACCTAAATTATAAAAGGGAACCTCCTACCTCACCAATTCACTTCACTTTGAGACTTCAAGATCATCTTTTCCCTGAACTTTTTCCTTCTAAACATACATAGTAAAATTATAGAGGTTATGGTCTTTTTCAAAGACCAAATCTTATGCTCTTTAAGGCGATCTAGTGGAAGCACGTCGAAGAAGAGGTAATCCCCTATACCAATTCTTGAAAATTATTTCTTCTTCTACTTCCTCTTCATGAGTTGTTTCATTATAAAGTAATAATTATAGAATTACTTATATATTGAGATATTATTATGATTATAGAACAACAATATTTTATCTTCTATCCATCATCTAAAAATAAAATCACCATGCATGTGTACGTATGACATACCATCTCTACGTCATTGTGTAATCTATTTTTCACCATGACCTTACTTGTATGGGTATAATGATGGAAATAATAACTACATATGATTATTATAACATGATATATTTTTTAAATATTATACACCACCCATTTTAATACATTAAATAATTAGTGAAATGATATTGTAGCTCGTGCATACGTACTGCCTAGTGTCCCCATGATGCGATGCGATTCATTATACATTATATTCATTAAATAATGATTATATAACTGAATGTAATTAATAAATAAGATATATATTTTTCTAATATCATTATTTATATGATATAACTATAACCTAGTAATAGGAACATGAACATATCCCACAAAACATACATAAGAAAATGATGAATTTAATACCTGAAGAACAAGTAATAATGAAATATTTTTAACAATCCGATGATAATATGATCAGATATAATATCCTAAAAATGACTATGATTCTGAAATAAGTTAATGAAATTATTTAAATCATTATACAGGAGGTTTAGATACATACAAATAAAATCATACCTAAGGTAAGGTACAATTTTGCAATCTCATTATCATCTAAGATTGTTTATTCGTAAGTATTTACTGGGGTATATTTATCATCCCCATCCATGTTTCCTAAATAGTTATTAAAAAATATTATTTCTATCCTTATAAAATTGTCTAATTCTAATTTTTCCCATTGGCGACTTTTCCTAAACTATATTAAATGAATCTTTTTTTGTTTTCAGTATGAGGTACTTCATGACTTTCTGATAAAATGACTTAAATAATGTTCTCTTTTAAATTATACAGAATGAAAGGATTTTTTACACTTTTATAAAGCCTTATTTACATGAATCTTCCATTATAAATTTCAAGTATATTTTCAATTAAATTATTTTGTTTTTAAATTGTGCATAATTTTGAGTAAAGAATACATTTTTTAAAAAGAATTGATATTTTACTCAAGAAATAATTTGATGTGTTTTATCAAAACTATTTTCCATCAAATATGATTTTTTTAATAGGGTTATATTTCTAAAATACCATCCCTTCTATTCCTATGGATTTATTTTCTTTATTATGAACTTCTATTTATGAAATAATTTTTTTATATGGATTATGTTATGATGGAATGATTTTTAGGAAACCAATTTTATTCATTGGGTTATGCAATGATGAATGATTTATGTTTTTTTGGAACACATAAGAATGATTTCATTATGAAATCGGTTGGACCTATATATCTCTTCTATGCATTAGTTAATGATTTATATCTCATGAGATAGACCCGAATTAAATGGAAAATGATATCGGTTCAGTAATATAGGGTTGGAAGGAGGAGTGAACCCAGTTCAGTAATGGGAATTGTCCGCTGTGATGGTCTTAGCAATGAGCCTTGACTAGTATGAACTGATTTTCGATTATTTTGTGTATGCTAAAAAATCCAGATGTTATATTTTGACTACTTGGATTACATTCATTGATTCTTATGAAATTTTATTATTTAACCCCTGGAATGATATCATGATCTATCATATGCAGGATAAGATTTTCAATTGTTATATTCTAATGACTTAAGATTATAATATGATTTATGTCTCCATTATTTACCCTTAATGAGAATTTGAGCTCAGATTGATAAATGTTTCTTTTACCCAGGTCATGAATAAGGGTATTAAGTAAGATATTTCAAAAGGGGTCTAGTTATGACGAAATAAGTGGGAGACATTGAAGATATATTATAAACAAGTTGTTTATGTTTCTCAGTTTCCAAGAAAAATTATACCAATATGGTCATGTCTTGTATTTTTTATATATTATAATGAATATTATTAAATTTTTATGTAATACATTTGTATGTAAAATATGGGTCATTATATTAACAATTTTTATCTCAATTAGAAGAAATAATATACATTTACAAGAACTCACACCTGACTGTTGATATGCTATGATCCCTATCATAGTACATTATGCAACAACAAAAATATTTTAATAATATCTTCATGGAACTTCAAAGTTATCATAATATAGGTGAACTTATATAAGCTTATCAATTTGATGTATACCATAGAATATTTCTATATAATATTCATGAATAAAAATGAACAATATATAATAATAAGTATTATTAATATTCAATACATCGAATATACATGTAGTCAAAGTACATAAAGTTGATCCTAGGATAGCAACTCCAACATATAGTGGCCCACCAATATTTTTATCATCAAATGATAGTGGGATAACATATTTAAAAGAGGCAGTGGGAGATATATAGACATAGATGAGGTTATGAATGATTATACACATGAGTTAGTACATGAATAGATTCAATAAATTCCCAGGGAAGAGGCTGTTCAAAAGATAATAATACAACACAAGAGTTCAAGATAAGTTATAGAACCATAAATACATGATTTTCTAGTCACTAACATTGATGAATCATTATTTTTTGATAATAATGATCTTATAACCTATATAGAAGCGTTTTTTCATACAAAATATTCTTAATAGAATGAATCCATGAATTCTGAAATGGATTCCATCAACGAAAACCATGATTTGATTTTGGTAGATCCTCTCATGGATGTGAAACACATTATTTTCAAATATATATTCAAGATGAAACTGACATGGATAGAAAAGTTATAACCTATAAAAAATGACTAGGGGAAAAGGGTTTAAATGATAAAAATTAATAGACTACGTTGAACCAATTTTCCTAGATCATATGCTAAAATCCATCATAATTATACTTTTATTCCCTCTTAAAATAACTATTAGATTTTAAATATGGATTTAAAAACATTTTTCCTTATTGGAAAAATTAAAAACGATTCATATATTATACAAAAATAAGGGTTTTTTACTCATGTTGTAGTTGGTTCCCTAGAACAAACCTGTTTAGTTCATGATTACATGTTACCATTATTGATGATGTTTTCTTATAACAACACTATTGTTATTTTATAGGAAAATTGAAAGTGATAATTTATAAGAATATATGTCACTTTGAAAGGTTGTAACATTCCCTAGTATGATGAGAACTAATAGGTTCCTCGACAGTATTATTAAATATATGTTTCATTTCCAGATGATATTTTCTGATAAGACACAAAAAATATAGGATATCAGTGGCAGGAGGATCATAATACATTGAGACACAATCTAATGAAGTCTTCATTTGGTAATCTCCAAGATATGAGTTTATGAGAACATACCCATAAATAATATATTAAAATGTCTTTGTGTCATTGGATGTTCCTCTATACAGACATGTGTTTTAATCTTTACACTTTAAAATTACCATTAATGGATATCATGACTCACTAAAATTGATGTATTGATGAAAACATTGATGAAGTATTCTCTGGGCAAGGTAGAATATATTGGTTGTGTCAAGAGTTATATTGCATTAAAGGATAATGAGAGAAAGGATTTATCTCTTATGTCCCTTGATAGAAGTTGATATATTAGGCTCTTTGATTTGAATGTAACTTCCTATATAAATCCATTTCCATGGTGTTTGGTGTGTGAGTTTATTATTGGGAAGTTAAAGAAAGAGACATTAGGCATATACGTTGTTGCAACTGGTATGAAACTTTCTTAATTAACGATATCATGGTAAAGAAGTTATGTTACCTAGTAAGTGTATGTAGGAGGTTTATGGTCATTGTGACATTAACATCCATCCCTCTAAGATCCTAGGAATGTTTCTAGACACAAACCATGGACTATAGGAAATTATGCCTAATTACACTAGGAAGTAAGACTATAGGGTCACACACTATGTGTTCCTACAATGTCAGTTGAATTTAAGTTATAATAAATATTATTTATTCAATTTTGTTGATCTCTATAATTTAATCACAAGTATTCAAAATAATAAGTAAGTTAAATAATAATAATAAATATTTTCAGGTTTGGTGAATATAATATTTAAAATATTTTCATTGAGTAATGAAGTGAAATTTATTTATAAAATAGTAATTATTCAATGATCAGAAAATGAAAACAATGGAAAGAGGAATAAGATTACTTCTCTAATTGTAAATGACATAAGTGATATTTATTTATATTATTAATATTTTTCAATGGTCAATTTATTGAAAATAATAATATTATTATTATTTTACATAGGGTCAACTAAGAATATTAAAGATGGTAAGGGGATTGTGTGTGATTTTACAACCCTAATCTAGCCATAATAAATATGTAATGACATCACTTTCCATAAATAACCTCTGGGGTGAACAACATATAGTCAAGTATCTAGAGATATAGAACAAGCTCTCTCTTCCCCCTCCCTCATGCCTTCAAATTAAAATCAAGGGTTCTTCCTCAGTCGAGGAGAATATTTCTATGATCAACCACAAACAACGAATGTGATCAGGATTAGAAGTTATAGAACCTAATGAATCTACGGTGACATTCAGATATTATGGTTCATGTGTGGATACACTCAATATGGACTCTACACATGGATCCTACAATGAAACGTTGATAAAATGACATCTAGTTGAACAGATCATCAACAAAATATTAATTACAAGTTGAGGTAATTCTATATCTTCTCATAAATTAATTAAAAATTACAAGTGATAATCCTCCTCTTTTGGTTATAGTGTTATAATATCATCAAGTAATCCACGGTTTTCATTTGACATGATGTTTTGATCGTATTCAGCAATGTTGGAACATAAATTAAGACTAAAATTAGAATTGGTCAAACCATCAACGGATGCTTCTGGTATGAACAGAACCTATAAGTGGTATTAGAGTGTTCACATATTTAATTTATAATTATTTATAATATGTTGATTGGTTTCATGTGTTTTTATTTTTTTTAGTTAATGTGGTTCAATTTAATATAAAAACATCATCATTTTTTCCTTTATTCTTCATTTCTAACATAACCGGTAATCAGTTAATGTTTAAAAATGAAGAAGCATTTGAAGAACACAATTGGGAGGTTCCAAAGGATATTTCTAGGGAAAACAAGAATACATGGAGTATAATTCTAATATACAAACCATATACTTTTTTTTGGTGTCTACATTTTTAGAAAGTTTCCATAGAGATCTGATGAAATCCGATAATTGATATGAAAAAAGAGAATCGTTTTGTGGATATGGATAGATTTCCACACAACATAAATTACTACATGTAGTGTAACCAATGTACATAATGTGTTGTCCAGGATTTCTCACACCATATAACATATTTAGTCCCAATGATCCATGTATTGGATACATGACATGGGGACTATCAATCCATGATAATACAATGTGACATGCCATGTATTCCATGTACACACCATTTACATCAGCATTTTCTGCAGTGTGGAGACACTCCCAGTACTAGGGTGTATGCTACTTGTTAGAGTTGGTGGCCTAGAACCAACTACTTTGTACATTATTCATTAATAAATAGCATATCACATCTTGATT
This sequence comes from Viscum album, assembly GCA_963277665.1. NCBI lineage: Eukaryota > Viridiplantae > Streptophyta > Magnoliopsida > Santalales > Viscaceae > Viscum > Viscum album. The sequence goes on from OY728150.1 coordinate 156,549,923, forward strand.
GTTCCTCTACATGAAAATTAATGTGATAATGTACTAAGGATAGTTTTTGCATTAAAGGGTTATAGCGGATCCCTACTATGATGAGAACCCAAAAGTGCCAATACACTATTCTAGAATATGCGTTATATAGATGGATGATGTTATTTGAGGGACAAAAATAACACAGTCCATTAGGGGAGAGGACTCATAAGACATTGAGGCACCTTCTTATGGTGTGCTCCCTTGTTAATATCCAGGAAGATAATATGAGATTGAGACCCACCACTAGGAAATCCACATTTTAATGTGTCATTGGATGTTCCTATCTGCGTACGTGTGTATTGGTCCTTTGACTTTAAGATTATTATTAATGGGTATTAAAACTCATGCACATAGTTTTATAGACAAAAACTATGATGAAACATTGTTCGCAGTGCGGTAGGATATGTTGTGTGCGTCACGAGTAATACTGCATTAATAGATAATGCGAGAATGGATTTGTCCATTATGTTACATAACGAAAGTAGATATCTCCTAACCTTTGATGGAGTTGATATAGCCTAAATAAATCCATTGACATGGTGAGGAATTTGAACGTTCAATTATGGAAATTAAAAGAATGAATAATAGAGTACATGGGTTTATGGCACCACCATGCAACCCGTGTGGTTCAAGATATTTAGACCAAGGGATTACATTACACTGTAAGTATCCGAAAGGAGGTGACACATCGTTGCAGCTTTAATTTTTTCTCTATGGGTTCCTTGGACTATTGCTAGATGCTAACCATGGAATTTAAGAAGGATCCTCCTAATTCCACTAAGAAAGAGGCCTAGAGGGTCACACACTAAGTGTGTCTAAGTATCTTAGTTAAATAATAATTTAACAAGTTGAATAAATATTGTTCTTGATTTTGGTTTACTAATTATTCAAGGATACCTGATCTCATTTATTTTGAAACTTGTTATTCGTGAGAATATATTGTGGGAGAAATAATATATTTATTAGCGAGTAATGTAGTGATATTTATTTGAGAAATAAATAGCCATTATTCAAGGTCTAGGAAATGTGGTGGTGGAAATAAGGAAAATGGAAAATAAAAATTACACACCGTGTATATTAATATACACGCTGTGTAGTTTTTCTGGGGATTTGTGAGAAATAATATTATGTATTTAATTAAATAACATTAGGTGTAATTTTCCCGGTTCTTGTCAAGTAATGATAATAGTCAAATGTTATTATTAGACATGGGGTATTACTTAGAATTAAATGAAATGACTAAATGAATTTGTTTAATTAATTTATTTTTTATTATTCTATGTAATTAAATTTCAATTATATAATTCTAATTAGCCCAACCATTTTTGGGGGTCATTCACAATGGATCTAGAGAATGATCTCAAGCCAAGAGAGAATTATTTTAATCCAAGAACGCTCTCAAGCTACGAGATAGAGATCTTCTTCCACCAGATCAAGGAAATTGACAATGGACATCACAAGAAATAGCCCTTCCGCACTAGGACCTAGAGATCCCTTTGGTGATGTCTAGAGATACATGGAGCACATATGGTTCACCACTAGAGGAATATTCCACTTGGATTCTATGACACAATGACAGATCACATCAGATCATGACAGAAAACATCAACAAAGAGAGAATTCCATCAAGGCAATTCTTGTATTTTAATTAAATTAATTATATCCAATATATGATGATCCTTTCTATGGTTCTAAGACTCCCCTATTTTCTTTCGTTCTTATTTATATTCCAAAGATCCGATGTTTTATTATCGTAACAGATCTTAGATTAAACGTCCTTAACGAAAAAAAATTAAAGATTGGTACACCCCCCAACACGCTTCTGCTACACCCATAACCTACAAGTGGTATTGGAGGGGTTAGATCATTGATTATAATTATTTAGTTATTCGTTGGGTATTTTTACATTTAATAATTTAGTTGTTTCATTTCATGTTAATCGTTCAATAAATCTGAATCTCGATATCTATTCCTCCTCTTTTGTTTCTCGTTCACCTTAAAAAATGTTTTTTTATTAATTTTGATTAAAATAAAATGGTGTATCTCATCTAGTGGGGCCAAATGTTCCTAGACGCACAACACCAGAATACATGACATGTATTTGGAAGTACATGCCTTGTAGTATGGGTTCCATGCACCGGGACGGTCCGCCAAACCAGGCAGTGTCGTTGGATCTTATCCAAGACTTTAAGACTCTGTGTGTTTATTAGGAACAAGCATCACACAGTTTCCAGATTATATGCCATGTGTCCCACTAAACAAGACGTGTAGTCCTTTTGGGTTAGGGTTGGACCGTGTACCCCGTACACGACTTTCTTGGCTGGAAACCGTGTAATGTGGATACTACATGGTGTGTGTCCCACTGAACATTCCGTGTACTCTGAAGATTTTTGAAGTACATTTACATGCCATGTCCCTGAGCGTGTACTTTAGATGGATGGTGAATAAACGTTAGTGCATGTAGATGGAACTACACACCGTGTACTCATCCAAATTACACAGATTTATTAAAAATTATTATTATATTATACAAACCCTTGATATGTGTACCATAGTGTAGGCATAAAGCTGAGGCAAAACATGTGATAGGTGTTTTCTATATATGTGTTTAATTTAACATACGTGTAATGTTAATTTCCACTCATTGGGTAGTTATGAAGGTGAATTCACTGGGTTTCCTCTAATGTAAAAGCTACCTACAATGATAATTTTAAATTAATTTATTTGTTTAAAATTATGATGGATGAGAATCTCAAAGAAATTCAAAAAAGGGTTTAAGATAAAAGGATTTATTAATTAAAGATAATGAATTGATTTGAGCATGATTTATCTTAATCAAGAATGATTAAAGAATTTAATTCTAGTTTTATTTATGTATAAATAGCGTTTTATTTATGGATGATCATGAGCTAGACCATGACCTTTGTATATGAATGGTTTCTTTTAATTTATTTATTTAAATTAAATTTGTTGTCCTCCGAGCCTTCTCCTCATTAATATATAGGGCCTACATGCCTAAGTTTTCTTTTATGTAAAACCCCATTTTACCCTCACCTGTGAGTTAGATAAAAGCATATGTAATGGATGGAGCTCCCATGCTAGTGGATGTGACTTAAGTTAGGAGCCAGGGTGAAACCAATCCAAGGTGATACCAAGGTGCACATTTGGAAAGCTGTAAACACGAACCCAAAAGGTTCAAGGTGTTTCTCCCCTAGGTCTTGGGTTATTTTATCAACCGCTTGATAAAATAACCAATAGAACAAGCTCATTATAAAAACATTTATTTTATTTTTGTCAGTTGAATGGTTTATTTATTGTCTGTGTGTTGTCATGATCAAAAAATTAATGAATTAAAGCATCCTACAAGATGGAACTAAAATAATACTGCATTATGCGTAAATATTATCTTAGATAGGGTTAATCACTTAAGTATATCTCACTTCATATTTAAAATCTTGTAATCAAAGACAATAAAATAGAAATTTACGTATAAGGATAAAATCCTTCAAATAAATATTAAGTCGGTATTACCTTCCATAATATTTGTTAGAATCAAACCATAGTCCAATGTTCTTGACCAACCCTAGTTTGGGTGCTTTCAATTATCGAGGAATTCTAATTCATGGTATTGGGTTGACTTGACTTGGTTCGAATCAAGGGTTGACTACTACAATAGGACTTGGTGTTACCAAGATGCAAAGGTTGCAGAAATCCAAAATAAATGGATTTTAGGATTGGGGAGTCCACTCAGTAGATCAAGGTGTTGTGGGTTAATGCAGTTGGAATTTTGAATGCCTACCTAAAACCCTTTAAGTTTCATGACCAACCCTAGTTGGGGTTATGCAAAGGGAAATATCGATCCTTGAAACTTGAATATTTAGGCACCAAAATATTCTGATGTTAATGGTGAGGGCTATTTGATTTCGATAAAATAGAGGAAGACTAATAAGTATTAATTTATTTATTTCTCCCACTTTTATCATGATAAATTACTAAACCATTTCTCATATTAATTTGTAAAAATGATAAGAAAAATTACTTCAATCATATCATTACAAACCATACTCGAGAAGGAAAACATTCTCACCAGCATGAATTTCCAGGAATGACAATGTTGTTTACATGTCATCCTTTGCAACGAGAGGAAATTGTATATGCGGGAAGAGCCTATTACCATTGAACTTGGAAAATAGGCTAGTTATGAGGAACTATCTCTCTATATGAAACATATGGATGATTACCCAGATGCCCAATATTTCATACTGTCGGCAATTTCTAGTGAGCTCTTGAAGCAACATGGAGACATGGACGCGTATAGCATGATGTCTCACCCTACAGATCTCTATGAAGAGAAGGTGAGACATGAGAGATAGGAGATATCCAATGCTTGGTTTACAACTAAGATTGGAGTGTCTATGCTTGATGGGCCTCATATAGTCAAGATTATTAGCTACATTGAACACTTGAAAATCTTAGGGATTAAGTTCCCAGATGAGTTGCGTATAGATCTCATCCTATCATCACAACCCCAGACATTCTCTAGCATTATTTTCAATTATAACAAGAGATACAATGAGAAAAGTCTATCAGAACTTCTAACCTTAATTCTCCTGGTATATAAGGACATGGGGCATGAAAAAACCACATTCCTTATGGTTAATAAGAAAAGGAAGGACAAGGAAAAGGGGCCAATGACTTATAAATGGTCTAAATCCCTTGAGAACTGTCCCTCCAAGAAGTGGAAGATCTAGAGGCAGGGCAAGGAATAAGAGGAAGTATGTTTTGCATGTGGAAATCCAGGTCACTAGAAGATGAATTTCACACAAAAGGAGGGGGACACTAAAGGTGTGTTCATTATCGAGTGTAATATTTCCATTTCTATAGATTGGGTATCAGATATAGCTTGTGAGGCTCACATCTATATTCAAATACGGGGAAAAAAAGTAAATTTAGAAATATTGCAAAAGTATAGGTGGATCTTTGAACTACCAATGGTGCGAGGCTAGCTGCATTGGACATTTGCAATTACCATCCCTCATTGACAAATTGGATGACTTTAGTTTTACATAACTGTTATTATGTTCCTAGTGTTACCAAAAATATAATTTCTGTATCATGTTTGGATATAGATGGATTTATTTTCATATTTGGAAATAAGGGTTTCTTATTTTATAAGAGAAACTTATGTTATGGTATGACACATTTAAATAATAGGTTCTATTTATGAAATTATGAAAACCAAGTGTGGGTATTTGATAACAAAACAAACTCATATGACTCATACATCACCATGTTTTGGCATCGCTGTCTCGGTTATGTAAAAAAGAAGTGCTTGACAGAGCTCATCCAAGATGGTCATTTAGAATCTACTGAGCTAAAACCACCTGATAGATGTCACACCTGTTTACAAGGTAAAATGACCAATCCACCTTTTGGTGTATAGGATGAAAGGGCTATAGAGATTCTAGGATTGGTGCACACGGATGTGTGTGGACCATTTCCAGTAGAAGCTAGAGGTGGATATTCTTACATCATTACTTTTACTGATGATTTTAATAGATATGGATATGTCTACTTAAAGAGGTATAAGTCAGAAGCCTTTGAGAAATTTAAGGAATTAAAGAATGAAGTAGAGAATCATCTTAGTAATAAGATCACGAAGCTTCAATCGGATCGAGGGGGAGAATATCTGAACCACGAGTTTATAGATCTTCTACGGGTGTCTAAGATTCTATATCAACTCACTCCTACTTATACAACATAGTGGAATGATGTTACTGGATGGAGGAACTGCTCCTTGTTAGACATGGTGAGGTCGATGATGATTCATGCAGATCTTCCATTATCCCTTTGGGGATATGAATTACAAACTGAAGCATACACATTAAACAAAGTACCAACTAAGGAGGAAAATGGAATTCCCTCCGAGTTATGGAATGGAAAGAAACCCATCTTTCACAAACACATGTATGTGGATGTGATGTGTTTGTTAAGGCCTTCCCATGAAATAATCAAGCACCCCGGGGCAGGAGTTGTATCTTTATAGGATATCCAAAGGAAAAGGAAGGACATTACATATATAACCCTTCAGACAAGAAAGTGACAGTCACCAGACAAGCTGTCCTTTTTGAGAGGGAGAACATCCTCAAAAAGGATAGTGGGAGCAAGATTGACTTTGATGAAGTTGATTCTCAAGATTCACAAGAGTTTGTACAAGAACAAGTTCCACATGTTCCTATGGAAGAGGTTTCAGAAACACCAGTACAACGTAAGAGATCATGAGAGGTAAGGGAACCAGAGGGATTTGGTTTAGTCACTAAGAGTAGTTAATCATTATTGTTGGATAATTATGAAACTCTCTCCTACAAGAAAGTAGTGTAATGATCAGAACCTGCAAGATGGCTAGAATCTATGAATTTTGAGATGGATACCATGTATTAGAACCATGTTTGGGTTCTAGTCGATGTGCAAGCTGATCTAAATCCTATTGGATGCAAATTGCTATACAAGAGAAAAATTGACATGGAAGGTGAAGTTAGTACCTATAATTAATGGCTAGAAGATAAAGGATTCAGACAGAATCATGGAATTGAATTTGATGAATCCTTCTCGCAAGTTTCCATGTTTAAATCTATATGAATGATACCTGACATAGAAAAATACCATGACTATGAGATTTGGAAAATGGATGTAAAACAACATTTTTTAATGGGAACCTTAAAGATGTCCATATGAAACATCATAAAAGGATTGGGACACCAGGTGAAGCCAAATGGGTTTTCAAGTTACAAAAATTTATTTATGGATTAAAGAAATCATCCAGGTCATAGATCAGTCAATTTGATGAAGCCATAAAAGAAATCGGTTTCATTAAGAATGAATGTGATCCATGTATTTAAAATAGGTTTAATGAGAATGCGGTCATTATCCTAGTAGTATATTTTGATACAATATTGCTTATTGGAAATGATATACCAGTCTTACCGTCAGTTAAGGATAGGTTTAACAAGTGTTTCTCAATGAGGTACTTGAGCGAAGCAACCTACATTCTAGGGATCAAGATAATTCGTGATAGATCAAAGAGGCTTCTTGGACTAATTCAAGGTACATACATTAATTATATACTAAAGATATTCAGTATGGAACAATCCAAGAGAGGATTGGTTCTAGTGTCACATGTCCTAGATCTTTTTACGAAATTGTTTTTTCAGACACAAAAAGAGAAAGATAGAATGAGTAAGATCCCATACACTTTGGATATATGATCCATCATGTATGCCATGTTATGTACCAGGATTGATGTTTCCTATTCATTGATCATCGTAGGTAGATATTAAGAAGATCCAGGAGAACATCATTGGACTACTATTAAGACTATCCTTAGTAATCTGAGAAGAACTAAGGATTTGTTCCTGGTGTATGGAGGAGATGAAGAGATTTTCATCAGAGGTTATACTGATGCTGGTTTGCAGACAGATCAAAATGATCTAAAGTTGTAATATGGATATGATTTTTTCCTCAATGGAGGAGTTGTGAGTTGGAAGAGTTTAAAGAAACAGATTGTCTCCAATTCCACAGTGGAGTCCGAATATATAGAGGCTTTTGATGTATCCAAGGAAGCAGTCTAGATTCAAAACTTTATCCAAGAGCTTGATTTTATGCCCAACAGTAAAGATCTTATCACATTGTATTATGATAATAATATAGCGGTGGCTCTTGAAAAAGAACCAAGGTCACATCAATAGACAAATAACATACTCTATAAGTATCAACTTTTGAGGAATTTCTATCGAAGGGGTGATGTTATAGTGAGTAGAGAGTCTACAAAAGAGAACGTGGTAGACCCCATGACTAAAGGCCTATCTAAACGGAAGCATGAATATCATGTGAGAGTTAGCGAGATAAATTTTGTTAGTAGTTGGATCTAGTCCAAGTGGGAGTCTATTGGAGTTAGTGCCCAATAACCAATAACCAAGTACTTATTACTTTATTCATTAATAAATACCATATCATTTCTTGATTATTCTTATGCATGACAATGCATGTGATAATTTCCTAAGGATATATTTGGTATTAAAGGGTCATAGCGGATCCCTTCTATGATGAGAACCATTAAGTGCTATAACACTATTCTTGAATATATGTTCTATGGCCGAATGATGTTATTTTAGGTACAAAAATAATACAAGCCATTAGGGGTGAGGACTCAAAAAAAACTGATGCACCTTATCATGGTGTGCGCCCCTAGTAATATCTAGGCGGATATTATGAGAATGAGACCCGCCAGTAAGAAATCTACATTTCATAGTGGCATTGGATATTCCTATCTATAGATGTGTGTATTGGTCCTTAGACTTTGAGATTATTATTAATGGGTATTACAACTCACGCACTTAGATGTATTGATGAAAACTGTGATGACACATTGTTCACAGAAAGGTAGGACTTGTTTGGTGTGTCCCGAGTAATACCACAATAATAGATAATGCGAGAAAGTATTTTCCCCTTACATTCCATAATAGAAGTAAATATCTCAGGCCCTTTGATGGAATTGATATAGCCTAAATAAATCCACGGCCATGGTGAGGAATGGGAATGTTCAATTCTGGAAAGTCAAAGAAAGAATGATCTAGTTCATGGGTTGATGTCACTAGCATGAAACTCGCTTGATTCGAGATATCGAGACAAAGGGATTACATTACATGATAAGAGTTTTTAGAAGGTGACACATCATTTCATCATTAAATTATTTCTCTACGGGTACCATGGAGTGTTTCTAGATGCTAACCTTCAACTTTAGTCCGGATCCGTCTAATACTACTAAGAATGAGGCCTAGAGGGTCACACACTAAGTGTTTCCAGGTATCCAGTTAAATATTAATTTAACAAGTTGAATAAAGACTATTATTGATTGTTGTTTAATAATTATTCGAGGATGCCTGATCCCATTTATTTCAACACTAGTTATTTGAGAGAATATATTATGGGAAAAGTAATATATTTATTAGCGAGTAATGTAGTGATATTTATTTGAGAAATAAATATACATTATTTGAGGTCTAATAATTGTGGTGGAGGAAATAAATAAAATGGAAAATAAAAAGTATATGTCATGTAATTTTTCTAGGTATTTGTGAAAAATAATATTATTTATTTAATTAAATAATATTAGATGTAATTCACTGGGTGCATGTAAAGTAATAATAATATTCAACTGTTATTATTAGACATGGGGTATTACTAAGAATTAAATTAAATGAATAAATTATTTTGAGTAATTAATTCATTTTTTATTATTCTATGTAATTAAAATCCCAATTTTATAATTCTTATTTTCCAAGCCATTTTTAGGGGTTATGCACAACAGATCTAGAGAAAGCTCTAAATCCAAGAGGGAATTATTTTCTTCTAATAACGCTCTCATGATACGAGAGAGAGAGATCCTCCTCTACCTGATCAAGGTGATCAAAGATAGACATTGCAAGAAAATGATCTTTCATGCTTACACCTAGAGATCCCTTCAATGACTTCCAAAGATACATGGAGTACGTGTGGATCACCGCTAGATGAATCCTACACTTGGATTCTATGACATAGTGACAGATCACATCAGATCATGACAAGAAAAATCAACGTAGAGAGAATTCCATAAAGGTAATTCTTTTCTTTTAATTAAATTTATTATAACCAACATATGATGATCCTGTCTATGGTTCTGGGACTCCCCTCTTTTCTTTTGTCCTTTATTCTATTCCGAAGAACCAATGTTTTATTATCATGACAGATCTCTTATTAAATGTCGTTAATGGAACCAATTAAAAGTGGGTACACCCACCAACACACTTTTTTTTCTCCCAAAACCTACACTACTGACATGGGAAGAACACAATACACATCATTCATCTTTGTACACACTGTGTATTCTATTGCAGATAGCGTGCTCAGTTTTTTTCATGGAAAAAAATTATATATATAATTAAACATATTCACATGTGTTTCATGTGTTATTTATTTAAAAATACATGCCATGGAATGGGATTAATAATTATATATATTAAATATATTTCTATGTAAAAAATTTGGATATGCACATTCTATTTTCTATAAGTACTCTTTTTTACTTTACTTATTTACAATAATTTTTTTTAAAAAAATTATTTATGTGGGTGAGTTATGGATGCTTGGATGGAATTTATAAAAATTAGATAATTTGGATTAATTCGTGGTACATTATCTTAATTAAATAAAAAATTCATGTAATTGATAATAATATTGAAAATGTATGCTCTTTGCATGATATGTTTGGATGATCATGAGATTATACTAACCCTTATTTATGATTACTTTATTTCTATTTAATTAGATTAAATAAAAATTATGTATCATGAGAAATTAAATCCCCATTATTATATAGAGGCATGCGTGCCCATGGTGTCTTTTATGTAAACCCACTTCATCTTATCCATTGGATCCCATAAGTTGTGTGGGATTAAAATTTAATGTAATCAAGGAGCTCGTAGCCAAGCGGAGGAATTCCGATTCAAGGAGATGAGGTGAAACTAAACAAAGTGATACATAGGTTTGAAAGGTATAATTCAAAAATATAAACCATGTTATGGTTCAAGGTGTTTTATTCTATAGTAAAGGGTTATTTTATCATCCTCCAGATAAATTGATCATTAAAGAATCTCAAGATCATTCTAATTAGGTTTTATTTTAATCTGTTGCAGGTATTATTATTTATGTTTCTCAATGCGGAACAATCAACTAATAAATGAATTAACATGCTTGTACGATGGAATAATATATAACCAAATTATGCGTAAATTTTTATCGTACATGGTTAATAACTTAAGTAAAATCAACTTAATATTAAAAAGGCTTGTGAAATGAAAATAATGGTTTTATTTATAAGGGAAAAAATCCCTTAAGTAAAATATAAATTTAGTTTATCTTTCCACTACTACAGTTATAATCGACCTCATAGTTCCAAATACTTGACAAACTTAATTTGGGGGGATTTCTATTATCATGGGAATATTAGATTGATGTCTTTGGTTGAATTAACTTATCATACATCTACGGTTGAATTTCCAAGTAGGGTTTAGAGTAACTAAGAGGTAAAGGTTGAGGAAATATTAAAATAGGATTTTAGGATTGGGGAGTCCACTAAATGGTTCAAGGAAATACGATTTAATGTAGTTGTAAAGTTATACCTATCATAAACACTTCTAATAGAAAGTCATACCCAATTATGGTGCATGATAAGTGGAATATAAATCCTTTTGACTAGAATTTATAAGTGACTTGATATTCTAATTTTAATGAGAATGGATATTAGGTTTCAAAAAATAGCAGGAGATTTGTAAGAATTTAATTAATTTAAAATTTATTAATATATTTTTGTAATAGAAAATTACTAATTATCTGTTATTAATTTTTATAAATGGGAAATTAAATTACTTTGAATATAACACTGTGATCTATACATGATATGTATAACCATCTCACCAGCATGAATTTCTAGGATTGGTTTAAGAACTTTTAATTTCTACTATGCCACAAAGGGAAATTATACTTATTATGAGAATCACTTCCTGAGTTCATCTCCAAAGATGCTAATGAGGAAGAAGTATCTATTTATTTGGAGCATGTGGATAATTCTATGGGTGTCCAATGTTTCTTGAAATCATCCATGTCTAATGAAATTCTAAAATTATATAATGGTATATATGAAAAAAAAACAATAATTTCTCACCTTAAAGATCAGTATCAATAGAAAGTAAAATTATAGAGATATGGGATCTATAATTCTTTATTCATTTGAAATCTTATAGATTTATCAGAATAAAGGGAACATGTAGTGAATACAATTTCACATTAACTACCTATACATATTGGGTTTGAATTTCCTTAATGAGGAACACAAAGATATCATTTTTTCCTCATTAACCAGAAAGTTCTATAGTTTTTTTATGAATCACAATATCCTGAATAGTGATAAGACACTTTCAGAACTTCTTACACTTATTCTCCTAGAATTTAACAAAATGGGGTATAAAAAAAACACTATCCTTATTGTAAATAATAAATTTAATAAAAAGAAAAGGTGGAAAAGATGCATAATAAATCAAAATCATTGAAGCACGATCCTTCAAAGAATAAGAAGATTCATAGGCAAGGAAAGGATCACGATGAACTATTTTCTACATGTGGAAGACAGGTCCACTGGAAGAGGAATTTCACCTAGCCAAAAAAGCTAGGGGAAGTGTTAGGTTCATTTTTTATTGAGTGTAACATTCACATATCTATAATTTGGGTATTAGATATTGAATAAGGTGCTCATATTTGTATAAAAATACATGAACCCAATAGATTTTAAAAGGTTTCTAGAGATGATGTGGATCTATGATCTACTAATAGAGGGAGGATGGATACTCTATCCATTGGTGATTTTTATCTCACACTAACTAAACAACTGATCTTGGTTTTAAAGAATTGTTATTATGTGAATAGTGTTATGATGAGCATTATTTATGTTTGTTTTTAAGATACAGATGTATTTATTTTGAGTTTTGTAGATAAAGGATACTACTTTTATAAATATAACATATGTTATGGAATGAAAAATTTGGATGATGTTATTTATTTATTAAATTAAGAAAACCAAATATTGAAAACTTATAATGATAAAAATTTGTGTGGCTCATATAACACCTAGTTATAGAATCCCCATCTTGGTCATGTAAGTGATAAGAATTTAATATATATATATATATATATAAATGGTTACTTGGAATCTATTTAGCTTAAGGAAATTGAAATGTGTCATGCTTTTTTACAAGGTAAGATTAACAAGACCCATTTTTTTGGTCAATTAGAAAGGTCCATGGAACTTTTAGACATAGTGCACAGTAATATGGGAAGACCATTTCAAGTAGAGGATAGAGGTAGATTATCATACATTATTGCTTTTATATTGGAATTGATAATGTATGGTTATATCTACTTGATGATGTATTATACAAAATACTTTAATAATATTAAAGAGTTCAATATTGAGGTTGAGAATAATATTGGTTATAACATAAAAAAATTGATCAAATAAATGTGGTGAATATATTATCCTTGACATTATTGACTTTCTATGAGAGTTTAGGATTCTATCTCAATTCACCCTACTTTATAAACCACAGTGGAATTGTGTTAGTAAAAGGAGGAGCTATATTGTATTAGAGATGATAGGGTCAAAATGAGTCACACAATCCTTCCATTATCCTTTTGGGGATATGAATTATAAATGGAATTATAAATATTAAAACAAGATCAAACTAAAGTATTAAACAAAATTTAATTTTAGTTATTGAGTAACAAACCCTATTTATGACACATTAATGCATGGGGATATGTGTGGTTTTTAAGGATATCTTAATAAATAATCTAGAACTCTAAGGCACAAAGTGTATCTATATATGGTATTTTAAAGAAACAAGTGGATATTATCTATACATACCTTTAGTAAAAAAAGAAACCATTACAAAATAGGCCATATTTATTGAGAGGGAGCATAAATATAGAGAGAATACTAGGAGAATGTTTGTCCTTGATGAAGTTGATGATCAAGATACACAAAATTTGGTAAAGGAACTGATTCCATAGGTTCCCATAGAAGAATTTTTTTCTTGAAACAAAAGTACTATGTAGGATCATAAGAGACGTAAGTGAATTTGTGAGATATGTTTTTTTATTCATTAATTATGGTGACTCGTTATTTATAGATAATATTGATATTATATTCAATTGGGAGGAAATAGAGAGCTCAGAAGCAGTCACATGAAAAAAATCGATTAATTCTGAGATGGATTCCAAGTATCAAAACGAAATTTGGGTTCTAATAAATCCTTTAGTTGATGGAAATCCTATTTTTTTCAAAAGGGTATTCAATAGGAATATGTACATGAAGGGTAATGTAAATACCTATAAATCATGTCTAGTAGTAAATGGGTTTAGACAATGTCAATTTATTGAAAATAATGAAACCTTTTCTCTAGTTTACGTGCATATATCCATCAAAATTGTGTTTTTATTAAAAATTTTCAATGACTATGAGATTTGGAATATGGATGGAAAATCTAATTTCCAAAATTTGGAACTTCAATAGTAGGTGTACATGATACAACTGAAAGTGTTTACAACTCCTGTAAATGAAAAACTATTATACCAGTTAGAGAGGTCCATTTATGGATTATATCAAGCATCCAATCCATAGAACATTTTATTCAATGAATCCATAAAGTAATTTAGGTTCATTAAGGATGAATATGTGACATGTTTATACAAGGGGTTTAGTGGGATTGTAGTAGTTTTCATAGTAGTATATGTTGATGGCATATTACTAATTGAAAATTATAGGCCTGTCCTATAACAAATTAAGGCATGGTTGAAAAATTTCTTCTCCATGGAGGACATAGATTAATTATCCTAATCTATAGGTATCTAGACTACTTTTAATATATATAAGAGTCTACAATGAATGAATCAAGTCACATACATTGACTAGTTACTAAATATGTTTTGTATGGAACAATCCATGAGTGGATTAGTACCAGTGTCATGTGTTACATGTCATCCCAAGAAAATGTGTCCTTAGACACAAGAGGAGATATAGATAATGAGTAATATATATTATTTTTATATTATAGGATCTATCATGTATTCCATGTTATGCATTAGTCTTGACATCACCTATTCTCTACACTTGGATGGTACATATGAAGAAGATCCAGGTAAAAAACATTGGATGGTTGTTAAGATTATACTTAGATATTTTTGGTGAACTATGGTTATATTACTAGTGTATGGAGAAGATGTAGAGATAATAATTTGGATTTATACATATTCTAACATAGAGATTGATTAGAATGATATGATGTTGCATTCTGGATATATCTTTTGTGTCAATAGAGGAGTTGTAATCTTGATGAGTTTAAAGCATCATGCTTTCGTAATTTCTATAGCAAAGCCAGAATATATTGTGGATTTAGATATAAAAAAGAAATAATAATAGATTCTTAAAAAATTATAAGTTATTGATGTTGTTCTTATTAGTAAAGATCAATCATAGTTTACTATGATAACACTTCAACTGTTGCTCTCTCTAAAGAGTCAGGGTCACAGAAAATGAAAAATCGCATACTTTGTAAGTTCAATATCTTGATATATCTTTATAAATGAGGTAACATTATAGTGAGAATAATATCTATGTTGTAAAATAGGTTTAACCCCTTTACCAAGGAATTATCTCAGGAGATTCATGAGATTCATGTGCGATATAGTGGAGAAAAAGTTGTTTTCGGTTGGCTCTACTAAAAATGGGAATCTACATGTGTTGGTTTCCTAGAACCAACCTGTTTAGAACTAGATTACATTTTCCATTTTTTATGATGTTTTATTATAACATTATTATTATTACTCTGTATGAAAATTTTATGTGATAATTTTCAAATAATATATGTCACACTAAAAGGTCAAAAAAGTTCTTTTGTATGATGAGAGCCTAGAGGTTCCATGATAATATTCTTGAATATATGTTTTATGGTAGGATGATATTGCATGAAGGGATATAGAAAATATAGGACACCAAAGGTAGGAGGCTCATAATACATTCAGACACCTTCATATAGAATTCTCCGTGGGTAAACTCTAAGATATGAGGTTACGAGAACATACCCATTAATAAGAAATACATATTTCCATGTTTCATTGGATATTTATACATGAAATTGCTTGTATTGATCCTTATTATTTAATAACATAATTAATAGATATCATTACCCACATAATATGATGCATTGATTAAAACTATAAGGATATATGCTGAAAGTGAGGTGGGATACAATGGGTGTTTCTCCATTGATTTTTCACTAATGGTTAATGCAAGAAAGGATTTATCCCTTTCTTATATTGATAGTAGTTGATATCTCATGAACATGGATAATAATAGAGATGGATACCTAAATATATGGCCATAGTTTTTGTTTGGAAATTTCATTTCCAAATAGTCATAGAAAGATACATCAATAATATACGTTTATGGATCCTAAAAAAAACCTATTTGTTAGAGATATCATGATAAATGAATTATATTTCATGGTAAGAGTTCATGGGAGGTTGAATGTATTTGTGGAATTAACATAGTTCTTTATGGTATCCTTGGAATTATTCTAGACACTAACCTTGAATTTTTGGTGGTTATGTCTATGCCACTAAGAAGGAATCCTAGAGGGGTACAAAGTAAGTGTATCCACAATCATCATCAAATTTAATTAATGAATTTAAAAAATTATAATAAATAATATTTATTTTGTTTCTTTGATTTCCATAATATAATCATAAACTGTTTGAATAAGTAATTTTGTTAAATAATAATATTTATTATTTTCAATTTTGTAGAAAATAATATTTTTTTATATTTATCATTGAATAATGAATTGCCATTTATTTCTTAAATAATCATTATTAAAGGATCAATAAATGTCATTGAGGGAAAGGGGTCCAAGATTAATGGTCTAATTTCAAATGGTATAAGTGATATTTATTTATATTATTAATATATCTAACATGTTAAGCGATTAATAATATTATTATTATTATCAGTTGACATGGGATCAACTAAGAATATTAAATAAGGTAAAGGGACTGTGTGAGATTTTCCAACCATAATCCTACCATAATAAATATCTTATTATACCACATTATATTACTAACTTATAGTGTGTACAACTGATAGACAGATATTTTAATATCTAGAGTATTCTCTCTCTTACTCCACTCTCAAGACATTGGGAGAACATAATGGGTTTTTATCACTTTGAGAAGAATATTGTTGCGATTAACCATGAACAATGTAAGCAAACATGATCAGTCGTGATAGAACTTGATGATTCTACGAAAACATTAAGATATTTTAGTACATGTGTGTATTGCCACTATAGAGATTCTACATTTGTATCCTACAACATAATGATGGTAAAATGACATCTAATTAACAAGATTATCAAAAAATAATAATTATAAAGTGGTGTATTTCTATATCTACCTACAAATTAATTATAAATTACTTGTGAAGATCCTTATTTTCTCATTATATAATTATAATATAGTCAAGTAATCTATGTGTTTCATTGGACATGGAATTTTGACCATGTAATGCAGTGAAAACAAGAAAATTAAGTCTAAAAGTCAAGTGGATTATTCCATAAAATGATTCTTCCAGTTTGATTAAAACCTATAACTCCACATGATGATAATAATATATTAAAAATTTAAAGAATCATTTATAGATTAATAAATAATCCTAGATATGGATTTTTAATGAATATGTAATTGAATTTTGTTTCATATATAATAACTTATATACTTTTTATGAAAATAGATTAGCGTGAGAAAAATAATTATTATTATAGTACATATTTGTGACATTCTCTTTATTAATAATGATATACCATTCTTATTGTCCATTCAGTTGTTATTAGATACATTATTCTCTCTAAAAGACTAAAGTAAAGTAGAATAAATTACTGGGATCATGATCTATCAAGAAATATCCAAGGGGAGTCTTGGAAATTATTGAGTTAAATATATTGGCATGGTATTAAATAGATGAATTCTCAAATAATCCAAAAATAAGATCTTTATTAGTCTCATATAAAGGTAATTACCCTAAGGGGGAGGGTGAATCATGCTATTATAGATTTTAACCCCTGAATCCCTCAATTAAAATCTTATTCTATTAATGTAAAGAACATAGTTTTCCCTCCATTACTTTCTCTTGTAATGTTTTGGAAGTAATAAATAGAACATAAAGATTGTTTCTCGGTTCTTCATAATCTGGATAGTCCAATGATCATGTGATTGATGATGTTTCAATGCACCAAAATAATAGAGAGTACTTTATCATTTGGTTTAAACAAGGGAGAAGTCTCACTAACTCTTCAAATTTACTATTCAAATAAGAAGATAAATCTCACCGCCTGTCGATACAGTCATGAACTCATTATCCCCATTATCAGGTCGTTAATTTCTCTTGAAAAGTAATGAAAATATTGAATGAAACCCATAAAAGTATACTTGGATAACCTAGAATAAGTTATTATAAGAATCATGTGATCAATGATATGAAATTGTACCAAAAAAATAGAGAAACATTATCCATTTTTTACATAATGGATCATTCTAACTAACCCACCAAACTCATAGTTCAAATAATATAAGAAATCTCATTGCCTGTCGAAAAATTATTAACTTATTGTTCTATTTTTCACCACGTTAATATTATTTAGAAGATTAAAATATGGATAATACACCTAACATGATGGTTCTAATTTTCATCCTCTGATGATGTTACTATAATATGATACTCCTATAAATTCTTACTTCTTCCTTTCTCTTCCTCCTCCAGAAAAAGTTTTTTTTTCTCTATGAAGGAACTCCAAATTTTTGGATAACCTACTACCTTTTCACTTAACTCCAATTATTATGATTGAATATATAGTTTAAAGGATTTTACCAAATGTATCATATGATTAATGGGACTATAATTTGTATTAAATAGGAATTAGACACTTATAGATCCAAGTAATATTTCTTTTTTTTTGTTTTTTGCTGAAACCACAAGAAAACTGAAACTACCTCACCATAGTTTGATATGATGTTATATAGGGTATAATTACCTTTTTTTAATATACTATAGGGGTGTAACATTCACTATGGTTTATTCTAGAACAAAATGGTGTGGGAGCCTATCGTTTACTTGATCCACAAGTCTCATACATTAACTCTCACATAACTCCACATTAACTTGTATGATCTTGTTCTAACTCTTTGATTAACTAAACATGTTATTGAATTTCCAATTCTTCAATAGTATGGAGTCATAAGGGATTAAAGATCCACAAGGGCCTTTATTATTATTAATCTAGACCCTTTAAAATACAATTTGTATCTCCGAGGTGGAAGTTTTAACTTACATAATAGACTTTGGTATATCTATCTGTCCATAATTTGGACACCTTGAATTTTCCAATGGAACCAAAAACTGTCAAAACTCTTGAAGGGGTCCTATATATTTGTTTAAATAACTAAAATGTGGCTAGAAAACTCTGAGTTCCACATTTTACTTTCCCTTGTAAATCCAAAACTCTATAAGTCTGGATGTCTCTCAAAATCTCGTTCAAGCTTGATTGGAAATGGTTCCAACCTTTAGTTTCTCATTTTTTGCATACATGAGAGAATATAACCACCTCTAACTGATTTACCCACTCTATGGAATCCATCAAAAGAACCAATTATTTGATGCATTGGTTCTTATATGCACATACCCCTTTCTACCCCACTAAACTATGTAACCCCTGGTCTCGACCACCATCTTATTTGGAGGTTGCTGGGGTGTTGTCCTTGATTGTGCATGACCATATTTTTTGAACCTTACAACAAACATTGTGGCATATCCAATGATTTTATGGACTCTATAAAACATTATTTAGCCTTATATCAACTTCTATACAATTTATCTAGCTACTCTATATTAAAAAATTCTCAAAGATGACACATTCTATATCATGGAGAGGGATCTAAAGAATGGGGTAGGTCTTTTAGATAAATCTATTCTTCAACATCTTGCAAAAATTTATGAGTGGGGTTTAATAAACATTAATTCATAACAATCCTCCATAAACTACTTGAACAACCTTATTCAACATTTCAACAATCACAGCCCACAAAAAACTCTAAAGGGGTTCTGGCCAACAATCTCCCACTTTGGGTTTGTGGATAATTTAAATTAAAATAAAACAACCAATTAACCTAATTCATTTTATAGAACACACTAGAATAACATTTTGGTCTATTTTAATTAAATATTTTACCAATGAGTCATTATTATTGACTCTGAGATCACATGAGAAATATTTAGATGTGATAAACAAGAGTAAAAAAATAATTCTCATATGATAATTCATCATTAATTTTAAATTATCAAACCTCCATCACATGCCTTCAAACCCTATATTTTCAATAAAAACCCTCTCTTCAAGAGTAACGAATTTCATCATATCTGAATCATATATTCTCCCCCTTTGATAAAATAAAAAAAGATCACTTCCTTGGAGATAAAAATAGGTGAGCGGAAAATACATAACTTGAGTTGAGGGAAATAAATATACCTTTTTCTTGAAGAAATTCATATGAGAGATTGGGGGTCCCAACTCTTTGTTCATCTAAAGAGACTCATTTCTTTGGACTCCATGTTTCAACTAATGATTTTTTAAATCATATTTTGTGAGATATTTTATCTTGATATTCACAACTTGATCTCATGTTGATATATATATATTCCTGTATAACAACATTTTCTCTGCCTTATCCATCATGAAATTGTACTATATTTCAATTTTATTTTACCACATGTGTTGAATAGTATTTTTACTAATTTTTATAGAAATATAGTTTTCACATATTCAAAATTGAATATTTTAAATCAATACCCATTTCCACTAGTTTTTTATGCATTCATATCAATTGAGTACAATCATGAGTTTCTGTCCCATATTCTGCCTCAATTGTGATAAAAGAAATGTAGTTCTACTTCTAACTTTTATATGTGATACAATATATTCCACTTTATAACACACATACTGATTTAAATTTTCATTCATCAACCAAACTGGTCTAATCAGAATCAAAATAGACTAAGAATTGATTCTGATAATTTCTACAATAATACAACCCATAGTCTACTATTTTATTGATATAAAAAATTATATTCCTCATAAATTTTATGTGAATTTACTTAATAAAATTACAACATATTAATTATTAACATGTATAAAACACAATGTTTGGACAAGTTGGTGTAATGTATAGTAGGTTGCTATAAAATTTCCAATACAATGCCACATCACCTTTCTCACATTCTCTAAATTTAGATAGTTTTATCTCAATCTATTATGAATTTTACATTAACATTAATATTAAATTTCCAATTGTTTCAACACATCATTGGAATATTTGGTTTGGTAGATGAATGTATCATCTATATTTTGAATAACATGTCACCCAAGGAAGAATGAAAATTCACAAATTAAAGACATTTAAAATTCAAACCTCTTCCAATAAAAATATTTATTTTATTTGATGTAATTTCAATATCCGAATAAGATATCATAAAAATAAAATATAATTAACATATATTGAAATTATTTATTCTTAATATATTGGTTGCAATCAACCCTTCCCTGATAATAACCAACATTCATATGGTACTGATCCAACATTGAATACCGAGACGTTTTTCTTGTTTCATCCCATATAAATATTTCATCTTTCAAAAAACTTTTATCTTATCATAATAAAGTATAATACCATCCATTTTTACAATGTATATTTCCACTTCAAGTAATACATTTATGAATAATGATTCTACATCTATTTAATTAAATTTAAAACCTTTTTTCACAACCATTTATAGAAATATCATAATATTTTCAGTCTGTGCCAATGGTAAAATATTTTAATTGATTTTAATCCCAAAAGTTAGTGAATAAACCTTAGAAATTAGGAATTACCTATTACGTTTTATTGATACATATTTACCAAGGGTTTTTCTTAAAAACCTAGTTTGTTCTGGATATATTTTTTCAATGGTCTAAATATTATTTCCCATGTATGAATTTTCTCAATCTGATCAAGATCATTATCCATGGATTTGAAAAATACTACAAAAATAGAGTTATCATAAAAATATTTCTAGTCCAATTGAGATAACTATAAGGTATGATAATGATACTTAATATTTTGAGCTTGAACCTTGTATATATAGTCCCCCACTATGTTTCTATCGGTGATTTCAGGATTGTTGGACTTTTCAATTATACTAGTTATTACTATTTTATATTCCTCATAATTGAGGTTACCATTAGATATTTTTTATCCCTATTAATTAACCCTAAATAATAAAAATTTACATCATTATCTATCTCACACATCTGCATCAGTTTTCTCAAAATTATATTCATTGTTTGTTGAAATATTTTTTCCCAAATAAAAAAATAAACTAGTTTTGAGTCATACCAACATTAGAAATTTCAATCATTATTTATATATTTTTAGTATAGCATAAATATCCTTACTCATAGATTAATATCCATTAATTATCCATTTTAATACATATGATTTGATATTTTTATTCTTTTCTTTTTTTAGTATGAAAAAATAGTTCCAAATACTAAAAGGTTTTTCCCTATGGAATTACTTCCATACCAAATTTCATGTGGTGTATTCTCATTATTTGGACAAAGAAATGATTTATTCTAGATGTACACTACTACTAAGACAATTTCCTTCAAATATTTCCCCATAAGGTTTTTTTAATGAGCATAGTTTGTCCAACACTGTTAATGATATGATGCCTTTTTTAAACAACATTGTTTTATTAAAGATTCCACACCACTAACACTTGATATTTAATCACATGTTTCTCTATATAACACTACATTTGAGTATTTTTTTATTTTATACCATTTTTAGAGAAAAGATATTGAATTTTTCCCCAATCAACAATTTAGTTTTTCTCCATTGTTAATTCATTAAATTTTATTCTTCAGCCTTATGAGTAATCACAATCAACCAGGATATCTTTCTAAAATAATCAATAAAAAAAACATAATTCTTTTTTCCATTAGATTATTTAATAGTGATTGGTTCTCAAAAATATACATGGACAATTTATAAAAATCTCAATGAATTCTACAAAAATAACACCTAATATATTGTGTCATTATTACATTTTATAATAATTTAAAAGTATGATTTTGGGATTATCATAAATTCATATTCCCCTGGGTAGGCAATAGTTATGGATGCATAAAGTATGAATATCTTATTTATTATATTATACTCCAAAATATATATCCATTTATTTTTAAATAAATGAACCTTAGGAATGAGAATATACACTTCAATGGTTACTGTTGAGACCTTTCTATCCTCAACTAGGACCTATTTCTTTGGGAAACCTGATATCATTCTAGGTGTAAAGAGTCATTCTTGTTTCTCAAACTTGTTTCCCCAACCCATAACTTATTCTTCATGTTATTCAGTCATCCTAGACCTTTCATTCATTATATTTTTCATGCCTACTATAATTTATGTGCGGTCTCCTACTTTTATCTTGATCACCACTTTCTTTTCTGAGTTACAATTAATTCTATACTCAAACATTCAATATCCTCTTTCAATTATGATTTATCTTCCTCCTATTATTGGATATACAATACTGATTCATGAATTAAATAATTTTCCATCTTGATTTTATCCCTCCATTTATTACGTTCTCAAATAGATTCCTCAAGATTAACTTTAATACATACTCTACCCATTACATCATCATTTTTAGTATCACTGTCTTCAACTTTTGTTCTATCGATAACATCGACTAATGTGTTTTCACCATGCTTTAAATAATCCTAAAATTCTTGTACGTCAGTATCATATGAACTTCCATATTCATGAGGTAAAATATTTTCCCCGTTTAATAATTTTCATTGTGGTTTCCTCTTAATTTTGTCATTATTAAAAGACCTCTTTATAGATTCATCATCACCTTCATCATTGAAGAATGACTTTGAAGTTTCATTTTCCTATCTTAAGGATAGGGAATGAAACTACATCAAAATATTGAGCTTATCATTATCAAGATATAATTTAACAGAGATGGTATTATCTTCCTTGAATGAAACTTCTTGAGAGTTTTCCATCGATCCAAACTCATTGTCATAATTTCTCATTTCATATGAGACAACTATTCTAAAAAGGCATTCCAGTGAAATATATTTTATATCCTTGTGTTAAAGTATACATATATTTGTATTAAATTGTGGGGTTGTGTCCTCAAGATTCATTTCACAATATTGGTACCATAAATTCTTTCTTCAAGACCATTCTTACTTCCAAAAGTGAATTATGATAATCAAAATACATATCAATAGTTTCACTCAGACTCATTCATATGTCTTTATATTTTTTCTATAACACTTTTATCGTGGTATCACAATAATTGGAATCACCTTAAAAAATAATCAAGTGTTTTTACCACATGTCATGAGACGTTTTTCAGGATATTATCTTTGTGTAGCTAGGGTCATCCAATGGCCCCCAAAATACATTTATTTACTTTTCATCTACATATATTTATTTATAGTCTCTTTCTGATAAGGCTCCACATTCCATGTTTTCTAAAATTCCCCGAATTTCTTCTATATACACATCCATACAAAATGATGTGTAGTTGTGTTTCATCATGTTCTTCCGTAACATGATATTTTTACATGAGAAGACTAAAATGAAGTTGTGATTTAAAACTATTATAGATTCCATGAACTATGAGAGTAAAAATTCACCCTTGAAACTTCCCTCTGATACAACTTACTAGTTTTTTGTTTAGGGAATTACCCAGAGGGGTGGTAAATCAGGGTAGCATAAATTTTAACCCTTTAATCCTTTAATTAAGATCTTCTTATCTCGATGTGAGGAACACTAATTTTCAATCAGTTACATTCTATTAAAAAGAGTTTATAAAAATAAATGGAATATAGAGAACTTTACATGGTTCACCCTAAACAATATATTCTAGGGAGAATGCGATCAATTATGTGTTGATCAATTAAAATAATATATCACATTTCTTAATTTGGATTAAAAAATGGAGTGGTCTCACTAACCCTTTATTCTCACTATTCAAACTCATTATTTCTTTTAAACCTCATTGATATTATTTAAAATATTTAAATTTTTATAATACTCCCAACAGTATGTTCCTATTATGAAAACTCTAATGATTCTTTCACTAGATTATATTTCTGGAAATTGTTCCATATTATTTACTTTTCCTCCTCTAGAAAAATTATTTTTTCTCTTCAGAGGCTCCCCAAATTTTTAGATATTCACTGATATTTTAATCATAATACAATGTTTATCATCGAATACTGTATATTTAGAATTATTCAAAGTGTCTCATATGATTAATGGGAACATAATGTTTCATTACCTATCCCATTACTCTATGTTCTCCTGCAAGATCTTATTTTAACTTCATGATTCACTGAACATGCTTTGGTGTAGCCAATTATACTATGGTTTGTACTCATAGGGAATTAGATATACACAAGGCCCATTATTATATTAAATATTGACCATCCACGATGTAATTCAAATCTACAATATGGAATTGTTATCTTCTATAAAGGATTGAGGTGTAACCATCTATCCACAATGAGAACACCATGAATTTTTAAGTAACACCAAAAATTTTAAAAAATATTTATGGATTACTACATCATTGATCAGATGAAAATGACATGGGAAGAAATATTTATGTCCCACATCATAATTTCTTTCATAAATATAACACTATATATGTCTAGATGTCTCTAAATAGCTCATTTGAGTCTGATTGGAATTAGTGTTCACCTATAGATTCTCATGATATCCTACATGTGATAGGTCAAGAACTGACTCTCATGGTACTGTTTTATCCTTCCCATGCAACTATGTCTAAATACATGGGTTCTCACATGCACATGCACATTGTTGGCTCCATTTAAAATGTGGCACCTGGGGTAAACCACCAGCTTGTTTTGAGGTTACTGAAGAGTTGTTATTGAGTGAGATTAGCTCAATTTTTCAAACGTAAAAACTAGTATTTCATTATAACAATTGATTATATGGAATGTAAAACATTTTAAGTAAATCACTATAATATTTACTATATCATAAATTACTACACTATGATGGAGAATTAAAAATTAATATATATTCTATGGTGTGTAGAAGGATATATAGTTTGGGGTCTGTCTTCAAAAAAAAAGATTATTTAAAATATTCCATGTATTAATGAGAAGTAAGGATTATCATGAATCCATAACACTCCTCAAAAAATCACTTGTACACTCTTCTTCAATTTTTTAGTAAAAACAACCCACATAAACCTCTAATGGTGTTTTGGACAATAATTATTTCCAATTTTACATGGAATTAATCATTATAAGAAACGTTTTCTATGGAAACATGAATAAAGAGTGAGAATGAATGGGATACCATATGAATCTATAATATAATTGGTTATACATGGAATTATATATTATAGGATTGATGACACATACACCTTAAGCATGTTAGGAAGATGTGAAGATGTCTTAGGAGACTTCCATTTGATGAGAATCATGACCATGACAAAGTACCTCCAAAATACTAATAATATGTTCCTTGTTTATGGAGGATATTATGAGATAGTTATAATTATATTTGTAGATTATAATTTTTAAATAGATCAATATTATATAAAATTATAATCAGTATATATTATCACTCTCTATTTTGTTGTTGTGAGTTGGAAGAGATAAAAAAATATAGGTTCACCAATTCTACAATATATTCCAAGTATATTTTTGGATTTGGATTTAGATAAACCAAAGTGATGGATTGTAATATTCAACCAAAATCATTAAGTGTTACTTAGTTGTAAAGACCATATCACACTGTAGTATGATAATACTAAAATGGTGGATCTTGAAAATGATCCAAGGTGAAATATTCAAAACAATAATATAAGTATGAATAATCATATATTGAATTATATTTATGACATATTGATGTAATAGTAATACAATTTTCCATAGAATACAATGGGTAATTCTGATTGACTAGATCCCTGTCTCTATGGAATCATGAACAAAATGTGATAGTTGGAAGACTAAAAGTGGTTAGTAGTTTCTTATAGTCTTAGTGGGAGCCTATTTGAGTTTTTTCCTTATAATTAATTACTTTTACTTTATATTACATGTATATTTATAGATTTTAATATAAATAAATATGTTAGGACATATTGATTGTTATTTTACACAACATTAATGTGATAATGTTATAGAGTTACTTTTCATATAAAATATCAATACAGTTCCCTTCTATAATGTGAACCTTTTTATATTATGATGATATTCTTAAACAATATTTAATATGGTCGTATGATGCCATCTGATGGGATATAGATGATGTAGATTATTATGTGCGGGATAATTTTAGAAATATGGGAAATAATATCATGATGTTTCCCTTCCTCCATAATGAGTGATTATAAGGACATACCCACTTGTAGGAATTCTACATGTTACATGTCACTAGATATTCAAATCTAAAAACATGAATAACGATCATTAAAATATAAGATTAATATTAATAAATGTCAGGGTTCATGTATTTAGATGTATTTATATAAATTGTGATGACATATGTTCCTAGAGAATTTGGATATGTTACGTGCATCGTGAGTGATATGTTATTAATGAATTATTCAAGGAAGGATTTATACCTTCTAATAATGTGTAATTTTATATATCAACCCTTTTATTGAAGTGAAAATTTCGATGAAAATATCATGTCTATTGTGTATAGGTGGGTTCATTTCAGGAATTCAAAGAAACATGTTTCAAGTATATATGTTAATGAAACTAGTACGAAACATGTTTTATAAGATATGGAGACAAATGGATTATATTAAATAATATATATTCATATGCTATTAATGATATTTTGGTGTCAACTTCTTTTTATATTTTTAATTACATGTTGTTTGTTGTTGATATTGGAATTTAGGAAGATCCAAATAATTCCACTTGGGATGTTCCCTAGAGGGCAACATAGATAATGCTAATATTGATGTAAATTAAATTTTATTTGAATTAAATTATTTTGAAAAAAAATCTCCAAGATGAGGAAAAATATTTATTCATGATTTAGTGATCGTATATATTCAATAACAATTTAATGTCAGATGAATATTAAAATAAATATTTATTCATGACACCATGAATACTATATTTTTTTGAAGGAATAATATTTATTAATAAATTTCTAGTGAATACTTAGGATTTAATGTTGATCTATTTATCGGTTCCTTGGGAAAGATATATGGAATATCATTTAAATAAATAAATATTTGTTTATTTTAAGAATGATGTTTACTTTATTCAGGATACCTGCGCATATCAAGGAAAAATATTTTTTATGATATTTGGGGTTTTATGTGAATTATGAAAACAATTTAAGGCCTATGTGTAACACCCATATAATTTTTCAAATATAATTTTTTAATTAAATTAATCTTTTCAGTATTTTAAATTTCACAAAACACTAAATATTGCCTGTGTTATATGAAAGCACTAATTTTGGCTTGAGTCTCACAAAATAAAAAAAGTTAATCTTCGACTATACACAACACATAGATTAGTTTACAGTACACGCAACACTATGTTTATATTTTGTTAGACATGATTTCATGTTCCTTCAGTAGATTTCATTACACACAAGTGAGAGTTTTATGAACTAAAATATATTATTATAATTTTTATTAAAATATTATTATAATTACCACCTAGCCACTGGAATGGAAGTTATGAATAATATTAATTTATACATATGTTTAAAATTGAACATAAAATTAATACTTTTTTATAAATTATTTATAAATGAATATAAGAACTTTTTGAAAATAAATAAATTCAATTTTTATGGAAACCATTTTTCTATGTACAAATAAAATTTTATCTATATAAATTTAACAAATTATTTTGGATTATTGTTTTTAATAAACTTAGTATATAATAATGTAAGTGAAATGTTTTTGACATTCATACAATATATTTTTTAGGTATAAAATAATAATAAATCAAATTTTATGAGTTAAAACAAGTATTTTTCTAAAAGGTAATTATAAATCCTTTTAATGGGAAAGCCATTTTAAATATAATTCTTGACACTTTTACAAATTTTATTTGAAAATTAAACATCTTTTTTGAAATAATAATATCAATATTTACTTTTAGATAATTTTTGGTATTTTTCTAGGATGTTTCATTTTTTGATGAATAGTGTAAAACATTTAATTTTAATTCAAAACTACATTTTCATATAATTTATTTATATAGTTAAATTATATTTTAATCTAGTTTTAAAGTATAATTAGATAAATTATTCATCAATTAATTCAATTTATGTCATTGGAACCAATTTCACATTCGCATTAGATATATATTTTTTCAACCTTTTAGACTTTTTCGGTTTAAAAACTTGTTGTCTCATCCCATACTTGAGATTAATTTTAAATTAGTTTCTTCCAATTATTTGAATTTAATTAGAAAAAATGGATTCCTTATTTTTAATTAGAATAATTTAAAATATCTAATAATATCAGCATTATTTTTTACAAAAAATATTAGTGAAAGTAATTGAAAATAATAACAGCAATTAAGGTAAAATCCTGTTTACTTAGTGGTTATACTATAACTTAAGGGTCCAAATACACTAGAAACGTGTAAAAAATCCATTTTATATCCATCTTTAGACCATATAAATCATTTTATAAAATATGTAAAATTATTTGGGTCATATTATGTAAGGGAGACCTCTCAATATTTTTTACCTTTTTATATTTACGAGAATTACACTCCTCCACTATAAAAGGGCACCCCTACTCAATTATTTACCTCTTTGAATCCCTTTTTATTATCTAAAAACTACCCAAATATGCTTAAAAATTACATACTCTCAAACTAGAATCCTCACCTTTGGAAAATTCCAACCAAAAAATCCCTTTTTTACAAACCAAACGGAGTTACCCAAAGAAGATGTTACATCCTTCAATAAGTCCTTACGTTTAATTTTCATTCTCCACCCCATAAATTATTATTAGTGCATGATCATATAATAATATAAGTAGAATATATATAGTTAGTTGATTTTATTATGAGGTTTCAATATACACTTACACACACATCTATAAAATTGGAAACAAACATACCGTTCATGTGAACGACAGACTACCACTTCACGAAATAATGTCGTTTTTTATACATTACCACCTCTCACGGTTGGTAATTAATATTGAAATAATTTTTTATATTATATATATGATAATTATTGTTTCTTTATACATATGTAATTATGTATACAACATACCTTCATGCTTTTCATTATGTATAAACACGATAACTTTTTTTGTGAACGTGTGGACTACCGCCTCCTCAAATCGTTGTGGTTCGTTCACACATTTCCTAGAATGAATTAAGGTAGGGTATAGAGAAATTATATGAAATATATTAAATAATAATTTTACAATAATAATATATATAAATATATATACATGTATGTCATTTACATTCTATATTTTAATATGATAAGAAAATAGAAATGTTGTTCATGCATATGTACGTTCTACCAAATCCATGAACGATGTATTCCATTTCATATTTCTATATTTTATATATTATTATAAAAATTTATATACTGAATATATATATGTTATTCATATCATGTTTTACATAATTTAAATAAATAAATCATGATATATGTAATATGGTCAAGAATAAAAATTCCCAACATATATGAAAAAACAATATAGATATTACCCGAAACCTAAATTTAACATGAGATTATTAATATAAAATTAATATAAATTTACAATAAATTAATATATTTTATTATATAGAATAAAATGGGTTTTTTGAATATTTATAGAAAACATATATTTATTTTATAAGAGGTTTTAACATGTAAAATTAATTCAAGACTTAAGGTAAGGGTTTTATCATTTCACTTTTATTTCTGTGACATATATGATCATTCACCACTTATTATTATTTTGGGGTGTATATACATAAAATTTAAATGTTATATATTGAATATTATTTATTTCAATATATTAAATGTTTCATTTTATTTTATTATTTCACGGTTATCTCATTCAAAAGATACTCAAGTAGTAAGTGGATTTCTAGTCTCACTTTTATTTCTACGAGACTTATGACTTATTAAACAATCATTTATTTTTTATGGTATATGTACTTACCCTGAATTTATTATATGATTGTTATAATTAATTTTTTTTTTATTTACATATCCATTTTATTATATCTCTTTCATGGGGTTTGTGGTTCAAATGCTTCCAAATCTATAATGTAATTCTGTATTAGGGTGCATTCTTTGGGACACATGTTTTGTTATGCACCTATATTATTTTATGAGGTGTATATACTTCCCTATGAAATTTTATATAATTAATTTAATTTTTTAATGATATTAAGAGTTTAAATTTATGTTATTATTTCATGCATATTATAATTCAAAAGTTACCCAAGTACCATGGGTGGTTCTATTTTCACTGTTATTTATATGAGACTTTTTTCCTTATTCACCACTCGTTAATTTTCTATGGTATTTAAAATGGAAATGAATGTAATATATGATTATTATAATTAAATTTATGGATATTTAAATATATATTTTATGATCTCTTTCATGGTTTTTATGGTCCAATTTTTTTAAAATATGTAATGTAATTTTGTCTCAATTTTCCTTATTTGAGACACAATTTTTTTATAAACCTATATTCTTTTACAAGGAGTATATACTGACATTTGAAAAGTTATAAAATAAATATATTTATTTTCATGATATTTTAATCTTAATTTAATTTTAACCTTTCGTGGGAATATGATTTAGTGTTACCCAAGTGGTAACCATTTATTTTTACAATTTCACTGTTTATCTAGATTATTTATGACTATACTTCCATTAATTATTATTTTTATCCATATCTCAATAACTCTCATGAGATTTATTTTCCTATAGTTATTAATTATATATATATATAATGGTACCATTTTACCTCTCTATGTTACTTAATATGAATAAGCAAATATTTTTAATGAAAATATGATTTTATTTCTCTCTTCGGTCAGAAACATTTTTATATACAAACCATGTTTTTAAAAAATCAATTAATTTTTTTTAAAATTTTATATTAAGATCATTTTCAAGGAAAATATTTTTAAATATTTTTTATGATTTAATGTATTAAAAATGGGTTTAAATTCTTCATTTATATGTTTTGAAGGTTATTTTTAGAGAAAAATGTATTTTAAATGTTTTATATTTTAAAAATAAATTTTCAAAGAGGAAATGATATTTTCATCAAGAAGAGTTTCAAATTATTTTTAAAAATTAATTTTTATTTTTTAATGTATTATTCAAATAAAATGATTTTTAAAATGTTATATACCATAGAAAATTATTTTTAAAGAAATGTTATTTTCCTTATTAAATTCTCCAAGTTGTCTCTCAAAATCCTTCTCCATCTAAGATGAAATACATTTATATAAATTATTTTTTAATATGGATATTATCCAAGGATAATATACATAATATTTATTTTAATGGTTTATGTTATGATGGAATGATTTTAATGAAACTCATTTATCTTCTTGGGGTTATACTAGGATAAAATTATTATGAAACTCACTTAATTTAATGGGTTATTCTATAATGAGATGATTATGAATCATATCCATTTTCCATAGGTTTTGGTGCATTGAAATTATTATTATTCTTATATCATTTCATCTGTTATGATATGATGCTTATGAATCTCATTTCATTTTATGGGTCATGATATGATGAATGTTTCACTATCTTATGGCACATGTATGTATGATTTCATTTTGTGATGTGTGGTACCATTATCTCCCTCCACTTAATTGAGTAATGATAAATGGTAAATGATATAAATTGTACACGGGTTTTATCTGAAGCCCAAAAAACAAGAGGGTTCATGGGTTGTATCCCAAGTACGAGAACAAAAGGGTGCATGAGTTTTGGCCCAAGCCAGAAAGGAAGAGGGGGCATGGGTTGAAGCTGAATCCTAAAAATAATAGGGCACACATGTTTTATCTTAGGAAAAAAAATAATTAATTATACAGGTTTTAGCCCAATCCAAAAAACATGAGGGTACATGAGTTGTAACCGGATACCAAAAAGAAGAGGGTGCATAGGTTGGGTCCCATGCCCAAAAATAAGTGGTATATAGGTTGTAGATGAAACCTAATAAAAATTGTACACAAGTTTCTAGTCTAATACCAAACTAGGTATGTGGGTGATTATCCAAGCCTGACATGTTATGAAGGTCTGGGTAGGTATCCTCGAAACAAGGTTTTCTATACATGTGTGTATAACACAAATTTTCTGTCTTATACCTATTTTAGTCTATCATGGTTTATGCTCTTGATTCCTTTATGATTCAAGTATTATGAACATCCAATAATTATTCCATGACTCATGTATATGATCTTGTTTATTTATGGTATGGTCTTAAAATGTTATTCTCATGTTATCACAACCATTTCTCATGTTATGCTTACATATATCCTTTAGTTACATTTACTACTCATTTTAGCTCACCCTTTATTATGTTTTCTTTCCCCATGTTAGTGAGAATGGTTTTAAGAAGAAGCTATAATGAAGAGTATATTTTTGGGAAACATTTTAGATCTTTCACCATATTATTAGATATTGTTTCATGTTTACAAAGACAATAAAGTATTATGGTCTTTAGGCATGTTATTTTGTAATGAGATAAATATTTATCTAAATTTATTTAATATCCATTCATATTAATCCTTGGTCACTATAGTTGGTATCAAAGTAATGGTTTATTAATAATTTGGAAAATAGAATGAGAAAAATTTAGTTATTTCCCTAGGTATATTTCTAAGGATATTTCTAGGGATATATCTGATGATAAGTATAAGAATAAACTAATGTATAGGATAATGTCCTGTAATTTTTTTAAAGGATAGAGTGAGTGGTTTACTATAAATACATCCCTATAGAGATACTAAAAGTGTATGTGGAAATCACACACATGTATATAAGGGTAAAACCCCTAAAAACACTGTATTGAGAAAGAATAGATCGAGAACTAGTGCACAAAACTGGGACTTGATACACAACTAGGTTTTCACTCCCAGAAGATATTATTTGGCAATTCACAAACTCTTTATGAACCATCATTAAGGATTTCATTAGAATGTGACTATGAGTAAGTAAAGTTTTGTCTAAGGTTTCATACACATAAAAAAATTTGTAATGATTTCAACACCCTATAAGTTATTTTCCATGATTATGTAGTTTTCCGTGATGATAATTGTTTCTCAAGCTATGATTTCTCATTTTAGTTAATTGCCAGAGCACGAAGGGGTAATGTTAATTTTGAATGAAATGAAAAATGAAATTAATTTCCTCTTGAGGCACTGAATGTTATAGGAGATTGAATGGAGAACATTGATGCTCTACTCCAAAATATTTCCCAATCTATAAATCATTATGAACATACAAATAAATAAAGAAGGAACACCATTTTATTAGACCCATCACGATAAAACAACCATCTTATTTCATGGGTTCCACTGATATACTAGTTTTTTGTAATGGATCAATACCACCAAAAAATTATTTCCTATTGTTCAGTGTTCGGAGCATGAAATAGTCATTTTGGATTTTTATCATTTTGAAGGTGAAGTAGATCTGTAGGGGAACCTTATTAATAAAATGAGTGAAAAATAAGAAATTGAATATATAGAATGAAAAAATTTAATGGGATATTTATTAGAAATTACTTTCCTTGTATTCTAAAAAAAATTAGAGAAGGAATTAATAGATCTTAAATATAAGGAAGATGAATTTTCTAGTGCCTCTAGAGAAAATTATACAAGACATTCTTGGTAATCCAAAGGTATTATATTTTATCCTAAATTTACAGTTGACCGATTATTAAATTTCTAAAATCAAAATCTCTAAAGAGAATTAGACATAAGGACTTGAGATACTATGCAAAGATTGTATGATTCACTATTAAGGTGGAAATGGAGGTTGGAGTTATGTTTGAACCTCATGGGTTGGATAATAAAGGGAAAAATGAAATTTTAAGAAAAATATAAGAACCATGGAGAGAAGAATATGAGATATCATTTATTCTACTTTTTTGAAAATAAAAATGTATGTAATTATCTTAATGGGGATAGTAAATGTTTTATGTATGGAAAGAAAGGGAATCGAGTGGTTGAATGTCGAAGAGTATTTAAAAAGTTATTTAATGATGTGAGTAATGATAAATATCCATATAATGAACCTCCCATACATCAATGTTTAAATTTCAAGGATTTTGGTCATTTTTCTAAAAATTGAACATATCCAATGGTTAATAAAGGTGATCAATGACAGAAAACTCTAAATACAAATGACAAAGGGAATGAATATGAAATGACAATGTATGAAGTTAATCATGATAATTGGGGAACTCTATAGTGCGGAATTTTATGTTCGATTTTGTAAAAATAAGATCTATGAAAATGTTATTTCTAATCCTATAGTGGAACTTGATATGATTTTAATAATTGATTATCTATCTCTATATGAGTTCTGGAATAATGAAATCAAATTGATATTATACAAATTAAAAGATTAACCCAATCATCTAATAATTTTTTGAGATAAGAGCCTATTTAAGGAATAAAGGATGAGTTATATTTTGAATGAATATATGTTTTCATAAATTATTAATGAAAATTTAGGTTATTACCATGATTCAAGAGAATAAATGATTATGATATTCACATGTTTGGTATGTGACCATTAAGATCTAATCTCTGACATATAAGGGATCGATATTATGATGTTATTGAAGAAACTTAATGACATCCTTTCAATTGTTTTGTATTTTCATCATTTTAAATGGATATAATGTTAACCATTTATGGATTTATTTAAGTTATACCTCAGATGAGGTTTTAGAGGTAAAATTATTATCTCACTATGCGAGGAATTATTTTATATTTGATAACATATTCTAACCATTTTCCAATGTTATTAACTAAATGAAGAAGTAATGACTTATCACTATATTCATGGATCTAACAATCTGTTATTGCTCTAGGAATCAAAAATTACCCTTCATTCCCTATAGTAAGATATTAAGTGGGAGTTGATTAAAGGAAAACCAATGGGTGGGATTGTACTGATGAAGGGGACATAAATCATGAAAGTGTATCTTCTCAGGAAAA
Organism: Viscum album; assembly: GCA_963277665.1. Lineage (NCBI taxonomy): Eukaryota > Viridiplantae > Streptophyta > Magnoliopsida > Santalales > Viscaceae > Viscum > Viscum album. The sequence goes on from OY728150.1 coordinate 156,585,946, forward strand.
TTCTTCATCATTAAGAAAAGAGTATTCAAATAAAATTTTCTCCCATTATCATCATTTATGATGATATCAATAACATTTTCAAGCCTCTTTGAGTTATGTATTTTTAATCGTTAAATTTCACCAAACCATTTCCTTATCACTCTATAAGAACATGATAGTTAAATTTCTATTTAATGTCCATGTTTTCACATTCCAACTATATTCTTTTATGTGGAAACATAGTAATGAGTTACTTTCGATAAAAAATATTTTTCCAAATTTCCCTTTTTTAAAAGGAGGTTTTAGTATTCATTTTTTTTACGATACGGGTTTCTAGGAAGGGATCTTTCAAGTATTAATAATTTGATAACCCAAATGTATTTCGATGGTTAAATTCATTTTGTGTGGGGTATAATGTAACACCCCAACAATTTTTGAATTATTTTTATTTAAAATTATGCTAATAATTTAAATATTATGTATATCATGAAACACTGAATATAGAATGTCTTATATGAATGTAATAAATTTGGGTTGTGTTTCAAACAAAACCATGTTAATTATGAAACATATGAAACACGTATATTATCTATAGCTACAAAAAACACTATGTTTGTATTGTTTTACAAAAAATATCAAGTTCTATCTATAGAGTGTGTTACACAGAAGGTCGAGTTTTACAAACAACATTATACAATTAAAATTGTTATTAAAATATTTTTCTAGTTACCACCAAGCTATTGGAATGTAAGTTACAAGTAATATTTAAAAAATTATGAAATATTATTCACAAATGTATAAAAAATTAAGGATTTGTTTATTAATTAGTTATAAATAAATGTAAGAACTATTTTAAAATATCAAAATTCATTTTCTATGAAAACTATTTTTCTATTTACATGGATAATTTATCTCAATAAATTAAAAAATCCACATTTGAGGAATGGTTTTAATAAAATTTATATATTAAAGATTAAATAAAATTTATTTGAAACTCATACAACATATTCAATAGGTTTAAGTTAAGAATAAATCCATTTTTATTTGTAAAAAGAAGCATCTTTCTAAAATGTTATTTTACCGCCTTTTACTAAATTTTTTTTACTAATTTTTGATATTTTAGTAATATTAATTTTAAAAACTAAACTTCATTTTTGATAGGGGAGTATAAGAATATACTTTGGGAGATTTTTTTTCTTTTTTATGAGAAGTTTCATTTTTGATAAATAGTGAAAAACACTAAATATTAAATGAAATGTTCTTTTTCATCAAATATATTTATATAGTAAAATTATAAAATAATTTAGTTTTAAAATATAATTAGATATATTATACAACTATTAATCTAATTTAGTTCATTGGAACCAATATTACATTGACATTCGATATAAAAAGAGTTCAAAGATTTGGATTTTTTTGATTTAAATACTCGTCGCCTCATCTCGACAGTGTGATTAATTTCAAATTAATTTCTTGAAATTTATTGATTATAATTTGGAAACATATATTCCATATCTTGAATCAGAATAATTTATAATTTATAACAATATAAAATTAATGTTTGACCAAAAATATTATTGAAATTAATTAAAATTAACTGCTTTGATTAAAGTAAAAACAAGTTTTCTTAGTGGTTAAAAATTAACGTAAGGGTCCAAATATCCTGTACAAAATTACAAAATACATTTTGTAGAAATATTTCGACTATATCCACCATATTATAGTTAATGTACTATTATTGGAGACACATGACGTAAGGGAGACCTCTCAATAGTGTTTACCTTTTTAAATTTATATGAATGACACTCCTCAACTATAAAAGGGTACCCACCCCCTACCCACCCTCACATTTTTACACATATAAAGACATTTGGATCAGACAATACCTAAAAAATAAAGATCCCAACTCCCCTCCTCTCTACCTAGAAGCATCATTTTTGGCAGAAATCTAACCAAGGAATCCATTTGTTGCAAACCAAAAGGAGTTACCCAAGGAAGAGGTAACACCCTTCCACAAGGTCTTTTGTTTTATTTTCATTATCAACCATCTTAATTATCTTTATTACATGATTTTAAAACATATATATTATAATAAATATAATGATTTGTATTTATTCTAATGGTTCAACAGAAATATACATATATCTTCATCAAATGTGCAACAAACTTATCATTCATGTGTACGACAGACTACCGCCTAACGAAACAATGTCGTACGTTTCTCCTTTACCACCTCTCATGGTAGGGAATTATTATGTAAATATTGTCTTTATAAGATATATATGATACGTTTTATGTCTGTATACATATGTAATTATCATATAAAACATACGTTCATGCTTTTCATTTTGTGTGAATATCATAACTTCGTTTGTGGATGTGTGGACTGTCGCCTCCTCAAAGTGATGGGATTCGTTCCCACTTTTTATAGAATGTATTAAAGATGGTTTTAGAATGCGTATATGATATATATGAAATAATAATGTCACTGTGATGATAATATATATATATATATATATATATATATATATATATATATCATTCACTTTACACTTTCAATACGGCATGAAAACGGAAACAACAGTCACGAGTACATAAAACCTACCGTCTCCATGAATGGTCTATTCAATTTAATATATATATTTTCTATATTATTATAAATATTTATATAATAAATAAATGTGATATTTTAAAAAAAATTACATTCCGGAAATAATTTATTCATGGAAAAAGTAAGAGGATCAAGAATAACAAGTCAAAACATATAAAAAAACAGAGCAGATATTATTCAGAATGTAATGATAGCATGGAAATGTTAATAAAAAATTTATATAAAGTCAAAATAGTATTATATATAATAATATGGTTCTGTTTTAGATTTATAATGAACTTATATTTATTATATAAGAGGTTTTAATGTATGGGAATAAATTCAAGACTTAAGGTAAGGGTTTTCTCATCTCACTTTTCTTTTTTGTGAGATATATTCTATGTTCACCAATTATTCTTATTGTGTGGTGTTTATAATTAACTATGAAATATATATCATGTATTTAAGTTATTAATTATATTAAATTATTCAATTTATTTTATTATATTATTTGTATCATGATTCAAATGTTACTCAAGTAGTAAGGGGATTTCATGAATCACTTTTATTTCTATGAGACTTATGCCTTATTTCATTATTTTTTATATTATGTGGGGTATATAATTACAATAAATGTATTATATGATTCTTATATCTAAATTTATGGGTATTTTCATATCCATTTATTATATCTGTTTTTTGGCATTTATGGTTCAATATTTTCCAAATCGGTAAAGTAATTTGGTCTCAATTTTTATTCTTTGAGACACACATTTTTTATGAACCTATATTCTTTTACGAGTTGTATATAAAACCCTAATACATTTTTATCATGAATTTAAATTATTTCATGATATTAAATGTTTCATTTTATATCATTATTCTATGGGGATCATGATTCAAAATCTACTTAACAATTAAAGATATTTCTAGTCTTACTTTTATTTCAGTGAGACTTATGTCATATTCACCACTCGTTTATTTTTGTGTGGTGTATATAATAAATGTGAATAAATTATATGATTATTATCTTTAAATTTATGGGAATTTACTTTTCGATTTTATGATCAATCTTTCATGGGTTTTATGGTTCAAATGTTTCTGAATCGGTAATGAACTTTTGTCTAAATTTTCCTTGTTTGAGACACATGTTTTAATATGAACCTATATTCTTGTATGAGGTGTATATAATTCCATTTGACATTTTATTTGATGAATATATTTATTTTTTATGATATTTTAATATTCATGATATTTTATCTTTCCATTATGATTATTATTCAATGTTATAAAAGTGGTAACAATTTATTGCTATAATCTCATTGTTTACCATGATTGTTTATGATTATACATCCATTGATGAAATATTATGATCCATATATTAGAAACATTCATTAACGTTATTCTAATATGGTTATTCATGATATATTTATATAATTTTACCATTTTACATTTCTTATTACTTATTATTATTAAGAAAATATTTCTATGAAAATCCAACTTTATTTATATCTTCAGTCGAAAACATTTTTTATTCACAAAAATTATTTTATGAAATTGGTTTCAATTATTTAAAATTTTATCATTATATCATTTTCTTGGGAAATTATTTTCAAGTAATTTTTTATGTTTTAGTGTATTTAAAATAGTTTTGGAAGCATCCTTTATATGTTCTCAATGTTATTTTCAAAGAAAAAGGGTTGAAAAAGGTTTTATGCTTTAAAAATGTTTTTTCAATGATGAAAGGATATTATACTCAAAAAAATTTCAAATTTTTTTTAATGTTTATTTTATATGTTTTCAAAGTGGATTTAAAGGACAAGGATATTTAAAAAAATTTCTTCCATAATGAAGTGATTTTTGAAGAATGGTTATTTTCTTTACAAAATGATATAATTCATATCTCAAATAAATTCTCTATCTAAGATGACATAATTTGATATAGTTTATTATTTATTCTAGATATAATCCAAGGATACCATTTATTTTATTTCTGTGAATGGTTTATTTTTTAATAGCATGATGTTTATGAAACATGTTTATCATCTACGGGTCACACCATAATAAAATTCTTATGAAACTAACTTAAATTCAAGGGTTATTATAGGATGATATTATTATAAAACCAATATATTTTCCATAGGTTATGATATGGTGAAATTTTTATGATAACCATTTAATTACATTTGTTGTTTTATCATATTTATATAACCCATCTCTTTTTATGGGTCATGATATGATGAATGTTTTTTTTGTCATTGAACATGTATATATGATTTCATTATGTGATTTGTGGGACATATATCTCTTTCCAATGAATTTGGTAATGATAAATGGTTTATGAGAAAAAATGGTATATGGGTTGTAGCCCAAGAAAACAAAAAGTTGGTACATAGGTCATAACACAATCTTGAAACCAAGAGTGTACACGGGTTGAAGTCCATGCCTCAATACCAGATAGTACACAAGTAGTTTCCCAAGATAAAAAAGTTTACATGGGTTGTAGCCCATGACCAAAAAGAAGAGGGTATATTGGTTTTATCTCAAGCTCTAATATAATAGGGTTCACATGTTGTATCATAAGCCCGAAAATAAGAGGTTGAATGGGTTATAGTCCAGGCCAAAAAACAAGAGGGTATACTGGTTGTAACCTAGGCCCAAAAACAATATGGTACATGGGTTATTATTCTAATCCCCAAGAAGGTATGTGCGTGATTACCCAAGACTAACAATTATGAAGGTCTTTGTAGGTGCCCTTGATATAATGTTTTTTATGATTATGAGGTTGCCAAATATTTTATGTCTTATTCCAATGTTATTATTTCATGTATTATGCTATTGATTCCTTTATAATTCATCTCTTATGAAATGATAATATTTTGGACACGACTCATGTTAATGATCTTTATATATGGGTCATTATCTTAAAAAGTTATTTTGATGTTCTCACACTACTATAGTCATGTTATGCTTCTGTTTCTCAATTATTTACCCTTACTGAGAATTTTAGCTCAACCATTATTTTGATTCATTTACATGGGTTATAATTAAATATTTTAAGTTGAATTACTAAAGGGGAATATCTTTGTGGTAAACATTGATGACCTTTCACCAATATAGTATATTTTGTTCTATGTTTACAATGAAACTAAACAATTATGGTCCTCAGGAATGTACTTTTGTAATTTTTTAAATATTCATCTAAATTGATGTAATATCCTTGTATGTTAAGCATGGGTCACTATATTATTTACAATTATATATTCCCAAATATAGATTAATAATTACCCTATTATATAATTTCCCAGATATTGATGTGTTTGTTCACAACACATCCAATCTAGATATTCTCTCAACCCTAGAGATAAAATACTCTAGAACTATCTAAATAACCAAGATAAAGAATACTAGTATTAACTATATAATATTGAGTTAACATGAATCAATAGTTAAACCTCTAAAGAGTGTGTGGTGATCAAAGTAAGTAATTCAGGATTATTGGTACTACTTAACTAGAACAAAAGGTACCATCAATGTTTCTTGGAGATTAATGGAAAATGTGTGTATCACTACTAGAGGGATTCTACATTGGATCCTCTCAGTGAAATTCCAATACAAACAATCAAAGGATTGAATAATCAAAACATTCATTGAAGTAATAATCTCAAAATTGAGATAACTATAAATTTTCAATTAATTATAAAATTAACATCAAAGTTACTCTATCTATAACTAATATCCTTCGGTTATTATTTTTAGATGTAATTACGATACAACTAAGTCTTAAAAATTTTATTAGTATTTATTCATTAGATTCAATGAAACCACATCATTATAATTGGTCTTGACCAGCTTAATTTGTGCTTGTAACCTACAGGAAAAAACTAAAATAGGTAGAGAAATAGTTAGTATTAACTAAGAGATTCTAAATACAGACTCCTTCTACCACTCAAAACAAGAAAAACCAAAGTAAAATAATAATACAAAACATAGATTAAAGAGATTTTGTGAATTTTATCCACTTATATTAAATTACATAAAAAAGATGATGAAAACTCACAGTAACTTAGTTACACTCATAGGGAACCCCACAATCTAGACAAAATTGAATCTAGACGGGTATTAAAGGAAGCATAAAATTGAGTGTGTGTGTGGGGGGGGGGGGGTGATGAAGAGGATTTTAAGGGAGTTATAGTACGAGAATAAGGGTGAGAACATTAAAAAAGGGTTTAAAGGGTTTAATTATTTAAAGAACCGATTCCATTTTAACCCCATTTGAAACTCATTTGATTCGTAATGGGTACTAATAAAAGGCTATCAGGTATCTAGTTCCACTATTAGAATCATTTTTAGTAACACTAGATATCACTAGGTACTTATAATCCATTGAATAAGTACACTTTTCAATACCTCCAGCAAAATCTATTCCTCTCGCTTCCTCCTTCACTCTATTTATCTCCAATTACTATTAAACTCCCTTAACACACATATTTATAAATTTTATAATTACAACATTGAAAATGAAAGGAAAACCAACCCATAAATATGAGATTAATTTCAAAATGACCTTATTGTTGTAATGTATAAGCCTAAGGTGGTGGTTGGGTTATGCATGGACTAATTATATGAAGTGTATCATATTTTTCACCATATATATCACCATAGGGGATTTAATCTCATAGTAAAGGGGATATGTAGAATAAAAATAAATTTAATGACATGTGATAAAAAAATTCATGTGTGTTTATATATCTATAAAAACACAACAATATTTTAATCATAAATAAAATCCCATATTAATTCTCAAAAACAAAATTATTTTAATAAAATGTATTTATAGATGATGAATGAGAATAAAAAAATTGTATAGTAGAGACTATGAAAAATGATTCATTTGTGTCCGAAACTTTAAAATGGTTAGTAGGTGACCCATGTTTAAATTTGACCACATGGTCTAATTATGATACTAATGACTATATATTTAATTTTAATGATCAGGAAGAAGAATTTTGTTTGCAATAGAAATGTAATGGTTGTTACCGAATAATTTAATTTTTAAGTGAAAAAGCCAAAAAATGAATCTCTATATCAATTTTTGTTTATGGAGTTTTAAAAGATACATTAATTATACAAAATTGTGAGTACTTATGTTCATTTGTAACTATTTTTATGGTATTAATGGTCTTAGACATAATGAGTTCAAATTTAATCATATATATTTGAAAATATTAGAATAAAACAATGACCCTTTTCTCATGGAAATATATGATAAAAAATTATGTTTTTATCCTTTAAGAGATCAATGTTTTATCATTTTATGAGTAAGAAAATTGCTTTTTATGGCAGAGTTGACATTATTGTCAACCTATATGATATTCCTTCATCCATGACATAATTATCGAAGTATATTAAAGACTATTACATACACATGGATCATTATATATAGAATGACTATTGTGAGAGGATATGGATGAACAATACTTAAATAGTATATTAATAGTTTTGGAACCATATAAATATTTTATTTTACTTTTTAACATTAACAATTTGGGAAGTAAAATTAATTAATTATTTTATTTAAAATACATATTATTATAAATATTTTCATTTTCTTTTCAATCATGTTTATATGTTTTTCATTTATTAAGTATTTTAACTTTGATATATTATGTTAAATGTATTTTATCTTGGATATATTGTAATTTTTTTACAATACATCAATAAATATGTTAGTATTAAAATATTCTTAGACATATTTATTTATTTGTAATATTTATTTGTTATTTTATTATCCCCACTTGTTTCGTTTCTTATTAATTAAAAATATTTTAAAAAATGTAATTTTTGACATCAAATATAAACTAAACTGGCTTGAAATGTGTGATGATATATTATTTCACATTGTTTTTTAAATAACATATGTGAAAACTTTTTTTCATTAATGTTTCCTAAAAATACATCATGGAATGGGTATTAATGTAAATAGCGATGTTAAATGTCCTTGATACTTTATGAATGTGATGGAAAATTTTATTAAAGTTTATTTCAAGTAATATATATATGCGGTCATATTTTAAAAATATTTGACATCAAAAAACATTTATTTTTTAAAATAATATTTATATAGACTATATCTCATTATGTTTTATTTAATAAAATTCATTGAAAATAATTTTTTTTATTATAATAGCTGATGTTAAAAATATATTTACTATAACACTCGCAATAATATTATTTCATAACCAGTGTTAAAAACAATAATATGACAATAAAAACCTTTTTTCCCCTAGTCCATTCAAAAGAAAAGATATTTAATTCTATAATATTAAAGCCAACATTTCATAAGTCCTTGTATATAAATGATATATATTTCATGTGAATTATGATTTTCATGCACATAAGGGTATATTATTTCGTGTTATATGAGATTATAGAATGATAATTGTTTCTATTTTATGTTCATCCCACATATGGTATCATTCATGGAACTATTTCATAATATTAAATGGTTAGGATGTTTATCATTCATGGGATGGTTTCATTTATTATCCAAAGCCTTTACCCATTTTTTATGAATACATTAGTAAATAAAACAGCACAAATGTTTTCTTTATGGCTATATAAGCCATTTTTTTGTGATAGAATGTGGTGTCAGATAGATTGAGATCCCCATGCTTAGCCAAAACTCTCAAAGACCTATAACTCTATTCATATTCCTTCTTTTCATATGATATGATAGCATATCGTGAGTGGAAGGATGAATATCTCTCATACGATGAGAGATTTAGTTTGTCCCAATGATACACTACATGGGTTTGATGTTTTTGTTTTCCACTTTATTATCACTCTAAGACACATCTAATGGAGATCAAGAATGATTCAGTGAATCCTCATTGTAAGGTGGGTCAAATTCATAATTGTTTTTCATTTATATTTTATCACTTGTTTCATATTATCCTGCATGGGGATCCTCATACAAGGTTTTATATCACTTCCACATAATCTAATAATTGATATTATACTCCTAAAAACTATTATGTGGTATCAAATGAGTTCGTGCTATAGATTTATGAAATCATGCTTCAAATGAATACAAATTGAGAAAATAGTGAAAATTATCATTTCTAGATATTTAAATTCATAAAAGGGTTTAGACATTCAATGTTGGGAAAAAAAGGTAACCAACACCTTACCCTTACACAACTAAGATGCTTAAGGGTAACTAAGGTGTTACACTTAGATAGTGTGATCTATATAAGGGTCATCACAACATTCCTATATGTGAAAAAAAGGATTTATAAATATAGTTGAATGTTTAAATGGTTTATGTATAGGTAACCAAACGTTTACCCTTACGCAATACCCTTACACCTAAGTTCCATGTAAGTGTAACCTGTTTTTTTCCTTTATAAAATTTTTGTGCGGGAAGGTAATACCCTTATGCAGTGGTTCCAGAATTTCGTGTGAAGGTAAATGAGACCCACCCTTAAATGAAATGCTCACGTAAAGGTAATATCATTTGTACCCATATTCATAATTATCCGTGTAAAGGTAATAAATGAATTACCTTTACACAAAACATTATAATTATGTTCATAAAAGTCAAGTAGTGAAATAACATTATGCAAGTGCTTTTAGATAACCTTTATAAGTGTAGAAGGCTTTACACTTATTTAGGAATACACCTATGTGTAATGGTAATAAGAATTTTGTTAAAATTGTTAAAAAAAATTAATATTTAAAACGATTTTTATGGTTTATAAAATATTTCTAAATATTTATAAAAGTTATTTTGGTATATTTTATTTTATAAAAATTTTAAAAATTAATTAATTATAACATTTTTTCACCATATTAAATTTTTATCAAACATTTTAGTCCCAAATCTTAAATTTTAATACTTAAAATATCTATAAACAAGTTAGTTAGGAATTCTTATAACATAGAAATAAAAACGTTCATTTATAAATCATAAAAAATAATCTATAAAGTGTTATAAATTATGAAATAGGGCCATAATATAAAATTTTTGTATATAAATTATGAATTATTGATAAATATTTATTTTAATATTTTCAAAATAAAATGGGTCTATATTGGATTTTATTTAAGACACATACATTTTATTTTTATGAATGATATAATCAGGGTTTAAATAATTATTATATATATGATATTTATATTATTTAAAATGTTTACCTAATAAATTTTTTTTATAAATAAATTATTTCATATAATATCAAGTATTTAAAATGTAAGCTCGAAGTAATTATAAATAATAAATAGTTTATGATGTATTGAATATAAACATTTACATTCAATATTATTGCAATAAATATGAAAATTTTAAATTCAAAATTATGGGATTTCCATAATGTCAATGAAGAAAAATTATAAAAAGGTGTATAATTATATTTTATTTATAAATTGTTTATAAGTGTCCATCCCTTGTTTAAATATTTGATTTTTTTCATTTATTTACAGTTTTTTCCATACTATATTCAAGTTTATTAAATTTTTTACAAATTTCTAATATTGTGTATGCTTTAGTTTAATTGTTAAAATGCTTCTAGATAGAGCCTTGAACTACATGCTAAAAATGTTTGTATAATGAGTTTTGTTTTTCATCTACCTTGACCTTATTCTGTAACTATATTTCTAAACTTTAATTTAATTCTGTAATAGAGTTTGTACATATTATGTTTCATAGTTATGTTGAATTTGATTATCTCTTGAGTAAATTATCCCCGAGTAGAGGGACTTGGGTCGAGACTACCAACCTCCCTTGAGGCTTATGCCTTGTCGAGGCTAGTGAATGGGGTTCATAATCTATTTATCCAAGATAACACATGAGGATATCTCTCTATCTTAACATTTAGTGTTCATGTACCTTATAAATATGATGAGTCATGCTATGTATGAATATGTTTGGTGTCTATTTGTTGATAATTAACACAAATTTGTGAGTTTTGTAATTATTTCACATCAATAAAAAATGAAAAATATTTATTAGGTAGAGGGAATAAGATTCCAAATTAAATTAAAAGATGGATTCATACATAAAAGAGAATAATATGAGATAAGATAGTGTGATTAAAATTTCCTTCAAATACAATGTTTTAGATTCCTTCCTAATAAGAACTTTTCAAGACCTCGATCATTCAACTGGAAGTTTTCACACCAAAGTGGGGATCCTCCATAAGATCATGTGTAAGGAAAGAATGTAATGAGTAATACTGCATCATCCTTGGGGAGTTTCATTCCAAACTGGGTTTCCATGAATTTTATTATTCTTAGCTACTGCTTTATGTTTTTATTAAGTTAAACTAGCTAGAAAACCCCAAGGTATAGGATACAATAGGAATAGAGTTTGGTTTATCTATATGATGGATTGGATAAATAGTTGTTCAATCAACTATCCAAGATTCATATTTGATATTGTTGGAATGTTTCCCTAGATAAATAACTAATCAATGAATTTCATGCTAAAGTGAGTCAGTTTTGTAGTAAAATTTGGATCCTTTATCACTGATAGGAATAATGAATTCTATTAAAAGGTGTTAGTAATTTAATAGGAGACTATTTAATAGATTTTATTAGTATATGGATAATAATATATGGTACTAATATGATAAAATATTATACTATGGATTATATAATTATCATCCTCAAGATAACCATTATGATCAATCCTTGAAAAGGATAATCTTAAAATATGTTATTCTAAGACTAGTAACTTAATAAAAGTACTTTATCATGATTTATTATCTTATAAAAGTTCTTAAAGTAAATTATATGTGAAAGATAAATTAATTCCTCAATATCCAAGTGTTATAATTATTCAACAAATGAATCTAGATTCTTATGGAATTATTACATGATTCATTTAACATTTCAAAGGATTTAGATGAAAAATGACCAAATGAATCTTAGTCTCGACTCATTCATTACAAAATGTTTTAAATATATATAAAATGATAATATGAAAATAATTGATTCTTTCTTTTTTTAGGTAAGGTGTAATGGAGTTCAAGTATTGAAGACTTCAATGCTTCATGATTGGATAAAGATATTATAAGATGTATATTTTATCTCATTTTTTCTTGAGGATTACATGTAAAAAATAGTATTTTATATGAAAATAAAATTGAATTTTTTTAATTCAAATGGATCATGATTTGGTTAATTATATAAAATTCTTTAAGGGGAGACTAAAACCACCTTATTATGGTTAGGGAATTTTTCTTATTATCATCTATGAAAATTTTATGAAAATATGATTGAATTGAAAAACCACTAACCCGATATTCTCAAAGTGTTGAGAATATATATGAAATTGGAATATGATGTATATGATTTAAATTACTATGTATATAGTACAAGTAGGTAAAATTTCAAACTGGAGGAAGAAAATTTGGTTGAAAAGTTTAATAATTTTTATTAAATCGGAAAATCAAGGTAATTAATAATTGGGGTTTTAGGAAGGAAAATTAATAATTACATAAGATTGGTTTGTCAAAGATATGCCTGAAGGAGTTTGTGAAACTCAATGGAATTTCCAGGTCAGTTATGGATGTCATATAAAATTATTATTTTATTTTTAAGGTTATGTGATACTAAATGTTCATTATAAAAAGTGCTGTAAATATATTAGATTTCAAAAACAATGGAATAATTGTAATATATTTTAGTTATATTCATGAAATGAAGTCAATAGTCACTACATCAAACAATTAAATATAAAGGATTTTATCATACTGAAATAAATCTAAGTAAAATATGTGTATCTTTATCTTATTTCCCATTCATTATAATAGAATTTGTTTGATTACAAATAGTTTTTGTTAAAAATATAATATTATTAGTTATATAAACATGGTTTATTATTCATCAATTTATATAACATTTTTTGATTATAAGATTTGGATAAAAGTGCTTTATCCAGGATAAAAACTTTATCTATATGTTTATTAAAATATGAGGGAATGTGTTCCCACCATCCATCAATGGTGTATTTTAATAAAGTATTCTTTTAAAATAAAAATTTTCCCAACACAAAAAATTCCATGTATGATATGGACCTAATATTTTATTTGTTAAATAATTATACTAAAATGAAATAAATGTAATTTCTTAACACAAAAAGGTTTATGTATCTTATCAAGATCTTCTAAATATAATATAATGTATAAGAGGCAAGTGGGAGTATTTTTATACGTAATTAAGTTCAATTTTAACAAATAAATAATTACCCCAATCTATGTTTAACTAAAACTTTACATAATATCCTAACATAGTTAAGATGTATTAGCAAACAATAACAAAATTAGTTATATTATTTTAAGTGTTTTTTTTAGGAATCAGATTAAAAAGATGATTATTATGAACAAAGAAAGTGTTCTATGTTGTAAATAAAAGGTTACATTATAGACTTTGATATTGTAATGTTACAAAGTTTGAATATGTTCAAGAAGTTTAAATGTTATGAATATGATTCATAAGTCTCCCCATTATTCAAACTAGATAAATTCATAGATACTACTCTCAAAAAGGGTTAGTGGGAGAGTTTTATAAAATGTTCACATAGATATGTGGGATGAATTAAATATGATGTTTTGTGTTAACAAAACCCCTAAATAATACTAAACATAAGTCTCATTTAGAATGTTATCATATATGATAAGATAAATCAGTACATATGTTGCTTTTTAAATATTCCTAATGTTTTTAAGAATATTAAAACGTTTCATATTAAATGAAACCTCTATTTTATCATTCATTAATGTTGGATACATAAATTCATTTATTGATATAAATTTCCTTAAGTGAAATGATAATTGACCTCTCAAAGTATAACTTTGAGTTTATCCCTTACAAAAGTTCATCATTGAGTATTATATGTCATAATAAAATTTCAAGGTTATCATGAGTAGGATTCTTGTTTAGAGACGTAGAATATACTCATGAGGCACAAAACGTGGAATAATATTCATTGTGTGCATTGGAAGGACCACTAGGTATACGACCTGGAGTGTCATACTGGTGTATTTGGTATACTAGTGGTGGAAAGATCTTATTTGAATCCCATTACATGATTTTGGTTAGAGACCTAGCATGACAACATTTGTACTTTAATACCATACATACACAATTCAACATATTTCATTAGCTATTACGATAGTTGTAGGGTCTGTTTCTGATCCTGTCATCAGTTAGAAAATAACCAATATGATATTTGTACTCTTGGGTGATGAGTATAACATTTGGGACCTCAATTTAGATTAACATTGGGAGTGTGAAACCATATATTGATATTACTTATGTTAATATGAATAATGGACATGTGATGTTCTTATATATAAGGATGAATGACATGTGATTTATTCATCGTTGATATCAGTCTATAATCAAAGAGTCAAGAAAAGAGGAGTTGGATATTAGATATTGACATGCTTTGTATCCCAAGGTCACTTGATGTCTTAAAAAAGGGTAAAATATGAGAATTCAAATTTTTATATGATATGGGCTCATGGAAACAGTTACAAAGATATGTGTATTTGATAGAGATCATGCCAGCTCCCTTTATAGATTGAGAAACATGGAAATTTTTCTAAAGGTTGGTCTTTGGTTACATATATAGATATGAAGAGTCATATTTGTTTTCAATTATATCAAGGCCTGTGGTGCCACCATTTTTGGTTTATATAATCGACATTGAGTGAGACACATAGAGATACTCTAAATGTGTTTTAGATTTATCCCAAAAGGGTTTTGTATAGTTATTCCAAAGGTATCACATATTATGTAATACAAGGGGAAGTTAACAATGGATTTCCAAAAGTGTTTTAAAAGATATCCAAAAGGTTTTTCAGAAATGTTTTGTCAATTTATTACATATGATACAATATAAGGTGAAATTGAAAAAATATTTTTTGGATTTAGTGAATGTGGGAGATTGAAAATGATATGTCTTAAATTCATATATATATATAAATATATATATTTCATATGAATTATGATTATCTTGTAAATAAGGTTATATTATTTTATGAAATATGTGATTTCCAGAAAATGATATCTTTTTTCATTTTGTGTTTCTCCCATATATAATATCATTCGAGAAACCCTTTCATAAGATGAAATGGAAAAAAGATATAGCTTTCATATGATAAATACATTTATTGTCCAAAACATTCAATCATGTGTTATGAATTCCTGATTATGTGCTATAGAAATAAGGTTTTCCTTATTGTTTTATAAACCATTGTCATGCGATGGTAGGTGATGTGAGATAGATTGAGATCATCAAGGTAGGAAAAAACTCCATGAGTCCCATATCTCTCTCCATATTCCATATTTTAATATAAGATGCTAGCATATCATGAATGAAATGATGGATCCCTCCTGTGTGATTAAAAATTTAGTTTATCCCATGGATACATTATGGTGGTAGGAATTTTTTGTTTTCCACTTTGTGAACTCTCTCAAGAAAATTCAATGGAGATCATGAATGATGTCACATATTCTTGGTGTAAGGTACACCAAACATACAAAATCTATTAATTTCTATTTTATCACAAGTTTCATATTATTTGTCATGGATATCCTCATAAAAGGTTTTAAATTGATTCTTCAATATTTATTAATTTTTATTATACTCTTACAACACCCTTTAAATATATGCTTTAATCTGTGCCAAAATATACACTGTATAAACACTTTATACACACTAATTAAACTCATGTTGATAAAACCATGTCTATTTTAATCAGTTGTAATCTTGTACTAATAAATGTGTTATTTAAGAAAAAAAATGAGTTACCAGAAAACATAGTAATTAGAAAGAGACATATGAATAGATTAAATTAAATGAAGAACATAGTGTTGATAGAGAATATTGAGTAAACTAAGAACATACATTCTAGATGAATAAAATAGAGTAGATGATCTTAAACAACCGTAATTAATGTTGATTAAATTTTAATTTTAAATTTTCAAAAAAAATCTATAAAATATGTTATACACCTCATATTATTGATCAAAGTTGTCACAACACATTTTTGGATATTTGTTTTCATAATAGTAATTCACAATCCCTAATATAGAAACTACCTTTATCAATACTAAAAAAGGAATTTCACATTACTAAAAATAACATACATGCAAAGTTCTATTAAATTCATGCGGCCATTATCAGTTCTAGAAAAATAGCATATAAAGGAATCTGTTATGAACACTAAAAGAAATAAAAAAAGGGGGGGGGGGCTTTAATAGTGATTCTTTTATAACTCATAAGGGGTCCCTTTATCAGAATTATCACGACCCATCCCACAGAGCCCGTGCCGTGACTACCCCAAGACCACCTTCCATAGGCCATGGCATGTCAACTAGAACCATAAAGGCATATCCCTAAACAAGAAAGGTATTTCCTGTAAGACTGCAAAAACACAGACCAAGAACACAACAAGATGTAACCACGTAGTTGTAATGCCATAGTAAAAGTGTGTACTGAAAGTAAAGGGGCCAAAATACATGCCCAACTAAGAGATAAAATAAAACAAAAAATAGAAAACTGCTCATGAGATCGTCTTCCACAGATCCTACCAGAAATGGTAGGTACATCTCATCTCCACAGCTCTTTACGTCAACTAATCACCCTATGTACCGCCTAGTCCAGGATCCTATTGACTCAGTCGACCTGCTCATCATCTGCACAAGACACAACAAGGTGTGGGTGAAGCTCATGTAGGGGTGAGTGTAACAATACCACGTAGGGACCTTGAGACCCCTGAAGGACTCTTAGAATTCCACAAAGGAAAACCACAAGAATGATCTCAATCATAAAGGACGAGTCAAAATAATCACCTCAAACTAGGAGTGACATAAGAAAAGAAGTTTAGATGATTAGTCGTACACATAGATCATCTTATTCTTTCAAAGGTTCTACTACTGATCAACACAGGATCACTCAGTGATGATCCATACAGGATCGCTAGGTGCTGATACACACATGATCCCTAGGTTCTGATCCACACTGGATCGCTAGGCGATGATCCACACAGGGTGGCTAGATGGTGATCCACACAAGACCTCTAGGTGATTATCCACACAGGATCTCTATGTTCTGATCCACACAGGATCTCTATTCATTCTTCACATCCCAGCGAGCCACTAGATTCTCATACACTGTACGCTTGATTCTTGGAGGATCCGCTCCTCAATCCGTCGGGCGTACTAAAATGACTCAAAGTTGCATGAAGAATTAACCTAATGATCCTTCATGTCATAAGGGTTCCAATGCAATAGATATCGCTTCAATAGGACACCCGGACTGAGAGTTATAGGAATTTTTGTGTCGAGGTCTCTATTTGAATTGGGTACTATCCAACCAGGCCATCCTCGAAATGTATCCAAAAATCCGGTGGAGTATTTCAAAAGGACTATCTCGTTACAAGGATTCTACCACCATTGGAGGTTCGTCAAATAGACATCTTGTTTATGAGATATGACATTTTAAGTATATCTGGGATGAAATGGGTCTGGTTCTGGTCCAACTGGGTTAGATCGACCCAACCTAGACTGAACCAAACTGGCTGGGTCACTGCGGAGTCAGCCCGTCGGGTGGTCCGGCCTGATGGCTGGCACGATCTTCCAGCCAGGAGACTCACGCGGAGGGGGTTTCTCCCCCCTTACCGAATGGATTAAAAGCCGTTCGACTTTTTCATAACTGGCAGTGCCATGTGGCGCTGCATTGTCTGTTAGCAGGACCTGCGGTACACATGTCCCTTCACCTTTATCGGGGCTTCAAAGCTGCAACACCCTCCCTGTGGCACGCGACGTCATGCCCCCTTCAACCTATGTGGCTAGCTGAGAGCCGGTCGCCCTACTGTCTCCATGACTCAATGTTGCTTCTCTCTTTCACGGTGCGCGATGGTGCACAACCCTTGCCTCTGCGGCCAACCAATGTTGGCCGACGCCATCACCCATCGGGGCCACCATGCCAGCAGACCTTCCTAGGGCCACCAGGTGAGCTCTGATGGTCCATTTTTCCTTTTGAATGCGTCTATGGGCTTCCCGGGTTACTACCCTCACTGTGTGAATCTTATATTCAAGTTTCCATCGATTTCAAACTTTTACCATGAAGAAAGTGACAAATATCAAAGTGGCAGAGGGTCCGGGCATTGGTTTTTTGGATCACGCCCTCCGCATTAGCATAATATCAGGAGAGTATTAAACAATTCATCAAAAAGATAAATTTAATCCGTTCAGAACTTCTGCGATCCATTATGATTTAGGAAATCAACAAAGAAATAATTATTATGAATTTATAAATAAACAACCCCTACCTCGTAATTTGTGGTAACATCTCAGTTGTGGCAGAAGAAGATTCTTCATTCGATGAAGCCATTGACGTTCGTCGATCCCGGATCGTTGCCATCTGAGCTTTCGTTCTTTGTTGGTGGAAGATGATGCGGTACTTTTCCAGAGGTTCCTCACAACCATCTTACAAACCCCAACCCTAGCCACAATTAACGAGAGGGGGGAAGAAGGTTTCACAACGAGAGATTAATGGGGTTAATTAATGAATGAACCCATTAATCTCTCACTGGAGTGGTTACAAACTGAAGAGTCAAGAAATTAAATGGATTGAAAACAAATCGGTACCACCACCGAAGCTGAATAAGATGTAAGAAAAAATAAATTAACAATTTTTATGTTATTTTATTATTTATTTAATAGTCGCAAAAACTAAATTTTTCCCCTGGCCTACTGTGGTCTATGTTCAGATTCCCTTAAGAGAATCCTAGCAATGTGAGTTCAATGGTTCCCACAAATTTCAATTACGAGAACCAGTTCAAATGTTATTTACCTTCACTATCACATTTATTAAACATAACTTAAAAAAGTTCAAAATTCTGTTCTGGGCACACCAGGCATCGGAATCAAGTGCCGTCAATTTTCGCATACTCATAATAATCTCAAATAATTTTAAAAACATTATATGTAATTTCATGGTGTTTACATTCTCTCCACCTTAGGTAATTTCTTCCCTGAAAGATATAAGAAAACTAGGGGAAAATGGGTATACTGAGCACCTATCTGAGCCTTTATCTCTAATGTGCTCTCTTGGAGGTTCTTGTGCTGCCAAAAAACTCGGACCAGAGGGATCGACCACCCAGGAAGGACCCTCTCCTGTCGATCCTTTATCTCTACTGAGAAATCCACAAACGTCACCCCATCGTCGATGTCTATCTACCCCGAATCAAAAACGTGTGATGGATCATGCACATACCTCCAAAGTTGTGACACATGGAAAAAATTATGCACCCGGTGTATTTGTGTGAGAAGAGCTAGACAGTACGCCACCTCGCCTAATTTGTGGAGGATCTGGAAAGGTCCGATGAACCTCATAGATCACTTCCCACCCTAGACAAACCACCGTAATTCTCATCGCGATGAGACCCGTAAGAAGACATGGTATTTTTCCTCAAACTCCAAGGGTCTTCATCTCTTGTTGGCATTAAACCTGTGCAGTCTTCATCCACTCCTAGTTAATCTGCACCTCCTTTATGTATCATGTTACAACTCTTGACCTATAAGTGAAAACTCTCCTGAGTATTTCCAGCATAGAGTTGATTTGTAACATTTCTCATAAAGGTCCTCAAATAGTGCCATGGCAATGGTGTAGTGATAACTATTTTTTAATGAGAACACCACTTGTGATAGGTGGTCCTCCCATATACAGCTAAAATCAAGGACACAAGAACGAAGCATGTATTCCAGTGTCTATATGGTCCTCTCCTTCTGACCATCTGTCTGAGGGTGACATGTGGTGCTCAAGCGTAGCTGAGTCCCGAACGCCTCCAGAAACCCCTTCCAAAAGCGGGATGTAAAACATTTATGATGACATGAGTCAATCGTTGATGGAACCCCATGAATCCGTATAATCTCTTACATGTAAAGGTGTACCAAGATCTCTACAGGTCTAGGATATCTGATGGGTATGAAGTGGCCCGACTTTGTGAGTCGGTCAACGATCACCCAGATAGAATTTTGGCCCCTGGATGTACGTGGTAGCCCCATCAAGAAGTACATGGATATACCATCCCACTTCCACTTTGGTACCTCAAGTGGATGAGCTTATCCTCCTGGTACCTAATGATCTTCCTTCACTTGTTAACTAGTGAGGAATCATGATATGAACTCCACCACTGATTTCTTCATCACTGACCACCAATACCAACATCATAGATTCTAGTACATCTTTACCACTCTAGGATGTACCACCAAATGAGATGTATGAAACTCCCTCGACACCTCCACCCATAGTGTCACTGGTACTATAGCGCATCCTCTAAAGAGGATGATGTGCTCCCCACCTTCAGAAAATCCATTGGGAGCCTGTTCTGAGGATATTTGAGCACATCGGGCCTCATAGTCTACATCCCCAAGTTGTGCCTCTTGGATTCTTTGAAAGAGTGGAGGAGTATCTATCATGTAATGGAGGTACAATTCTCTATCTCAATCCACAAAGGATGTCTGTAATGTGGCTAGCTATTCTGTCACCTCACTTAACAAGAGTAGACCAGACCTCCAGTTGAGTACGTTGGCTACTACGTTCCCCTTCACAGAAGTATAGACTACCTCTAATTCATAGTCTTGGAGGAACTCTATCCATTGTTGTTGTCTCAGGTTCAGGTCAATATTTGAGAAGATATAACTAAGTCTCTTGTAATCAGATTAGACTATAAAAATTTCACCCATCAAGTAGTTCCACCACATCTTTAGCGCAAGCACCACTACTTCTAACTCCAGATCATGGTTAGCATAGTTCTGCTCGTGCTGTCTCAGCTGCCGTGAACCTTAGGTGATCACTGCTCGCTCCTGCATCCAAAAAAAAAACCTATTACATTCCCTGATCTTCCGTAGTAGACTACATACCAAACACCCTCTTCTAGTATCCTCATGATGGGGGAACTCGTCAGCCTCTACCTCAGCTCCTGAAAACTCTCCAGGAATCTCTCCATCAACACAAAGGGTTGTCCCTTCTTTTTTAAAGATAAAATTGTGTAACAACTCTGTAAAAGTTAGGTACAAATCTCTAGTAGTACCCATCCAATCCCAGGAAACTCTGCACCTCGGTGACACTCCCGGGTGGCTCCCAAGCAAGCACTAACTCTATCTTCACCAGATCCACTACAAATTTAGCCTCCGAGATAACGTGTCTTATGATGTGGAATTCCCATATCCAGAATTGGCACTTAGAGAAACTTCCATAAATATGGTTCTCTCAGAGTGTATCTAAAAAAATCTGTAGTTTCATGGTGTGCTCCTCCTCAGATACCGAGTATATCAAGATGTATTAAATGAAGACTACCAAGAAGCGATCGAGGTAAGGATGGAAGATCCTATTCATGCATCCCATGAACACTACCAAAGCATTGGTCACACCGAAGGGTGTCACCAAAACTCATAATAGCCATACTGATGTCTGAAGGACATGTTCAATAGGCCTTCATCTCATACCCTTAACTGATGATAGCCTGATTTGAGGTTTATCTTTGAAAAACACTGTGCTCCCTTCAGCTGGTTGAAAAGATCACAAATATTTGGGAGTTGATACTTGTTGATTATAGTCACCTCGTTTAGGCATTGATAGTCAACACAAAGCCTCAGACTCCCATCTGCCTTCTTGGAAAACAAAATCAGGGTTGCCCATGGAGAAAACTAGGCCATATAAATCCCTTTTTCTGCATGTCCTCCAACTGTACTCACAACTCACAAATCTCTACGGGGGACATCTGATATGCTAGTGTAGATATCAGAGTCTTCCTGTGGTACAAGTCGATATAGAATTCTACCTCTCTTTGAGGAGGTAGTCCTAGAACATCATCAGGAAAGAAATCAGCATAATAATCCACCACTACATGATAATTCATACTTCTCTTGTCAACAACTCTGAGGGTAAGGCTAGACAACTGATAAGTGATCAGTGGAACCCTCCTTTGAGAGAGTCCATCATATGTTGAAAAAGTTTCCTTCTCACTGATGAAAGAAAACCTGATCACATCCTCATAGACACACCGCACATTGGTCTTAAAAAGTATATCTAAGCATGGAATACTGATATACATCCCATACCCAAGATGTCATCATAAGGCCTTGACACTGCTTCTAGGAGATCCCAGCTGAAGCTCTCACCTCCTAGAGTGATCTCTCACTATCTGCACCAGTGGGTAATCATTGAATCATCAACCTTAATACTCTTTAATCGTAAGAATTGAGCCAACGACTCCATCAGAATCTCTATGCTCTGAACGAGTGTTGTGGAAATAAAACAGTGACTGGTACCTGTGTCTATAAGAATTACAGATAGGGTGAAATAGACACAGATCGTACCTCTAATCATCTTTTGAGTTCCGTGGTCATAGACTTCTACTGCCTGAAGCTGAGCTCGCCTTAGTCCACCTACTCCCTGTAGTCAGGGTGGACCACTTGGGGGTGGTGGGGGAAGAACCTCAAACCATCGCCCACCCCCTTCTTCACGACCTACTCCTCTGCCACGTCCACCACCATAAGGCCCCCCTCACTCGAACCTCAACCACTACCTCAGCGGTACCTCAGTTATCTAATGATCATCTATGACTGAAGTCGGATATTCATGAGCCATGTGTTCTTACATGACGCAAGAGTAATAGGATTTGGTCCTCAGAATACATCCTCTGCCTTGCGATCTCTACACCTCCGATCCTGCATCCTTGGGTCGTCCACCAAAAGGTCTGACCCACTTGGACCTTTCAATGATCTTCCAACCACCTACTATAGATGAATCGACTAACTATCATCTGGTGGTGGATCTCACCGTCAGTTTCTAATCAGCTAAGAAGCTATCCACCAATAATGCTTGCTCGAACACTCCAACCTGCGTCAGAATATTGAGTGATATCATCAACACATTGATCTCCCATGAGATACCCTGCTCAAAGGTCTAGGCCCCGATGAAAGGTTATCGTACAATGTCGGTGGAGTAGTGTGAGTGGTTAGTGAATCTCTAAAAGTATTGGGCCCCTGATAGGCTGCCCTACTGTAATTGAAACAGCTCCTGGATATGCACTGAATGCAATGTTACTGGTACGAACTCCGCCCAAAAGAGCGTCTTGAAGTCCAACTTGGAAAGTGTCACCTCCTCAGGCATCTGGAGCATCCAACTCCACTATCTCCCTACTGTTCCCTGGAATATGCTAGAAGCTAGAATCACCATCTAATCTGATAGCGTCTCAACTAAATGAAAAACCCGTGCCACAACCTCTAGCCAACCCTCAGCTGCCTGGGGATCTATCTCGCCTCGAAACCTTAGAGGCCTATGTCTCTGCAACTCGTGTAACATGCTCAGTTGGCGTGAATGATCTTCTAGTGGGGCTAGTGGAAACCACTACCCTCAGAGTTCTGGGGCTGCTGGTACACCACCTGAAGGTTTGAACACAATAAGAGGGCCATGCGCCAAAGCCTCATCACTTGGTGGTCCATAACCATGTACTCTTTCTGGAATCATGGCTATCTGTCGATGTAGCGACATCCTGAAAATAAATAGGAGAAAAATAGTCTAAAATTTATACCAATTGAGATGAATCTATTGATATAAAAAGTCAAACATTTCCAAAACAGACACAATCAGTGTTTTCGTGTACCGAGTCATAAATCAAAATTCAGGGTCCTGGTGTATGGATACGTTGGCCGCCACACCAACACTGTACTCCATGAACTGAAAACCACACTCAAAACACATAACACTATTTCTCAATTAGAAATATTAGAGTCCTAGTTATTTGGTAGAATTGACTCCTCTGATACCACTATGTTATAACTCATCCCCTGGGGCCCGTGTCGTGGCTACCCCATGCCCTCCTTCCATAGGCCAGGGGTTAGCGTCTAGCACCAGAAAATAGTATACATAAAACCAGAAGGCATTTCCTTTAAACTTGAAAACAAACATACCAAGAACACAACAAGATGCAATCAAAGAGTATTACTGCAATTGTAAAATTGTGTACTTAACGTAAAGAGGCCGAAATACAAACCCAACTAAGAGATACAATACAACAGAAAATAGAAAAAATCTCATGAGATCATCCGCCATGGATCCTACCTGAAGGGTAGTTCAGATCGTCTCCATAGCTTTACACATCAAATATTCACCCCATTTACTGCCTTTTCCTGGCACCTTATAGAGTCAGCTGAGCTGCTCTTCGTCTGAATAAGACACAACAAGGTGCAAGAAAAGGCCGTGTAGGGGTGAGTATAACAATACCCAGTAGGGACCCCGAGACCCTTGAAGGTCTCTTAGAATTCCACAAAATAAAACCACATGCATGATCTCAATCACAAAGAACAAGGAAAAAGATTCATCTCAAACTAGGTATATTTTTTGTACATAAGTATTGACGATTAGTCATAAAACTAGATCATCTTATATATCAAGGGTTCTATTGTTGATCCACATAATATCTCTCGGTGCTGATCCACATAGGACCGATAGGTGCGGATCCACATAGGATCTCTAGGTGCTGATCCACACAGGATCTCTAGGTCCTCTTCCACACGTGATAATTTGGTGGTAATCCAATCACGATCCATAGGTGGTGATCCACATAGAATCACTATTCATTCAACATGTCTCATCCAACCACTGGATTCCAGTTCATAGTACGCTTGATTCTGGGAGGATCTTATCCTCAATCCATCCATTGTACATAAACCGAAATTAATTTCACTAAATATTTATCCTAATGATCTATCATGTCATAAGGGTTCCAACGCAATAGACAACATGTCAATCAGATGCCAGGTCTGAGAGTTATAGACATTTTAGTGTCGAGGGCCAGATTGGATTTGGGTACGATCAAACCCAGCCATACTCCAACTTTCTCCAAAACACAAGTTGAGTATCTCAAAAGTACCATCTCTTTTCAAGGAATCTAGCACCGCATAAAGTTTTTCAAATGAACATCTGGTTTATGATATATGACCTTTAAACATATCTTAGTTGAAATGGGTGTGGGTCTGGTCCGACACTATTCAGGAAGACCCAACCCAGTCAGGGTCCCACCCGGGTCAGACCCGGCCCGGCCTGAAAGGGTAGGGCCACAGACCGGCCTGACCCGAACTGGATGGGCCATGGCTAGTTCGGCCCGCAAGGCCACAGACTGACCTGACCCGCCTCGGCTGGGCGTGGCCCACCGGGCGGTCTGACCCGATGGTTGGCGTGGTCCGCCAGCTGGGCAACCCGCTTGGAGGGGGTCGCTCTCCCCCTTCCTGAATGGCTAAAATATTTTTGGCTTTTTTATAACCAGTGTCTCCGCCTTGGCTGTTTGTGGGACCCAGGGGGTGCGGTTCCCTTCGCATATGTCATGGATTCGATGCCGCGACCACCTCCCCTCTGCGCTCGATGGTGAACCGCCTTCCGCCTATGTAGTTGGTCGAGAGCCGGCCACCCTTCTTCTGTCGCGGCTCGATGCCGTAGATCCATTTTGCGGTACATGAAGATGCACCACCTACTGCCTCTGTGGTTGGATAATGCTGTCCACCACAGTCGCCTGCCGGCACCGGTCGCTGGTGCCACTGCACCTTCGAATCTTCTGCGATCCATCCGGTGAGCTCAGGTGGTCCATCATCCCTTCTGAACGCGCCTACAGGCCTCTCGGGTTACTTTTATCACTACGTGGCTCCCAGATTCGAATTTCCTTCGATTTAAAACTTCTCCCACAAAGAACGCAACAAATAAAAAAGTGACGGAGGGTCTGGGCCTTGTTTGTTTGGCCCACGCCCTCCATGTTATCATCATATCAAGTGAGTATTAAAGAATTCATCATTATGATAAATTTCATCCATTCATAACTTCTGCGATTCATCATGCGTCAAGAACGTGACAAATAAACAATTATAATAAATTTAGAAATAAAAAAACCCCACCTCGTAATTGGTGGTGGCATCACGGTTGTGGTAGAAGAAAATTCCTCATTGGATGAACCCGTCAACATTCATCAGTCCTGAATCATTTCCGTCCAATCTTTCATTCTTTTTCGGTGGAAGATGGAACGATACTTCGCTAGAGGTTCCTCATAGTCATCTCACAAACCATAACACGAGCATCAATTAAATAAATGGGGAAAATAGGTTGCACAATGAGAGATTAATGGGGTTCATTAATGAATGAACCCATTAATCTTTCAAAGGAGTGGTTACATACCAAAAATTCAAGTCATTAAATGGATTGACAACCAATCAGTCCCACCATTTCCGCTCAGGAGAAGGTAATAAAAAATAAAATAACAATTTTTATGTTATTTTATTATTTATTTAAAATATGAAAAAACCAACTTTTTTCACACGACCTACTGCGGTCAATGTTATGCTTCCCTTAAAAGAATGTCGGAACTACGTGTTTAAAGATGCCCTCAAATTTTAATCCTATTCACTTTTTCAAAAGTTAGAAAATGCCTCCCGCATGTTTACTAAACTTACCATAAAAAAGTTCCAAATTCTATTCTGGGCACACTGGGCCTCAAAATCAAGTGCCGTTAATTTTCACAGACTCGTAATAATCCCAAATAATTTAAAAAACATCTTTATGGAATTTCCGGGTCTTTACAAGAGATTTTTTAGAAATGATAAACGTGTCCTTTATTAGTGGTTTTGTTATCAGTAATAAAGTCCATAAAAGCTGCTACGAAGCTATATCCCTATATTAGCCCTATAATAGAAAACTTGATAAGAAAACATAAAATGATTGTAATAAAAATATAAATAAAATCATATTACAATAGAAATCTTACATTGCATCATCATTTCATTTCAAAATTTACATACAAAGTAGTTGTATTAATGCAATATTTTTAATTAATCAAAAAGATTAAAACCCAATATACAAAAACAAAACTCAAATAAAATAATTTTTCCAATGATAAAACTATATACAATAGCATTTACATATAACAAAACCAATGTTGATTTTAGTAACATTACAGAAAAAATAATCAAATCATAATTTAAATGATATATAATCCACATAAGATAATTTCTATTGTTAATTGCAAAATATTTTAATGATATTATGAGTTATACTATTAAATATTTTATTAATGGTCAAATTTTTAATTATATATTTATTATAAAATATATTTATAATTAATAATTATATTATGAATTAATAATTATATTATCATATAATAATCTATATAAATAATATTATTAATTACAGAATATATTAATGACATTATGAGTTATTGATTATCTTAATGTAACAAACATGACCATATTTGCCCAGAGTTAGTAGTTATTTTATTACAATCGTATAGATACAAGAGATCACATCACCAAGGATTTATTAGTTTAGTAGTCTTGAAGCACTAGATATATACATGGTTCACTAATTACATTGGTAATTAGACATAAAACATAAAGAAGGAAAATAATATGCTTCCTTGGCACTTATTCAATGATTTCATCTTCAAAACCTAGGAAAAGAAAAAATGAAGGGGTGGGATTAAATGATCAGTAAGGGTTACATGAATCAATAATAAGTGAAGCCCAGTCAATAAGGAATCATCAATGTAGAAAGGTAAATAAATAAAAAACACATGCCATCAATAAACTGAGAATGAAATTGCAGCCATATATTTTATCATGGAGAAATTTTCATGGAATGTAACAACTAAATAATAAATGAAGAAAATTATTATTTATTATATGTCACGTATCTAAAAAATGAACCAGTATACCATCAAGGCAGTTTATGTCTATGGGTAGAAACATATCTGAATCTTCTTAGAAACAAACAAGAAGGGTTTGTCTCCAACAATTTTGTCTCACGAGACATATCGATGCCTCGAGGGGATATATAATGTTGGGACCCACCCATCACTAAAATGACAAATAATTAATCATTAATAGATTTAATTCATGAAAAATATGACATATCAAAATATCTGTATTTTTTATAAGACACATACTTATCAATATTTCCCTAGGTAAATCAACATTCAAAATAAACACATTATGTAAAAATGGAATACAACTTAGAAAATAATTATATCCATTATAAAAGAAATATCGATATTTTAGTTTAATATAATATAATAATTAAATTGACATAGAAGGGGAATTATATACACCACATAAAAATTATTTGGTTCATAATACCGAGTATGTCTCAATGAAATGGAAATTGGGAGATGTCCCTTACCTTATGTGTGAAATCATTTTGAACTTTTACTTATTATCTGGGATAATAAAATTATATTCATTAATTACATAATTAAGAAACTTTTTTACATTCATTTAATTTATTATAATGTATGTAATTTCATTTATGTTATTTTTGATGAGTTATAAGATTAAATGTTTTCGTTATGGGAGTGTTTATTTTCTTGGGTTTTCATGATCTGTTTGCTTGTATTTAAGAATGGAAGTTCATGTAAAATGGTAATAGTTATCCATAATTAAAATTATATGTTCATTAAATTATATAATATAAAATTTTGTTATATAATATTATAATGACTCATTAGACAAAACAATTATGCAAATGATTCAGTTTATTTTGGTGGTTTTTAAGACCATCATGAACATATATCATTTTATTTAATACCATTTTTTTATATTGGTTATAAAACATTATAACAATTATAATAGGTATAATAAAATCTTACTTAAACATAATAATGGTTTTATGACCAGCCTAGAATTTGGTAATGGAAAATTAAAAGACATCTGTCACGACCCGTCCTCGGGGCCCGTGCCGTGACTACCCCAAGCCCGCCTTCCATAGGCCAGGGGCTGGCGACCAGCACCAAAGGCGTAAATTCCGATAACTAGAAAGACATTTCCTTTATAAAAGTAAACAAAAAACCACAGAGTACAAGCGGAAGTAAAACACTAAGTACAAGAGAAGTGCTAAAAGGTAAATGGGCCAGAATACAAACTCAAACGAAAGTACAACTATAGCTGAACAAAGTACAACAGAAAAAGACAACAGCTGGAAGGATGGAAGTGGCTCCTGGGTTATCCTCCTTGGATCCTACCTTAAGGGTAGGTATAGATGGCGCAACTCCTGGATCATCCACCACGGATCCTACCTGAAGGGTAGGTACAGATAGCCTCCACAACGCTCTCACCCGTCAACCTCCTCCGAGTGTCGTCTTGCCCTGAAGTTCACCTCCGGATACTGAATCTTCTTGTAGTCCACCTCCGGGTACTGACTCGTTGTGTAGTCCACCTCCGGGCACCATCCAGTCCTCGAACACTCGGCCTCCGTCAGCACTGTCCGTCGTCTGCAACCAACACAACGAGGTGCGGGAAAAGCCCGTGCAGGGGTGAGTATAACGATACTCAGTAGGGACCCCGAGACCCTCAAGGTCTCACTAAAACCAACATGGATAACCACAAAGAAGATCTCAACAGATAACCTCTACTTAGGTATACTCCCATGCATATACCTAAGTTATCAAGTAACCCATCTCAATCATGAGGAAAAACAAGGATTATGAAATCAACGGATAACCACTACCCAGGTATATGCCCATACATATACCTAAGTTATCAATTAACCCATATCAATCATGAGGAAATGAAAAGGTCATAGACTCAGTTCAAACCAAGATTTTCATTATCGAAATCGTAACTGCTGAAGAGCCCCATCTCTGGAGTGTACAGTGGTCCTGTCACGACTTCGAGGTACTATTCACTAACCTAAGACTGCTGAGGTACTCCTCCTGTCGAGTACTCTGGGCCTGCTGCTACAACCAAGTGCTTCCCACCATGGGTCTGCCGCTACAACCTAGCGCTCCCCCTCATAGCCTCAAGAGGTACTCCTTCTGTTGAGTACCGCGGGTCTGCCGCTACAACCAAGCGCTCCTCCGCCATGGGTCTGCCGCTACAACCAAGCTCTCCCCCTCTTAGCCTCCATAGGTACTCCTTTTGTTGAGTACCGCGGGTCTGCCGCTACAACCAAGCACTCCTCCACCGTGGGTCTGCCGCTACAACCAAGCGCTCCCCACTGGGCTATCCGAAAGACACCGACTCGATCGGTCAAGTAGTCGTCAGGTCTCATCTAGATACACGGTCTCCGTATTCCGCATGCTCCTCTCCAGGAGGGTCTGCTCCACGAGCTTCTGGTCGATACTACAAGTATCACAAGGTTCCATGAAGAAGTATCTCAATGGACCGCCTCGTCACAGGGGTCTCAACACAACAGACGACGCGTCAATCGAACGCCCGGTCTATGAGTTACTAGCCTTTTCGTCCCCAGGGCCTGGTTGGTTTCGTGTGCGAACCAACCCGGCCGTAACTCAACTGTACCCCGAACTCTCATAGGGTATACACATAGGGACCATTTCTCAATGTGATCAGCAACACCGCTGACGGTTCGTCAAACGGACGTCTGGTCTGAAAGATATCATCTTTTCCGTTCCAGGGGCTCGGTTGGATTTCAGGTGCAATCCAACCCGGCCATTATCCAACTGCAACCAAAACTCGGATGAAGTATGCCAAAAGTTCCGTCTCCCCAAGAGGAATTTAACGAGATAGATGACGCGTCAATCGAACGCCTGGTCTGTGAGTTATTGTCTTTTTCGTTCCAGGGGCCCAGTTGGTTTCGTGAGCGAACCAACCCGACCGCACTCCGACGGCATCCAAACCTCGAGCGGAGTAAGCCAAAAGATCCGTCTCACTTAGAGGAATTAAAAAAAGTCAATGGTACATCAATCGGACTTCCGAGGCTCAAGATATGAGCGTTTCCGCTCTGAGGGCCCGGTTGGTTTCGTGTACGAACCAACCTGGCCGAACCCAAAGTATTCCGAAACCTTGAGTGTGATATACCTAAATGACCGTCTTGATCCAAGGATTGCATCACCACTGGCGGCGCATTGTTCGGAGGCCCGTAGATCAAGTTATGAGCAAAAGACCAAAAAGGTCTGGAAACGGGGGGTCTGGGCTCGGACCGACCAGACCCCCCTGGGTCGGCCCTAACCGGGTTGACCCGACCCGGGTCCGGTCCGACCAGGCCTGGCCCGGCCAGAGTGGCCCAGCCCAGCCTCGGCGTGACCCGGCCCACAACGGTGGGTCGGCTCGGCTCGGCTCGGCCGAGCGGCCGAATGAGGAAACCGCGGGGCGTGCTGCCCCCGCGGAAAGAGGAGTCGCGGCCCCGCGTGGGGCCGCGCTTGGTCAGCAGACGTGGCAAAGTCGTGTCCCGTGTCTCGCCAGACCCGCGTGGTCGCAGTTCTGCTCGGCCGCCGTCGCCGCGACGGCTCCGTACGGCGGCGCGCTGGGGCGCCGCCGCCCCCTGCTGCCCGCACCGTCGGTGGAGTATGCGGGCCACCAGAGTTGCTCCTGTGGTCCGATTTCACTTCTGTCTACACCGTAGCTCATCTCGGGTCCCATCCTTCACTGCGGAATCAAAAAATCGTCTCTAAAGCACGTTTTGTTGTCGTCCGACGTTCCGCACACCAAGAAAAAAGGGCGGTGGGTTCGGACTTGTTCGTTGGTCCGCACCCACTGCGTTAGCGGTTTGAAACAACACCCCAAAATCCCAGCAATTGATGAACCACGACCCACAATAAAAATCCGCGGACCAACTTGTTAATTGGTTGGTCCGCATTCTTGCCTTGGAGGAAAACAAACATTGGTAAAATCATTTTCAAAACAACCCCTAAAGTTTTCCCGCAAACAAGAATTCCCAACCCGCAATACATTCTTCACGGATCAACTTGATGTTTAGTTGATCCGCGTTCTTTGATTTAGAAGGAAGTAACACGGGGTTCACTAAAATTCACAAAACAATTCCCTACCTCAAGCGTCATCGAGCGAGGGTTCGTCGCGGATTTTCTCGTCGTGGATGAAAGCGTCGCGGGTAGGGGATCGTCGACGTCACGTCGTCGATCTCCGAGGATCCGGCGTTTTTGTCGACCTTCGTCAGAGGGCGGCGTTCTTCGTTGGTGGCGATGCGTTCTTCGCGTTCTTCGTCGAAGAATGAAGAACTTCAAGCCTTGGATCTTTCTCCCAAAATTCTCTTGACAAGCTAACCCCCCAAACAAAATAAGTGTATCTCTTATTTTATTAACCAAGTCATAAGTTTTCATTTAATAATATTAAAACAGTTAATTCAATTGAATTAAATGCAACGCTTTAATCCCCCAAATTTAATAGGGGTGTTTAATAACTTATTAAATGCAAGAGTTGACTTGAAATTAAGAGGGGGTGCGAGTGCGTTACTTAGAGGAAAAGAAACGGTGGGGATCGTGCGGGCCCCACCTCACAAATATCTTACCAAGAGGGTATGATATTTTGGATTGCACCCTATCCGCTTCAACTCAGCTTAAGTAGCTTTAAGTGGCTTTAAGTGAAATAAAATAAAGTTGTCGCACCACTTTATTTTATTTTCTTCACTTAACCCCCAAAAATTAAAAACCACACCCGAGAAAATGCAACTCCAGAAGAGGCGTTTCTAAGCAATTATCGGCGCTGTGATTACATCGGTGCCTTCAGAATTCGGTTCCGAACCCCGGTTCAAAAGTTAGAAAAAACCCGCTCGTTCGTTCACTGAACGTACCCGAGCCAAACTTCGGAAAATGATTTCAGGCACACCGGGCCTCGGAATCAAGAGCCGTCAGAAACTGCGTTCTTGTAAAATCCCAAAGAAAATTTAGAAAAAAAAATATCCCTTGAAATTTTTGACTCCTACCTCAGGGCTTTACGTCCCCGTAAAGCTTCAACACAACTAGGGTCACAAAAGTGGTATTGAGCATGCACCTGAGCATTCCGCTCCCATGTGCTCACCTGGAGGTTCCCGTACTGCAAAAGATAGTGCACCCGAGGAATCGATCATCCTCACAGGATCCGCTCCTGTCGATCCTCGATCCCCACTGGAACCTCCGTGAAAGGCACCCCATCACCATCGTACAACTCCCCATGGTCGATGATATGCGAAGGGTCGAGAACGTACCTCCTCAGCTGAGATACGTGGAAGTCTTCATGCAACTGGTGCAACTGAGGTGGATGGGTCAAGCGGTAAACCACCTTGCCTACCCAGCTGAGGACCTAGAAAGGTCTGTTTAACCTCGAAGATAACTTGCCTTCTTGGCCACATCTCCGTAATCCTCGTCGAGGTGAGACCCATATAAGGACGAGATCATCATCCTCAAACTAAAGGGGCCTCCAATTCCTGTTAGAACTGAAACTCAAAACGACTGCTACCACAAGGTTAAGGTTGAACGACTCAAGAGTGATCGGTCTCACCCTCCTGTGCATGAGTTATCCTGTGCTGCCTGGGGTTCCCTTTTTTCTGACCAAGGAAAACCCAACCTGACATCATAGTTAAACCACAACCGTTTTGCCTAATACCATCAATTCATGGATGAACTGTGATTTCCCAGTCCATACTCAAACCAACGTCGTAAGGCCTTGACGCTGCCACCAAGAGATTCAAACCGAAAATCTCACCTCGAGGGTCTGACCACACCGTCTGCGTATGTGTGATTATCGAGTCTCCTCCCAAGGTATCTCCGGACATGAGGGTCAAGTCCATGGATTACCAGAAACCCTAGGTATGGAACAAGATTTGTGAAAGCAAGGAATGATTCATATCAACGTCCATTACTATAGCAGCTAGTAGTGGACACAGATTGTCCCTTGAATCATTTTTAGAGCCATTGGGTCACACTCCTTGACCACATGTAGCTGCACTCTTCCTCCGCCCTCCAGCTCCCTGAGCCTGGCGGGGATAACTAAGGCGGGTGGTTGTAGCATGTTAATATGTACACCACCTCATGATGCTCTCCTAGCTTTGCCTCCACGTCTGTTGCCTCGCAGACTCATCTCTCCATAAAGCTTCCTCTTATGGAAACATTTAACACACCCGAGTCTCTAAGACTGGCGCTAGTTTCCTGTTTCTACTGCACTGTGCAGTCTTCATCCGCCCCTGTATGATCTGCACCTTCTTTTCCTACGATCTGAAAGAGCTGCTAAAATTTCTCCTTTGCCGAAAATAGAAACTCGGTCTCATCCCCCTGGATGAACCACGCCCATTGCCTAATACAGTCAATCCTGACATGAAGGATGCATTCATGCCATTGATGACGTCCTAAGGCCTCAACGTAACTACCAAGAGATCCAACTGTCACTCTTGCCTCCAAGGGTCAAGTCACACTATCGGCATCAGTGTGAGGTCACTAGGACTCCTCTAGTAGGAATCTCAAAAGTGAGGGTCAAGTCAATAGTTTTAACCGGGACCACTCAGTATCAACCAAACAAAAGGACATGAAAGTAAAAATCACAAAGATAAGTGTCTTTTTATTATTGCCGCTCATAGTACAAATACACGAATACAACAGAAACATGGAACTAGAAATACAAGGGACGTATCCACTAGTTCCTCTCCTGTCCACCAGCTCCCGAAGCTCTACTGCCTTGTCCACTGCTCGGCTGTTGCTCAAGCACCCGTCGCTGCTTCTGCCTCAGTAGATCCTCCAAAGCCTGTGGATCAACTGTACGAGGAGTCGGATAGTCACGTGCCAGGTGACCCTTTCCGCCGCATTCATAACACTTCCTGCTCCTTGCACGGCTGGCTCTGGTCCTCTTGGACCTCTGCATCATCTGTCTACTGCCCGCAGATGACTCGGCTACTAATTGAAAAACATGCGGCAAAGGAAGCATCTCCATAACACGCTCGGGGTGTAGAGCTACTGGCACACACTCCACCCTGAAGAAGGTTTCGAAGTCTTCCCATGTGAAGGTCATCCCGTCTCAAAACTAGAACAAGTGGACCCACCACCTGCCTGCTGCTGCCTGTAGAAGGTTGGAAGTAAAGATCACCATGAAGTTTGCTGGTGTCCCCACTAGCCTGAAGACTCTCACCACAGCCTCCAGCCAATCCTCAGTCGCCTGCGGGTCCGTCTCTCCCCGGATCCTGGGTGGTATCTGGCGCTGGAACTCGTGCAGCGCGCTTAAGTGGCATGCATCGCCTACTACTGGGGCTTGTGGCATCAGTGGCCCAACGTATGGTAGTACCGCTGGTGCCTCAACTGCAAGAGGGACATGTACCTAAGCCTCGTCGCTCGACAGGATGTTAGCACGCACATCCCTCTGGGCTCTATCTGGTCATCCCAGAAAAGGCATCCTGAAAGAAACAACGTGACACAGTCAAACATTTATACCTGGTGAGCTGACCTGGTTTGAGCTGACATTTAAAAACTTCCGGAAACACACACGTAATCAGTGTTTTCATGAACAAAGTCAGAAATCAGTTGTCAGGGTCCTGGTGTATGGATACGTCTGCTGCCCGCACCAACACTGGACTCCCTGAACTGAAGACCACACTCGGTACTCTTAACACTATTGCTTCACAGAAAGAAAATATCAGAGTTATAAGTTCTGTGGTAGAACCGACTCCTCTGATACCAATTTGTCACGACCCATCCTCGGGGCCCGTGCGGTGACTACCCCAAGCCCGCCTTCCATAGGCCAGGGGATGGCGACTAGCACCAAAGACGTAAATCCTGATAACTGGGAAGGCATTGCCTTTATAAAAGTAAACAAAACACCACAGAGTACAAGTAGAAGTAAAACAATAAGTACAAGAGAAGTGATGAATGGTAAATGGGCCAGAATACAAACCCAAAAGAAAGTAGAACTACAGCTGAACAATGTACAAAAGAAAAAGACAACATCTGGAAGGATGGAAGCGGCTCCTAGGTCGTCCTCCTTGGATCCTACCTGAAGGGTAGGTACATATGGCGCAGCTCCTAGATCATCCACTATGAATCCTACCTGAAGGGTAGGTACAGATAGCCTCCACAATGCTCTCGCCCATCAAACTCCTCCGTGTGTCGTCTCGCCACAAGGTCCACCTCCGGATACTGACTCGTCATATAGTCTACCTCCAGGAACTGACTCGTCATGTAGTCCACCTCTGGGCACCATCCAGTCCTCGAACACTCGGCCTCCGTTAGCACTACCAGTCGTCTGTAACCAACACAACGAGGTGAGGGAAAAGCCTGTGTAGGGGTGAGTATAATGATACTCAGTAGAGACCCCTAGACCCTCAAGGTCTCACTAAAACAAAAATGGATAACCACAAAGAATATCTCAATAGATAACCTATACTTAGGTATATTCCCATGCATATACCTAAGTTATCAGGTAACCCATCTCAATCATGAGAAAAAACATGGATTATGAAATCAACAGATAACCACTACCCAGGTATATTCCCATACATATACCTAAGTTATCAAGTAACCCATATCAATCATGAGGAAACACAAATGTCATAGACTCAGCTCAAACCAGGATTTTCATTATCGAAACCATAACTGCTGAAGAGCCTCGTCTCTGGAGTGTACAGTGGTCCTGTCACGACTCCAAGGTACTGCTCACTAATCTAAGACTACTGAGGTACTCCTCCTGTCGAGTACTGTGGGCCTGCTGCTACAACCAAGAGCTTCCCACCATGGGTCTGCCGCTACAACCAAGCACTCCCCCTCATAGCCTCAAGAGGTACTCCTTCTGTTGAGTACTGCGGGTCTGCCACTACAACCAAGAGCTCCTCCGCCATGGGTCTTCCGCTACAACCAAGTGCTCCCCCTCATAGCCTCCAGAGGTACTCCTTCTGTTGAGTACCACGGGTCTGCCACTACAACCAAGCGCTCCTCCGCCGTGGGTCTTCTGCTACAACCAAGGGCTCCCCACTGGGCTATCCGAAACACACCGAGTCGATCGGTCAAGCAGTCGTCAGGTCTCAGCCGGCTACATGGTCTCCGTATTCCGCACGCTCGTCTCTGGGAGGGTCCGCACCACGATCTGCTGGTCGACACTACAAGTATCACAAGGTTCCAGGAATAAGTATCTCAAAGGACCGCCTCGTCATAGGGGTCTCAACACAACAGACGGCGTGCCAATCGGACGCTCGGTCTGTGAGTTACTAGCCTTTTCATCCCCGGGGCCTGGTTGGTTTCGTGTGCGAACCAACCCAGCCGTAACTCAAATGTACCCCGAACTCTCAAAGGGTATACACATAGGGACTGTTTCTCAACGTGATCACCAACACCACTGATGGTTTGTCAAACGAACATCTGGTCTGAAAGATATCAGCTTTTCCGTTCCAGGGGCCCGGTTGGATTTTGGGTGCAATCCAACCCGGCCACTATCCAACTGCAACCAAACCTCGGGCGAAGTATGCCAAAAGTTCCGTCTCCCCAAGAGGAATTTAACGACACAGATAGCGTGTCAATCGGACGCCCGGTCTATGAGTTATTGGCTTTTTCGTTCTAGGGGCCCGGTTGGTTTCGTGAGCGAACCAACCCGACCGCACTCCAACGGCATCCAAACCTCGAGCGGAGTAATCCAAAATATCCGTCTCACTTAGAGGAATTCAACAAAGTCAATGACATGTCAATCGGACGTCTGAGACTCAAGATATGAGCGTTTCTGCTCTGAGGGCCTGGTTGGTTTCGTGTACGAACCCACCCGACCGAATCCAAAGTATTCTGAAACCTTGAATGTGATATACCGAAACGACCATCTCGATCCAAGGATCGCATCGCCGCTGGCGGCGCGTCGTTCGGAGGCCCGTAGCTCACATTATGAGAAAAAGACCAAAAAGGTCCGGAAACGGGGGGTCTGGGCCCGGACCGACCCGGCCTGACCCCCCTGGGTCGACCCAACCCGGGTCCGGTCCGACCCGGCCCGGCCCGGCCTTGGCGCGACCCGGCCCGCACCGGCGGGTCGGCTCAGCTCGGCTCGGCCGAGCGGCCAAACAAGGAAACCGCGAGTCGTGCTGCCCCCATGGAAAGAGGAGCCACGACCCCGCGTGGGGCCGCGCTTGGTTAGCGGATGCGGAAAAGCCGCGTCCCGTGTCTCCCTGGACCCATGCGGTCGCGGGTCTGGTCAGCCGCCTCAGGCTGCCCGCGCCGCCGCGCCGGCGACCCGCGCTGCCGGTGGAGTCTGCGGGCCACCAGAGTTGCTCCGGTGGTCCGATTTCACTTCTTTCTACGCCGTAGCTCATCCTGGGTCCCGTACTTCAGTGCGGAATCAACAAATCTTCTCTGCAGAACGTTTTGTCTTCGTCCGCCATTCCACACACCAAGAATAAAGGGCGGTGGGTTTGGACTTGTTCGTTGGTCCGCACCCACCGCGTTAGCGGTTTGAAACAACACCACAAAATCCCAGCAATTGATGAACCACGACCCGCAATAAAAATACGCGGACCAACTTGTTAATTGGTTGGTCCGCGTTCTTGCCTTGGAGGAAAACAAACATAGGTAAAATCATTTTCAAAATGACCCCTACAGTTTTCCCACAATCAAGAATTCCCAACCCGCAATATATTCTTCGCGGATCAACTTGATGTTTAGTTGATCTGCGTTCTTTGATTTAGAAGGAAGTATCATGGGGTTCACTAAAATTCACAAAACAATTCCCTACCTCAAGCATCATCGAGCGAGGCTTCGTCGTGGATTTTCTCGTTGCGGAAGAAAGCATCGCGGGTAGGGGATCGTCGACGTCACATCGCCGATCTCCGAGGATCTGGCGTTTTTGTCGACCTTCTTCGAAGGGCGGCGTTCATCGTTGGCAGCGATACGTTCTTGGCGTTCTTCGTCGAAGAATGAAGAACATCAAGCCTTGGATCTTTGTCCCAAAATCCTCTCGACAAGCTAACCCCCCAAACAAAATAAGTGTATCTCTTATTTTATTAACCAAGTCATAAGTTTGCATTTAATAATATTAAAACAGTTAATTCAATTTAATTAAATGCAATGCTTTAATCCCTCAAATTTAAT
Source organism: Viscum album (assembly GCA_963277665.1). Taxonomy (NCBI): domain Eukaryota; kingdom Viridiplantae; phylum Streptophyta; class Magnoliopsida; order Santalales; family Viscaceae; genus Viscum; species Viscum album. The sequence goes on from OY728150.1 coordinate 156,625,345, forward strand.
ATGGGCGTTTAATAACTTATTAAACGCAAGAGTTGACTTGACATTAAGAGGGGGTGCGGGTGCGTTACTTAGAGGAAAAGAAACAGTGGGGCTCGTGCGGGCCCCATCTCACAAATATCCTACCAAGAGGGTAGGATATTTTGGATTGCACCATATCCGCTTCAACTCAGCTTACATAGCTTTAAGTGGCTTTAAGTGAAATAAAATAAAGTTGTCGCACCACTTTATTTTATTTTCTTCACTTAACCCCCAAAAATTAAAAACCACACCCGAGAAAATGAAACTCCAGAAGAGGTGTTTCTAAGCATTTACCGGCTCTAAGATTCCATCGGTGCCCTCGGAATTCGGTTCCGAGCACCGGTTCAAAAGTTAGAAAAAAAACCCGCTCGTTCGTTCACTGAACGTACCCGAGCCAAACTTCGGAAAATGATTCCGGGCACACCGGGCCTCACAATCAGGCACCGTCAGAAACTGTGTTCTTATAAAATCCCAAGGAAAATTCAGGAAAAAAAATTTCCCTTGAAATTTCCTAGTCTTTACAACATCATCCGATATGGCGGTAAATTGACACATTTTTGGATGATGATTTCATTTTTTGAATAAAAGGGGGAGGAGAAGGTGTTTAATGATGGATATTACATTAAAATAATAATATTACAATATATATAATATACTGGAGTTATAATTCATGTTTAGATATATTATCTAATTAGAGGATAAGAAAAGAAAAGAAATTAAAATAAATTAAATGAGAATGAAAGAGGATTTTACCTCTTTATAGTGTCTCATTGAGAACCTCATTAAAGAACTTGGGAATTGACTTTTAGTGAGATGGGAAGCCATGGACATGGGGAAGAGGTTTGGGAGAGTAATGTTTTATAATATAAGAAAGATACAATGATTATAAGGTGCGAGGAGAAGGGGTTGTGAGGGTTGGTATTTAAACTGGAAGAGGAGGTGTTTTTATTATTATATTCATCTGTTTATTATTTTTACTCAATACTATCAATAATGATGATTATTGTGACAAAGTGTAGTGACTAGTGTGTGTGATTTTGATATAATTGTTCTCAAATCATCCATACATCATCCATAACTCGTTAATTCATGTTTTCACCTAATACAACTAATTACTGTATTTCACTATTCACGAAAAATAAACTATTTTATAATAATCCAAAAAAATCACCCTAACCAATTTTAAGTATTTAGATTACAAAAATGGAATCAATTTTCTAAAAATAATTTTATAAATTTGAGAAATTTAATTTTTAATTGAAATCATCATTTATTCAAAAAAAATTAATTTCTAAATTATTACTGATTTTATGACACATTGAAAAATTAATTAATGTCTCATAAAATCATATTATAATCATAGGGAAAAAATATTAGTTTATGAATATATTTTGTAAAAATAAATTTTATTTTAAATCATTAAATTAATTATAAAATTGTTAAAAAAATTGAGGTTTCCCAAAAATACAAATAGTTAATTTATCATTTTTAAAACAATTATTTTCTTATTCGGCGATATAAATATATCATATTTTTATTTATAAGATATTAAAATTTCATTTTTACTTTATAGGTGAGGTTAGTATTTAAAAGGGTCATATTACTATTTCTAAGGGTCATATTACCATTCCAACGGTCATGTTAATATTCAATACTATATCACAGTTTGTTTAAATTTTGTGTTGCATACAGCATGGGCTACTGAGTTAATTGAATTTTATTTAGAAGATATGTACCATAATTCTTGAGGTGTTATATTCTTCCCTCATGAAATTCCATCCTTCAAAATTTTTATTAATTTTTTCTTTATAAAGATATGTGGGTGGTTCTTCTCTAAAACATTATCAGGTTCCCACATTTCTTCCTCCATTTTATGGATTCTTCAAATAAATTTTACCACTTGAGTCATCTTATTTCTCAATAATTACTCTCTAGTTTTAAAAATCTCAATAGGCTCTTTACATAAAGACTAATCAGGTTCCAGTTCTATTTCTTCATAGGTGAGTACATGTTTTGGATCTGGCTTGTACTTCTTTAACAATGATATGTGGAACACATTGTGTTGTTTTGAAAGACATGGTGTCATTGCTAATTAGTGATCTACAAATCCAATAATTTCTTGAATTTAAAATTTCCCAATGTGCCTAGGGAACAGTTTCCCTTTATTAAAGAACTTTATAACATGCTTCCATGGACATACTTTCAGAAATAAATAATCTCCCACTTGGAATTTCAAATACATTCTTCGGTTGTCAGCACACCTATTTTCCCTACTTTGATCTAAATGAATATGAGACTGAATAGTCATTACCTTTTTTATTTTTTCATTAATAAGTTTTGGGATCCTAAGTTAACTTTCACCAACTTCATCCAAACATGTCGGAGTAGGACACCTCTTTCCATATAATGGTCTATATGGCTACATTTGAATGCTATAAAGGAAATTATTATTGTAGGAAAACTCTATGAAAGGTAAATATTTATCCCACATACCATCAAATTCAAGATATATTGATCTCGAAATATCCTCTAATGGTTGTATAGTCTTGTAATGATGTCAGTCTAATTTAGGGGGACAAACAGTACTCAAATGAAGCTCAACATCCAAAGACTTCTATAGACTCTTCTAGACTTTTGATGTTAAATAGGGATCTCAATCAGTCAAAAAGGATAGAGGTTCACCATGATGTCTCCCAACTTCATTAAAATATATTCTTTATTGGTGAACAAGTGGTAAATCTTTTCTTATAACTTGAAAATGTTCTGATTTCATATAGTCAACAATAACCCATATTGAATCATTCATTCTCGGGGTATTTGGTAATCCAACGATGAAGTCCATAGTATTGTCAACCCACCTTCACATAAGAATAGATGTAGATTTCATGACTCATTTAGGATGTTGTCTCTCAACCTTCACTTGTTTACAGACTAGACATCTTGACACATAGTCTATAGTTTCTCATTTCATGTTATCCAAAAAAAATGTTCCTTCAGATCTCAATACATCTTTGAACAACCATGGTGTACAGTGAAATTTGAGATATGAGAATCATCTAATAATTCCCTTCTAATTTCAATTACTGATGGAACACATACCACTACAATGAAATTGGCCTTTAAAAGCACTAGCATTTATTAGTACTAGAAAAATGCGGTGAGAAAGTCTATCTTTATCAGCGCTAAAAAAAGCGCTGATAAAGGTAATCTTTATCAGTGCCTTTTGTTTAGCACTAATAAACGTTCACCTTAATCAATGATTTCTTTTAGTGCTGATAAAGGATACCCTTTATCAGTTATTTATTTTTAGTTCTGATAAAAGATAACCTTTATGAGTGCTAAGAATAAAGAACTAAAAAAGGTTACCATTTATCTGTACTTTATTAGCACAGATAATGGTTAAGAAAATAAAATATTTTTTTAACAGTTTAAATAATTAAATAATTAATTTTCAAAATTAATAAACATATATAATTTTTTTTAAATTATTAAAAATTATATATTAAATATATAGATATGTAAAATGAATAAAATGAACTAATAAAACAAATTAAAATTTAAAATGAAAAAATAAAGAAAAATATAAAAAATTATATTAATAAAACTATGATTGATAAAAAGGAATAAATTTAATATATAAATATTATAAATATTAATAAATAGTATATATTAAATGTTTATATATATATGAATATATAAGCAAACCAAAAATTAATGATGAATAAATTACAAAATTATTTAAAAAATTATTAATGAAACATTTATTAATATAAATGAGTAAGTATAAAATATATACATATATATTATAAATAGTAATATATAATATATATGAAATATAAATATATATAAATTGAATAAAATGTTAATTAAGAACACATTCACGTCTTATTCATTTTTAATGCTGTTTTATTATTAAATTTAACATATATAAACGTCTTGTGTTATATTGGTTTCACATACATATATATCTCTCTCTAATTAATGTAGTTTTATGAAAACACACACACAGATATATTTGCACAATATATATAGACACATACACCTAATATTTATGTAATTCATTCAAACATCAGTATATTTTAGAATTTCACTGTTAACATGATACATTTAATATAATAGGTTTGTAATCGGTTAATTTTATTTATTTTTTTATAATACTATTACAGATAGGAAATTAATTTTTATTATTTGAATTTTTTAAAATTTTTTATTTTATTTTTGAATTTGATCATTTTCTATTATATATATATATATATTTATTATGTTTTATTATTTTGAATATGTAATCATCTTTACATGAGTAAATATATATCCAACTTTTTTAATAATTTATATTTAATTAATAAATCATATCCATTTTCTCAACATTTTTAAATGGCACTGATTTTTAAATATTAAATTTCATTCAGTTTTAAAATGTATGTTTTTAAGATTATATATCCAATAACAATGTTAAAAATATATTGTTGAATAAAATTTATAAATAAATATATTTATAAATGTATATTTAATATATTAGTAAATTTATATATTTGGTATTTATATATTTAAAAGTAAATTATTATATATATTTAACAATTTTAAACCTATAATAATTTTTTTCATTAATTTTTTTATGAGTGATTAAATTTTAGCACTGATAAATATACATATTTATCAAAGCTAGGAAGTGCTTTTAAAAATATCTTTTATCAGTGCTAAAATGTTAGCACTGATACTGTTATTATTATTATTTATTTTTTAGGGCTGATAAAGATCTATTTTATCAGTGATTATCAATTTAATACTGATAGAAGTGATCATTTTCAGTGCTTTTATGAAAGGCATGGTTAAAATTGTTCGTGATCTATTGAAAAAGGCATAACCAGTACTCACTGATCGCGATTCTGAAGATGTTGCGGAACTCCTCTTCTATTGGTGTGACTCCACTATAATCCATCAGATGAATCAAAGATTAAATCCAATGAATGTTATTTTCTACCTTTTATATATAATTTTTTGATCTTTTTAATTTCACATTTTTCATTTTTGCACTTTTCTTATCCTTAGAAAACTGTACATCCATATCCTCGCCACTATCGGTGTGATTCTACTGTGAATTTTATTGTCTTGTTGATAAGATAAATATCTGAAGTTTAACTCAATGAAACCCTGATGAGAGATGCTATGAAATTTTACTTCTTAATAACAGGATGAATTTGTGCAGTTTAATGACATGAAACCAAGTTGAGAGATGCTGTAAAGTTTAATGTCTTTGTTCTATAATGATTTTTTGTAGCTCAACATCCTATAACCAGGATGAGATACAATTTTCTATTTAATGCCTTACTTCCAAGAAGATTGTCTATAGTTTGATATCAATAAAATAAGATGAGAGACACTATGTAGTTTAACACCCTTATTCTAGGATGAATTTGTATATTTTAACATCATGAAATCCTGACGAGAGATGATTGATGACCAATATGCAAATTATTTAATGAGAAATATTGTAATAGTGTTGGTTTTGACCCATTCCTCATCCATTTTTTCCAATGTTCATGCTCTATTTTGGGTATCATCATGTCTCGGTTTTCTGAAATGGTATTTGGAATGAGGAAAAATTATTTACAGAATTGGATTTTCATTAAAATTGTAGGTTATTATGTTGAAATAAGTGGCCTTAGAAGAATGTGGTCTGAAATTTAAAATTAAATAGTGGTTTTTAAAGAGAGAATAATTATTTTGTTATTAGAGTTTTCTTGTGAGCTAGTTTTTTAGCACGAGATGTTCATTTCGGTTAGGTTTTATCTTGATTAAGAACATGATTTTATATTTTTTGTGTTATTTTGAATACTCTTCACAGAAAGGTACCCTATTTTTCTCATGGTTCTCACCATATTTCTATTTCTCTTCTTTTTCTTCCCATATTATGTGGAAATTGATGTTCGTTAGATGCAGTGATGTGGCTTGAAAAAGTTGAGCATTTCTTCAGAGTGTTTGGAAATCCCTAGGATGTTAGAGTTATTGTTGTTCTGGATCTACTTAAGGCTATAGATTTAGAAGAATAAGAGTTGTTTTCCACACCAAAAAAAAATTTGGGATGATGTGGAAAGATTTTAATTCCCTATTTCTGTGGTGGTTTATACATGAGGAGGTGAAGAAAAAGAAAAGAAAAGAGCTCATGAGTGTGAATCAAGGTCAGCAGATGATGAAGTCTTATATTGAATACCTCAAAAAGATGGTTTTATTTTTTTTGGAGGTGGTCTTGTAGGATCTGTTGAATGCTTCTGTTTTCATTGGGGGTCTTCATCTAGAGATCATGGAGCTTTTCAACTTCTCCAAGGATCTCCATTTTGATTAGTTGGTGGATGAATCATTTTGGGATGAGTTATTGTGAAAGAATCATAAATAAATTGTCTATGTTTTTGTATCCCGTGTTGGGTTGAAGAGGTTCAGAGTTTCCCTATTTTTGGTTTATCGTTGTCGTAAGTTCATCATTAGTTATAAAAGTTTGATGAAATTATCATTTGTAGTTCAAATTTTTTGTTTTTTCAAAATAAAATCTTTAAAAGGTTATCATTTCATGAATATTTTCCCCTTTTTTATGTTGTTCTTATTTGGATATGTCTATTGTTGTGGGAATCTCCCTTTGTTCCTTGTGTGTAGGTTCATTTATATTCTGTGTTTTGAAATTTTATGCTTCTATTTTTACAGATGTAGTGTGTTAGAAGAATATTGAGGACTCTTTGGATCCATTGAGTAGTGAAACCAAAATATGGATTGGCTATGCATCACTCAAAAATGTTATAACATAACTAAGGAATCTAAGTGAACTTCACTACTGTTGGTTAACTACTGCTTAGTATAGAATTTAAATTGAACATCCTGATTGGTGTCCCCATGATCCTTTCATCACACACATGCATGCCACCATCTCTACCATATCACCATTTACCATTTAATTTTACTTTTCTTCCTACACCCAGTTACTATATGCATGCATCATGATTCTTTAGAAGTATTAAATGGGTGATATAATAGAAGAGAAAATGAATATTGAATGGTGATATGATAGAGATGGTGGAAATCTTGTGTGGGATGAGAGCATCAGGGGGATGCTAGGAACAATGTTTAAGTAAGATGATATGTAATGTGGTAGTTAACCAACAATAGTGAAGTGCACAAAGAATCCTTAGTTTTTTTTATTAGATTATATTTGGACCAAATAAACCCTTCATAAAGATGTAAAGGTAATGTTACGAAATAATTTCTCTATTTTAAGAAAAAATATACAATGAAATGTTAATTTAATTTTCATTATTCCTTGTAGATTTTGTCTATTTTAGATGATTTTTCCATGTGTCATGGCTTTATAAGAAGAGAAAGATGATGTCTCTACTCCATGATAGAGGTTACCTTGAAGTTTTCCTTTTAAAATCACAATCCATCAAATTAATAAATTTTTTCTAATTTATATTAAACTTTTTTATTCATAGAATAATAGTTTTCTTATACTTCTGTATTGTTTTGTTTGTGTTGGGATGCTCTATCCAACTTTCATGCTTCTTCCCCCTGAGAACTATTTCACCCACGTTGTGTTGAATTTATCACTATATTTTAGGATATCTCTGTTACCACTGTTTGAAGAGAAATTCTACTGCCTATACTCAATTACAAAGGTAATCATGATATTTTCACAATAAAATCATTATCCATAGAATTAAGGTATAAATCTATATTTATGTTTTGTTAATTGATTTTTAGTATTAATCATAATAATTATTTTTTTATACTGTTGGATTTTTTTGAGTTGATGTGTTTTGTTTGAAGCTGCTCATGAAGTACTAGAAGTTCCACAAAGAAAGTCAATGGAAGTCATGGTACCATTGAGACATAAGAATGTTTCTGAATTTATGTAATAATTTGTTTTTATGTAATTATTTAAACCAAGGATTGAAATATTTATAATATAGTTTTTATTTTGGTATTTTTGTTTCCAATTTCATTTCATTTAAATTATGTATTGGCAATTGTTTTTGTTGATATATGGTGTGTTTATGGTTCTTCTGTGTGTTGTTATAGCACACAACAATATTACCCATTATTAGTGATTTTAAAAGTGATGATAAAGAACACATTTATCAATGCTTCTAAGTTAAGTGATAATGGTATACTTTATCAGTGCCTCTAAAATGATGATAAAGGATTCCTTTAGTGCTGCTAAATAAAAGTGATGATAAATGGGACCTTTATCATCTTTTTTTAAGTACTGATAAAAGTTCGTGGCTTTTAACATCGTTCTCATTTTCCTTAATTTTCTATCACTGATAAAGGTCTTTTCTAGCACTGTTAAATGCTAGTTTTTTAGTACTATGACCTCTTTAAAAAATTCATAATTCTATCCTAATATATGGGTTCTTCCAATATTCCATCTATAACAACATTAGTTTTCTTTTTAAAATTCTCAGCATCATATTGAGATATTTTTATCTTGTCCTTTACTGATGGTTAAGAAATCATTTGAAAAATGAGTGATGTTTCTCCTTCATGAACAATTCCCATATACATATTTATGAAATCCATTAATATTTGATCTTTATCAATCCTCATTTGGGATAAAATTCCATAATATTTCATTCAAAATTCATCTTCTACCATATTTTCTTTTCATGGGTTGTTGTGTATTGAGAAATAATAATATTTGAGTTGCTCAATCTATCTTATTTCCCTTTTGTTGATATATTTCTGTGTTAATATGTAGTTCAAGTTTTGTGATGTATACATATATCGCATCATTAACCATAGAGATAGTGTGTCCATATTTTCAGAGCAATGATTATGGATACTAACTCAAGATCATGAGTTAGATAATTTGGTTCATGAGTCTTCAACTTCTGTGATGCTTATGAAATAACATTATCATTGTTCACTAGGACACAACACAATCCTTTCTTTAATGAATCAATTTACTTTAAAAACATAACATTTTCTAATTTTAGATTCAAAATAATAGCATTGAACAATATTCTCTTCAATTCTATATAACATTTTCCCATTATTTTTTCCATACAAACGTAACTAATTTATGTGTGATCTTGGTTAAAGGGTTAGAAAATCAAGAAAAATTATGAATGAAACACCTATAGTGACATGTTAAACAGATAAAACTATAATCCTATGTTATGACTGTTTTTGTATGCCATTATTGGATTTCCTTTTTATTAATAGGATCAACTGAGATTCAATCCTCAGAGAATATTTTCCAAAAAACAATTTTGATGCCAAAGTTCAGAGTTTCTAAATTTACCATATAACTCTTTCCATCTAGGAGTCTCAAGTATGATAAGAAAATTATTGACAAGGTATTCATCGATTTTATAATACACTATAAAATCATCAATGAATACTACAAAAAAATCTCTAATATATTCATTGAATAATCTATTCATTGGATCTATGAAAACATAGGGTGAATTCATCAGTCCAAATGGAATTACAAGAAACTCATAATGTCCATACCTCATTTAAAAATTTGTCTTCAGAATATCTTCCATAATTACATGAAATTGACGATACCCAGAACAAAGGTCAACATTCCAAAAATACTGTGCCCCATAAAGTTGATAAAATAAATCATCAATGAAAGTGAGAAGATATTTTTTCTTTATTGTAATAACATTTATATCTCTATAGTAAATAAACAACATCAAGGATCCATATTTTTTATTAACATAGAGAATATGTTCTTCCCATGAGGAAATTAAAGTGTGAATAAATCTCTTATTACTCAACTCCTATATTTCTTTCTTCAACTATACTAATTCCACAGTGGTCATTCTATAATACGTCTTTGATATTGTTCTTTCACTATGGATTAAATCAATGGTAAACTAAAATTCAAGCTCTAGGGGTGACTAGGAAATTCCTCAAGAATACATCAATATATTCTTATACAATTAGTACATACTCAATTTGAAGATTAAATTCCTCATCCCAATATGTTGCATTCTCTTCCTCCCTATGATTTTCATTCAGTATAGCTACTACAATTGGATCTATCTAAGAATCAAAGGATAATATTTCTTCTCTATAGATAAGGGATTCCACATATTCATCAAAAATCATAATTTCCTTATTCTTTCCATAAATTTTCACATCATATTTTGAAATAATGTTTATACCAAGGATTATATCAAATCCAATCATAGGTATAATGAAAAAGTAAAAAACTAAAGAAAGTTTATGTGTCATAAAGGGGACTGACATTAATATTTTTGTTTCCAAGATACCTTCAATTGGATTTTTGACTAAAAACTCCCATATAAAATCAAAAGGGAAATATATAATTTTCATAGAAAAGTGTGTAGGTATAAAAGGGTATGATAATCCAAAATAAAATAAATCATTGGATAAACTTGAAGATAAGATTAATGTACCTACGACAACATCATTGGGTACTTCTACATTAGCAATGTTGATCGCATAAACTTGGAAATATCTCCTTGGCCTCTTCTATGGTGGATTTCCTTGATTCATGGTGTATTTATTTGAATAATTCCCCATTTAATTATTGTAGATGAATTGAACAACATTTATTTGTTTCGTCACCTTAAATTCAATGGCTCGAAAACCATTTTTGTCAACACTTATAAAAAACTCCCATACCTTTCAAGCATTTCCTAGGATGAATATTTCCTAAAATTTTGTATAATAGGAATTAATTCATTCCCGTATTCATCTTTGATGATTCAAATTTTATATGGTTATGAGAAGACCTCTTCTTCTTCTGATTTTCCTTGAATATATTGGATCTAGAAAATTACTTCCCCATGTTATGTCACATAATACTATTTTATTACATGCTAAAAATGTTTGAGAAGCTAGTTAACTTATGATACATGGCCAAATGACTTCAAATTAATTATTAATCTTATTTTTTGAATCACATATATAATTCATATCATACTTACCATGTCTTGTGAAAGTATATTCATGCTCTAGAACACAATCTTCTTCCACTTACTTTAAGCTAAGGAATTTTATATTCATTTCATTTCATTTATCACATGGGAAATATTTTTCAAAGAATTTTTCGTTAGAGGATTTACAGTCCATGTGTTCTATGTCATCTTCCACCTTCGTATTCTAGATCAGAAACCACCATTTATCATCATCTTCATTGAGATAATATAATTCTAGTGCTAGCATTTCATTTTCAATGCTTCCCAATGACATAATTATCTTTTTAAGGGACTTGATCTACTACTCATCTACAACTGGGTTAATAGTCCCACTAAAAGAAGGAGGATGTTCCAAATGAAATGACCCAAAATAGGTGTAGTATGTTTATTTTTCATTACCAGAGTATGCTTTCCTAATATGGTTATGATATACTTAGCTCCAACATTAAATGTGTTGAATTTATCTGAGGGAAAATCCTGACATTGTATGTAGGTATTGATTTACTTTCTTCCATTAGGCTCCATAACTAAATAGTGACTGAAAATTGATATCATGTATTAATAAGGAAGAATGAACCAAAACACATAAGGAAAATAATGGAAAAAGTCATTGAGGCTGAAAATGATGGACACTGAGGGAATACCCTTGCGCAACAAATGAAACATCAACATGGAAAGAAAAAAATGGAATAAAACCATAAAACTATTATTAAATTTTCATTTATAATCATGAAAATTGTTCAGTATCTTAGCCTCCTAGTATGTATGATCAACCCTGAATCACATATGAAGTATGGAAATGCAGTTCCTGTGTTTGATAAATAATATTACATTGACAGACATGCTGACCTTTCAAGGAATTGAACACAATTGCATAATATTGTCTAGGTTCAGTAAGAGAAATAAAAATATCTTTGAATAATTTGTGTCCATGAAGTAATGACAAGGTTTTAGTGTCAATAGTGGATCCTTCACCAAAAAACACAAGTAAAACTTGAATCATTGAACCACATAAGTCATAGAAAACTCTTCCTCATCACATAATGACTTGTAGACAATACCCATTCTTATTTAAAATAACACCATGGAAAAGAGGCATCCAATGAAACCAATAAATGGTTATTGTAATTCTATTATTTACATAACATGTAGTTCCCAAGTTTCTACTAAACTCTCTCTGATAGTAATTGTAACAAACCTGACACCAGTATCCTAGAGTATGTGGTTATTTATTTAAAATGGAATATATAAAATAGGTTACATAACCAAGGATCGATCAGTTTAGTAGTTATTAAGAACTAAATACATTCAGAGATCCCTTATTACATTGGAAATTAAAAATAAAACATAACAGAGGAAAATAAACTACTTCCTTAACAATTATTCAAATATTTCATCTTCCTAACATGGAGAAGGAAAAATAAAATAAAATGGTGAGCTCAAATGATCAATAAGGGTTACATTAATAAATGATAATTTAAGCATTTTTAATAAGACATCATCAATATGGAAAGGTAAATAACTAAAAAACACATACCATCAATAAACTGATAATGAAAATACATCCATATATTTTGTTACAGTGAAAATATCATGGAATGTATAAAATTAACATGGAATAAAGAAAATAATAAAATTATTTGATATCATATGTTCTAGAACATGAGACATTATACCATCTAGATGGTTTATGTCTGTGGGTAGAAACCTATTGGAATATTCATTGAAGAAAATACATAGGATTTATCACCAACTATTTTTTCTCATGAGACCTATCAATGCATAGAGGGACAATATAATTTTAGGCCCCACCCATTTATGAAATTATAAAGAATTTTTAATATATAGATTTAGTTAAGGAACAACATTCTATATCAATATATTCATACAGAGTAGAAGATACTGATTTATCTATTTCTCCCTAGTAAAAACAACATTCAAGAAAACATCACATGTAAAAATGGTATATAAATTTGACGATAATCATATCTGTGATACAAGAAAAATGGATCTTTAAGATTAATATAATATAAAATAAATATTATCTCAAATTTGTAGTATACACAACCAATAAAATAATTAGGAGAAAAATACCAAGTACATCTCAATGAAATGGATATTGGTATGAAGTCCCTTACGTTTTATCAGAAATCATGCTGTACTTTTAAATAATATCCCATATAATCAAATTAGATTAATTAATTACTAAATTAAGAAAATATTATACATTTAATTTATTTATTTTAATTTTATTAAGTTCATATATGTCCTTTTTGATTAGTTATAAGATTCAATTTCGTCGTTTTGGGGGTATTCGTTTTCTTGGGTTTCCTGATCAGCTCACTTGTATATGAGTATGGAAGTTCATGTAAAAAGTGAATAGTTATACAAAATTGAAATTATATGTTAATTAACTTATATAAGTTTAAATGATCTTATATCATTTTTTATATTATGGGATAGTGAATTGTTATATAAAAGTTTACTAAAAATTATTTAATTTATTTTGGGTTTTTATACAACCTTCATGAACATATGAAATTTTACTTAAAAAATTGTTTATTTATTGTTTATAGAAAATTAAATAATTTGTAATATGTATAAGAAATATTATATAGAAATAATAATGGGTATATTACCATCCTTGAAGGAAGTAATGGAAAATGAAAATGCATCATCCATGAATGCGGTGAATCAACAAATCACGGATGATGTTTTCATTTTTTGAAGTAAAAGGTAGAGGAGAAGCGGTTTGATTATAGATATTACATTAAAACAAGAACATAAAATTATATTAAAGATAATTGATTTATAAACCAAGTTTTGATATAGAAGGTAAGGTTTGTATAAAAAAGAACATAAATTAAAATACATAAAAAGAGAACGAATTGGGATTTTATCTCTTATGTAGCGTCTCCATGAGAACTTGATTAAGGAACTTGGTATTGGTGTTTTGGTGAGAGAAAAAGACTAAGACATTATAAATAAGTTTGTGAGATAAATTGAGCATAATATAATCAATCTCTAAGGTTTAGAAATTGTGAAAATAAGGGGTGGTGAGAGATGATATTTATAGTGGATGATAAGAGTGTTTTTTTGTTATTTTATTCATTTTTTTATTATGATAGCTCATGAATATAAATAGTAATGATTCTTTTCATCATGTACATTTACTAGGGCATGTGATATAAAACTAATGATGCTAAATTGGGCTTACATTATCTATGTCTCAATAATTTATATATTTATCTAATACTCAATATAATCATATTTCACTATCCAACAAGAATTCAACTATTTAAAAAAATTCCCAAAAATAAACCCTAACTATTTTTAAATGTTTATATTTCAAGATTGGAATCCATTTTAGGAAAATAATTTCCAAAAATGATAAATTTAATTTTTTTATTAAAACCATCATTTATTAAAAAAAATAATGAATTTCAAATTATAACTAACTTTATGACACTTTGAAAAATTAATTATGGTCTCATATGATTATATTACAATAACAAGTTAACAAAATATCAATTTTTTAATATATTTAATGAAAATAAATTTTTGTTTAAATAATTATATTTATTATAAAATTATAAAGAATACTTTAGGTACCACAAAAATACAAACACTTAATTTAACTATTTTAAAACATTTATTTACTTATTCTATGATATAAATATGTAATATTTTAATTTATAAGATTCCCAATTTTTATTTAAACTTTCATAGGATATTTTATTATTCTAATGGTCTCATTACTATTCATAAGGGTCATATTACCATTCAAAAGGTTATGTTAACATTTAACTATATATCACTATTTGTTTAAGCTTTGTGTTGAAAACAACATAGGCATTCATATAAATTGAGTTTATTTTAATATATATATACCATAAATCATAGGGTATTATAATTAATTACATAAACAGTTTTTAATAATAAAATCATAAAACTAAAATGGAAAATTTATATTGAAAACATGTACTTTGATTCATAACACTCATATATTGTATTGGATTGATATATGGTTTATTCCTACACATTTCACATGAATTAAAAATCTTTCTACAAAATTTTCATGATAATAAGAAATGTTTTCTTGGTTTTTCCAGTGTGACATGAATTTTAGACTAAAATGACACTTTTAACATTAAAACATGCACATTATGTCACACTAGCCACATCGTGTATTGAATTGACTTGAATTAGATTCCCAAATGACACAAATGAAATATGGATTATTAACATAATGTATGAAAACAATCTGAGATCTTTTTTGGGTTTTGATATTGCGACGTTCATTTTAAACTAAAATGGCACTTATATTGAAAAATGAAATTTGTGTCATTATAGCATCATAGTGTGCCAAATTGATGTGTGTTCAATTATTACATGAAATAAATGAATTATGTATTCTTTTCATAATGTTTTAAAACAATATGAGCTCATTTTCTTTGTTTTGACAATGTGATGCATTCTTAATGACACTTTTAATGAGAAAACACACACTTTTAGTGATACTGGCCACATCATTTACAGATTTATGTAAGGTTAATTCCTACATGTCACACATGAATTATGGATCATTTTCATATTAAATTAAGATAATACAAGTTCATTTTCCCAGTTTTTACAAGGTGATGTACGTATTAAACTGAAATGACACTTATAATGTGAAAACACACACTTTGAGTCATATCAGCCACATCATGGGTAAGATTGATGTGTGGTTGATTCTTATAAATAATAATTAATTAAGGATTTTATTTCTTAATGTTTGACGGAAATCCATGATCTGTTTATTGGTATTTTCTGAGTGACATGTTTTTTTGAGAAGAATACACTTTTAATGTGAAAACATTCCCATTAAGTCATACGGGACACATTATGTGCCTGATTGAAGCATGTTCAATTCCAACAAATTAGACATGAATTATGGATTATTTTCCAAAAGTACTGTAAATGGAATCTTGTTTTCTCAATTTTGACAATGTGATGAGAATTTTTAATGAAAAATGAAACCAATATATTGAAAACACACACTTTGAGTAATATAGACCACATGATGTGTTAGATTGACATGTGTTCCATTCTAACTAGTTATAAATGTGTGATGGATAATTTTACTAATGTTTCAAGATAATATTATCACATTTGGTTGGTATTGTCCCTATGGTGCACATTTGAGACTAAAATGAGGCTTTTAACATGAAAACATGCATATTAGGTTATACCGGCCACATCATATGTCAGATTGATATATGCTTGATTCCTTCATGTCACAAATAAATTTTTGATCATTTTAATAATGTTTGAAAACAAAATTATATTTTTCTCTTAGTTTTGACAACGTGATTCATGTTTTAAAATAAAACAGAACATATATTAAAAACACAAACATTGAGTAATACCCGCCACAATGTGTGTCTGATTAATGTGCGGTTGATTTATACCCAGAAAATTAATTAATTAATATTTTTCTTTGGTTTCGAATGAACCACAATTTTTACTTGGTTTTGTAAATTTGACACATGTTTTAAAGTAAAATGGAACTTTTAATATGAAAATATGAAATTTGAGTCATACGAACCACATCATATGTCAAATTGATATGGGGCTTATTCCTATGTTTTATACATGAATTATGAAATGTATTGATAAAGTATCAATAAAATATGATATTACATGCTCATTTTTGACAATGTAAAGCATGTTTTAAACTAGAATGGAACTCTCAATTTGAAAACATGAACATTGATTATACCATACACATAATGTGTCTGAAGGAAATTAAAATGTCTCTTACACATAAAAAATGATTTATGTGTCAATTAAATAAATATTGAAGATAGTAAATACACATTTACTTAGTTTGGGATACGTATCATGTGTTTTAGAGTAAAATTACTATTTTAATGTGAAGTCTCACACTTTGAGTAATAATGGAAATATCATGTGTCAATCTAAGGTTTGGTCAATTTGAACACATCACACGTGAATTATGGGTGGTTATCCTAAAATATAAAGGCTGTATGAGTTTTTTTATTCTTTTTCATAATGTGATACATGTTTTAAACTAAATGGAATCCTTCACATTAGAAACAAATATTTTGAGTCATATCAAGAACATTGTGTGTGAAATTTATGTGTGGTTGATTCTTACATGTCATCAATGAATTATGGATAATTTTCATAATCTTTGAAAATAATCCATGTTCATTTTCACGGGTTATCATAATGTGACATGCATTTTAAAATAAAATGACAGTTTTACAATAAAAATATGCACATTTAATATTAATATTCACATAATGTATCATATTGATATGTGGTTAATTATTATACATAAAAATTTGATTATAGATTTTTTTCAAAAGTGTAAAACCAATCAATGATTTTTTTCTTGGTTTTTCAATGTAACATGCGTTTTAAAATAAAATGTCACTTATATTGAAAACATGCACTTTGTGTCATATCATCCACATCATGTATCCTATAATATGAATTTGATTACTACATTATAGAAATGAATTTTGTATTATTATCCTAAAATTCTAAAACAATATGAGTTATTTTCCTATGTTTTGAAAGTGTTACATGTTTTTTAGTTAAAAATGACTCTTTTAATGTGAAGACATACACATTGAGTCATACCGAGCACATCACATGATATATTGATGTAGACATGATTTTTAAATGTTACACATGAATTATTGATAATTTTCCAAAAGTAACAAGACAATTTGATGTTGTTTTCTCAATTTGTTTTATTGTGATGCATGTTTAAAACTAACAGGATTCATTTAATATGAAAACATGCAATTTGTGTCTACCGGTGACATATATTGTTGGATTTCTCTATGGTTGATTCGATAACATAAAAAATTAATTATGGACCATTTACCAAATTTTAAAGACAATCCAAGATCGTTATCTATATTTTGGATACGTGACATTAGTTTTAGAGAAAAATGACACTTTTAATGTGAGAGAACACACTATGTTTCATACTATCCAAATTGTGTGTCATATTTATGAGTGGTAAAGTCATACACATTACACATGAATTATGGATATTAATCATAAATTATCAAGACAATAAGTGATAATTGACTTAGTTTTGAAAATATGACCTGCATTTAAAACCAAAATAACACCATTATACTGAAAAAATGAAATTTGAGTAATAAAAGAAAAATCATGTATTGGATTGATGTGAGGTAGATTCCTACATTTATGAAATGAAATATGGATCAATTTCAAAAAATTTAAAATAAACAAAGCACATTTACATGGTTTTGAAAATGTGCCATATTTTAAACTAAAATGACACCTATATATTTAAAAAAACATTGAGTCAAACCAGACACATCGTATGTCTGATTGATGTGTGGTCAATACATACACATCAAAAATTTATTATAGAACAATTTAATAAAGTATCGAGATAGTAAAATCATATTTTATTGATTTGAAAACTTAACATGTGTTTTAAACTAAAATAACTAATTTCTATTAAAAACACCCAATTTGAGTCATACTGGACACATCATGTGTTAGATTTAAGTTTGACCAATTCATTACATGAATTATGGGTCATTTTACAAATGTGTGAAAAACATACAAGCACATTTTCTTAGATTTGACAATGTGAAATACATTTTAAACTGAAATGGAACATTTATATTAAAAAAATCTCTTTGAGTCATTCTAGCCATAACTCATGTCAGATTGACATAAAATAAATTCCAAAACCTCAAAAATTAATTATAGATATTTGTTTTGAAAATTTGAGAACACTATAAGCTGTTTTTTACAGTTTTGATAATGTCATATATGTTTTAAACTAAAATTAAAATAATTTAAAAAACACATACTTTGAGTCATACCAGCCATGTCCTATATCTAATTGATGAGTGGTTAATTACTACAATAAAAAAATGAATTATTTATTATTTAAATAATTTTTAAAAACACTATTACATTATTTTCACAGTTTTGATATTGTGACACTTGTTTAGGGTAAAATGATTCTTTTATTGTGAAAAGAAACAATTTTATTCATACCGACCTCATCATGTGTCAAATTGAATTATGGATAATTATTATGAATCCAACATGAATTATGTATAATTTTCATAATTTATCATAAAAATATAATATTCCTTTCTCAGTTGTTACATTGTGATGCTTGTTCTAAACCAAAATGTCTTTTTTAATGTGAAAAAACACAATTTGTGTCATACTAGCAATATCATTTGTCGGATTGACATGTAGTATATACATACATGTTAAAAAAATATGGATCATTTTCCTAAAGTTTTAATATAAAAAATATTATTTTATAACCTTTAGCTATGTAATGCATGTTTTATACTAAATTACCTTATAGAGATAAATTGACCACTCAATATTTTCAATTTCCAACCCCAGTTCAACTACTTTCTTAGTTAATTCATCATCTTATATTTTTACCATTAGGTCAGGATATGTGTGAGGAATATCTCTTAGTTTTTATTATATCATTTATTCCCTTATCTTTGGTTGAATAAATGTAAAATTAAAGGAATTTATCTTTATTATCCATTATGGAGGTGGAATTGATAGTTAAAATCCCTATACCATTTTTCGAAACTCATCAAAAGATAAATAAGAAACAAAATGAAAATATTGAGTCTTGGATTAGGGAAGTAACTTCCCAATATAAGGCTCAGTAACATAAATTTAATTAATATAATTGGAGAATAATTCCATTTAAACTTTTCCTATCATTGGTATGGTTTTATCATTGAAAAATATTCATCTTTATAAACCTATAGTGTTGGGAAATAAGGAAATAAAAACATCAATACAGTAATAAAAACCAATAAATAAAACGAATTATAAATTATCAAAATGATATAAAACAACCCTAAGGAAAAATCATTTCACTGTATGGGATGAAATTCATCTCTATGTAAGAACAAAACTAAAGGCCTTGATTGAATTTTTTCCTTGGAGAGGTCCCTAAATAGATTACCACATCAAGCTACTAATGTTTTAACACCCTCAATAAATTCCCTCATATTGTTGTCATTAGGTGGATAAACCAAGGGTGGGGGAGGGTCATGAACTTTATAGCCACACTCAAAAGGGGAATAAAATATATGGTGCTGTTAAAATTCATTTTCAATTCTAGTAGGATCAAATATGAAAAACAATTGGATGAAAATTGAAAATTTAGGATTATAGTAAAAATATAACAAATATATTTCCAATAATACATGAATTTTATTTTAGGGAAAAAATATAAAAGCATTATTAAACTAATTATTCAATACCCAAATGAATATCTAAGTTAATATCTAATATTTGATCTCAAACATAATAGATAATCACCTCAACATGATGTTAGAAAAAATTATAATGCCAGTTACTCTGACCACTCATCTTTATAAAAAAACAATTTCTTATTTTTAGTACATAGACTATCGACATACTTATTAGTTCTGAGAAAATATAATAAAAAAATTAACAAATATTTTAAATAAAATTTTATTGACCTTCAGAAATACTTGTTCTAGGATGAAATATTGTTGACGGTGTATGATATCTTTCATAAAAATAAAAATAAAATATGCACAATAATGATCATTATTGTGTTTCGCAAATTGCAGAAACATTGACCAAAAAATTTAATTTCATTGAAATATGTCTTGAAAGGTTAATATTTTTATATACACCTTAATATTTCTTCATTTGAAGAAGTATATATGAATTTTTTGTTTTGTCACTGACCTCATACCATGATTTCGAAGATATTTATAGATCTCTCTATCATAAAAAATATTATCATGAAAACATAAAAAAGTATAATTTGATGTTTTTCTATAAAATGTTGATTGTAGTGCATTATAAATTCATAATAGACATCATGTGTGGTAATTTCATTGGAAATACATGATTTTGATCCAGGAAAATAAACATTTTCATTATCCAAATTGAGTGCGATGTGCATCAAGTTCTACTTAAAAGAAAAAAATAGTTAAGAAATGGAAAAAATAAGAATATATTTTATATTATTAGATTTTGTAGTTTTACCCAGGAATTTTTGGCATGATGAAAAGCCTATCATCTATTATTTTCTTTCTAAACACCATTTTCAGATTATATTTTTTTATCAATTTATTCCATGTTATTATGAAATTATAGCATAGAAATGATGTGAGATTAATCAATCCAATTTTTTCATCATAGGGTTTTACCTTTATAGTGCTGTAATATATACTAATTCCTCAAATATGAGTAGTTACTAACTATAATGTCCATATTATATAATTTTTTTTGAAAAAATAGACTATGAAAATATACCTCGTGTATGAATTAACAACTGAGACTACTGACCATTAAAAATTTAAAAGTTCACCAATAGCATTAAGACCAATACCATAATCAATTTCCTCTAAAACATATTTCATATTTATATTAAATGAAGGATGTATTACAATATTTTAATTTTATTCTCGCATGAACATCTAATGTTAATATACATGACGATGGAACTGGTGGGGTGATGGTACTCTTAGAAGGTCCTTTTGATTATTTGGTTAATCAATGGGATTGTCTTGGTTCAAACTTCTATTTCCCACTTACATTTTATATTTTTAATTTTATACCTCATATCCGACATTTTTCATCAACTATTTAATGATTTTTATTTTAAAAAAAATTTAAATGAAATTATTCAATATTTTCATGTAACTTTACACGATTAAACAAACAAAAAGTGAAAGTACCTGTAGGATTATTGACTGTGGTGATATCCAGATCATCAAGAGGAACATGAAACTCGATGGTCAGCTCATGATATCATTTAATATCCACTCCCATGTGATCTTTTGGGAGTTCTTATTATGTCTTACTTATCTTTTTTATGTTGTACAATAAACCCCACACACAAAGATGGTGAGTGGGTACTGATAGATATTTATGACAAAAAATATATGTTGGATTCTAAAATTATATTATATGAATATACAGATAAGTGGGGGTGAATTTTAGTTTAAAATTTTTAAACAAATAAAAATATAAAACCAACTTGAAGTAAATTTATTGGACATAGAAACAGTCTTATTATTATAGTGAAGATCGGAATCACAATTGATCCAATTAATATCACAGTCTATTATTATTGTAATCAAAGTAATACTAATGAAATAGAAAATATAAAAAGTTGAGTATGATGACCTAAATTATAATACATGTACAATAGAATAGAAATTTGTATAAATAAGAAATATAATAACTATAAAAAAGTAATAATGGTTTAAAAACCATTATTAAAATATTTACCTCTTTTAAACATAAGAGTAAGGTAGTAAATAAACTTGAATAAAGGTATAAAAATTATTATAAATAATGTCATGTATTATTTACTAACTAGAAAATACCTCTATATGATGATTAGAATGAATTTATATTCATATCCACAAAATCCCTCGATATGATGATCAGAGTCTATCTTCCCAGCCTTGAAATCTCTCTATCTGATGGATCAAACTCTCCATCTAACAATCCCAGGATTCCCTCAATTGTAATAATTATTAGACATGATTTCCAAAGAACATATTCATAAGGAAAAAACCCCTCAAATTATTCCTTATAACTATTGACTCTATAAATAATTAAAAAACATTAGAATGAAAAATTCACTATAAGAAATATTTATATGAATTGAGTTATGGATGAAATATTTCAAATAACACACTTGAAATGTTTAACTATTTATAGAAAAAGGTCCCAATATTATATTTTTTGAGTCAGTTACAGTGGCCTCAGGGAGTTGGGTCTTCACAGCTCAAAATGATATCACATAAATGAATGTTAGACTTTATTTTTGTTTAAAACCTCTATAGTTTTAAAGGTATTACATGTGGTAGAAATAAGTTTTTATATTCCAATTATTAACATAGGTTAGTCCAATGGATATTATAATATATTGCGAAAATGGTAAACCTCATGAGAGTCGGTCTGATTGTTTTGTTACCAGTATCATTTAGATGGTCAGGACTTTTATTACTACTAAAGACAAGACAAAAGTTTGACACCTGGTCTGACTAAAGGTAAGTCTGATTTATCATAAACATACTCATGGTAATTATCATAATGAATAATAGTAAATTTATATTCTTAATATATGATAACTTTTTTTATGTATGGAAAAATATAATGTTTTATAAAAAAAATACTAAAATATATGGGGTATAAAATTTAAATAAACATGTTTTTTTGATTTTTTTTGATTTAAATAACTAATGGAATGGAAAAGTCAGAATTAATTATTTTGAATCAATAATATCCGCCTTTTTTGAAATTACAATGAAAAAATAAATTAAGAAATAACTTCGGAAAACATATAGTCCATTGTTCTTTTAAGGAACTCATATTCAGAGTTACTCGTTCAACCTGGTGTCCCCCAAAGTTTATAACTCTTCTAAATGCGATATCGAATATGATAGAGATTTTTATAATAGTTTATCGATAAATAAAAATTCTCCACCTTATAAATTATTCTCCCCTAAAGGAAATAATTTCCCCTTTTGATAAAATATTTTCCCCTTTGAATGAAATATTTCCCCTTAATATATTCTACTCCCCATTTTGTTAAATATCCCACCACCATTGAGATTTTAAAAAATAATGGGAACGAATCTGATATTTTCTGAAATTTTAGAAAATATAACATATGAAACAATAAATAGAATTCACTGATTATAAATGTATGTATGAATGAATATATAACCAAATGGAATTGAAAAAAATTCAAATAAGAAGGAATTGGATAAAAAGATAATTCATTCATTAAAAATAATAATTTTTTTTACAAAAAATATACATTGAGAGTTAGAAACACTATTCATTATTTCTTCATCAATTTCTTCATGATATTCTTCATCATCTTGAACTCATTATGACACTTCTAAAGATTTACAACATTTTTTCCTATAGTTTGGTCTTGAGAATGTAAACATTTAACATCCTCAAAAAGTTCTCTGTTTTATTCCCTCAAGATTATTACATCATTTTAACAACATTTGAGTCATATCATATATAACACAATATATTGGATATATTTTTAGAACATTCACATACATAGTTTGTTCATTGATGGAATCCTTAAACTCTTCAACTAACTTTACTCAATATTCCATGCCTAAAGATAATCTGCAGAAATATTTAATGAACACTACTATATGTTTATTTAATGAATCCAATCAATAATAATCTATTTAAATTTCACAATCAACATGGTTAGACCATTTTACCATCTCATTTCATGATATTTTTTGAGTCTTGGAATTTTTGTGAAAAGTATTCAATTTATATTCAATCTAAATAACTGATTCGTTTAAAACATTTATTGTGAGAATATTCTGAATAAGATAAAATTTTTAATCAAAATTATAAACATGAGAAATTATGGCCTCTAAACACCTCAAGGATAAAATAATAAAATCACATCATTTTTATGAAATTGTAGCCTCATAATCTAATGATCCGGAAGAAGGTTTTGGTGTTTTAATCATTCTGGTTACAAAGTCAAATTCCATTAAATTATTTATATATTTCATTGAAATACCATTTAAACATCCTTAGCAACCTTGTTTTCATCTGATAATTAAACAATAACAACATCATTATCAGACTCAGATGAATCATCAACTTCTGTTTTTGAATGTTTATCGTCTTCTTCATTCTTGGATGAAAATTTTGTATCAATTTATGATGATGATCATCCTGTCGAGAACATAAATATTTTTTTATCCTTATTGGTGTTATAGGGTAAACATGATGGGGATTCAGATGATTCAGATGATTCTTTATTCGAGGGAGTTTCTTCATCATTATCTTCTTCATTATGATTTTATTTCTCTTCTTGTACATCAACATCAACTTCTCCTTCCATTTCATTATATTATTCTATATTTTATTTTTTCCAACTTTCTTTTAAAATTCTTTATCAACTTCTTTTTCTAATTATTCCTCTTACTCTATCACAGTTCATAGATCTATCTTATTAGATGAATTTTGTACCAATTTTCCTTCAGGGGTGATTTGGATCAATTCCTCAATATCAAATTTCTCATTTCCCATATCAGTAATAGAATGGATTTTACCAGTAGGTATATAGGTTTATTCAAAATCTGAACCATCTTATGGTCTAATCTGATCAGTGTGGGTTGTCAGAAGCACACAATTTGTTGAATATTCTTCTACATCTTTTAATTTATTTCCTACAATTTGAGCTTATTACAACATTTTATTTTACATATATTTCTTCTCATGTTCCTATAAATTTTATACTAATTGACTCTGTAATAAATTATCTTCTATAGGGTCGATTCTGAACTCAATATCACCTTTCATATTCTTAGCCTTATGTTTCATCATATCATCAAAACCCTCATCATGCATTGTTTTTCTTTTTTTTTCACTTCAGAGGAGGTGAGTTCCCATCCATTATTTTCTTCTTTTTATCTTTCTCTGAATTCGTTAATTGTTATGCCTCCAAAACATCTCCATCAAACTTTTACAAAAACATTTATAACATAGCATAAAAAAATAAGTTCATCTTAAGCATCATATCCTCACTGATAAAAGAAATATTTTCCCTTAATATACATGATATGTTTACATCCTTGAAAATATCCATACACTTTACAACCATATTACTTATAAAACATAGAAACATAATTATTTTTGATTTGAGAAATTATGATTTGATGTTCTCCATGATGATAAATATAAATTTGACCAGATTTATCTTCCACCTCTAGATATGATAATATAGAAAAAAACATAAGTTTCCTTTAGTGTATATCAGTATTAATTTATCGAATCAAGTACCCTTTAATCCAAATTGATACAACTCAATTGTAGAAATTTATATGAGATAATTTCCTTACATTCAACAATTTCAAGAATAAAGAGTATTCTTCCATATTTTTAGTAAATGTTTTGAGATTATTAGGATTCTCGTTGGAAGGAAAACACACTTCTCCTTCTCAGTCAATTCCAAAAAGATCTATTACTATTTTATAAGACAACTTGTACATGTTTCTAAACATAGTGAAAGAATCCTTTTTTTACCATCCTCTATAAAAAAATATATTGAAGCATAGAACTCAGCAACCACATCACGAGAGTATAAATTGGAATCTTTGTCATGATTTTCAACACATATCGATTCGTAATCAATAAATTATATGAACTTCTTAGGATTGAAATATTTTTTTTACATAGAATGATATGTATAACAACCATTCTTTGAACACATACCACTTAGTAAAATCTTCCTAGGTTTCCATTAGATCTGGAAATGGAAATCGAAGATTGGATGAAAGGGAAAACTTGTGGACTAAGAAATTTTAATGGTGCATCAGCTCGAGGAAAAAATAATGAAGAACAAATGTGGGACACATGGTGAACCACTCTTATATAGGCACATGGGGTAATGTTTCATATTCCATAAGATAATCAATGGTATGGATGAAATTTCATTTTGATTAGATAGGCAAGATTGATTTGAATAATGTTTTAAAAAAATAAAATCTCAAGGTTTTTAAATTTTTTTGGAGTAAGTATCATTCTAATGAAGAAGTGTTTTAATTTTTTTAAAAGGGAATAAATTTATTTAAATATAAATGTATAAAAAATTACAAATTTAAACTAATATAATGAATGACTGAAATGAATAAATGAATAAAAGTGTACCTTTTAGAGTGGAAGGATTAATAGGTACAATTAGGTTATTCTTATTGTTATTTGTAATTAAATTATGATATTTTTGAAATAAAAATTGAATATGATAGTTTTAAAACAAAAACTGACAACAAATTTTTTATTTAGAAAACTAATTAAAAAAAATTGCATCTAAAGAAGTTTAAAAAAAATATGATTTTTAAAATTTAATTACAAAATATTAGTCCAGAAAGGAATTCATAATTATTAATCCAAGATTATTATAAATGTAACACACCAAGCTTCCACGGTACGTTTCCCTTTTAATAATGCAATAGTTTCCATTTTACGCAACTTCAAGATTCTAAAACACTACGACCAAGAAAAGTAGCCATTATGAATAGTAATACCCAATTTTTAAATTTTATGAATTTTATCATTCAAAATGGACTTCATTTTTGGATTCGGAGTATCAAATTTATCTTAGGGTTATTTTTTGGTATTTTTTTGAAAACCTTCTATGTTTGATGAATAGTGAAAATTACTAAATTTTAATTAAAAAAAACTTTTTTTAATTGAAATAATAAATAGTGATAAATTATTAATTTGAGTGGTTTTAAAGTATTATTAGATTATATTTTTATCGTTTTATCTAATGTTGGTCATTGGACATAATTTCACTTTTAATCTGGACATAAGAAAGTGTCAATCTTTTGATGGTTATTATTTGTTAAAAACATGCTTTTTGTTTTGACAACATGAATTAATTTTAAATTAATTTCTACCACTTATGTGTTTTTAATTTAGAAAAATGGAATACATATTTATAATCAAGAGTTAAAAATTGTGTAAATAGGTAAATTTTATTTTTAGACATTTTGAATAATTACTTTAGTAAATATTTTATTTACCATGGTTAAAGGGAAAATCCGGTAAACAAGGGTAAACATATAATATTATAATAATATTATATTATCCAAAAACGTGTCCTAACCATATTTGTTGATACAAGTCCGACCATGGGCTTCTTTGGGTTGATTTTAGGACACCATGGTTCCACTTGTAAGTGATAATGACACTTTATATTAATTAAGTTAAAGTAAATACAAAAATAACATAAGCATATATCTTTTAGAAAAATAATTTTTAAATAATGTAATATATGTTATATTTTTGACTATAAATATTCATTAGAAATATAATACTATTTCCTTCATAATGGGATTTTATTTATAATATTTAGACATTGAATAATTAAATTTATTTATGACACAATAATGATGCAGTATTTTCCTTATTAATGAAAGAATCAAATAATTTGTATTATAAATGTTAAAATAAATATAAATGGAAAGTTTTGATGACATAAAAAACTTTTATTGGTTAATTTGAAATGTTAGGATTACTTAAATGAATTTGGTTCGAATTAATAAATTTTTTAAGACTTTAACAATAATCAATTATTAAATTGTGTCAAAATTGACATAAAGGAGTTTTTAAAACAAATATTATATTATTAATTGAAATTCTATTCCAAAAAATCTGAGGTTCGGCCAAAAGACCTATATAATGATAGGTGTATAATTAATGGACCACTTAGGGGACTCTGGGATGTATAATGTATGTTTATTGACTATATAATATAAAAATACAAAGAGACATGGTAAATGTCAACTATTTATCTAAGAGTAAAATCAAAACGATAAAGTTAATATAGTGACCCAAACCTGTATAAAACCTATTGGTTGAGTGGTTTTCGACCTATAACCACCTTAACATTTAAATAAGACACTTTTTATCCATTACAAACCGAATATTAATTTATTATAAAATAATATTTCAATCTTTTCCAAAGGTGCCCCTCACCCCTCTTATAAAAGGGTACTCCCCCTTCTCTATAATTCACACATTAAAAGCCTTTTGGATGGCCCAACCCCTACCCAATTATTCTCCCCACTTTTTTCACTTAAACAAAGAGGCCTTATTTTGATCATAAAGTCAACCTATGGATCCCTTTTGATCCAATCAAAAGGAAGACCCTGAAGAAGAGGTAAATATTTCGTCACCTCTTTCAAGTTTCATTCTTCATCCACATCCTTTTTCTCTGTTGTTTATATTATAAAATAATAAATCCAGTATCTTATACATATTGTTATGTTATTATAAATATGGTACAACCATATTCAGTATTTTATCCATCCTTTTAATGACATCTCACCATACGTGCGTACGTATGGCTTACCATCTCCACGTCGTGGTGTAATTGTTATTCAAAACATTATTATTTGGATGGGTATGATAATGATGTTTAATTGAAGTAAATAATAAATATAACATTATAATTATTCTGTATATATTAAAAACCATCCAATTATATATTATTTTAATATCAAAAGAATGATATTTTCGCTCGTGCATATGTACAGACTACCGTCTCCATGAACGCGATGAGATTCATTCCCCATCGTATCCATTTAAGACTAATTTTCATTAGATGATTACAAATAATGTTTAAAGACTTTATATCATTCTCGATATGAATAATATACGTCCCATACATAACAAACATTACTCACAGAACAAATAATATAAATGAAAATGAATCTGTTAACACCTAAAACAACGATAATACAAAGATATTATTAAAAAAACAATGTTAAAAGATCATATATGATATAATATTAATGTATATTATTCATGTATAATTTAATAAAAAATATTTCACCATTATAAAAGAGTTTAAACTACCCTCGGCCAACGAAAAGTATAAGGTAAGGGTTAATTCTACAATCTCTTCATTATCCGAGGTTATTTATATGTAATTATCTACTATGGTCTCTTTACCACCCACATCCATGTTTCTTAAAAATGTATTTCAAAAAATCATTACTATTTTATAGACTATGAGTTAATGTCATTTATACCCTTGTTTAACTTTATATAATATGTTTATAAAGGTATCTTTATGTCATTTTCCAAACAAGGCCGCTTTTAACCTTTTTGACAGAATTAAGGTAAGAATGTATTTTTTATCTTATACGGCAGGTGCATATTTTTTACACCGTTATAAAATCGTCGAAGATTACCTTACAAGATTATAAGAATATTTTTAAAGTAAATTGTTTCTTTTATAATTATGTGACTTTTAAATTATTTAAAAAAAGAGATATTTCTCTCAAATAGTTTTGATTTCATCTATGTCAAGATTCTTTGATGGATTTTAAGTTTATTTGAAGTTGCTTTATTATGATACAAAACATCCATATTGTATTGAAGGTTTTATGATATGTTTGACTATGGATGTGTTAATTTTATACCATTCATGGTTTTTGGAAAAATTGTTGACATTTCGTATGCTAGTTTCAATATGAATGTTTATGTTATGTTTAAAACTTTTCATATGAGGAATGCATTGGACTTAGTAAGTGATTGGTGGAGCCCACTATAGCTCCTCGATATATCGGTAGGTATCTTGAGACCAACTAGTGTCTTGGCACAAGACCTTGATAAAAACCTATTTGTAGTCTTGGCACAAGTCCTTGACTATGTTGTTATGACAGTCTGGAATTATGCATTCCATTATTATAAAAGTGGTTATTGATACTGCATGTGATTATTCTACTAGTAGAATATTAATGTAAATAAGTAAATGGAATTATTTCATTTTATCTTTTCCATATTATGTTTAAGATCAAGTTTAAAAGGATTTTGTTTTAGTTATAGATTTCCTTAAATGTTTTTGTTTATTTATGAAAGTTTCCACTATATTGTTATCTTTACCGAGCATCTAAGCTCACCCCTTTCAATGTTTTATTTTTCCCAGGATGTGAAGAAGTATTTTTTGAATGAACTTCAAGAATAGTATGCGGGGATATGAAGACAAAATGTTATTGTAGTTTTTTTCACTTTATGATGTAATGTAAGACTTATGAATATATCTAGTGTTTCTAGGGCTACTAAACTAATCGGACATTCGAGACTTGATCTTTTATGATCATGCCAACATTATTTAATAATGCACCAACACTGGGTAACTGGGGTCGGGGTGTTATAGTTGGTATCAGAGTAAGTTTAGTAAAAACCTTGGAAGCTAGATTTAGATAAACTCTGATTAGAACACATAAATGTAAGATGGACTTTGAGGATTAGTATAGAATAACTTACTGGAATTTTGGTATTGTAGAGATTTTTTAAGTTTTCGGAGAAATAAATTCCTGTCTAGATTCGAGCAGGTAGAGGCGGCTCTAGAACGTATGTTCCTAGGGGTAAAACCCGAAAACACCGCTTTCATCTATACTCGAATGGGAACTGGTGCACGACAATGGGCCTTACTTCACTCTTGGTTATGACACTCCCGGGGGATATGCTTAGGATAATTCTCATTTTCATTAAAAATCATTAAGAAGGGTTTATGAGTATATAATTCTTCAAAGAAAGCATTTTTTTATGATTATGGATTATATCCATAAACTATTCAATTCATGTTAAGTGTTTTACAAGTTTGGATTTATGTATTGCGATTCATAAACTAATCTAGTGTATGCCAGTATTTAGAAATGGATCCTAGTGGAAGAAATGGAAACCATATAAATGCACATACTCCATGTAGGGATTTCCCTCCCACTCAAGATAATTATAGTGGA
This sequence comes from Viscum album, assembly GCA_963277665.1. NCBI lineage: Eukaryota > Viridiplantae > Streptophyta > Magnoliopsida > Santalales > Viscaceae > Viscum > Viscum album. Next base: position 156,656,669 of record OY728150.1, read on the forward strand.
GTTGGTTATGAAACTGGTGCTGATCAGCTAATCACCATACTTGGACAACTCACTCAGGTTATGAATAATAACTTTACTCATATGAAGCACCTAGATCCATAGTGTGGAGGATAAATTTTAGATCGCTTCATAAGGAAAAAACCACAAACATTCAATGGGAGTAAAAATCCATTAGTAATTGAGCAATGGATAAATTCCTTAGAGAAAATATTCCATGCCTTGGGGTGTAGTGAAAGAGAAAAAGTTATCATGGCAGTTTACCGCCTCACTAGAGATTTTGACCAATGGTGGTCATTGATTCAAAACACAAAGGAGGATGATGAAGTATCAAATATGGAATAGAGGGAGTTCAATGAGATTTTCTTAGAAAAATACTTTCCTCATGACCATCGAGCTGATATGGAAAGGTAATTTCTGAGTTTGAGACAAAAGGAGGATGAGAATGTCACAATGTATGAGGCTTACTTTACAAGGTTCACGAGGCATGAAACAGATTATATATGTAACCCAAGGAGTAAGATTAACCATTTATTTGATGGGTTAAAACCATTTCTCGGTCGAGCATTAGCCTCACAATCCTTCTCATCGAACAAAGATATTGTCATATGTGCTATAAAGACCAAAAAAGAACTCTCCTAGACTTATGACTTTAAAGCAAAGCAAGAGAAGAAGGGATCTGTTGATCACTCTGGAAATGGAAATAAGGGGAATAAGTGAAAATTTGAATATCCATCCTACAGTAAATGTGGGAAGAAACAACCCGGTACTTGCTTAAAAGGAATAGGAGTCTGTTACAAGTGTGTTGAAAAAGGCCACCAAGATCGTGATTGCAAGGGGAAGAAAGAAGCTGCCGATGTTCAATCCTACAATTTTAGGGAGATGAGACATTATACAAATGAATGTACTAAGAGTTAGGGAAACTTACCTCATAAAAGGCCAAGGGATCAAGGCCAAGCTTATTCTATCATTACTATTGAGGTAGAAGCTCCAAAAGACGTGGTGGAAGGTAATTTAATGTTTTACTCAAGTTTAGCCAATGCTTTATTTGATTATGGATCATCGCATTGTTTCATATCTTCCCAGATTGCAAAGAAAATTAGATATTTTAAATTTGATTTGAGAAGGGATTTGTCAGTTAAAACTCATAAGGGAAGTATCATCGCAAAAAAGTTTTGTGAATCCGTTCCCATTAGAGCATATAAATGTTCATTATCTGCAGATCTCATCGTCATACCTATGATTGAGTTTGATAAAATCCTCGGTATAGATTGGATTTCGGACCATGATGTGAAGATTTATTGTAAGAAGAAGGAGGTTAAGATTTTTGACGATGACAAGGAACACCTTATCTTTAGAGCAGAATCTTCACCACCTAATTCTTATCTAGATCCTCCCCCAGTAGCTCAACTAAAACCAATTATCAGGGAGGAGGAGAATGAAATAACTATGAGTGAGGAAAGGAATATTCAAATAGAGGATGTACCTATTGTGAAAGAATATATAGATGTGTTTCCAGAAGATTTACCTGTACATCCTCCAGAATGAGAAATTGAGTTTTTCATTGATTTAATTCATGGTTAAAGGCCTATATCAAAGACCCCTTATAGAATGGACACTGTGGAATTATTTGAACTAAAACAACAACTAGAGGAATTGAGTAATAAGGGATTTATTCACCCTAGTGTTTCTCCATGGGGATCCCCTATCCTTTTTGTTAAGAAGAAAGATGGATTTATGAGGTTATGTATCGACTACAAGGAAATCAATGCTATAACAATAAAGAATAAGTATCACCTACCTCGCATTGATGATATATTTGACCAACAACATGGATCTCAATACTTTTCAAATATTGACCTTCTATCTAGATACCATCAGTTGTTTGTGAAGAAGTAAGACATTCTGAAGATAGTATTTCGAACCAGGTACGAGCATTACATGTTTACAGTAATGCCTTTTGGATTGACTAATGATCCCTCTGTATTCATGGATCTAATGAACATATTTTTCAAGGAATATCTCAATGATTTTGTAGTGGTAGTTATTGATGATATCTTGGTATACTCTAAAATCTTCAGAGATCATGATAATCACTTGCGCATTATCTTGAAGACTCTTAGAAGACATGGATTATATGGTAAATTTAGAAAGTGTGAATTCTGGATTCAGGAGATTTCTTTTCATGGCCATATTGTCTCTAAGGATGGAATCTCTGTTGATCCTTCTAAGATAAGAGAAATCCAAGAATGGACAGCACCAATGAGTGTAGCTGAGGAACACAGTTTTATTGGTTTAGCAGGTTATTATCATCGTTTCGCCCAAAATTTTTCCCGGTTGGCTAACCCATTAACAAAGCTCACACGTAAAGGGGTTAAATTAATTTGAAAAAAGAGTGTGAAGAATGTTTTGAAGAACTAAAGAGAAGATTAGTCAATGATTCTATATTTACTCTACTGTCAGGGAATGATGGGTTTGTTATTTATAGTGATTCTTCAAAGAAAGGACTTGGTTGTGTCCTTATGCAGAATGATAGGGTTGTTGCCTATGCATCACGACAGCTAAAAATTCATGAGAAAAACTATACTACTCATGATCTTGAGTTAGCAGCTGTAATATTTTCTTTGAAGATTTGGTGACATTATCTCTATGGTGAAAAATGTGAGATATATACTGATCACAAGAGTTTTAAGTATATTTTCTCACAGAAAGAACTCAACATGAGGAAAAGATGATGGCTTGAACTACTCAAGGATGGTGATTGCATGATACACTACCACCCAGGGAAGGAAAATAAGGTGGAAGATGCTTTGAGTAGAAAGTATAATGGAGTTGTGAACAAGATGAGAGTTTAAAAGGATTATATATATATGGATTTGGTAAATATGGATATGGGAATAACCATGGGAGGTGAAACATCAATAATTTTTCAAATGGTAGCTAAACCATCATTACGAGAAAGGATAAATAATTCTCAGACTAGTGATGAAGAATTTCAAAAGAAGATTAATGCTGCGAATGAGGGGAGATTGAGTGGATTTGTGTATGAAGAAGGAATTTTGAAATATGGGAAGAGAATTTGTGTTCCCAATAAACCTGATCTAAAAATGGAATGGTTGGATGATACTCATAGTGTCAATTTCTATGTACACTCTGGGAGCACCAAAATGTATAGAGATTTGAAGGAACATTTTTAGGGAGACAACATGAAGAGGGAGATTGCTGATTTTGTGTCAAGATGTATGGTTTTTTATCATGTAAAAGCTGGAAGGATACAGCCTAGAGGAGTCATGCAACCTTTTCTCATACCTGAGTGGAAATGGGATAATATTATGATGAACTTTGTCATGGGGATACCAAAGAATCCTAGAAGGAAAGATGCAATATGGGTCATTGTTGATCATCTTACCAAGTCAACACATTTTCTTGCTATAAGAGAAGATATACCACTTCAACGTCTATCAAGACTATATATTAATGAAGTTGTGAGACTTCCTGGAGTACCCCTATAGATTGTTTCTAATCTTGATCCATGTTTTACATCAAGATTCTGGAAAAGTCTTCAGAAAGCCCTGGATACTGAGCTTCGTTGGAGCACTGCTTACCACCCCCAAACTGATGGAAAACAAGAATCGACTATTCAATCCTTAGAAGACATGTTGAGATCTTTCTCACGTGACTTTCTAGGTATGTGGGATCAATATTTACCTCTGGTGGAATTTTCCTATAATAATAGCTTCCACTAATGTATTGGGATGACACCATATGAAGAATTATTTAGAAAGAAATGTCGTACACCAACATGTTGGGATGATGTTGGTGATGGAAAACTTGTAGGCTCAGAACTTGTTGAGGAAACAATAGAAAAGGTGAAGGTAATCCAAACCCACATCAAATCAGCTCAAAGTAGGCAGAAGGGCTACGCTGATAACTGAAGGAAGGATTTGGAATTTCAGGTAGGAGATCACATTTTCCTAAATGTATATCTATGGAAGGGAGTTAATAGTTTTGGTAAAAAAGGTAAATTGAGTCCAAGGTACATCGAACCTTTCGAAATTCTAGAACGAATTGGGGCGGTAGCTTACCATTTGGCAGTGCCTCGAAATCTCTTCAAAGATCACGATGTGTTCCACGTATCACTGTTGTGAAAATACATGCCTGACCCAACACATGTACTCACCTATGAGGAAGTAGAACTAGAATCTGATTTGTCTTATTGTGAAGATCCCATCAGGATTCTTGATACCAGAGAACAAGTGCTGAGAAATCGGATGAATCGTCTGGTAAAAGTTTTTTAGAGAAATAATAAGATGAAAGAGGCAACGTGGGAACCTGAGGAACTTATGATGAAGAACCACCTGAGTCTTTTTATGCAGTAATATTCTTGAAATTTTGCGGAAGAAATTATTTGAAGGAGGGGAGAATGTAACACCAAAATCTTCCATGGTACGTTTCCCTTTTAATAATGCAATATCTTGCATTGTACGCAACATCGAGAATCTAACACACCACGACCAATCAAAGTAGTTGTTATGAATAGTAATACCCAATTTTTAAAATTTTATTAATTTTATCTTTCAAAATGGACTTTATTTTTGGATTTGTAGTATAGAAATTATCTTAGGGTGAATTTTGGGTATTTTTCTGAAAACTTCAAAATTTTGATGAATAGTGAAAATTACTAAATTTTAATTAAAACCCACTTTTTTAAATCAAAATAATTAATAGTGATAAATTATGAATTCGAGTTGTTTTAAAGTATAATTATATTATATATTTACCGTTTAATCCAATGTTGGTCATTGGACATAATTTTACATTTAAACTGGACATAAGAAAGTGTCAATCTTTTGATAGTTATTATTTGTTAAAAACATGGTTTTTATTTTGACAATGAGAATAATTTTAAATTAATTTCTACCACTTATGTGTTTTTAATTTAGAAAAATGGATTCCATATTTAGAATCAGGAGGTCCAAATTATATAAATAGGTAAATTTTATTTTTAGACATTTTGAATAATTACATCGGTAAATATTTTATTTACCATGGTTAAAGGGTAAATCCGGTAAATAATAGTAAAAAATAATATTATAATAAAATTAAATTACCCTAAAACATGTCATAACCATATTGGTTGATACATATACGACCATGAGCATCTTTGGGTCGATTGTGGGACCCCATGGAGCCACTTGTAAGTGATAATGACACTTTATATTAATTAAGTTAATGTAAATACAAAAATGACATAAACTCATATCCTTTAGCAAAACAATTTTTACATAGGATTATAAAGGTTATATTTTTGGCTATAAATATTAATTAGAAAGATAAAAATATTTCCTACCTAATTAGATTTTATTTATAATTTTTATACCTTGAATAATTAAATTTATGTGTGACACAATAATGATGAAATATTTTCCTTAATAATGAAATAATCAAATAATTGGTATTATAAATGTGAAAATAAATATAATTTGAATGTTTTTATGACATCCAAAAATTTTATTGGTTAATATAACATGTTATGATTACCTAAATGAATTTTTTTGTAATTAATAAATTTGTGAAGACTTTAAAAAAATCAATTATTAAATATTGTCAAAATTGACATAAAAGAGTTTTTAAAACAAATATTATATTATTAATTGATATTCTATTCCTAAAAATCTAAGGTTCAGAAAAAGTACTTATATAATGATATGTGTATCATTAATTGACCACTTGGGGGTATCTTTTATGTATATAGTAGGTTTATTAACTATATAATATAAAAATACAAAGAGACATGGTAAATGTCAACTATTTAACAAGGAGTTAAATCAAAATGATAAAGTTAATATAGTGATCCAAACCTATCTAAAACCTATTGGTTGAGTGTTTTTAGACCTATCCCCACCTTAACCTTTAAATAATCCACTTTGGAGCCATTAGAAACCTAATATTAATTTATTATAAAATAATATTTCTAGCTTTTCCAAAGGTGCACCTCACCCCTCTTATAAAAGGGTACTCAACCTTCTCTCTAATTAACACATTAAAAGAGTTTTGGCTCGTCCAAACCCTACCCAATTATTCTATCACCTTCCCTCACTTAAACCTAGTGGCCTTAGTTTGATCATAAAACCAACCTATTGAGCTCTTTTGATCCAATAAAATGGAAGAACCTAAAGAAGGGGAAAATATTTCATCACCTCTTTCAAGTTTGTTTCTTCTTCAAATTCCTTTTTCTTTGTTGTTTCGATTATAAAATAATAACTCCAGTATCTTATATATACTGTTTTGTTATTATAAATATGGCACAACCATATTCAATATTTTATCCATCCTTTGAATGAAATCTCACCATACGTGCGTACGTACGGCTTACCATCACAACGTGGTGGTGTAATTGTTATTCAAAACATTATTATTTGGATGGGTATGATAATGATGTGTAATAGAAATAAATAATAAATATAACATTATAATGATTCGGAATATATGACAAAACATCCAATTATATATTATTTTAATATGAAAAGAATGATATTTTTTCTCGTGCGTACGCATGGACTACCGTCTCCACGAACACGATGAGATTCATTCCCCATCGTATCCATTTAAAACTAATTTTCAATAGATTATTAAAAATATTGTTTAAAGATTTCATATCATTCTGAATATGAATAAGATACGTCGCATACATAACAAATATGAATCACAAAACAAATAATATAAAGGAAAATGAATCCGTTAACACCTGAAACAACGACCATACAAAGATATTATTAAAAAAGCAATGTAAAAAGATCATATATGATATCATATTAATGTATATGATTCAGGTATAATTTAATAAAAAATATTTCACCATTATACAAGATTTTAAACTACCCTCGACCAAGGAAAATTATAAGGTAAGGGTTAATTCTACAATCTCTTCATTATCTGAGGTTGTTTATACGCAATTATCTACTGGGGTCTCTTTATCATCCACATCCATGTTAATGAGGGCTGTCTTTGCTGTCAACATGCTCTAGTTGTCACATATATCAATTGGAACATGCATTCGAGTTTTCTACCCAACGTAAATATTTTTCATTGGTTTGTTGGGGTGAAAAGGTTGGGCACATTGATTCTATATGACCAAAGATATTATCAATTTTCTTCTTTATTTGATAGATTTATTTTACATTGTGATTCTATAATTCCATTGTGGCTTTCATCAACATGTTTCTGATCCCATAAAAATTCCATAGTTTTAGCATCGATAGTTTATTCTTCCTTTGGATTAGTAGCATTAGCTTATGAAGAAGTCATTATCTGCATGATTAGTTGACCATTTATCATGTATTATATAAATGTAGTAGAGAACACATAATATTTAGAGTAAAAACATGTTATACTAAAAAATAGAATAACCTATTCATTTAAATCTATTTTTTATATAAAGGATGATGGGATTTTGATCCTCTATCTAGTATTCAAATCCCCATCTTGTGGTCCTCTTTAACATAAAGGACACTCCCTACATTGGGTCCTCCTTGAAATGATTTTGATATCCTAATTAAATGGTCATTATCAATGGAATTTTTATCTAACCCTATATATTATTTAGTTTTTGATAGAAAATTGACTAAATACTATTTACCAGATTTGGGATAGAAAATAATTTCACTACTTTTGATTTGATTATTAATGGTTAATCCTTATACCCTTCCACACTGAAATTCACATTCTTGATGTCCAACTCATTTACTTTAACCATACACCTATTTTCAACCCATTTGTGATGGAATATTAGCACATGAAATGTTTTAAAATTAAACTCATATATTTATTTAATGATTTTCACGTATGAAATATTTTCATAAATTATATTTCTATCCATGGAACTTGGTACGTGCATAGATTCATCCTAAATCATAACTCCACTATTTTACATAATACTACATTCATCATGTTTCTTTGTAATGTTTTTATTAACATTAATTACATAACTATTGTAATATAATACATTTTCATTTGGTCTTATGGATATCCATCAAAGTCATATGGTAATTGAATTCAGATTTAACAAAACTACTTATAAATATGATCTTAGAACCATCCTATAAACAACTGATTATGTGTATCTTACATCCATTTTTAGCCATTGATGGTTTCACATATAAAATAATTACTTTGTGGGTTTCAAGATATAGAGAATCTTCTCCACTATTATGTAAAATGTAATGGTGGGATTACTACCATTCTATAATGGTGATTATAATAACATCACTTCTTCAAATATCTTCACCAATATGGAGTATTCTATGAAAATATTTTTAGAGACAAATGTTATCAACTTAGGATAAGTAATCGATAAAGAATTTAACAACTTCATTAATAATATATCACTTTATAATAAAACCTTCTATCTAAATTAAATTTTTAATGTAACCTTTCAAAATTATCATATATTTTTCAATTTTTTACATTAATGTATAATCTATAGGACAAAAAAATTTAATCTATCAAAACAGATGAATCGTTTTGGGGGCTATTATTTCAAAGAATGATTATAAGAAAGACATATAAATTTCACATAATATTAAATTAATTTTCATATTCATGATTGAAAACATCAGTAGGACTTTAACTTTACTGCATATGGATTTAAAATAGAAGCCAATTCTAGTTAATAAATGTTGTTCATTTTTAAGAATAATGAAATGAAAAGAAACATGGATTAAGTCCTACATAAAAACATTGTAGTATTATTATTTTAAACCCTATAACATAAAATTAATAATTAAAATGAAATTCATTATATTTCACGAATACCCTTATGGATCATTTATATAATTAAAGATGTTTAAAAATAGAATTTTTTCTTTTCTGGATAAAGTGAAAGTTGCTAGAGGAAGAAAAATTCACATTTCACCCATTATTAGTTTCAACTCTTCTCTTATCCCTAATTCGACAATATCTAACCAAGGCTTAATGACATATTTTATTTTTTTCTTTAGAGTTTAGTAGCATTCCAATAGTAAAATCTCACAATTCCTTTTCCCAAGTTCATAAAATCAAGAAAATGTATGATGTAAAAACTATTATAGTATAAAAATTAAATGAAAACATATCTATTTTCCCAAACTGATTAATAAGGTTTTTCAAAAATGCTATTTCAAAAATAGTGTTGATATATTTTACATTCCTGAAAAATAGATCAATTTTTAGTGGAGAGAGTGATATACCTTGTTCTGTATTTCCAACGGATGATATCACCCAAGATAGATATTTTGTCTCTAGGGTGAAAGTATACAATGCCCAAAATATTTATTATTTGAGGAATGTTTTAATATTACTGAGTGTGTACCTTCATCACAAATGGGACATCCCAACATTTCGTTTGTGATATAGTCTAAAAAATAGCATAAGTATAATTTTTTTTATCATCCCATATAGCATGGATCCCAATATGAAGTCTTCACTTCTATGTGAATTAAATAATGAAATGTTTTTACCCCATATAAATTTCTAGTCCTTGATGATCAGATCCAAATTGCAATTAATATCATTAATAGGTTGTTTCAGTTGACATATAAACATATACAAGATAATGTATTTATTGTTCATGTTTAACTATAAAGACAAGTTATAATTTTCAATTATACCTATACATGTACTGTGATTATTAATTTTTATAAAAATAGGATTTATTCAACATGTGGATAAATCAATATGGAGACTTCTTAGCTTGTTTAAAATTTCTAGATGTTCATAATCAATTTTATTCTATTGAGGAGAGTCTCCTAGGTAACATAGTCTCCCGTATTCAATTCTTATATCTGCATGCCATGTAAAATTTCTAGTTTTTTCTGAACATTCATATAGGAATCTAAATCATGGAATGATAAGAAATTAACATAAAAATTTCAATGGAATTAATTCAACATTCTTGTATCGATCTTTTCTAAACATACAGAATTTTATGAGTGAATCATGGTCCAAGGGAAACAATATAAAATAATTTGGATCAAAGAGATTTTTTAGATATCATTCCCATTGAACATAGAATTCTGTTAGAATCATATTTTTGAAATGGATTGTCATTTTCTTTTGGAAGAATATCATTCTGGAGACTGTGTTGTTATGTAATGCTAGTGTAACTTCATCTGATGCCTTATTTTAAATTATATGACTTCAATACGAATAGAAATGTTGTATCTTTAGTACAACTAGTATACAATGATCCCATTGAAAAACTATTTAACTTATCAAATAAGTTTTGAGAACCATGAATTCATTCTTCAATTTACATTTTCATCTATTCTATACGGTCTTCATTATCTATTACAATAATATTCCTATCAAATGATCCATAAATCATATTATCAAAAAAGTTAGTATCATGATTCATTTATTCCCCATGTTTTGTCCAACATTTATAACTTTGATCAATTATGTAACAAATAAAATGTTCTTATAACTCTTCTATGTGAATTTATCATTAATAATAGCAAAATAAACCTGGAAGAAGGATTTGATTAGGCCAGTATGCATGTTCTATTGCAAACATGATGAACAGGTAAACTCCATCCCCATACTCAATTATCATACCATCGATATCCATCTATTTTCTATTCACATCCATCTTATTAGGTTAAAAAATATTCATTTTAAATATATATATATATATATATACATAAAATGTATTCATTTAATGTATATATACATTTATATAAAAACAATGTATAAAAATTTATGTGTAAATTAATAATTGTGTATATGTGTGTGTATAAACATATGTCTGTGTAAATATATAAATCCTATGTTTTAAAGATATAAAGCCTTTGTTTAAAATATATACATAATATTCATAATTAAAAGTGAAATTTACTAATAATCCTATAAATTTTGATTAATTTCTTGATAAAAAAATAATTCTCACCTATGAAACTAAAAGAATAAATGAAAAAATTGTAGTGATGAAAAAAGGATTGAAGTTATAGTGTTTCCATGTCTTTCTAGACCAATTGGGACCTAAACATGGGAGTGGTAGAGTGAAATATTCAACTGTCTTTTTCATGCTCTAATTTTATTTGGGAATTTTTATATTTAGTTGAAATATATTACATCCTTTCTTCCAAAATAATTTTATTTATGTTTTTACTTCCATTCATTTTACTGAGTATGTTTGATTGATATGTTATTACATTGAATGATAATCATAGAATTCAAAACTGAATAATAATTGTTTCAATTGTTTACAAACTGTTTAAATTTATGAACACTCAATTGAGCTTATTATCATAGTTAGTTTTCCATTAAACAATTATTATTGGTTATCATTTATTACAAAATAAATCTTACTAAAATAAATAGATTTATCATTATAATTATTGTAAATAATTACTTTGATTTTAACTATTTCATTATAAAGTTCTTAATTATGGTCTATGTACTACAAAAAAATTATTGAACATTTTTAGACAATTGGGAAGAGAAATATCATAGGTTGAACATGTTTATGGCCTATAATGTAAATCTAGTTATTAGATTACTCAAAAGATAAATTATTCCCCATAAAACCCTATCTCACTATTTAACATGTTTTCTATTCTTCAAAATTCAGTATCTTCGTGTTTATTTCACAAAAAAATCCATTTTTAATTTAATAATAAATAAATTTTGAATATATCCAAATTTATTCATTGTAAATTAATTAATCTTTTATGTGGAAAAGGACTTAATTTGAAACATCCTTGAGAGACAACCAAGGACTACTATATTTCATTCTTAAATAAAAAATATTTTGATTGGGACATAGTAATAGAACTACCACTGTCAAATTGGAATTGTTTTCGTGGGTTACCAATAAGTTATCTTTTTTCATATTTTGAATCAAATATTTTAGAAAATTCGCATTATTATATTAATGTTTTGATTGAAAACCATTTTTTATATCTAAAATTTTATTCCAAAAAAGTCACACAATGTTTTAGAGCAGTTTGATCATGAAATTAAGAGGAATTTTCATAACATATTTAAACAATATAGGAGAAAGAGATTTTATGATTTTTGAAGAATATTTTAAGGAAGAAATTTTTGAAGAACCTAAAACATCCACTATAAGACTTGAAAAATTAAAAACACACAAACTTGAGAATACATCTTCATTAGAATCATGGTCGAAGAAAGAACCATTAAGTAATTAGTTATATCAATGAATGGTAATTGAAAACTTGATGGACTCAATCATTTCTGTTGGGTCAAGCCACTATGGTGCCGATAGGCCAAGGGAAATGAGTGAGTACGGTAAAAACTAAAAGAAGACCTAAATGTTGTGAACAAATGAAAGATAAACAAACAAAGAGATGAAGGAATCACATAAATTAGATTGTAAGATGTTCAATTTATCCGATAATGGGCCTTTCACCTTCTTGGTGATCTGTAGGTATGATTCTGGCATTATTTGACCATGCATCAAAAGATTCCTCATGTGAGGCCCTTCCAAAATAATTATATTAATGTTTCTTGAAATCATAAAAGTGAGGAAGATATGAAAACTAATCTCCCACAAGACTATATCCTCTATAATTTCCATTATACATTTGCGCTGTGGAATCAGCTTCCCGCATTTCCTGTTGTTATGAAAATTATATTTTTAGATTTTTGTGGGATAACCAGTTCAAATACCTCATCATCTACCACTGAATTTTTTAATTTGGATTAAGAGACTCACATACCCACATCCACTGAACATCCTTACACATGAAGCTGGTCATTGGTAGAATCCATTGGGAAAGAGGGAGTGTACTCTTCCAAAGATGCCAATGGAATTGGTGAATAACCCTTTGGAGAAGATGATGTATAGGAACCACTTACCTACAACATTGGAACCTAAATTCTTCTCATAATTTTAACCTTCCCTATAGATTCAACATTAATTTTTTTACCTTTAATATCAATATCATCAATATGTTTCTCTTCTATAATTTTTTGGTCAGTAGAATCCGGAATGAAAGTTTCATTAGGAGATTGATCACCCATTGAATCTTCAACCAATCCAACTCTCATATCCAATATTCATTTCCTAGGATGGGTAGTACTAGAATAAAAGGATCTGGTATCATCTGAAGTCTTTATGGAGTACCAACAGACACAATTGAGATGTCTTTATAAGAAGGTATGATCTTTCCACACATGGGGGTAACCAACTTCCAATCACATTCAATAGGTATGATCTCCTCATCTGAGTGGAAAAAGTCTTCCACAACAATTTCATCCCACGTCCTATTATTTTCCAACTCATCTAGACATAGAATTGAAGGCCCTCTCTCATCATATATTATGACTTATTTTCTATTCTACTTAATGTCACATGCATGTCCGTCAACACCTAAGGGACATCCAGCCTCAACCATCTCATTCATCATGCTCTGAGTCCTTGCAGAATACCGTCTCCTCCACTCCAACATCACGTACCAACATAGTTCCTTAGAATGGCCAACATATTTACAATTACTATATAATTGAAACAATTTTTCATATCATATGGTTAAATCAAAATTTTAATCCATAGTGGAAAACATCACATTATCAATTGGGGTTGAATTTAGAACAATTTCAATGCGTAAATCCACAAAGAAATATACCACGATTCCTTCATAGAATGATCCAACTAGATTTGAGTTTCAATCCCTGAGGAAATATCAAATATCATATGATTATACCACCAGACCCAGTTTAAACTATAAATCCAAACCCAATATTGTGTGCTTGGGCCTCGGGATGAAATAAGATTAAAGCTTGAATTCTATTTTACAGACACAACATACCTAGTTTGGGGAAGAACAGCACGAGACCCCAAAACTTCAGCTTTCGGTCATCCAATAGATATATGATGTGGAATTATCCCTACCTAATAAGGATGCGCTTCTAATCAAGAAATCCCAATACAACATAGAGCCTCCAAACAAGAACTTCATTTTTCCATGCCTTCTGTACCAATGGTTGAACCATCCTTGTGATAAGAGATAACAAATATATCATAAATCAAAAAATGATTAGATCCTAATTGGAATATATGTGGATATAGTGTCCTCATTAAAAAATCCTTTCAGAATCCCCATCATCACTAGAGGGAAATGATCAAGTGGTGTCTCTCATTTCAGAAATGAAGGCTCAGATAGATTCCCCACTTTCAAATTCACAGAATGATGGTGCAAGTGAGACAAATCCCAAGAACAATTATCAAAAGTCTTAAGAAAATAAAAGAGATCTTTCATAAGAAAAAATTTATCCACCGTATCCTAATACAAAAACACCATGAATTTCTAACCTTAATCACCATTGAAGATATGATAAGAGAGCTCCCATAGAACTAACGCCATTTAAATATGCCTCTACTTCCTATATTTGAAATTAATGTATATATATAACAAAAGTTTGATTTATGTTATATTAAAAAATGAATGAAATTTATATAATATGTTATTGAAAATCTTTTAATTGATACCAATTAGTCAATATTATTTGTTAATATTAATTTTTAATTATAAACCTTTATTCACTAAATATTTGACTTGTTAAATGTAAAAATACATTTTGTATTATATAAATTATATTTATGTAAATAATATATATTAATATATATATAAAAAATATAAGTATGAATATGTTTCTATATTATAAATATTAAACATATTAATGAATAATTACATATAAAAAATATTAAAATGAATAAAATATAAAATATTAAAATGATTTTTTTTAAAAAATGAATTAATTATTAAAAAGTAATGAACGCAAGAAGTTATTTATTAAGAAATTATAATAAATGAATGAATATTAAAAATTGGTGAAATTTAATTAAAATATGAATAGATTAAGGATATATCAAAAAAATGAAAAAGAGTTATAATTTATATAAATTCTAAAAACTAAAAATCAATAAATGTTCAAATGAAACTCAATACATATATTAATTATGTAAATTAAAACTTAATTAAAAAATTCCACGTTAATCAACAAATATTGATATATAATATTTAAAATGATTTAAATTTAAAAAATATAATAAAAATATAAATTTAAAATGTGTAAATTACAAAAAAATAAAAAATTTATTAATGAAATAAATAATAAAGAAATGACTAAATTAAAATACACACATATATAAAATATGTAATAAATAGTATATATATTTTAAATAAATTTTTAATATGTGAATAAAATTTAATAATTAAAAATATAATTTATTTAATATTAAATGATAATAAATACCAATATAAAATGATAATATTTACAATTTATTATTAGTCTATGTTTGTCTCAATAAATTTGAATTAATTTCATATATATATATGGGGGAATTATTGCAAGACATATAATGGGTAAATACAGATTTGGCCAATATTTTTATTCAATAATTAAATATTTATTATTTGATATATATATATATATATATATATATAAAATTGAAAAAACAATTGAAATTTCTATAAAACAAGTTAGTGAATATTTAATACTATCAATTAGTGACTATTTTTTTAATAAAAAATTTATTTTTAATAAACTTATAAATGATTTCTCAATAATTTTATGACATATTAAGTGTAAATACATTTTGAGTATTATATAAATATTTTTTAAGAAAATTATATATATATATATATATCAATGTAAATATTATTCTATTTTAAATATGTTTTTAATGATATATATTTTTTATAATTATTTCATATTCCATTTTCACTAAATATCTTATATATCAAGTATAAATATATATTTATTCCTATATAAATCATAATTAATAAAATATATTTTATTTATGTCAATATAAATATTTTTATATATTAATATATTATTTTAACTGATATATTTTTTTATTAAATATATCTTTTGTTTGTGCAAAAGAATTAACTGACAAAGGGTCTCTTTATCATTGCTAACAAAAAGAACTATTGAAGGGGATTCCATTATCAATTCTTTTTTAGTGATGATAAAAACAACCATTATCAATGATTTTAGTTAGCTCCAATAAAGGGTAGCTATTTATCAGTTCTTTTATCTAAAACTGATAAAAAGTAGCACTTAGTATCTGAGATTTTCTGTCTTTGGATATAGATCTAAATGTCATTATAAGCATTCATCACAATGAGATGTTACCCATATAATGACCAGATAAAATATTAAACTTCATTTTTTGTGAGGAGTGGGTAGATAAATTTTGAGCAACATATTTTTTATACCTTTATATGGGATTTTTAAAAGGTGGTAATAAATGGGAAAATAAAATCCCATAATGTCTAAAAATTAGTGATAATGGTGTTCCATGTTTTCCATTCATTTTGTAGTTATTATGTGGTCTAAAACATCAGATTGGTTAAAGTATATTTTTTTCATGAACAAACCATTTTCTCAAATCATATCCATGTTCATGGGATTATGTGATAGTAGAACCTTATCAAGGAAGCCACAAAATTAATATAACTTTTGGTGGATCATGAACACAAAATATAAATATCAAGGTGAGCTTTTATGGTCAAAAATGTATTAATTTAATTAAATTTAATTACGTATAATGTTTTTAGGGATCAAATTAATAATAATAATAATAATAATTTGTATAAATATTTAATCTTATCGAGTCACACAATGTAACATCCCAGGTATTTATAGATTAATACCTTTTCATATCTATTAATATTTATGAATAAGATATTAATTTTAGGTTAATAGGGATGCTTTATCTGACAGTGTACTTGGTACGCAACAACGAGTTTCTCCAAAATATTACGTTGCATACAACATTGTGTTAGATAGAAAAATAACACAATAAGAATATTACTATTTGAAATGGTAGTTAACGCGTAGCTATTGTATAAGTGGGAATGAATAGAACTAACTACAATATGATTACACATGTTTGTTAAATGTTTTAACATTATCCAATAAATTTTAGAGGCATAAAATTTCAATGAATCCAATTTTTAAGCAGAAAATACACTAATATTTTTAAAAGTATGTTTTACCACCTTTTGATGGAAAACCATTTTTAAATCTAGTTTATGTCACATTTATATATTATATTTTACAAAATCAACTTCTTCTTTGTAATCGGTAAATCAAAATTTACTTCGGTTGAAATTTTGGTATTTTTTTGATAAAAATCATATTTTAATGAATACTAAAAAATTCCACATTTTAATTCAAAATTTCCTTGTCATCTAATTTATTTGTAATGATAACTTATCATTTGAATTTGTTTTAATGTAAAAATAGATTATATTATAATAATATAATCCAATGTTGTTCATTGGAGGAAATTTCAACTTGAAATTTGATATAAACACATGTTAATCTTCTCATGGTTTTTACTTTTTAAAAAACTCATTTTCTCATTTTGATAATAAGAATTAGTTTTAAATTAATTACTGTTAATTATGTGTTTTGAATATAGAAAAATGGATTCAATATTTGGAATCAAAACTCTAAATTATTTAAATAGTACCTTTTTATTTTTGGACATGATTAATAGTAACTTTAGTAATTATTTTTATTTACCACTTTTAAAGGGTAACTCAGGTAAATAAAGGTAACAATAATATTATAATAATATAATATTACCCTAACACTTATCCTAATACTATTTTATGAGATATGGACAACCTAAAAATCCCTTGGAATGAATATTTGTCATTTGAAAACCACTTGGGTTTGATTATGACACTTATATTTTTTAATTTGAAGTAAGGAAAAATATGTTATAAACAAAAATAATATTAATAAAAAACTTTTAACATGGGTTTGTATAAATTATATCTTAGAATATAAATAATAATAATAAATATAATAATATTTCCCACATCATGGTATTTTATTTATAATTTATATACATTATATAATTAATTTTAATAATGACACAATGATGACGTAGAGATTTCTTTATTAAAGAAGGAATCAAATAAATGATATTACAAATATTAAAATAATGATTATTTGATATAATTTATGTAATAAAAAATTTTCTAGGTGCATATGACATGTTATAAGACTACTAAATGATTTGATTAGAATTTATCTCTATGTTTGGATGCATATAAATGTAATAAAATGCATAGTGTAAAAATTGACATAAATGATGTTTTTTCAAACATAGTAATTTATTAAATCATTTAAAAATCCACAAAAATGCTTCAAATCACAATGTGACTATGATATAGGCTAAAATTTCATTAAGTGTCCAATTATGGTATATTGACCACATATATGTAAAATTAATAGCCTCTTAATAATTAAAATGTTGTTACAACAATTAAAATTAAAAGATAATATTTAATGGTAATACAAAAAGATAGGGTTTAAAATAAATTCAATACGTGTCAGAAAATTATTTGATGATAGGATTTCGAACTATCCTCCTTCAATCTTCTATATACTTCTAATTTGAGCCATTTTAAAAAAAAACCCATTTTTATTAAATTATTATTTTAATTCTATCGAAGGGTGACCCTTCCCTCTCCTATAAAAAGGTATCATATCTTATCTAATACTCACACTTATTGAACTCTTTTTTTCCTCCACGTTCTACCCAAAACACTTCCTATAATCCTTCCCCACATCTTAAATGCCTCACTTAAGTCAGAAAGCCTCCCATGGAATCATTTTGGCATTAACCAAAAGAAGTTACCTGATAAAGAGGTAACGACTTCTCTCTTGACTTTTAGTCTCATTTCCATTATCCTCAATATAATATAATTTTGTTATTATATGTTTTATTCTACACTTACAAACATCCATTTAATGAGTAACAAACATAATGTTTTGGTGTATGGAGAACTAATACCTCACAAATTGATGATTGTTCAATTTTTCCCTACCACCTATCATGGTGGCCATTATGATGTACAATATATTTATATATGATATATATTATATTTATTTTGTCTCCATTCTACTATAGGTTTTATTTATAATATACCTTTATGCTTTCCATGTTGTCTAAATATGATGATTTCATTTGAGGACGTGCAGACTACCACCCACTGAAAGTGATATTACTCATTCCCACTATACATGCAATTTATAAAGGATGGTTTTATTAATCTTATGATACATACATGAAATTTATATAATTATGGTATTATAATATACATTTATATCATTTAATTATTATTCTTTTAACATGTCAATGAAATGAAAGTAATATTCATGTGTACGTATGACCTACCATCTCCATGAACTATGTATTTTATTTATTATATCCAAATACTATGAAATATTATAAATTAATAAACACAGGTTATATATTATTTTTAAAACATGGATTATATTCTGGAGATGATGACCACAAGAACAATTTACATCTAAACAAGTTCATTTTTCACTAAATTACAGAATATCAACAAAATTTCAGATATGAACTTAAATAATTACATAATTTTTATAACATGGTAATAAGTGATATAAAATTAATAATAAACTTGAAAAATATTATAATGTCAGTAGAAATTATCCTAGGTTTATTATTTGAGAAAATAACAGTTGTACAAGATGAGTCAGACATAAGGTGAGGGACTCGTCTCAATATCCTTTCAATGGGGCATTTTTTGATAATATATACCTCCTTCTTATATAAGTTTTATAATAAATCTTTTGACTTTTAATTTGATTTAATATTTTTCAAAAGGTAATATTTTTATATGAAGTATTTTACTAAACTAAAAAATAATTTATTTACATATGCGGAAATGATGACTTCTCTGCCTGTGCAACCATTACATGATATTTGGATTACTCTACAAGCTGTAATGTTTTTTAAAAGAAAAATAAATTCCATGTAACCTTTTAATTTATTTTGGAATTGAATGGTTTTTTGTGAAAGGGTTGATTATGTGAATATCATGAAATGATCTCTTGTGATTTCAATGCAGAAATGTTATTTTTACGTTATGATTGTTTTATGTGTTTTGATTATGTTAAAGTACGTGGACATTTGATGGGTGGTTACATGATAAACCAATGATGGGTGGTTAAGTGATAAAACAAATATGGATTGTTCTATGATAAAGCAAGTATGGTTGGTAAAATTATAACCTCTAATGCATTGGGTATGTAAGTAGGTCGTATGGATATTCTATTTAGTGATATGTGTAGATGTCGATCGTATGGTTACTCCATTAAAGTATTTTTATGTCCTATGTAACCTTTATATGATATAAGATTCTTTATATAAGTTAATGGTAATATTTTGGTTAAAAAACGGATAAGAAATGATCTTATATTCAGTGAAGAGTGTTTAATAATTCATAATGGTGAAAATTATTACATGGTGATTCAGAATTCATGGTTTACATATTTTCCCAAGACTAACCAATTTTTTCATTATGTATCCTTTACAGATCTTTTTATGCTCATCCCATATTTTGAAATGTTTTTGAATAGGACATAAAGAATAATAGAGTTAAATATGGGATTAAGGAAAAGTTATGATGTTAAAACATGAAAGTATACCATGTTTATTTTTAAAAATAAATTATTTTATTAAAAAATTAATAGTGAGTATAAGTTTCTACTTGTAATATTTAATATTTTATGTATTAGTTATGTATTAATTCTCTAAAGATCTAAACCTAATAATATCCTTGAAGTGAATTAAATTAAAATTATTTACTTATCTCAAGATTATGTAATGTTTAAGGCCAATTCCTTATACACTACAATAGATCATCACTTTAACAACACACAAAAAGGGAATTAACTATGTTAAAAATGAATCTTTTTCCTCAGCTCTGTTAGGTGGAACCTCTATTAGTGCTGAAAATTAGTTATTTTAACCCCATTTATCCACACTAGTCTAGTGATGATAAAGGCTCTTCTTTATCAGCACCGATAAATCCCCCCACCTTTATCAGTTCTTTTAATAACATTGATAAAGGCCCACTTGTTGTATTCCTCTCTTTGAATAATATCACACTACAGGAGCCTCTAGCCTATATGAAAATACACCTATTCAAATAAAAAATTTAATTGAAATAATTTTTACATCATAAATTAAAATAATCAATACTATATACATTTAAAATAATGTTATATATATATATATTGGTAATTAAAATTCACAATCATTTAAAAACATTAGTGTTTGATCATTTTGGGAATACCTTGACCCCCTCTATAAAAGATCCACAACGACATCAATTGTTGAAAAAACCACCCCAAGTTGAGAAAAATAGTTTACCTATATATGAAAATAAATATTATGTTTGTAATACTATAAATAAATAAATTAATCTGATATATAGAAGTATACATCAATAAACTATCACTTTTAAATAAAAGGACACACATAGAGTTATATTGATGACATCGTTCGCCAGATTGAGGAAGGAATGATTCTTTCTTGTCAAAAATGATATATAGATCATTTTTATAAAGTATCAAATAATAATAATGTGTTTTTTAACACCCTGGGATTTCATAGTATGTTATCTCATTAAAGTAATTCAATATCTTGCACTACATGCAACACCGAGTTCGAGCGCACCACAACGTACCAAACTAGCCGTTCAAAAATTAGTTATGAACAATATTAAATACATTTTGAATCTTATATACTCTATATATATTTAACATCCATATTATGTGTTTCTTATATATAATATAAGAAAAAAATAATTTTTTTTCACATTAAAGATGTATTTTTAAAAAAAATGCTATTTTAGCACCTTTTAATGGAGAACCCTTTTTAAAACCAATATTTGACACTTTTATATATTCAATTTAATAAAATTAAATTCTTCCCTATAATAGGGACATAATAATTTTGTTTGGATATATTTTTGGTACTTTTCTGATAACATTCATATTTTAATGAATAGTGAAAAATAATATATTTTAATTGAAAACAAATTTATTAATCTAAATGATTTATATTGTTAAATTATGAACTTGAATTGTTTTTATGTATAGTTAGATTATATTTTTATCATTTAATACAACTTGTGTCTTTATAAGTAATTTCACAATTAAATTTTACATAAACACATGTCAATCTTTTGATAGTTATTACTTTTTTAAAAACCCGCTTTTTTGTTTTGACAACGGGAATTAATTTTTAATTAATAAATAAAAATTATATATTTTTAATTTTGTAAAATAGAATTCATTTTTGAATTTGGAATATCTAAATTATCTTAGTGTGAATTTTTAGAATTTTTTTAAAACTTTCAATTTTGATGAATAGTGAAAAACAATACGTTATTATTTAAAACCGACTTTTTATTTAAATAATTACTTATTTTATTTAAATTTATTTTAAGTCAAAATGGATGTATAATACCTATATAAGTTCAATGTAATTCATCGGAGTCATTTTATAATAAAATTTGATGTATAAAATTTTATTGAACTTGTAAACCTATTTTACCCACCGCCTTTGACCATTTGCAAATTTGCATAAAACTTAATTTTACCGCTTCTGTGAGTTGAATTTCAAAAATCCAAGAGACAAGGTTGACATCTGTAAGTAAAATGTGGTTCAATAAGATGAAAATAATTTTTAATGAATAGTAACTTTTGACTTTTATTTACCATAGTTAAAAGTAAATAGGGTAATTAAGTGTAAAACTGAAATTATAATTACCCTAAAACATTTCTTAATTATGTTGGATAAATGTAGTTGAACCAAAAAAAAATTAGGAATAATATATGTTCCTTTAGGACTACTTGGATTATATTAGAAAATTTATTATAATTTTATTTAAAGAAGAGCTAAAATTGTTAAATTCAAAGATTAATAACTAAACCATTTTTAATATAAGGTTACACACAATATAAATTTGACTATAAGTATTCATTAGAAAGAAAAGAATATTTCATACATAATGGTATTTTATTTATAATTTTTATACATTAAACAATTTAATTCATTTTTGACACAATGATGATGCAGTAATTACCTTATTAATGAAAGAATCAAATAAATGGTATTATAAATATTAAAATAAATATAATTTCATTGTTTTTATGAAATCGAAGAATTTTTAGGTGAATAAAACATGTTATAATTGATTCAATGTGTCTTGATCGAAGTAATAAAGTTGTGATGACTTAAAAAAAACAAAATACCAAATAGTGTCAAAATTTACAAAAATGTGTTTTAAAACAATTATTATATTATTAAATTATATAAAATTCCTAAAAATATAAAGTTCAGCCAAAAGGCTTATATTATAATATATATGTCATTAACGAACCACTTGGGGTTTTCTTGGATGTTTATAGTAAGTTTATTAACCATGTAATATAAAAATACAAAGAGACATGGTAAATGTCAAACTATTTAACTAAGAGTTAAATCTAAAAGATAAGGTTTATATGGAGACCCAAACCTGTATAAAACTAATTGTTTGGGTGGTTTTTGTCCCATCCCCACCTTAAAATTTATACAATTCATTTATTATCCATTAGAAAAAATAATAATTTTATTATAAAATAATATTTTGATCTTTTCCTAAGGTGCCCCTCACCCCTCTTATAAAAGGGAACTTCCCCTTCTCTCAAATTAACACCTTCAAAGCCATTTGGCTCATCCAATTCCTACCCAAATACCCTCCCACCTATCCTACTTTCATCCTTGAGTCCTTAATTTGGTCAGAAAGCCAACCTAAGGATCCCTTTTGATCAAATCAAATTGAAGAACACAAAGAAGAGGTAATGATTTCACCACCCTCTTTCAAGTTCTTTTATTCTTCCACTGACTCTTTCTTTGTTGTTACCATAAAAAAATAATAAATCGAGTACCTTATATATACTGTGATGTTGTTATAAATATGGAACAACCATATTCATTATTCTATCCATCCTATGAATCATAATGTTACCATCCGTGCGTACGTACGTCTTACCGTCTCCACACCGTGGTGTAATTTGTTATTCAACACTATGTTATTTTGATATATACAATGATGAGTAATATGTTTATAAATAATGAAAATAACATAATAAAATCTTTTTAAATTTAATATACCATCCAATTCCATACTTTATAGGAGATGATATTTTCAATCGTGCGTACTTACGGATTACCGTCTCCACGACGCGATGAGATTCATTTCCACGTTAACCATTCATCGACGATTATAAAAATATATATTACTAATAATTATGTAATATATGGAATAATAATGATACTAGAGATATATATATTTATATATATTTTTATTTATTTACTTAAATATATCTTATTCACTTACTTCCATTCAATACGATATGAAAATAGAAACGACGTTTATGTGTGTGTACGGCCTACCGTCTCCATAAACGGTGTTTTCTATTTCTATTATAAATATATATATTCTAAATATATATGATATATAAATCAAGGTTTATATTATGGAAGTATTTAAATCATGATCTAAATGATATGATCAAGCATAACAAGTTAAAACACGTTTGATAAAAAAAGTCATTATTACCAAAAATGTTAATTTAACATGGAAATCATTATTAAATGGGTAGTATAAAGTCATAAATGAATAATGTATGATATAATAAATATTAATATTGTTTTTTATAATTTAATATCATAATATGGTCATTATACAGGATTTTAAACATACCCTTGACCAAAGGAAAGTGCAAGGTAAGGGTTAATTCCTCAATCTCAATATTATTAGAGATTGTTTATGTGTAAGTTTTTACTGGGACATATTTATTATCCATCTCCATGTTTCATAAAAGATTTTTCAAAGGGATTATTTTAAGGTATGCTTTTTCTAAAACATCATTTTAATTGTTTTAATGTTTTATTTTTCTAACCCTTTCTCATTAATGTCTATGTTTTCAAAATGATTTTAGGGATTTATTTATAAGGACATGAATGTTTTTAAATGTTAATTCCTTTAAAAAGATTCAAAGTGGAATAAGAAAAATTTATTAAAAAATATCTTTTAAATTAATTCCTTTATAAATTGTGTTACTTTTAAAATGATTTCATGAGAAAAAAAAAAGATATTTCTCTCAAAGTGTTTAGCTGATCATTTTAAACTATGTCAACATCCATTACTAGATATTATTATTGATCGAGGTTGATTTATTATGGTAAAAATATTTCATATTGTATTTAAGGTTTTGCGATATGTTTGAATGTGGATGTGTTATTTTTATACCATTCATGTTTTATGGTTAAAGTATTGAAATTTCGTGTGCTAGTTTTAATATGAATTTTTATGTTTTGTTTAAACATTTTCACATGAGGAATGCATTAGACTTAGTAAGTGACCAGTGGAGTCCTCTATAGCTCCTCGATGCATTGGTAGGTCTCATAAGACAACTAGACATGGAATTTCTTAAGGCCTTCCCAATTTGATATATGGTTTTGGCCAAGGACTAAATCATTTTTTAGATGTCTTGGCCGATGCCTTGACAAAATGTTTCAGAATCTCCGGCATTATGCATTCCCTCATTATGAAATTAGTTATTATATGTGATTATTCAACTAGTAGAATATCCATGTTCATGTTAATATTGTAATTTTTGATTTATTTTTTCCATATTATGTTCATGTTTATGTTTAAAATTATGTTGTTTTTATTACACATTTTTCCACAAAAGGTTATAGCTTCTGCAAAATTATTTACCATTACTGAGCATCTAAGCTCACCCCTTTCTTATGTTTTATTTTCCCAGGATATGAAGATGTTATATATGAGTGACTGGAAGGCGTAATCTAGAAGGCTTGGACATTTTTAATGCAATAAATTACTGTTTTTTTTTCTTTTCAAGATTGTAATTTGGAACTTCATGTATGTAATTTATTTTCCAAGTCTACTAAACGGATCGGTCTTTCGAGACTTGATTCCGTGTAATCATGCCAATGTATTAAAATAATGCACTGACTCTGGGTAATTGGGGTCATGGCGTTAAATTTTTTCTCATATTTCATTATGTCACTTGTTCTTTTTATTAAAATTAATCTCAATTTAAAATAATACGACACACTTAGTGTCATATCAGCCATACCGTGCATTGGATTGAGGTGCAGCTGATTCCTATATATGACAATTGACTCAAGGATCATTGTCCTAAATTATCAAAATAATTCAAATGTTTTTTTTCCAATTTTGAGTATTTCACTTGTGTTTTTTTTACTAAAATGTCTTTTTAAACTAGAAACATGCACTATGACTCATACTAGTCATGTCGTGTTCCAATTTGACACGAGAGTGCTTCCTACATATCAAAAATTACTTATAATGTTTTCCATAAATAATCATGAAAATTGGAGTGTAACACCCTGAGATTTTACCAAATATATTAATTTTAATTTCTTTGATGTATTGTGTTGTATATTACAACATGTTTAGCTTTAACTATATGCAACACTATTTTATCTTGCAGTATACACAATACTATTCTTGGCTTGTGTTGCACATAATTTCATATTCTTTTGATAGAAATCATTTCACAAAACAATGAGTCTAAAGCTTGTTAAATTTATAAATGAAATAAGTTTGGATGATTTTATAAGCAACACTATATAATTATTTCACTATACACAAAACTGAATTGGCTTGAATTACATATAAGAGCGGCGTTTCTTGATAACTAGCATTATACATGATACTGAGTTTCACAAAACAACGATATATTATGAAAATATTATTATTTAATAGGATATAAACTAGCCTCTATGAATAGTATAAACAAAATTTTGAATTTTATATAACATTAGAATTCATCATGAAAATTTTATAGAACAATATATGAGAAAAAAATCAATTTTTAGATCAAAATGAGTATTTTTTAAAAAATGTAGTTGTACTACCTTTTGATGGAACACACATTTGATATCAAGTTTTACAAACTTTTATGAGTTAAATTTTACAAAAATAAACTTATTATTTGGAATTGGCTCATAGAAGTTTACATTTGTTGAATTTTTAGTATTTTTCTAACTAAATTGAAATTGTAATCAATAGTGAAAATACTGCATTTTAATTCAAAACTGCCTTTTTATAAAATTTATAATATATTTTGATTATCTTGTTATTTGGTATTAAAATGTCATTTTAATATATTGTTATAATTTAATCCAATTTTTTTAATTTTAAGTAATTCCACTTTTAAATTTGGCGTAAACACATGTCAGTCTTTTGATAGTTATTACTTCTTAAAAACCCACTTTTTGGTTTTTGCAACAATAATTAATTTTAAATCAATTACTACAATTTCTATGTTTTGAATTTGAAAAAATGGATCCCATATTTTGAATAATAATTTTAAAATTGTGTAAATAATACCTTTTATATTTAGACATTATAAATAGTCACTTCAGTAATTGTTTTATTTACCATGGTTAATGGGTAAATATGGTAAATAAGGGTAAAAAATAATATTATAATAATATTAAACTTCCCCAACCAATGTTATAATCCAATCGGATGAGATATGTTAGACCATGGGCATCCATGGGTCTATTTTGGGACCCCATGGATTCACTTATATGTGAAAATAACCTTTTATAAGAATTATTTGAAAGTAATGATAACTATAACCTAAACATACATCTTTTACTAAATAGATTTTTAATATTCGGTTATATAAATGATATATGTGCCTATAAATATTAATTGGAAATATTAAAAGATTTCCTACATCATAGTATTTTAATTATATTTTTTAGACACAAAATATATAAATATATTTATGACACAATGGTGATGTAGTGACTAACTTATTAATGAATGATTTAAAAAAAATGAGATTATAAATTTTAAGATAATTTTATTTTGAAAGTTTTATGCCATAAATAATTTTATGGATGATTATGATTTGTTATATTTTAATTAATAATGTTTTCTCGAAGGAATCAAGTTTTTATGGATTTTTAAATATTCATGATATGAATATTATAATAATTGATATAAATGAGTTTTTAAAACAAATAATATTTTATTAAATGATATAATAGTCATAAAATATAAGAATCATTAAAATGACTTATATAATACTTAAAATTTTATTAATTAACAACTTGAAGTTCTTTTTTTATTATATAGTAACTATATTAACCATATAGTATGAATACACAAGAAGACATAGTAAGAGTTAAATTAGTTGACTAAGGGTTAAAGATAAAAGATAAGGTTAAATTTGAGACATAAAACTGTCTAAAACCTATTTGATGAGAGGATTTAGAGAAACCATTATCTTAACTTCGAATTAAATGAGTTTTGGACATTTTTAAATTGAAAATAATTTTTGTAAAAAATTAATATTTTGAGAGTTTCATAAAGTGCCCCTCTCCTCTCTTATAAAAGGGACCCTCATCCCTCTCCTATTCACTCCATTTTGAGCTTTCACGGTTGGAAAAACCCTGAACATTTCCCTTATCAAATTCCCTAGATTAATTATATAGGTTCTGGTATTCTCAAAAGACAAGGTCAAGTTTACTATGTGGAAATTTAAAGGAGGCTCTTCAAGGAATATGTAATCTCTTCTACCGATTCTTCCAAATTTATTTATTCTTCTACATCCCATTCATTAGTTTTTTCATTATAAACTAATAAAATAAGTATCCCCAATAAAATTATATGTTATTATAAATATTAAAAAACACTAGTTCACCATCGATCCATCCTTATAAATTTGAAATCACCGCATGTGCATACGTATGGATTACCGTCTCCACACTGTGGTGAAATATGTTTTTCACCACCACCTTACTGAGATTGGTGTAATGGTGTAAATAATAACTATATATGATTATTATAAAATAATACTAATTATGAGATATTAGACACCATCCACTTAAATACCATTCAACAATTATGGAAATGATATCATCGCTCGTGCGTACATACGTCTTACCGTCTCCATGATGCGACGAGATTCATTCTCAACGTTAACCATTCAAGAATGATTATAAAGTATATGTATTAAATTATCATGAAATATATGACATAATAATTTTTATCTATATATATATATATCATTTACTTACTCCCAGTCAATTTAATACGGAAATTAAAACATCGTTCATGCATACGTACGACCTATCGTCTCCATGAATAGTGTACTCCATTTCTTGTATCTATCTATTATATATATATATATATATTTATATAATGGATATATATAATATACATATCAATTTTTATATTCTTGAAGAAATTATATCCTGATATATGTAATAACATCAAGAATAACAATTAAAAATACGTATGATAAATAAAACAATTATTACCCAAAACGTTGATTTAACATGGAATTGAAAAATGAATAGGTAATATAAAGCCGTAAGTGAATCATATATGATATCATAAATATTATTATGATTTTGTTACAAGTTAATAATATTTTTAAACCCACTATATAGGAGTTTAAATCACATATGGATGAAATCAGACATAACGTAAGGGATAAATTTTCAAATCTCTTTTTTATCCAAGTTTATTAATAAGTAAGTATTTATTAGGGGTATATTTATTATCCATTTACATGTTTTTAAATAATATTATCATAAAATTTTTACAATTATTCTGTGTATGATTAAATTTATTTTTACCCATTTGGACTTCTACTACATGGTTTGGAAGGAATCCCTCTTACTGTTACCTTACGAGGTACATTATGACTTTTCCAGCAAAAGTACGAGGATAATGTTTTTTTAACTTGTACAACATGAATGGAGTTGTACTCTTTCATTATTCATTATTTAATTGATGCTTACCCTATAATAATACCGGTCTATTTTCACATAAAATTATTTCATCTAAAATTTTGTGGCATTTTGAGGAAGGAAAACATTTTTTAAGAAGAAATGATATTTTTTCTCAGGAATTAATTTCAATTGTTTTCTCAAAATTATTTTCCATCAAATATAACACTATTTAAATAGGGTTATATTTATATACCTATTATTACTATGATTTTATTTTGTTAATTATGGAATTATTTTTTATATGGATTATGTTATGATGTAATGTTTTTTAAGAATACCATTTTATTTCTTGGGTTATGCTATGATGAATGATTTATGTTTTTGTGGAACATGTAATAATTATTTCCCTATGAGATGGGTGGGACCTATAACTCCCTCCAATGCATTAGATAATGATTTATATCTCATGAGATAGACATGAATTAAATATAATGTAAATCATGTTCAGTAATACATGGATGGTATGGCAAGTAAACCCAGTTTCGTAATGGACTTTTTCCACTATGATGGTCTTGGCAGCAATGCCTTGGCTACTATGGAAATCATATTATATTTATATTAGTTTTCCACATTTACATTTATTATTCCACTACTATTATATCATGATTAGTGTTTCTTTATGATCCATGTATTACATAATTCCATGATTTATTTCACAGAACAATATTTTGAGGTTTAAACTTTATGTTCATGTTTTTATGTTCAAATGTTTATGGTTTGTTTTATATTCCCCATGTTTACCCTTACTGAGCATTTGACCTCACCCTTATAATGATTTCTTTTCCCCATGTTATAAATAAGGGTTTTAGGTAGGAAAAAAGGGGTACATCTTTATGGGATATTTTGAAGATCTTTCACTGTGGTAAGAATATTATGCTCTCAGTTTTAAAAGACACTAAACTAATGCAGTCTTTGGGTGTCTCTTTGTGTCATGTGTTATTTATTTTGAAATATAAATGTAATATTTATGTACGTCAAGCATGGTTCTCTACATGAAGATAATCTTCATTATTTTAAATTAGTGACACACATTTTGAACTAAAATGTTAATTTTAAACTAATAAAGGACACTTTGATTCATACTGGTCACACCGTCCATTAGATTGTGTAATGGCTGATTTCTATACATTAAAAATGGCTTATGAATCCTTTTCTAAAATTATTATAACATTATGAAATATTTTTCCAGGTTTTTAGTACGTCACTTGTTATTTTTACTAAAATTAATGTTAGTTTAATATAAAAAGGCACACTTGGAGTAATATCTATCACACCATGCCCCAGATTGAGGTATAGATGATACTTATGAATGAAAATGAATTTTTATTCATTTACCTAAATTATAAAAACAATAAAGATGTATTTTCTTGGTTTTCATTATCTCACATGTTCTTTTTTACAAAAATTAGTGTCAATTTTAAATAAAAAGACACACTTGGAGTAATACCAGTCACACTGTATCCGATTGAGGTGGGATAACTTCATTCACGTCAAAAATGACTTCTATATTATTTTAATAATGTATCAAAACAATATGAATGTTTTTTATTAGTTTATAGTTTTCACTTGTTATTTTTACTAAAATTAATGTTAATTTTAAATTAAAAGACACACCATGAGTTATATCGGTCACACCGTGAGTCTAATTGAGGTGCCGCTAATTCCATAATATCTAAAATAAAGTTTAGATAATTTTACTAAAGAAATAAAAAAATTTAGAAGTGTTTTCCTATTTTTGAGTATGTCACATGTGTTTTTTACCAAAATTAAAATTAAAATTGGAAACATGATCTTTGAGTCATTACAGTCACATCATGTGTCTGTTTAACATGAGGAAACTTATTAAAATGAAAAATGACTTATGAATCATTTTTCTAATTTATCATGGTATTCAGAGCATGTTTTCTTGGTTTTAAATGAGTGAAACACATTTAAAACAAAAATTTACATTTTTAACTAATAACATGGACTTCGAGTCATACCGGTCAGACCATTCATTAGATTGAGCTGTGGTTGATTCCTAAAAATCAAAATTGACTTAGAAATAATTTTTATATGGTATAAAAATAATCAAAAAATTTCCCTTGTTTTCAGTATTTCACTTTTCCATTTTAATAAAATTAATGACAATTTTAAATAATAAGACACACTTGGAGTCATATCAGTAACATTGTACATTGGAATGATGTTTGGATGATTTATACATATCAAAAATGAATTATCGAACATTTTCATAATGTATAAAAACAATATGAAATTGTTTAATTTATTTTCAGTAAGTCACATTTTTTTAGTATAATTAATATCAATTTTAAATAAAAAGGCACTCTTTGAGTTATATTGGTCACACCATGTATCAGATTGAGGTTAGGTTGATTACTACACAGAAAAGATGGCTTATAGAACATTTTCCTAAAATATCAAAACAATTCGATAATATATTCTCAGTTTTCATTATATCACTTGTTATTATTATTGAAATTAATGTAAATTTTAAATAAAAAGACACACATGGAGTCATATTGTTCAGAATGTGAGTCAAATTGAGCTGAGGCTGGTTTCAACATGTAAATAAATTCCTTATGGATCATTGAAATAATGTATCAAAACTATCCTCATGAGTGTTCTCAATTTTTAGTAAGTCAC
Source organism: Viscum album (assembly GCA_963277665.1). Classification (NCBI taxonomy): domain Eukaryota; kingdom Viridiplantae; phylum Streptophyta; class Magnoliopsida; order Santalales; family Viscaceae; genus Viscum; species Viscum album. The sequence goes on from OY728150.1 coordinate 156,689,019, forward strand.
TTTTGTTTTTTCTAAAATTTCATTTAAAATTGGAAATACACACATTTAGTTATACTGGACATTTAATTTGTTGGTTTAATATGAGACAACTTCCTACACATCAAAACTTACTTATGAATCATTTTCATAAATTATCTTAATAATCAGAATGTATTTTCTTGGTTTTTAGTGAGTGACACATGTTTCGAAAAAAAGAAAATTGTAAACTGATAACAATCACTTGGAGTCATACTAGTGACACTATGAATCTTATTGAGGTGTGATTTATAGATACACATCCAAAATGACTCATAGGTTATTTTCCTAAAGTATCAAAATAATAAAATTACATTTGATCATTTTTGAGAATGTCACTTGTTCGTTTTACAGAACATTAAGTCAATTTTAAATGAAAATACACACTTGGAGTCATATTCGTCACAACATTCATCATAATGAGGTGATACTAATTCTTACACATCAAAAATGACTTATTGATCATATTTATAATGTATCAAAATAATCGGAATACATTTTCTTAGTGTTTATTATATCACTTCAACTTTTTACTAAAATTAACTTTAATTTAAAATAAAAATTCACACTTACAGTTACACTAATCACACCATGTGTCAGATTGAGGTGGGACTGATTTCTATACATCAAAAATTACTTATGGTTCATTTTTCTAATGTATCAAAATAATATGAATGAATTATCTAGGTTTTCAAAATGGAGTTTGTTTTATTTACTGATATTATGGAAAATTTTAAATTAAAACACACACATGAGTATGTGACATGTGATTATAAAAAAATATAAATTATAAACTAAAAACATATAGTTTGAATCATACCGATAACATTGTGTATTGGATTCAGTTGTGAATAATTCATTATATTATTTTTTTTTCTCTTTCAACTTTTTGAAAAAAGAATAAAAAATAGAGAACATGTTCCATTATGATAGAAGACAAACCCCATGATCCCTGAAACACATACTTTTAAGACAACATGGGGGTTATTCTTCCACTGCGAAGGAACATGTTCTACCTTTTCTATATTTTTTCATATAGTTAAAAGAAAAAAAATAAATTCTCAAAATATCTGTAAGAAAATATGTATTAAATAAAAATGATAAGGAAATTAACATAAAATAGTAGATTAATTAATGATAAGATTAATTAAATAAGTTGAAGGAATTCACCTTTTTATGATGTTTGAATACATTCTTGACCCATTTCCTTATTTTCATTTTCCCAGTTGCAGCCTTGATGTCCAATATCATATAAGAATGAGTATCATCGAACAAACAAACCCAACAGTAGAAAAAAAATCCACCTATATAAGATAAAAATACTTGTTTTAGTAATACTATAAATAATTAAATTATTCATAATTGTGAAACAATAAATTAAAAAAATTTCCATTTGAAAAAGAGATCATGGAATTTCAGCCATACCGGGTACACCATGTATTCAATTCAGTGCATGATCAGAAGTACATGAGTGAATCATCCTTACTAAAAGAGTCATTTCTTTATTATCTCTATGAAAATTAAAAAAAAGTATCAGATCAAAATAAATTAGATATAACTAAAAAAGTAGATAAATGATGATAAAATCAAGTAAATAAGAAGTATGAAGTCACATCTTCATGATATATGAGTAAATGCTTCCATCAGGTATGCTTCCCATTTGTCTCTAAATAATTCTATTTCTCCTTCTGAATATATTTATTTTATACATTCATTGTAGTACTAGATAAATACAAATACACAAAGTATTAATAAATATTTTAATTTAAATAGCAATTTTCTTCGAAAATACATCTTCAATATTATATTTTGTTTATGGTATATGATTTATCACATAAATTAAAAAACATAATAACCATAAAAGTTTGCATCATTTTATTTTCGAAACTACACAATAATTGAGAAGGATAATTAATTTGTTTTGATATGTTATTTTTTAGTGAAATATTATATATATACCCGGATACATTTCCACTTTTAATAGGAAATAGGCTCCATGTTCTCATGCACTGTCCTCATCTCATAATTTTCATGATATTTAAACACAACCCTATCATAATAGAATTATCTTCAAAACATGATATAAAATATATAAATCGATGTTTTTTTATAAAAAATAGGATTTAGTGTATTAAAAACATAATAATGTCACCACGTGTGGTCATTTTCATGGGATTCCATGGAGTGAATAAATAAAATAAATCATTGGAGTTTCCAAATTGACTAAAATGAGTATCAGATGTTTTCTAAAAAAGGAACAAGTAATGAACTGAATTGAAATATATTTTATATGATTAAATTTTATGGTTTTACCCTTGCATCATTATTATTAAGAACCTTCTTACATCTTAAAATATTCATTGCAACTAATTATCCAATATTTTTTCACTATTTCATTAATTTGAATTAAATCAATTTCAGTTTAGTATGTAGATGTGACATGAGGAAAAATGAGTCCATACATATGTTCAAGGGTAAATACCTCTAATTTGTATTCATATATACACCAATAAAAATTATGAACTTTATTTATTCATAAATTTCAAAATATATTCAATATTGGAAAACAAATCATGAAAAACATCATGTATAAATTTACAACAGATACTCCTAACCATTCATAGGTGATGATTTAATTTACATTCTCAAGAGAAATGAGGTCTGTAATGGCCTCTCCAGACACTTTTTCTTCGAAATCATATAGTTGATTACTACAAATTTTTAACCTTGTATCTGTATGAACCATGCATGTTAGTAAATGTGGATATTTAATGGGTGGGGTAAAGGTGACTTACTTAGACATTTTTGATTATTTGGATGATCCTTTATAGGGGCTTGATTCAACATTTTGTTTCATCCCCTTCTGTTTTATATCATGTAATTACATTCATCGATTAATAAAATTTTCATTAAATGATAAAGTTTTATCATGAAAAATAATTTAGAAATGATTAATTCCTTATCAATATGTTTTTACAAGAACTGACATCCATTCATAGAACGTTCCCATAGATTTCTCGACCATATAATATCTACATTATCAAGTGAAATAGGTAGCATGGTGTTTGGAACATGATATATTGTTATAACTACTCTAAATTTTCCTATTATAAGTTATCTATTGTATGGACAATATTCTTGGATATTAAACATGGTAGCCCTTGCAACAAAGAAATTTGAGGTGTTGATAGATATAAATCACAATCATTTTCAACCATTAGAATATCAATGTAGTTAATGTTTCAGTTTTTATTTGATTCATATTTCCTAAAAAAAAATTATGATAATATTGATTACCTTATATAAGAAATCTCTTTGAGGAGAATGGACTGCCTCAAACCTATTGGGTGAGGGTTAGGATCTTCATGTAGTGACTGTTCTTGAGTAATTTCTTCTCTTTGATTCCCCCATTATATTTTCTAACCACTTAAAATACCATGAAATTTTTCATCAACCAAATCTAATCTACCATTCATCTCTTCTATTTCATTATCATTATCCCCAGTCCTTTTCTTTTATCAATATTTTTCTGGGGTGTCACCCCAAAACCCAATCCTTTTACATGCCCATACTATTCTAGCCACTTCAATTCCATTGATAGTAGGTGTTCATCTATTATAGGTGTTGATGATTTATATGGCTAAGTTGAGTATAAAATATAGGAAAATAAGTAATCATTTTTATGTAAAAGACATTTAAAGAATTTTTTATTATATCCTATATACATATGGTTCCCAAAATTTTGTGTGTATTTTCATCTATTAGTGTCCCACATTTAATTACTAATGCCTTCTTCGATAGCACATGTCGTGGGATGGTTGTGGAATTGGATTTCAATTAATAAAGTTTCCTATAAAGAGAGAAACTTAATTATGTTTTTTTCATGAAAAATAAATTTACTATTATAGATTGAAAAATCGTACATATTTTTTCAAGTGAAGCAGACCTCATCCTTATATTATGGTAGATGTACATTGGTTTTGTTCCCTGTTCCATATTTTCAGTACTCATCTACTATTTCAGAAATAAAAAATTCATCATCAAAGTGATTTATACTTGTATTGATAAAGAATGTATTAGAAACCACAATGTACTTGAAAAGATTTCTCCTTGTGATAGAAAGTAAATGAATCCCATGCTTGTTGTCTTCTCAGGTGTGTATACATATGCAGTGGGTGTGATTTTATTTTACCTTAAATATATTTGAGATTAAATTTTATTAGAATTGTGAAAAGTCTTATTTGAGTTTTTAGTTAATGAATTAATCAAAATTTCTTATTAGAGTCATCGACTCTTAATTCGCTCAGCAAGGGATAATAATGAGTGAGTCAATGATTCATTATTTTATTTTTTTAATAAAATAATGAAAGGAAATATTAATGATACCCCACTGTCTTCGCAAATCGATGTATTTAGTTTGGTAACAATAGGGTTCCATGATACTACATCAATCTGCATGTGATATCGAGTGAAGAGCCCAATGATACATATAAACATGGTATTTTTGGGTTTAATAGGTTGGTCACATGCATTCCATCCGACATCGGATTTGATGCCTCTTTAATTCAATTTTTTAATGTATTCTAAAACAATAATTCTATATTACTCCTATTATTTAAGGGAAATATGTTCTTCACCATCTACCATTTCCTCATGTTCAACATCATTAATATGTTGTTTTTATAGATTGGTAACATCGACATGTGCAGAAGGTTGTTGTTCCTCTACACTGTGACTAGTAGCAGGTTGAGAAACCTATAGTTCCCTAGGATTAGGAGAATCAGTATATGCATAAGCCATTATGTCAATAAGTGCTTCAAAATTTAATTTATATTACATAAATGAATCAATTATCATAAAATAACATGAGGTAACACAATGTATGTTAGAAAATATATAAACTGATTATTAAACTCTATTTTTTATTATTTTTAGGTATTTGACCCATCTATCAAGTATACATATCCCATTTATTATGGTCTCCCATAATATATAATTCCCAATATACATTGGGGACATTAAAAATGAAGGCAATGTCCTGATGAAAGGGTCATCCTTAGTTGAATTTTTATCTAACCCTTATGTGGTTGCAGCCGATAACAGAACATTTGAACACTTTTGGTTTCTAGAACTGAAACATAAAATAATTTAGAAACCTTTTATTACACTATAAATTATTCGTCCTTGCACCTTTCTTTACTAAAATAAAAATTTATTAATCCTAATTCATCTATTTTAACAACACTCATGTAGTCAACCAACTTACATTGAAAAATCACCACTTGGAATATTTTATAACTCAACTCCAATATTTGTTTTGTGATTCCAAACAATGACATATTGAAAAAAATTGGATTTCATTCCTTGGTACTTGATGAATGAATTTCTTCATTAACAATAATAACTCCACTATTTGTCCTGGTAATCCTTTTTCATGATCATTTGTATATAATTCCTAGCCATTAATTTCAAAACCATTATAAGATAATAAGTGCATATTTTTTCCTCTAGCTAGCCGTCAAGTCTTTTTTAAAATTGAATATGTATTTTCTTCCAAATCCTTAAAATAATTGCTTAAAAACCATCCTATAAACTATTTATTATGTGTATTTTATATCACACAATAATCCCTTCTTGAATTCAAATGATTAATAATTTCTTTATGGGTATCAATATATGGGTAAACCATTAAAATATTACGAAAAACATAGAGGGGGGTTCTACTCCAAATTTATAAAATTTATTGTTACCATATTTATTCTAGAAATTTATTCACCCACAAGTTACCTAATGTGATGAGATTTTGGTAGACCAATTCTTTCGAGACCAGACATGTAGTCAGTATAGAATTATAGGAGTCCCTCCAATACACGTCGCTCTGCAATACAACCCTCTGGATCACTTTGATTTTTGACATACACTATCATAATAATCAAGTTCCATTCATTGGGTATATCCGTATATAATGTACATGACCAAATAGACAAATCTCTATCACTAAGTGAATCATAAAGTTAACCATCCTATCAAAGGATGTTAGTAAGTAGATGATTTATAATTCCCATAATTTAATAGAAATTTTCTTTTTCATAGTTGTAAATTTCACTAGGTAAATAACATGATTTCATATAAATTTGAAAAAAATACTAAGAATGGTTAATGTATTATATAAATTATTTGGAAGAATTCAACATTAAGAAATACATATTGGATCATGCATCAAAACATTAAATTACTGATATTTTTATAACCTTTAACATTAAACTAGACATCAAAATATTATTATTGATATTTGATGAATACCACAATGGAACCTATACGTCATTAAAGAAGTTTTAGAACTGATATCCCACATTCTTTGAAAGAGTGCAAGATGTTTTAGGAAGAAAATTCTACTTTTCACCCTTCACTATCGCTAAATGTACTAGTATTCTCATATCAATCCTTTCCAACCATGAATTAATTCCATCATTTTGTTCAGGTTAATTCAGTGACATAGAAATGAAACTATCAAATATATTTTTTCAATATGAATAACATAAATAAAATTGATAACATACAGACAATTTTATTATTGAAATTCAAAAAAAAACTGATCTCTATTTCCAACTAGTTTTCATAGAGATTTTAAAAAATGGTATACCTAAAGAACTGTCCAGATCTTTTAATTTCTCAAAAAATTCATCACTTTTTGGTTGATATGGTGATATTACTTTTTCTATTATGCAGTACAATGATGTCATACAAGATTTATACTTATCACAATAGGGTAAAAATTAGTGATGTCCTAATAATGCATTCATTGATTAATTTTGTAACCTAATTGGCCATGTACCTTGTTCACAAATGGGAAACCAATAAGTTTCGTTAATGCTATATCTGGAAAAAATTCCTCCAGAAGGAAATTCATTTATTATACCATACAATATGAATTTGGACATGAAATAATCATTTCTATAAGCATCATATATTGTAACATTTGAATACAATAGTAATTTTGAATCTTTGTTCAATGGATCCAAATAAATACCAAATATCATTGATCGATTGTTTTGGTATGGATATAAGCATATATAAAATAATTTATTTTCATTTCATGCATAACCATGGTGGAATGTTATAACTTACCAATATAACTAGCCATGTAATGTGAGTGCTACCTTGAAAACCAAAAGTATCCACTCCATCAGTAGATATCGTAAGAAGAATTTTTATAGGCTCATTTCCAAATTCAGGATACCATGATCAATTATATTCCATTTATGAGAGTCTTTTCAGGTGATAAATTTTTCTATATTTATTTCTTGCATCTATTTTCATTGTGAATTTCTTCTCCCCACTTGCATATTGGTGTCTAAATCATGTAAAATTAGGAATGTACCATACAAAATTCATAATACATGATTCATCATTATTATATTAAGATGAACCATTCTTTGGGCATTATTTAAGTTATTTTTGGTCCTTGGGAAATAGTATACAATCATTTTAACAAGCATGTATTATTTTAAAGATCATACCCATCGAACAAAGAATTCCATTAGAGTAATATGTTTTTATAAGAAGCACATTATCTACATGGATCATATCATTAAAGAGGGAAGAAGTGTAGTAAAACTGGTTCCACACCATTTGATTATATATTATAAATTATATAGTTTCAGTATAGATGAAAATGCTGTATATTTAGTGAAACTAGTATACAATGGAATCTTTTCTAAACTCTTTAACTTCTCAATTTTTTTTAAAAAAACACAAAGGTCATCTTCAACTATCATTTCCATTTCCTCAATTTTATCTTCATCATCATTCACACCTATAATCAGATCATTAATATAGTATTCTTTATTGTCCACACTTGTAATCAGATCAAATGATCTATATAATGTAGTGTTATCTCATTCAATAAATACGTTCTCTTTTTCCCCATGTTTAACCCAAAATTTATAACTTCAATCTATTATATGATAGATTAATTATTCTTAAAACTCCTCTATAATAATTATTCTTTAATAACAATAACATAATTATGGGAAAAAGATTTTATAAGTTTCACATGCTTTATATTTTACAAATTTTCTGAACTATTACACTCAATATTCATACTTTTCTTTCATATGATTGGCATAAATCCATTCACTATTCATATCCATCCAATTTGATTAAGTTACATAAATATAAAAAAGTTACAGAAAAGATTCCTTTCAAATAAGGTGAACCCAACAATTAAATGTTTAAAATAACTTCCTCATTATTTGAAGGAAATGGGTAATTGAATTTACAGTAAGAATTACTCCACTAGTGGTAGGGGTTATACTTTAAAACAATCTACAATGTTCACCAGTACATAGTATGGGATGACTACTAATAAGAGTAGATAAATCCACATAATATCATGTCTATAAGAGATGGTGGATGAGTCACTGGAAACAAAATGAAAAAATAACTATTCATGATGAATTCAATGATGGTGGTGGTTATTGTTGGATGCTGTTTCCAGAGATTCGTCCCAATAAAATATAAAACCAAATTAGAGATAATATGTGGTCATGTGTTACTACACTAAATTAAACCATGAATGTGATGTTGGATGTAATGTAGGTTTATGAGTTGAAATGGGGTTAAATATTAATTCACCTATTAAGGGAGTGAGGTCATGATGGATATCTTATGGGATGGATTGAGTTAGTGACATTCCATCGCCATGGTTTAATTAACAATCTACATTTTGTAGGATGTGATATATTGTGTATCTAAGAGGTCATTGAATGTTAATTTGATCATATAAATATAGATAACACCCATTTTGAATGAACCATGCTCTACCGATGCAATTATAAAAAGTAATCGAATAAGTTCCCACATAGATACATTATTGAAGATGAAATATAGAGACACTAATGTAAATTTGAAACCCATTCAACACTTAATTAAAATCATATATCCCACTTGTATCTATTATGATTTAAAATATTAATATTTTATATAATAAAATTACTCTTAATTATCCAAATGAATTTGTAGAAAAAATAATAATCATATTACAAAACTATAAAATTATAAAAGTATAATTCATAGAAATCAAAATTTTGAAGGTATAAAAGTTTTAAAATATAGATAAATTGAAAAAAAAATACAAGTATAAAAGTATAAATTAAATATATATACAAATCTATATATTAGTTTATAAAATTATAGACAAATATAGAAGTATAAAATATTATATAATTTATAAAATAATATAAATTTTAAAGAAATATATATAATTTATAAATGTATAAAAATTTATAAAACTATATAAATTTACATATATGTTATAAAATTATACATAATTTTTGGAAGTACATATTTTTATAAATTAAAAAAATTATAAAACTTTAATATTTAAATGCAAAATTTAAGAAAGTATAAATGTATATTAATTTATAAAAAAATAAAAATAAAAATAAAAATTAATTTATAAATCTTGACGACTATAAAAGTATAAATAATTAAAAAAACATTTATACTTAAACTATATATTTAAATATGATATAATACAAAATTTATAAAAGTATATAAATTTATAAATGAATAAAATTAGCAATGTTTGTAACCACACATTGAAAAGTAACTGTAAATCTAAAGTTTATATAAAAGTCATTGGGTGGTATGTAATAGTCATTTACACTAATAGTTAATGATATATTAGATTTGTTTTCATGATTCAAGAGATATGAATAAGGTTTGTTCCCTTTACTATTAGATTTGAAGAGTTGACCACATGATGGATTAATGGTCATACTGTGAAGGAAAAACATAAAGGTTTATCAATCATAAAACATGAATGATATTTCAGAAAAAAGATCATGGAGGATCTAATTGAATTTGAGTTTAATAATTATTTTCATATACTAGGAATGATTAACCTGAATTTAGAAATCAATAATAATGATTTTTTTAAAAATTAAGTAAGATATTCCTTTATCAATTAACTTTTTAAGTAAAATAAATTAATATTTAATTGAATTTTATATTACTAAAATTTTCATCCAATACTTTTACATATGATTAAATAATAATATTCATTATATAGATTTTAGAAATATATAACTATATTTAATGATAAATGAAAACATTCAATTGAATAAAACATATAATGTTATAAATGATTTAAAAAAACTAACAATTCATTAAAAACATATAATATAACCTTTATTTTTTTATTTTCGTTGAAATATCTTGTATTTTATTTATATATTTAATATGATGAAATTGCATTAAATTAATTCATATATGGATCCAACAATAACATACATTTTATAATTTTTGTAATATTTTAAAAAATATATCCAAGAATATATAATTGAAAATTTAAACATGACTTATTATATTCATGGCTAAAAAATATACATGTAGAAAAAGAAGATATATAATTTGATACATTGATTATTTTTCTCATTTAAATGTTTTATATAAATCATATTTTTTATGATCAAACAAAATATCACTTCACTAAAATCCAATTTTTTCATTAAAAAAATAATCAATAGTAAATTCAATTTAATCATTCAATGGTAATATTAAACTATATTACTTAATCACACACAATTAAACAATATAAAAGAAGTAATATTTATTTGTAAAACATATAATATCTGAGGGATTATGGGATTCTGTGAACGTTTACTACCTTCCTTATTTGCGTGTTCGCATGATCTCATTCCAGCCATGCAAACACAGAAAAACCCGATGTTTTTTATATCACCTGACAACAGATCAATAATGTGATCTGATAACATTATCACATTATTTCCAAGCCCTAATCCCACACATATACACTCTAGTATTCCTATTAGTGATAGTGCCCTCCCACTGTCAGTCTAACTTACATGAAGCACCCACCTTCCCTCGAGGTATGGATTTTATGTGGGAAATAGGCATGTGGGGGTGGTGCGATGTGGTGCAGGGTGGTGCGATGTGGTGTCGGGGTGCGATGTGCTATAGAGATTTGTGTGGTATTCAGGTGGTGTAATGTGGTGTAGTAGTGTGATGTGGTGTAGTGATTTGTAACATTCCTTAGATATGGAATGAAAGTGAAAACAATGGTTGGAACATGGTTTGGAGAGAGCAGCGACAATGGGGTACTGCGAGAGAGGCAGCAATGACAAGAGAATGGTTCGGTGAGAGCAGTGGCATAGTGGTAGTGGTGCTTTACATGAGCATGTTTATGTGTGAGAGAGAAGACTCTTTTTAGGTTTCTCTTGTAAGATTAGGTAAGTCTTTTTTCTGCACTTTCAAAAAATCACTAATAAAGAGTAGTTTTCTCAGTACTAAAATAGAAAGCGGTGATAAAACTAAATTTTATCAGCACTTTTTAACCCTGATAATACCCATTTACCGATGTTAAAAAATGATTAAATGTGTCTTTATCATCTCTAAAATTCTAACGATGATAAAGAGTAGATTTATTTTTTTTACCACTAATAATGGGGTATCGTTATGAGCTCTAAAAAAGTGATGATAAGGATCTAATCTTAATAATATATTTATATAATTATATATATTTATAAAAATATATATAGAAAAAATAAATAAATAAATATTTATAATTATAATAATTAATAAATATATTTATATCATTATAAATATACTTATAAAATTATAAATATAGTAAATATATTTATTATAAATATTGTTATTATATATATATATATGTATGTATAATTATAATTATAAATAAATACATTTTTAAATATTTTTAGATAATTATAATTATATTTACATATTAATATATTTATATATATTTATAAATATCTAATTTTATATATTTATAAAACTATAATTTATTTATTTATTGTAATTTTACAATTATATATATATATATATATAATTATAATTATAAATAAATATATCTAAAAATATCTCTATATAATTATAAATATATTTATATGATTATCTATATTAATATGATTATTCCTTATTGTATGCACCTCTTTAGTAGTGGTGTTTATAAACCTAATGAATATTTAGATTGAAATTCGGTAACTATATAGTTATAATTATGTTAATAATAATTTTTCATCACATTATTTCACACAACCTTGACCATGGGACGTGTGATTGAACGTACCCAACCTAATTAGAGTTGATCAGGACTATGACCCTTTGTCTGTGATAATATATGCATAGAATCCAACTATAATGAACTTAGGTTGTCGGTTATACCATTTCCATGGGATAGTTATAGCATAGGTAGATCCAATTGGTTTGACCAAAGCCAATTGGTGGCTTTTTGCACCGCTTTGCTGCCTACGCCATAGGACCATTCCAAGTTAAATATTGATTATCTTTTTTCAATAGACCTAATATTCACCATGATCCCTTCCATTAAATATCTAAATGAAAACTTCAAACTACATAGTCATAGTTATAACCCAAACCTTAAAAGTGAAAGTGCAGGACAGATCTAAAGATTTTGTTAGATTACATGTTGACTTTTTGGTAATCGTCATGGAAACCACTATGCATGACCACTTTTCTACCCCTAGTAGTAAGTGTAGATTGAGAGTATAAATTCTAATTTGACATCATCCCAAACGAATTCAATGATGTGTGTCAAAAACTCATTCCCACTTGGAGATTTGATTTGGAACCAATCAAATCTACACACACCCTTTCTATCTACCAAACCTTGTAACTCAAGTCTCTACGAGGCCACTTGAGGATCCACACCATATGAACTTATCATAGTAAATTTACTTTTTTTTGGGAATCTATTAGATTTTATTTAGTGTTATTTTTATGCATCTCCGCACTTCCTTCCTCCAACACATTTTAGAAAAAGTGATACTATACCCCAATGTGATTTTTCTTAGACTGAAAATATGGACTCCATGCGATGTGTAAGACTCTCTGACTATCCAAAAAATAGAATTTTCTCATGTCTATACCCGAGCTCCTCCAACAACCTTCCCTTAGAAATCATATCTTTACAATCATATCTAGCTTCTTTATACTCCACCATTATTTTGGATAAAGACACAATTGAATGTAAAATTTAAATACATATCACAACTCCTCTAGTAGAGTAAATACAGAACTAGTAGTGTATTTAATCTGGTTAGAATCATCTAAAAAATATGAATCAATAGATCATCAAACAGAAGAATATAATTCTGTTTAACATAATGACTAATCTAAGGTCTCCTTGATGTATCTCAGGATCCTCTTCAATGTGCTCAATTTAACCGATCAAGGATTCTCAATGTACTAACTAACTCCTACCACTTTTTTTCAATGTCTATTATAGTTTAAATGATAACAAACATTAGACTCCCCCACTACTGATTCATTGAGTGCATAAGACATCTCTATCCTCTCTGCTTCACTTTAGGTACTCATTATAAATGATAACATTGAATTAATGGAAAGTGGGATAGATATTGTCTTAAAGTATTTTCTACTGATGCATTTCAATAATTTTCACTAGTAATTATTCAATGATTTCAAAATCATCCCATTATTTATATATTGGTATATATACATCCCAATAATCTTATTTTCTTTCCCCAAGTCCTTCATATCAAACTATCTAGCCAATTGTGACTTCATCTCTTGTATCTGATCTTTTTGTGGCATGTAACAAACAAGTCATCCACATACAATATAATAATGATAAAATCATTACCATTTGAAAACCTGAAATATTCACAAGGATCTGAATGAAGTCTATTTCATCCAAGGCTCATAATATAAGAATCAAATCTCTGGTACCAACACCTCAATTTCTGGTTGAGACCATACATATACTTTTTCAACGTAAAAATAATCTTATTTTTCATTCTTTTAAAAAGTCTTCCAGTTGGACGATATAGATCTCTTCATCAATATCACCATGGAGAAAATACTTCTTCACATCCATCTACTCTATATGTAAACTCTATGTAGCACAAGTTACCATAACTATTTTAACAATCATTTTTCTAAAAAATCGATAAAATATTTTGTAGAAATAAATACTTTTCTTTTTGAGCTTATCCATTAACCACCAGTCTTTCATGATATATTTCTACCTAGATTTACATCCTACATGATATTAAAGGCCAATTTTTGGCGATAACATTCCATAAAAGAGTTAACGGAAAAAGAACCCAAATTATGTTCTTATACAGGCTTCAAGTTCCTCCTGCACTACCATCATCCACAATAATACATCTAGACTCTAGGACACTCCACAAAGGAATATGTATCTCCATCGTCCATCAATAACCAGTATGAAATATTTCTCTCAGTGACATAATTTAAGTTCCATAATGGATCTATTTTCTCCTGAGTTGACAATTGAGGTCTAGAATCAACTGGTACTTGATCATCTTTCTCCGATAATGCCTCAGAGGAATCTAGTTCTTCCTTGGATTTTACCTCTATATAAAATATCTTATGTTCTTTATTCTATTTCTCCATGTCTATATGAATTTTATTTTTCTTATTTTATTCTATAAAAATGTTATATCTACTCATGATATGTTTTCTGGTAGTGGAGTCCAAGAAATTATACTCATTCACACCATCGACGTACCCAAAAGGATAAATTTCCTAGATCTTGAATAGATCTTTGATCGTTATCGGTAATTAATCAATGAATATACAGTACTTCAAAAATTATGTAACTAAGAATTTTATGAAGGTTTATAATCCCAAGTCTCTATATGTGTTTTCAGATAAATCATCATTAAAGTAGATTTGTTTATCCAATAATAAGTGGTATTCACTGCTTCTACCCAAAATGGTTTGGAAATTCCAATAGTCATTACAATATCTCTTATTCTATCCAATAAGGTTATATTAATCCAATCTTCCACTCCATTCTACCAAGGAGTGTATGCCACCATGAACATTACCTTGATACCTTCTTTTTGAAAAAAAAGTATGAAACTCGTCTCTTGTATATTCTCCACCATTTTCAATCCTCATAAAAATGATATTATTTCCAGATTCATACTCCTCCTTTCTTTGAATGTTTTTAAGACTTTAATGAAATCTAATTTTCTCTTGGTTGGGCACACCCAACATATTCTGTAACAATCATAAACAAGGGATAAAAAGTATATTTCTCATCAGAGGGATATAATTATCTCTTAAATAGAATCATAATTGGTCAACTCTAAGACCATTTTGGTTCTTACTATTGACGTACCAAACATTAACCTATGTTTTTCTCTCAATAAAATAATGATCAAAAAATGGTATGGATACCTTTATAAGCCCAAGAAACAACTTCTAATCTATAAGAATCTTCTTTTCTCATTCTGACATATGAAAAAGCTTCTGATTCCATAACATTTTCAATGCTTCTGTTGAGGTAGTTGATGAAACAATTATCTCTTCCCATTATATATTTCACCCATAAGTGTGTATAGGTTCTTTGTGATATTATCTACCTTCATCACCACAAGTGAACCCTTCAAAATTATCATCACTCCATTCTCATTTCGATTCTTGCATCATATATCATCTAATTTTCCAAAAGATGATATGTTCTACTATAATCTATGTAAATAGTGTACTCCATAGATAGTGAAAACAACGCCATACCACATATTCAGTTTGATGGTACTAACTCCGATGATATTCAAGGGTTGATCATTACCCATTTAAAAATGTAGTTTAGGTATTGTTTCATATTTATCAAACTATTTCAGTCGATACTTCATGTGACATGTTACACTGATGTCAATTATCTAAGTTTCATTGAGATGTTTCCTACTTCCTACAGTCATCGCCAATTCACTGATAAGAATGTACTCATTCTTATAAGTAATCATGAAATTTCCATCCATGCCATGATTTTAGATTCTAGTTGAACCACCATCCATCATCACCTCTTCCGATATTCCTTCAACTTTTAATCAGTAATTACCCTTTTGTAACATAGACTGCATCTTTATTTCCCACAATAAAAAATTATTCCCATTGATTTTTTTTACATTTAATTTCACCATAATCTATACATTCTATCAGTTCAAAACCTCTTCTATTTCATAACAGTGTATTTAGTGATCTCAAAAAAAAAATTATGATCTAAAATTTAAAATATATTTTCAATACCAGAGCATAATTAGATTTATGGTAACTATTAACACCCAGAAAAAGTGAATAGAACTAAGGTAGAACATTCCTTTAATACCACTAGTTAAGACTAAAAAGAATTTTCCCACCAGTGAAGCAACAATTATGTGATAAAATAACATGAAAATATGAAAATAAATGACACCTCATATAATGTGAAAACCCCCCAAAATTAAGTGCTAAAAACCATGGGAAAATAGAAGGATTTTACTATGGTTAAGTGTTGGTCCCAAATCCCTCACTATCAAAAGGATAGAACCTTATAAATATCTCCCTTGAATATGCGGGGAAACCACCACACAAAATACAACATGAAACTATTGGTGTTGAGATTATTGGTTGCTGATGTTGAAACCACTAGGAGAGAGCCCCATATATAGGTTGCATATCCCCCTCTTTGTTTTCCTATACATGATGGTTTTATAGGGTTTGGCCACCTAACACATCGTCTATGCCAACCCTACATTGAAAAATTAAGGGTGTGGCACTATCTAAGGATAATGAGCTATCGAAAACTGCTATGGTCTCGTTTTTTTTAGGGCACTCTAGCACCCAATGTGCCAACAATAAAGCTTCGATTTCAGATAATCATGTGTAGATCACTTCTATAGGGATTCTACATTTGGCCAACCCAATGAAACTATTGTACAACTAAGAAGTGGATTGAATGATGAATACCTTCATTAAATAAAGTATCTCAAGATTGATATAAGTCTTAATTTAAAATTAATTATATATTTAACATGAAAGATACTTTGTCCCACTATGAGATTCTTGAGTTATTATTTTTCAAATATAATCATGAGATATGTCATTCTTCATCATTTTATTATGATTTATTTGTTTGATTAAATGGAATAACATCATTAGGAATGATATTTTTCAACTTATGTTACCCATGTAACCTACATGATGAAACTTAGATTTGGAAAAAAATCACTGGTCTTACCTAAAGATGCCAGATACCAACTCCCATTACTAATCTAAGGAAGAAGAACAAACATATAGGACTGAACCTAATATATATATTAAATAAATATTACAGATATTATCCACCAATATAAAATAACATGAAACAATATGATAAATAGTAATATTACTTTAGTTTCACTAATAGGTAAGACTTAATGAATCTAAAAAATGAATATGGTTATATATTTAAGGAAGCATAAAAAAGAGATATGGAGGGACTTATAATAGACTATTGAGGGAGCTATAATCTAATAATGGGGGTGAGATATGAGAAAATGTGTTTAAGGGTTAATTATTTGATGAAAATATAACAATTTAATCTATAATAAAAAATAATTTTCTTCCTACCGGGTGTTGATACAAGGATATGGGGTACCCAGTACAACTACGAGAATAATTTTTTGTAACACAAAATACCACTAGGTACTTGGTACTCTATGACTACGTACCCAATTTTATACCTCCTCCAAAATCCTCTCCCTCTCTCTTTTTCCTTCCGTATATTTATATCCAATTAATATTAAACTCTTTTAGCTTACATACTATCACTTTTGTAGATAAAAAATTTAAAATTGAAGTAAAAACTAACCTATGGTAATGAGTCATTACAAAAGAAAATTATTGTTGTACATTATATGTTTGATGTCATGGTTGAGTTATTTATGAACTAATTATCTAAAGTGCAGCATATTGGTCTCCGTATATCTCACCTTATTACAGTCAATATTATAGTAAAGGAGACATGTGACACAAAAATGAAGTCAATGTAATGTGATGAAATAATTCAGGTACATTTATACATATTTTAAAGAAAAAAAGTAATTTAATCCTATATAAAATCACAAATTAATTGTCTAAAACAATATTATTTGTAGAATAAGGATGTGTAGATTATGAATGAACTTAAATAAAAACATTTATAGTTTATGAAGATTGTTAAAAATGATTCAATTTTATTAGAGATACAATGAAATTATTAGAGAGTGACCCATGTTTAAATGTGATCATATTCTATAAGTATGAAATTAATGATTATACATTTTTTACCAAAGATCGAGACAAAAACCTATAGTTTATAAAAATAATGTAATTGTTTTCACTGAAGCATTGAAATTTTCATGTGAAAAAAGTCAAAAAATCAAATCTCTGTATTAATTTTAGGTTATGGAGTTGTTGAAGATATATAAGGGATTGATGATAGAAAATATTGAGTACCAGTGTTCATATGTAACTATGTTGATGGTAAAATTGGTGTTAGAAATAATTAATTGAGATTTAAACATACATATTTGAGAATATCATAATACAAATGCAACCGTTATATCACGGAAACACACAAAAACACAATTTTTTATGTTGTTGATCAGTCAAAAAATCTGTGTTTTATCATTTTAAATGGCAGAAAATGGATTTTTTTTTTTGGATATTTGATGGTGTTGAAAACTTATATGAGATTCCTTCATCCAGGAAAAAATTAACATTGGATACCAATTTCTATCACATATATACGATTCATGTTATAAAGAACAACAATGATGAGAGGATATGGTAAAAATCCTTCAATAATGTCTTAATTTTTTTTTCAAATGTATAACTATTTCAGTTTAATTTTCAACATTTTCTTGTTAGGGACTATAATTTACTAATATTATAAGCATTTAAATTTAATATTTTTATAACTATTTCAATTTACTTTTCTGTCAAGTTTCAATAATTGTCATTAGTTATGTAATGTAACATTGATAAGGTAAGATTATTTTATTGTAACTTTGATATGTTCTAACATTGTTTCCTTACATTGGAGAACATATTGGTATGAAAATATTTTTGTACCTAACTAGTACTGTAAATAATTTTTATGTGGACTACATTTAATAATTTGTTAATAAATAACTGGCATTGAAAAAAAAATTATGATGTTATTGAAAACAATGGTTAAAAATAATTTTACTTACAATGACGT
The DNA here is from genome assembly GCA_963277665.1 of Viscum album. Classification (NCBI taxonomy): domain Eukaryota; kingdom Viridiplantae; phylum Streptophyta; class Magnoliopsida; order Santalales; family Viscaceae; genus Viscum; species Viscum album. Next base: position 156,708,079 of record OY728150.1, read on the forward strand.
CCTTTCATAACCTATATTAATAAAAATGGCATTAAAATCCCTTTTTTGAAACGTGTACACTAAAGTAAATATAATCAATATTACTATATATGTTTTTATCTATTCTAAAATATACATTTTATCATCACTTTAAGAACCGAAAATAAAATCCATGGTGGGAAAATCTTGTCTACTTTTATCTGCTATAATATTTATAATAAGGTTATTTACAAAAAAAAATGTAACACAAAATGCACACATTACCATAATATATATTGATTAGATTTGTAATTTAAATTTCCAAAAAAACAGTTGTATAACTGACCAGATAAATAAAAATTATTTGTTTTTAAACAAATATTCCTCCTTACATATCTATAATGTCGGTTGTCATCGAACTTTATTCACATCCTTGAAATCATTAAATATATATACATTAATATTAAAAATTTAATAAAATTTTAAAAAAATATATACAAATAAAAATTTAAAACGAATAAATTACAAGAATATGAAAATAATTATTTATGAAATAAATAATAAAATATGTATAAATTTAAATATTTAAACATAAATATTTATGTATGTTAATAAGTAATAAATATCATATATATATATATTAGATAAAAATATAAAAAATGAATAAAATTTTAAAACTAAAAACATAATATATTAAATATTAAATATAAATAAATAAAAATCTAAAATGATAAAATAAACAATCTATTATTATTATATGTCTATCACTGTTAATTTGAATTAATTTCCTATATATATATACAATGTATTTTTTTTGTCAGATATATAAAGTGTAAATATATATTTAGCGTATATTTTTAATTAATAAGTAAATATTTTTTATTATATATATATATATATATTATTGATGAAACAATTGATATTTCTATACAAAAATTTTGTTAAATGTATATTATTATAAATTAGTCAATATTTTTAAAAAATATTAATTTTTTAAAATCTTATAAATGGGGTTTCACTTATTATATGACATAATAAGTGTAAATACATTTTTTGGTATTATATAAATAATTTTTAAGCGATATATATGTGTATATAAATATAAATATATTTTTATATTTAATAATTTTTTAATCATATAATATTTTTTCTATATATTTTATGTGACATTTTTTACTAAATATCTTATATATCAAGTGTAATGGTATATTTAGTGATATAAAAATAATTTTTTTGTAGAATATATTTTATTTCTTTCAATATAATTATATTTATATATTAATATTTTATTTTTGCTGGCATAATTTTTTTATAAAATATATCTTTCATCGGTGCTAAAGAATGCACTGACAAAGGTTCTATTTATCGCTGCTAGAAAAAAGTGCTAATAAAGGGGTGCCTCTATTAGTTCTCTTCTTAACGATGATAAATATACCCTTTATCAATGCTTTTATTTAGTTCCAAAGGAACCCCCTTTATCAAATATTTTTTCTATCACTTATAAAATGTATCACTGATTATCATTGCTTATGTATCTTGAGATATAGATCTATATGACATTCGAATAATTCATCAAACTGAGATATTTTTTCATGAAATTAACAGATATAAATATTGGATTTGGGTTTTAGTGAGGAGTGGGTTGATAAATTTTGAGCATTAATTTTTTTAGACCTTTATATGTTCTCTTTTAAAAGTGAAAATTAATGTGTAATGAAAATCCTATACTTATCCCAGAAGTGGTGAAACGGTGGGCCAACTTATTCCATTAGTTTTTTACTTATTCTATGTCCCAAAACATTAGATTTGATAAAAGATATATGTGACTTAAACATAATATTATATCAAAACATATCCATGTACACGAGATAATACGAGGGTAAAACCTTATCAAGGGATCCAAATCATAAATAGAATAAGCGGTGGAGCATTAACAAAAAATATAAATCTGAAGTTGAGCTTGTTATGGACATAAAATGTATTAATTTAATTTAATTTAATTTAATAAATATTTTTGAGAGATAAAATAAATAATAATGATTTTTTGTATAAATAGTTATGATTATTGAGTAACACTACTACAAATCGTCCCTATTACAGAGTGCAAAAAGGGACTTGATGGTGCTAAAAAATTGTTGTTGTCTATAGTTCCAGTAAGGGCGACACCTTTATTAGTGCTAAAAAAAGCACCGATAAAGGACCCTGATAATCAGTACAAGTATAATGTTAAAAAATGATCCTCTTTTATCATTTCTGGTAATTTCCCCCTTCATTAGTGCTATAAATAGTGTTGATACATCCCACCTTCTATAGTGTGATATTTTAATAACTCTACTCTATAGATGCCTCTAACATGTATGAAAATACTTCTATGAAGATAACAAATTTAATTGAAATAAAATTTACATCAAAAATAAAAAACCCTAATATATAAATTTCAAAAAATGGTGTATATAATTATATTTTCAAATAATATCCACAAAAAATTAAAAACATTAATGTTTAATCATTTTTGGTACACCATAACCCCTCTAAAAAACATGACCCTAACATAAATTTTTAAACAACCCACCCCAAGACAATAAATGTAATTCACCTATATAATAATACAAAATCTTATGTTAGTAATACTATAAATATATAAATATAACATTAATATGAATTAATACATTAATAAAATGTCAATTATAAATAAAAGTACACATTTAGAGTTATAATGGTCACATTGTGCGTTAGATTGAGGTGGGGAGGATTCCTACATGTCAAAAATGACTAATGGATTGTTTTACCAAAGTATAAAACAAAATATGAATTTGTTTTCTGTTTTTAGCATGTCACTTGTTCGTTTTATTAAAATTAATGATAGTTTTTAATAAAAAGGCACACTTGGAGTCATATAATACACACCATGCATTGAATTTAGGTGATGTTGATTCCTTCATGTCAAAATTGAACTATGGATCATTTTCTCAAAGTATCTAACAAATCCAAATGCGTTTTGTTAGTTTTTAGTATGTCACTTTTACTTTTTACTAAAATTAATTTCAATTTTAAATAAGGATACACACTTGGAGTCATGTCAGTCACGCCATGATATAGATTAAGGTGCAGCTACTTCCTACACATAAAAAATTTCATATGGATCATTTCCTAAAGTACCAAAACAATATGAATGTGTTTTATTATTCTTCAGTATATCACTTGTGTTTTTACTAAAATGTCATTCAAATTTGGAAACATTGACTTTGAGTTATACTAGTCAAATTGTGGGCCAGTTTGATGTGAGACTCTTTCATAAACATAAAAATGACATAGAATCATTATCCAAACTTATCATGATAATAATAGTGAATGTTTTTTTGTTTTCAATGAGTGAAAAACCATCTGAACTAGAATAACAAATTTAAAATGATAACTCCCACTTTGAGTCATACTGGGCACATTGTGCATCAGAATGAGATGCGTGATAGCCCTACGAGCATCGTTAATTACCCATGAGTTATCAGATTTAGACATTAAAAACCATGAAACATACAATGTGGTAAACAACAGAGTAGTATAGGAATTTAAATTCTAAGGTCGAAACCAAATAGATAGTGTTAGAGAAAATATTAATTAAATAAAATAAAACAAAATCGATTTCAATGTTTTGAAATAAAATCAAATATATTGAGCATGTGATTGATTTAGAAATTTGGAGAATAAAATATAAAATGGGTTCTGAATAGCAATGATTCCATGTTCATGAGATGTCAATGTATGAAATAATTAATCAAAAATTATGATGGTGGTAGAATCATGTCCCATTGAGTTCAATGTTCATGATAAATTCTATACATTCTAAGATTTCATTTACTCATGGTTAGGTAATTCATATTACAAATGATAGGTAATCCAAAACCTTATTTAAAAATAGGTAAGAAAGTAACCCAATGTTTATGTTGGAATTATAGTGTTTATATTTCATATTAAACTAATATATTTAATCAACTAAGTAAATGGTCATACACAATGATCAAAATAAATTAAACACTATCTCGAACCCTTCTCACAATGGCCTTGTAAAAATAATTCGGAAAAATGAGACAATTTAAAATGATATGTGAAATCCCATTTCATCACACTTTAATTGGAACAACGAAATCATCCACTCATGCTTTCCACAAGCAGGGGTAGAAAATAAATAAATAAAATATTAAAAAAAGTGGGAAAGTAGGTTCATGCATCCTCCATAGGAATCCCTTAGATGACTCTCTATCCAGAAGTTTATGTAAATGTGTGAAGTAGGGGGATATAAATATAAGAACGCGATGGAATCATCCCAACACCTTACATGATGGGTAATTTGATTACATGTCATGTAATCCTGGTCCATGTTGCCCCTCCATGTTCGTGAATATCTCTCTAATCTTGTATGCTTCTTTGAAAATTTTACACTAGTCACGATGTGTAATGTGGACTCATAAAATGTAATCATTGAATCTCTAGATTATGTGAGTCCTAGGAAAGTATCATCTAAAATTGTATCAAAAACAATGTCCCATTATGTAATGTAGTTACACGATTTGTATTGGTCCTTCCTAGTGTGTATGCATGTCACAACTTGTCATAGCAGCAACCTTCCTCTCATTTGGTGTCACTTCACGAGTGAATATTACGTTAAGAAGTGTCTTTTAGCTCATATTTTCTCCCCTATTCATTCATTTTCCAAATAATCATCATTTCATAAAAAACATAAAACAACTAAAATAGTCCAATATTTAGAATAATTATTCATCTAAATAAAAATAATTCACCTATTAAAACAACTATAAATGTATGCATGAAATACAAATATCAACCCCCCACACACACTATAATTCTACAATGTCCTCAAGGATGGAGTCTCAACATACTAAAAAGGACATTCACCTTACCATTGTTCAAATTCAATTTCATTAGAAGAAATTGATAAAATTGAAAATTAAATATTCACATATCACATGGTAAAACAAATCAATGGATCATTTTTAAATGAAACATGCTAACCAAGTATTTTAATTGATCCCTTTCGAAATAGGTAGGTTTACTCATTCTTCTATTTTAATTTATAAATCCATTATTAATATGAATGATACATTATATTTACCTCAGTATAATATTTCTACTTATTATTAGGGTACAAATATAAATTGAGTGATTCACATACCTTAAAACACATGTACCATACCATAGGTCTGCAAGGCATCTAACATCTCCACCACATAAAGATAAAATAAAAATTAATCAAGAGGGATTCAAAATTAAGGATAAAATGAATCTGGGGCTTCAAGGTCGATAGGTAAATGATGAAAAATAAGTGTGCCTCAAAAATGAGTTTCACATCTAATTAGATTTGAATGATATTAATATATAATATCAATAAATATCTCCCATTACAAATTTCATCACTCTCTTCCCCCAAAAGCTCAATGTGGGACCATGATAAATGTTTTTTGTAATGAATGAATGAACCTCTCTTTCAATTTTTTCTTCCTTTTATATTTTTTTCATTTTTTAAATCTATGATTATGACAAATCAAATATCCATAAGATAACCACATATGATCAAAAGATCATCAAATTTGGAAAATGGTGGTTTTCTATAATCCCAAGACAGACCTTATGTTTTCATTTTTTTCAATTTTTTAACAGGAGAGGTGAAAAGTTTAAAAAATGAATGATTCATGACCTTACCTATATCATAATAAAAAATCCCCACTAGGAAAATATCCCCAATAATGTTTATCCCGATACACACAAATATTCCTCCCTCATACTTATTCATTTAAATATCATGCAAAGCATTTAGAGGAAGGTATGAATGGTTAATATAGTCTTGTAACATGAATCATTTGCTAAAAAAGAAATTCATGTATTCTATGGTCTTAAAAATGGATTAATTCAAGCTAGGTTTCTGGATAAGGGATATCAAAAAGATTTCCTCAATCATATTAAAGGTGACTGTTTTTGGTCATAGATTGGATAATATGTGAACAATGTTCTAGAGGAAAATAATACTACGTTTCCCAAAAAATGGACTATAGAATGAATGGAAAATATTTTGATAAATAGATGTATGTGGAATGAGATAATTGGTTAAGTCAACTACTCATTGTAGTACATACAAAGAATAAAATCAGTTAATGCAAACATCATAAATTCAAAACATGTAAAAATCACAGAAAAAATTAATTTACAAGGATTAACTATCTCGTCAAATCATGATTTTTCAAATCCTAATACACATGATTATCTATACTAAATATTTTTATGTATTTTTCTAACTCAAATTTATTGGCATGGAAATAAAAAATACATGCCATGGTAATTATCATAGCTAGTTTTTGTCTCCAAGTAAATATTCTGAGTGAATTAATAAAATGATGAAATATAATTTCACTTTAATGCTCAAAAAATTTTAAATGTGGGGGGTTTAATTAAAAAATTGAGAATATAAACTCTTACGCCCCATCCATTGATGCTTCACTTGGGTTGTATGGGTACTGTCGACTGTTTTTACTTTCTTTTAGTGCCAATGATGGACCTAAAAATAAATTTAAAAAACTGAAAGTATATTCCCTTAAAATAAAAATAAAATATATTAGGGGAATTGAAATTAAATACAAATATAAAATTAATAATTAGAAAGAAAGAAATTTAAATTCCTAGAAAACGATAAAAGGATCAGGTTTCCTCATGGATGCTACACTTTTTTAATGGTTGTTTAGCCCAACCAAACCTGGGTTAGATAATTGGAGTATGATATAGTGATAACCATCCTGTGTTTAGCCTATCTTGGATTGGTAATCTATCAATCTCAACTTGAGTTAACATAAATGGATTTGGTGTGGACCTTAGATATGGTGACCAGAGTCTGAAAAACATGCGTAAAACAAACATGATATTAGCATCAGTCTAGAATCATTAAAATTTTTATTCCATAATGGAGGGTTTAATGTGTTGAGTTTTTTCAATGTTTTCATTATGTTCAACCACCAGATATTCAACTTCTTCAGTTGTTGCTACTTATTTTTATTACTCTTTATAGTTAGAATAGGGTGCAACTAGTTCTTCTTCATCTTCATGTTCATATTGATGTTGTTTTCTAAAATGTTCTTCAAACCATTGATTATTTGCCAAAATACCACCTTCTATATCATCTATTAATCCTAAAAAACCAATTGAATCATGATTAGAATAAAAATCACTCTCAGATGTGGTAATTCCTTCAGTGTGACACTCCTTATATAATTCTAGATCAAGGTTATGGGGTGTTTTTTGTTCATGGATTGGGTATTGTTGAAGGTACTCATATGGTTGAATTTTTATCATTTTGAGATCGTCAAGTTGTTGCACCAAATCATCCAGTAGTAAGGTGAACTTCTTTTTGGTAGCAATATTAGTATGTGGTCATAACATCATAGCTAAAAATACCCAGTGTAGTAAAAAGTAATAAGAAGTAATAAATAAAATATCTATGATTTATTCAGGAAATAGGAAATATGATTAAAGAGTCTATCTAATTATTCAACTAATAATTCTCCTCTCATATCCCCATAAATGAGAACAAAAATTTGATAGCCCTATGGGTGTCATTAATTCCCACTAGGTTACCGAATTTAGAAATTTAAAAACAAGAATCAAACAATGTTCTAAACAATAGAGTAATTTTTGAATTTCAATTATCAGGTCGAACCCACATAGATAGGGTTGGAGATAATAATAATTAATTAGAATAAACCTAAACAAATTTTAAATTTTAGAAATAAAATCTATGCTACTGAGCATGTGATTTATTTATAACGTGGGAGAAAAAAAATATAAAATGGATGCTTGGCAACAATTATTGCTGATTCATGAGATGTCAGGGTATGGAATAATTAATTAATAATTATACAGGTGTCAGAATCGAGTCCCGGTGGGTACAATAGTCATGAAAAATGATCCCCATCCTAATATATCCTTTTCTCATGGTCATTAATTCAGATTACAAAGGATGGGTAACCAAAAACCATATTTAAACAAAGGTATGAATCAAACCTAATGGTTATGGTGGAGGTATAGTCCTTATATTTCACTTTATACTGTGGTATTCAATTGACTCATTCACTTTTCATGCTCAAGGAATGAAATAAATTAAACCATATCACGAACCCTGCTCACAATGGACATTCAAGAAGTATTAGGAAAAAGGGTAAAATTGGATAATAAATGTGAAATGAAAACATTAAATTCATTTAAGTATAAAATACCTAATACATTAAATATAGATTCTTCACTTTCACAGACACAAAGAAATACCCCACTCATGCTATCCATGAGCGGGCATAGAAAATATCTAAATTAAACCATACAAAAAGTGGTTAAGCGGGTGGGAACGTCCTCTGTAGGAATACCATGGATGATGCTATGCTTATAAGTTGATGGAAAACGATGTATCTAGGGGAATATTTATAGTAGATAGATGTAATATTCATGAAACCTTACATGACATGTAATGTGATTACACGTTGTGTAATCCTGGTCTTTGTGGAACCTCTATGTGCATGAATCTCGTTCCAATGTCATGTGCTGCTTTGAAACATTGACTCACATTACAATGTGTATTGTGGACTCATGACATGTAACCATTGAATCTTTATATCTCATGATTCTCGAAAACAATATCCTCCAAAATCATGTTAGAAAACATTTCACGTCATTTAATGTAGTTACCTGATGTGTAATAGTATTTCATAGTGTGTTTTCATGTCAAGACATATACTCATAGTGACCTTCTTTTCAGATGATGTCACTACTAGTACTCAAATTAAACAGCATGTAATCCCATTGCTCCCAATTTTCAAACTCATATTTATCTTCAAAAATCAGGTGTCATGATTCAAACAGTGATCGTGGTATGAAGTGTAATTTAGCTCATATATTCTCGCCTATTCGCTCCTCTTTAAAATATACACCATTTCCTACAAAAAACATAAAACAACTAAAATCATCAATCATTTACAAAGATTTTTCATTTAAATACAAGAATTTATCTATTTAAACACCGTAAAATGTATGCATGATATACATATATCAATGCGGTTGATTCAAAAACATGAAAAATGAATTATGGTTCATTTTAATAAAGAATAAAAATAATATGAATTCGTTTTCCTGGTTTTCAGTATGTCATGTTTTGTTTTTACTAAAATTAATATGAATTTTAAATAAGAAGACACACTTGGAGTCAAATCTGTTATAATGTACGTCGGATTGTGGTGTGGATGATTTCTTCACGTCAAAAATTAATTGTGCATTATTTTCCTAAAGTATCAAAATAATATTAATGTGTTTTTTTATTTTTACTCTATCACTTGTTATTTTTACTAAAATTAATGTAAATTTTAAATAAAAATACACATATTGAGTTATATTCATCACATTGTGTGTTGGATTGATGTACGGTTGATTACTACCAATAAAAAATTACTAATGGGAAATTATTCTAATATATCAAAGCAATAAGAATGTGTTTTCTTGGTTTAAATTATGTCACATGTTATTTTTACTAAAATTAATGTCATTTTCAAATAAAAATAAACACTTGGAGTCATATCAATCGTAATGTGATCCAGATTGAGGTGAGGCTGATTCCTGTACATCAAAAATGACATATGGATAATATTTATAAAGTATAAAAGCAATATGAATGAATTTTATTGGTTTTAATTATATCACTTGTGTTTTTTACTAAAATTTTATTTAAAACTAGAAATAAACACATTGATTCACACATATCACATCATGTGTTGGTTTGATGTGAGATTACATCCTATATATCAAAATTGACTTATGAATCATTTCACAAAATTATCAAGTAAATCATATCATTTTTTCTTGGTTTTCAATGAGTGAAAAATGTTGTGAAATAAAATGTAAATTTTGAACTCATAACAGACACTTGGAGTCATACCAGTCACACTGATCATTGGATTGAGTTGCGGTTGATTCCTACACATCCAAAATTACTTATTTATTTTTTTTCCTAATGTATCAAAATAATACATATTATTTTTCTCATTTTTGAGTATGTCACTCATTCTTTTTACGAAAAACTTATATCAATTTTAAATTAAAAGACACACTTGGAGTCATATCCTCCACACCAAGTGTTGGATTGGGGTGATGTTGAATCATACACATCAAAAATAACTTATGAATTGTATAGTATCAAAAAAATATGAATGTGTTTTCTTATATTTCAATATGTCACTTCATCATTTTACTAAAATTTATGTGAATTTTAAATAAAAAGGCATACTTTGAGTTATACTAGTCACACCAAGTATCGCATTGAGTTGGATTAGATTCCTATATAGATAAAATTAATTAGTTTTCATTTTTATAAATATTAAAAAAATCAAAATGAATTTGATAGGATTTCAGTATGTCACATGTTATTTTTACTGTAATTAAAAAAAATTTAAATTAAAGCACAAAACTGAGTATGCGATGTATATTTTGAACACAAATATAAATTATAAACGAAAAATATATAATTAATGTCATAATAATAACATTTTTTATCATATTGAGGTGCAACTAATTGAGTATGCAATATGTGTTTTTCTTTAAACATTCTACAAAAAGATGTAAATCGACGAACATGATACATTGTAATGGAAGAGAAACCCCATGATCCTTGAAACACATACATTTTAGATGGTATAGGGTTTCCTCATCCATTATAAAGGAACATGTTCTATCTTTTTTTTGTAGATAGATGAAAGAGAAATATAATTCACCAAAGATCTATGAAAAAACCAAATAAGTATTAGAAAAATTGATAGGGAAATTAAAATAAAAATTGTAGATAAAATATCGACAAAATTAATTAAATATTTAGTAGTACTTCACCTTTTCATGATGGTTGTATACATTCCTGACCCATTTCCTTGTTTACATTAACCTAGTTGTATCCTTGAAGTCCAATCTCGCATGATCATATGAAAATTTGAACAATCCACACCTACCCAAGAAAAATATTCCACCTATATAAGAAAAAAAATACTTCTATTAGTAGTACTATAAATAAATAAATTAAACATAAATATGACATAATACATTGAAAAAAATTCATTTTTAAATTGAAACCATAAAATTTAAGTCATACTAGGTACAACATGTATCAGATTGAGTACAGGATCATAAATACAAGATTGAATCATCCTTGTTGAAAAATTCAATTCTTTATGATGTCTATAATCATTACCAAAAAAATTATTAGATAAAAATTATAGGGAAAGTAACTTAAAAAATAGATAAAATCATGGGAATATCAACTAAATAAGAAGTAATAATTTTCATCTTTAGGATTTATGTGTACATTATGCTAGAAGGTTTCCTTCCTATTAATCTATAAAAAAAATATTTCACCTTTTGAATAAAGTGATTTTGGACAGTCATATTTGTAATGGAAAAATATAAATATTAAAAATAATAAAATTTATTTTTAATTAAAAAGTAATTATTTTTGAAAATACTTCTTCAGGGATGCTAGTTTTTTGATGATATATGATATCTCTGATAAATTTTAAAAAAATAATAACCATTAAATTTTTCATTAAATTATTTCGAAAATTGTAGTAACATTGATCAAATTATGTAATTTGTTTTGAAATGAGTATTTATATTGATATATTATTATATATACCCTCATAAATATCCATTAATAGAAGTTAACAGGTTCCTTGTGCGCATAGATTGTCCTCAATACATGATTTTCATCATATTTAACCACCACCCTATCATATCCTAATTCTACTTATAACATAATATAATATATATAACATTAATTTTAGTTATAATATATTGGATGTTGTGAATTAAAAACTGACAAAAATCATCACACGTGGCCGGTTTCTTGGGTATCTAGGTAGTGAATCCATAAAATATATCTTTGGAGTATCCAATTTGATCGCATTGACTAACCAATGATGCCTAAAAAACATAAATTAATAATATCTGAGTAGAATGAAAATATATTTTATTTGATTAAATTTAAGAGTTTTACCCTTGCATCATTGGTATTATGAAGATTCTCTCATCCGTAATTATTTTTTGAACGATTTGTCCAGTTTTTCCACTATTGCATTAATTTGAACTGAATCCATTTTGGTTTGGTTTGTAGAAGTAACGTGAGGACTAATGAGTCCATAATTATGTTCATGGGGTAATCTCTTCAATAGTTATTGATACATACACTTGAAAAAAAATATGAGTTTTATGTAGTCATAATTAATATAGTAGATCAGCTATTTGAAAGAAATTTTAAAAACAACCCTCATGTATGAATTTATAGATAAAACTGCTTTCCAACCATTATTTCTTATTTAATTTAAATTCTCAAGATAAATGAAGTCTGTAATGGCCTCTCCATACATTTTTTAGTAATAATAAATAATTTTATCACTACCACATTGTAACTTTGTGTCCTCCTGAACCTTCAATGCTAGTAAATGATGACGTTGAAAGGGTAGGGTAAAGGTGACTTCTCATGATATTTTCGATTGGTTGGCTGATCCCTTAGATGGTTTTTATTAGACCTCTTATTTATCCCCTTACCATTAACCCTATATAACAATATTCAATGGTTCAAACCTTTTTCATTAAATATTAATGGTTTTTTTGCAAAATAAATTATAAATGAATACCTCTTTTTAGAAATTTTTTTATAAGATGAGATGTCCTTGATAAAAATTTTCCAATAGATTTCTCAACCATATGAATATCTAAATCATCAATAGGAATAGGTAGCCTAGTGTTTAGATTTTTATCTACATTAATACCCACTATCACAAGTCCTGTTGGAAGTAGTCGGTTGTATAGACTGTTTTATTATATATTGAGCATGTTGTCCCTCATAACATGGTGATATGTGGTTGTTGATACATATATATCATGATAATTTTCACCATGTATAATATCATAATAGGAAGGGTATTAGTGTCTTTCTGATTCACATTTCAATTAAATAATTATGATAATATTTATTACCTTATATAAAACAACTCTTTTTGGGAAATATCTTGCATCAAACCTTTTGGGGGTGGGGTGGGATCTTTGTGCAATAGTTCTTTGTGAGTATTTTCTTCTCTTTGCTTCCCCACCATAATATTTTCAAATAAATGAGTCTTCCAATGAAATTTTTGTTCAGGGGAATCTAATCATGATCTCATCTATTCCATTTCCTTATCATTATCTCATTGATATTTCCTTTCTCCAAATGTGTTTGGTGTGTCACCCCAAAACCCTCACCTCTAACATGACCATATTATTCTGGGCACTCCACAGTTACTGATGGTAGGTGTTCATCCTGTATTGGTTTTGATGATTCTTGTGTCTATGTTGGATTGAAAATATATGAAAATAAGTATTCCTTATTATGTAATTGATATTTAAATAAAAAAAACTATTAATTCATACTTACATATACTTCCCACACTTTTTTTATGTTTTCATATATTAGTATCCCATCATTATTTAAACATACCTCCTTCCATAGAACATGATGTGGGATGGATGTGGATTTGAATTTTGAATCATAAATCTATATATAAATAGAAAAACATAATTATTTTGGCGTTTCATGTCACATAAAAGTGTTATGGTAGATTTAAAATATGTACTAATTTTTTTCAAGTGAAGAATACCCCATCCTTGATTTAGAGTTAGTGTATGTAGTTGTTACTACCCATTCCTTATTTTCAGAAATTAGATATTATTTCATTCATAAAAAATTATTAATTAAAGTGATTAATACACATAGTTTGAAACAATCTATGAGAAATAACAAAGTACATAAAAATATATATCCTCATGATAGCTAGTAAATGAATCCCATGATTCTTTTCTTATCATAAGATCATAAATTTGTGGTGGGTATTGGTTTATTTTCCCCTCAACATCATTGAGATAAAATTTCATTAAAATTTTTATACATCCTCTATGATTGTTTCCAAAAATAATTAATACAAATTCTTTATAGGAGTAATCTACTATAAATTCACTCTTCAACTGATAATGAAATTTTTGTGAATGATATTTTTTTATGTTAAATAAACAAAGGATATCATAATGTTACCACAATATCCTCTCAAATCTATGTTTGAGTGTGGGAACAACTTTGTTCTCTGAATCTCCATCAACTGAAAAGTGCTACTGAGTGGATATCCTAATGAAACTAGAAATCATATCCTTGTTGGGTTTAATAACTTGGCCACATGAATTCCACTAGACCTCAAATTTTATACCTTATATTTTTTTATTTAATAATTTTTGCTTTCACTATCATGCTATGTCACTCATATTTTTAATACGACATATGTTCTTCACCATCTACCATTTCCTCAGGTTCAACATTATAAATACATTATTACTCTAGATTGGTATAATCAAATTGTGATGAAGGTTGTTGTTTCTATACACTATGAGATTTTTTAGGTTGAGAAACCTATTGTTCATCATGATTGGGAGATTCAACATGTGAAAAATTAATTATATGAATAAGGGCTTCAATAATTAATTTAGATTATGTAAATATGGTAGTGAATACGTAATAACATGATGTAAAACAATGTATATTAAAACAATAAAACCTGATTATCAAAATCCCAATTTTTTAAAGGTTGAAGGGATTTGGTCCATCTGTCTAGTTTTTATATCCCTTCAATGTTGTATCCTATGACATACATGACCTTTTCTACATTGGTACCCGTGAAAAATGATTGTGAGATCCCAATGAAAGGGTTATCCATAATTGAATTTTAATATGGCCCTTCAGTGGTATTGGGTGATAACAAAAGAAATGACAACATTCAGTTTTCTAGATTGGGAACATAAAATAAGTGTATAGACAATGATTCCATTATTAACAGTTCATCATTGTACCCTTACCGAAATCAAATTTTATAAATCCCAATTCATCTATTTTAAGAACAATCCTTTTTATAAACCCACTTTCCTTGAAAAATCCACACTTGAAATGTTGTATAATCTGACTCCCATATTTGTTTGATGATGTAAAAGTATGACATATTCACATAAATTGGATTTTTTCCTTGGTACCAGATATATGCATCCCTTTGTGCACATGTGTAAATCCACTGTTTTTAATGGTACTACGATCATCTTGTTCATTTATATAGATCATACAACCATTAATTACAGAACCATTATATGATAATAGATGCATACTTTTTTCTCTGGATAGCCATTGAAGTCATTCTGAAAATGAATTTTTATTTTCATATGGCTCCTCAAAAATATGGTCTCAAAACCGTCTGACAAACTAATAATTATCATTATTTGAAATCCAAATATCATTCCTTGATGGATTTAAATGACAATTAATTTAATTGTGCATTTCAACATATGGAGAAACCTATAAACTATTATGAAAAATTTAAAGGTATGATTTTTTTGACCTGTAATATTGATTGTGAAAAAATATATTCAATAATTTACTTAACCCACAATCCACATACTGTAACAAGATTTCGGTAGACCAATATATTCTACACTAGACATGTAGTCATTACATAATAAAATGGATTCTTTACCAATATACTACTCTACAATACAACCCTATCTTTGACTTCTTTTTTTTATACCCTTAAAAAATATTCATGTTCCATTCAATGGGGTACATCCGCCTATAATGTATAGAACCATATGGTTAAATCTCTATCACTATGTAAACCATGAAGTGAACCGTCATATCAAATAATTTCGGTAAGAAGAATATTTTTGATTCATATAATATGATAAAAATTTCTTCTTACATTGTTAAATATTTTTCTAGGTCTATAACTTTATTGCATATAGAATTGAAACATATATAGAGCTTGGTTAATGTATGATGATTAGTCTTGGAAAAAATGCAATGTAAAGCTTGAGGCACTAGTTCTTTCATCAAAACATGACAGCTATGAGATTTAATAACCATTAACATTAGATCTATCTTTGACACGTTATTCTTTATATTTGATGAGTGACCCCCGAGAAAGTTTCTATTGTTAAAGATGTTTGAAAACTGATCACTCTCTTTCCTGGAAAGAGTGTATGTAGCTATATGATGAAATGTCCATTTTTCACCCTTCACTAGTGAAAACTCTTCATGTATTCCCATGTCAATAATGTCCAAACTAGACTTAATTACATAATTTTTTTTGGGTTCATTTAGTAATATGAAAATGGAAATTTCGAATACATTTTTTTCAACATGTATAACATCTAGAAATTTTTTGACGTACAGACAATTCCAATATGTTAATTCAATAAAAAATGGAACCCTTTTTCCAATTGGTTTACATATTGTTGTCAAAAAATGGTTTTCCAAAATTTGTGTCCATATATTTTACTTTATTAAATAGTTGATCATCTATTAGTGGAGACAGTGTTGTACATTCTTCTGAAATCCCATCAAATTATGTCATCCAATATCGGTACATATGACATCGGGGTAAAAATCTATCATGTCCAAGAAACACAGTCTTCAATGAATGTCTCAACCTAATTTAAGGTGTAACATTTTCAAAATTGGGACACCCGTGAGTTCCTTTAATGCTATATAATGAAAAATTTACATAAGTAAGAAAGTCATTTGTCATCCCATACAACATGGATCTCACCATGAAATATTTATTTCGCTATGCATCATACAATGTATCACTTGAATCCCATAATAATTTAAAATCTTTTATCAATAGAGATAAATAAATATCAATATAATTACATAGTTTATTTTTATTTCTATAAAAATAGTTAGCATAATTTATTTTCATTTCATGCATAACCATAGTGGCATGTTTTAATTTACCAACCTAACCATCCATGTAATATGAGTTCTTCTTGGAAAACCAAAAGCATTCACTCCATCTGTAGATAGTGCAAGACGAAGGGTTCTCATCACATTTCAAAAGTACAGATATACATGAACAATTCTACTCCATTGAGGAGAGTCTGTCAGGTGATGAAGTATCATATATTTATTTCTCAAACCTGTGTGTGACATAGATTTTTGTGAAATCTTGTCACTTTCATATAGGCTCCTAAACATTGGAATAGTTGGAATTTACCATAAAACATTCAGAAGACCCAATTCATCTTTCTTTTATCAAGAAGCACCTCACATTGGGTATTGTTTAGGTGATTTTTGGTCCTTGAGAAATAGTATACAGTCATTTAGACAAACATTTATTCTTTTAGAGATCATACCCATCAAACATAACATTATTTTAGTGTCATATGTTCGGCTAGGAATCACATTATCTTTTGGGAGAATATCATTCACCCGGGAAAGCAGTTCAGAAAAAATGGTGTCACTCTATACATTACAATCTTTTAAATTATACAGCTTCAGTATGGATGACAATGTTGTATATTTAGTGCAACCAACATACCATGGAATCTTTTCACAACTACAACTTCTCAATTTTTTACAATCACGAAGTTCATCTTCAAATTTCATTATCATTTCCTCAATACGATCATAACCATAATTCACAACTATAATCACATCATCGATACAACATTATTCATTTTCAACACTTTTAATCATATCAGAAGATTCTTAATATGTAGTGCTCTCACATTCACTAGCTACATCTTCTTTTTGAGTGTGTTTATTCCAACATTTATAACTTCGGTGAATTCCTTGATAGGTAAAGTGTTCATCCAAATCCTTTGGACTAATTAATAATAAATAAAAATAGTGTAAACATAACAAAAGTATTTTAGAATGTTCATATTCACGATATTTTACAAACATGATGAACTATATCACCCTATATTCATACTCTTTTTTCATGCAATTGGAATCCATCAATTCACTATTAATATCCAACCTATTTGATTCAGTGATATTATTATTTAACAAGATAAACTAATACACAAAAGGGTCCTTTCAAATAAGGGGAAGCTATCATTTAAATGTTTCATATAATTTCATCATGCTATTAAGGAAATGGTTAATTGAATTTAAGAAATGAATTACTCAACAAGTGATAGGTGTTATCCTCTGAATTCATATACGATGTTCACCTGTGCCCGGTATAGGATGATTACTGCTCATAGTAGTTCAATAAATAAAGTTTCATGTCTAGAAGAGATGGAAGATGAGTATCTGGAAACAAAATTATAAAATAACTATTATGTAGATGAATCATAGGATGATGACGATAGTTATTATTTCATGTCTTTGATGAGAATCAAACCCTTAAAAGCTAACACAAAATGCGAGAGAAGTTATTTTTGTGGAGAACTCCGAAAATTTAAACCATGCATGTGATGATGGATGTAAAGTAGGAATAAGAGTTTCCATGGGGATAAATGGTAATTTACCTTTTGTGGGAGTGAGGTCAAGATGGATATCTTATGGGATGGATAGAGTTTCTGAAATTCCCTCAACATTGTTTTATTACCAATCTATATTATGACGGTTGTGATTTTTTTATTCTATGAGGTATTCGACGATTGATATGATCATATAAATATATATAGTACCCTTTATAAGTAAAATAATTTATACCGATGGAATTATAAAGAGGAATCGAATAAGTTACCCCTTAGATACACTGTTGAACTTTAAATCTAAAAACAAAGCTAATTTTGAAAATCCTTGAATAATCTATTAAAATCAAACATCCAACTTGTATATGTTATTTTTTAAGACAAAAAATAGTTCATATAAATAAATAACCCTTAATTAGAAAAATGATTTTTTTTTGAAAAAATAATAATCATATTAAATAATTATTAAAATACAAAATCTAATTTATAGAAATAATTTTTTTGAAAGTATTAAATTATTAAACTATTGATAAATTAAAAAAAGTATAAAATTATAAAGGTTTAAATTAAAAATGTATTTATATTTATATCAATTTATGAAATTATATATGTATATAGAAGTATACAAATATATATAATTTATAAAATAATATATATTAATGAAATATAAATAATTTTTAAATTTCTATAAATTTATTAAACTATATAAAAGTATATATATGTTATAAAAGTATACATAATTTATAGTAGTTTGTAGTTTTTAAAATTTACAAAAGTATAAATTTGTAATATATATATGTAAATTTTAAGAAAGTATAAAAGTATAATATTTCATAAAGACTAAAAATATAATTTTATATTAATTTATAAATCTAGAAAATTCTAAAAGTGTAAATAAATAATAATTTTATTATCTAAACTATATATGTAAATATGATATACCCAAAAAATTTATTAAAGTATATAAATTTATAAATTAATGAAATTATTATAGTATCAAACAACACTAGGATATGTAAGTATGAATCTGGAGTTGGCATAAAGGTTATCAGGGGTTCATAAGAGACATTTTCACTAATAAGGGATTATACATAAGATTCATTTCCCTAACTCTAGATAGATCCATAAGGTGTATTCCCTTTAATTTTTGAGGTTAAGAGTCAAACACACCATGAATTGATGGTTATACCATGAAGGAAAGACATAATGGTTTGTCAATCATAAAATATGATTGATATTTTAGAAAAAATATCATGGATGATCTAATTGAATTTGAGTGTACTAGTTTTTTTTTTCATATTCTAAGAAATGGTAATCTATATTTATGAATCAAAAATAATTTTTATTTCAAAACATTAGTAAGATATTCTTTTATCAATTAACTTTTTATGTAAAATGAATTAATATTTAACTGAATTATACATTACTATAATTTTCTTCTAATCCATTTAAATATAATTATATAATAGCATTCATTATGTAAATATTTTATGAATATATTACTATATTTATTGAAAAAAAATTTTAATAACAAATATAATGTTTTAAAATATTTAAAAATTTATTTAAGAGTTACATTAGAAAGGTATTATTTGAAACTTTTATATTTTATTTTAGTTGAAATTTATTGATTTATCTATTATATTTAATATGATGAAAATTAATTCAATTCATTAATATAAGGATCCAAAAATAACATTAATTTTAAAATTTTAGAATGATTTTAAAATATATATTTCAGGAATATATAATTGAAACTTTAAACACAGCTTATTAATTGTTTCATTAAATATAAATATATATGATGAAAAAAGAAATATATTTTGATACATTGATTATTTTTATCATTCTAATGTTATATATCAAACATATTTTGTGAGATCAAAATAAATTTCACATCACTAAAATTATATTGTTTCTTTTAAAAAAGTTGTGTAATATTAAATTCATTTTCATACTTTAATCCTTAAATTATAATATAATACTTAATTTAAAATAATAAATCAATATATAAAAACTAATATATATTTCGAAAATATATATTGGCTGATGAATGATGGGAATTAGTAACTGTTAACTACATGCCTCAGTTGAGTGATCGTACGATCTCATTCCAGCCGTGTAATCATACGAAAATCCTCTACTTTTGATATTTCCCAACAACATATTAAATATGTGTTCTTATATCATAGTAAATTATTTCATAGCCCTAATACTTCACATAGAAACTCCAGCAATGCTATCTATGATGGGGCCTCACACTGGTGCTCGAACTCACAGAGAGCACCACCTTCCCTCGCGATATGGTTTTCATGTAGGAAATAGGCCTGTAGGGGTGGTGTGATGTGGTGAAGGGGTGGTGCTATGTGATTTAGTGATTATTATAGTGTCAAAGTGGTGTAATTTGGTGAATGGGTGTGATGTGGTGGAGTGTTTCGTCACATAACTTATATTTGGAATGAGAGTGGATGTGATGGCTAGAATAGGGTCTGATAGGAGTAAAAGTGCGACAATAGTGGGGTTCCGGGAGAGCTTTAAGGTGTATGAGATAGATGAATCCTAGTATGCTTCTTTTATAAGATTATTTCAGTAATTTATAATCACATTCTAAGAAACAATTAATAAATGTTAGTTTTATCAGTGCTAAAATAGAATGTGCTGATGAAACTACTCTTTATCATTTCTTTTTTAGATCTAGTAAAGATACCCCTATACGAGTGCTAAAAAACTCTGATAACACATGTTTTTTTAAGCGTTAAAATTCATGCACTAATAAATAGTCGCTTTATTTTCACTTTTTATCACTGATAATTGGGAATCTTTATTAACACTAATAAAGACATGGATAATCCTTTAAAAGGTCCTTCGAATGATATTCCAAATAGTCCCAGGTTTTCAAGTTTTCTTCTCTGCTGATCTTCCCCACATTGAAACCACTTATCAATATATGACCTTTCTTGTCAATCCAATCACATTTCTCCCTATTAGTTTCGAATAAGAAAAATCTTACAATCATTTTTTAGAAACCTCATTTTTAGATTTAATCTTCAGTAATTTTCCATAATTTCTTATCTTATGCATCCCCCTAAGGTACCAGCAATTATACTGGGAGAGCCTCAACACATGTAACCATCTTATAATTCTATGTAGTCCCAATGTCTCATATATCTTAATCCTCATTTCCACCTCCCTATGTTTAGAGAACCTATACTTTAGATTTAACACCTTTTTTTATTATGTCTCCATTGTTCTAGCTAGATTAGAGTAATCATTATGTCCCTTTGATTTCTGCTTAATAGTGAAAATGAAACTCCTTGGGTCCTTGTTTTATTTATTTCCATACATCATCCTTGTACTATGTAGAATTTTACCGTATGCTTCTATTGAATTATATTCCAAGTATTTTTTTCTCCATCAGACTCCACTTCTGAGGGACATTTAGGGTTTCTCTCTACCCATCAATCAATACTCAGGATATAAAAATGATAATTTAGGTTGAGAACAGACAAATTAATTCCTTGAATAAGACCCAGTTTGGAATTCATCTTACTATAGGAAACATGCCTTAGTTCCTCCCACTCTTGACCATCCATATAACTTTCCTCACCAGCAATTTGAATAATCCCTTTAGGGTTGCTACCACTACCTGGATTCCTATCCATAGAGAGGGTTCTCAGATTTGAGTTGAAATCTTCATTATAACTTATTTTACAATTTCCAACTGAACCCCAAGGGCTTTCTCATTAGATTTGGGATCTCCCAGATCCTATCTCAAGGGATTAAAATATCTGCCACCTTCATGTTTCCCTCTACGCTCTTGTCATGTAACATCTATGTCTTTGGTTGACCCTTGGAGGCACCCAAAGATGTTTGGTCCATTCATCCATCACTAGAGCTAGCGACCAGACTATCACTACCTCTAGAGCCTATGTCCATCTACCTCTTGCACCTACAAGTTTCCTATTCATTACCTAATTTCTTGCACGATGTAAAAAAATTATTTCTGGACTCAAAGACAACATGTTGTTTCCAGTGGAATTCCTCCCTAATAGTAATCCAAACGATATCAAGGGGCCTTCTAGAGACGTCTACCTATACACATATTCGAAGAAAGGTGTGATGAAAAACTGAAATAGTTCTACTTTCATATCGTGGATATCTTCCTACCATATTTCATTTAATTTTTTAAAATGAAGGATTTTGTAATGGTAATGGAAGTACAAGGATTCTGAAAAAAATTTATATAATTGGTACATCACTCTTCATATGAATTTCAAAGGAACACCTGAAAAAGAAAGAATCATAATCTTTTTCTTGTGCGGGGAGCACTGGAGAACTACTTGATCAGGTCGATCTTCATTGCAAACCGATTAATGATACATTTTTTGTCTAGTAAACCGATCATTTCATGATATTTTAAGTCCTATAATCTGAAAACATGACTATAAAATGCATCTATAGAAGCATGTCGCTGATTAATCAATGAAACGAGAGTGAGATTTAGGAAGGAGGAGGTTTGAGTAAATTTCATGTGCGATATTGTAGGTTTAGAGAATCCTTCGAAATGATCTGGGACTTTTGAACTGAATGATATTTGGGTAACATATGGGAGGATATAAAGATTGGATAATGGAGTAAAAGACCTCAATGAACCTTCTAGGAATTACAAAGGTCCCTCCCCTAATGTGGGAGGAGGGGCTGGCATGATGGCCATTCGAGTCAGCAGGCCATTGAAACCCTAACCCTCCATGAGAGTGCTACTCCATTGATAAAGACCTAATCTTAATAATTTATTAATATTTTTTTATATATTTATAAAATTATATATAATTTATATATTTATATAATTATATATATTTATTAAATTATAAGTATAATAAATATATTAATTATAATTTTATAGGTATTTAAATATATATATATATATATTTACAATTAAAATTATAAATAAAAAATTTTATAATTATTTTAATATAATTATAAATAGATTAATGTATTTATATAATTATATATATATATATATATATTAAAATAAAAATTTATAAATTTATCTAATTGTAATATATATATTTATATTAATTTTATAATTATTTAAAAATATAATTATTTATTTATAATTATAATTTTTTAAACATATATTTAAAAATATTTCTATATAATTATAAATAAATTTATATGATTATATATATATATGATTAAACCTCATGGTCTGTACCACTTTAGTAGGGGTGTTTCCAAACCTAAGTAATCTTTATATCGAACCTTGGTAATCATATGGCTAGTAATTAGGTTAATAATAATAGTTCGTCAAAATATTTCACAAAACCTTGACCATTGGAGGTGTCATTGAACAAACCCAACAAAATTAGAGTTGAGAAAGACTATGACCATTAGAATGTAATTATTTCAACATAGAAGCCAAGTATAATTCAATTAGGTTGTTAGTTATACCATGACAATGGGATAACTACAACATAGGTACATCTAATTGGTTTTACCAAAAAAAATTGGCGACTTTTTCATTCCTTGATAGCCTACGCCATTGTTACATTCCATGTAAAATCTAGGATAATATTTTGTTCTGAACCCAGAAATTTACCCTGATCCCTTACATTAAATATCATAATTAATCATCAAAACTATATAGTCTAAGTTATAAATGAAACCTAAAGAGGGAAAGTGATGAATCTATCCAACATGTTTCTTCGATCGGCTGCTGACCTGCCGGTAATACTCATGGGATCCCCTTCACAATTCCACATTACTAAACCCTATAGTAAGTGTATTTTAGGACAATAAATTCTAATTTCACCTCATCCCACATGAATTCAATGACAGATATTCAAGTCTCTCTACATCTCACATTGTGGGAGTCAATATGAGAGGAAAGGTAATCTATGGCACAAAAATAATGCCAATGGCTTCTGAGAAAATAATTCAAGTACATTTATATATCTATAAAAACACAACTATGGTTTTATCATATATAATATCACATATTAATCCTTTAAATCAACATTATTTAAAGAAGAAGGATGTGTAGATGATGAATGAACATAAAAAAACATTTTTTGTATAGTTTATGAAGATTGTGTCAAATGATTCAGTTGCATCACAGAAACATTGAAATTTTTAGTGGGTGACCCAGGTTTTAATATGATCATATTCTCTATGTATAAAATTTATGATTATATATCTTGTACCGAATATGGGAAAAAAACTGTTGTTTAAAATAAAAAGGTATTTGTTTTCACTGAAGCATTCCATTTATTAATTGAAAAAATTCAAAAAATAATCTTTGTATAAATGTCATATTATGGTGTTGTTGAATATATATATATTGGGGATTGATAATATAGTATTTTGAGTACTAGTGTTCAAGTGTAACTTATTTGATGGTAAAAATGGTGTGATAAATGAAGAATTCAAATTTACCCATACATATTTGAGAATAGTATAATAAAAATTTGATCCTTATATCAGGGAAACAAATGGGGAAAAATAATGTTGTCGATCCATGAAAAGATCCGTATTTTATCATTTTATAAGGAATAAAATGGTATTTTATTTATGTCTATTTTGACGGTGTCAAAAAGTTATATCAGATTCCTTCATTAATGACACAATTATAAGAGGATACTAAGGACTAGGACATATATATGATTCATGTTATATAGAATGCGAATGGTGAGAATATACGGTAACAAATACATTAATAATATATTAATAGTTTTTATAATGTATAACTATATCTGTTTATTTTCTACATTTGGAAGTAGGGGACTATAATTTACTAATACTATTAATATTTAAATTAAATATTTTTATTACTATTTTAGTTACTTTTCATTCATGTTTATATGATTTTCATTGTTAATGTATTTTGAGTTTTATATAATATGTTTATTGAATTGTAACTTTTATATATTGTAAATTTGTTGTAATACATAACATAACATATTGGTATTAAAATTTACTTTGACATAAATAGCACTATAAATAATTTTTATGTGGACTATATTTGATAATGGGTTAATAAATAATTGTTACTAAGAATATTTTTTTATAATGATAATGAAAACCATTGTTTAAAATAAATTTACTTACTCACAATGAAATTGTTTCATAACATATGTTAAAAAGTAATTAAGAACCCTTTTTTAAACATTCACACAAAATAAATTATATTCACTACAACGATATATGTTCTTATTGGTGATAAAATATACATTCCTTTATCACATTAAAAACAATAAATAAATATCATGGTGATAAGACCATGCCTACTTTAATCAGTTGTGATCTTGATAAAAGTTTTATTTATGAAGAAAATGATAAGAAAAAAATACACTTATTTCAAAAAAAAGGAGATGAATAAATTAGATAGAAAAGAACACATTACCAACCAAGAATGTGGAGGAACATGCAATGAAGATGAATAAAACTGACTAGATGGCCATCAAAAACCATAATATTGATATATTATATTTGAAAATATACCCTTTATAAACACATTAAAAACACTAATAAAACTCATGTTGATAAAATCATGTCTATTTTTTATCAATTGTAATCTTACACTCATAAAATTGTTATTTATGAAAAAATAAGATACCACAAAACACACCGATTAGAAAAAAACAAGATGAATATATTATATCAAATGAAGAACACAATGTGAATAGAGAATATTTAGTAGTTGAAGAACATACATAATAGATGAATAAAATGGGAAAAATGACCTTAAACAACCATAATAAATAATTATTATATTTTAATTTTAAATTTTCAAAAAAAATATTTTATGAATTATTTTATGATCACCTCATATTCTTGAT
The DNA here is from genome assembly GCA_963277665.1 of Viscum album. NCBI lineage: Eukaryota > Viridiplantae > Streptophyta > Magnoliopsida > Santalales > Viscaceae > Viscum > Viscum album. The sequence goes on from OY728150.1 coordinate 156,734,229, forward strand.
CAATGAAGTTATAATACATATTTGGATATCATTTTTGAGATGAGGATTTCACAATTACTACTACAGAAATCGCCTTCAAAAAATGGAAGAAAATGGATTTATCAATGCTAAAAATAACTTACATGCTAAGTGACTTTGAAATCATGTTCCCTTTATATGTTCCAGAAAAGTGATCGTAAAGGACCCCATGAGATGCACTAAAATAAAGCACTGATAAAGGGGTCCTTTATCGGTTCTTTCTTTTAGCACTCATAAGGGGGTCCCTTGATGGAAATTTTATTTGCACAAATAAAGGTGTGATTTATTAGTCCTTTTTTATCATGGATAATGATTTTAATAGTTTACGAAAAGCTATAGCTTTGTAGCATCCCTATATTAGAAAACTAAATTAGAAAACATAAATATAAGGAATATAAATATACAGAAAACCAGATTAGTATAAAAATATTACCTTGCATGTCACACCCCAACCTATCTGTTGTTTTTATTCCAAGAACCATATTTTTTTTGCTTTGTCAAAAAAATGCATGTTTTGGGTTCGACGTCATTGGACGCACGGGCGGAGTGTGATGCCACACGACTTTTCCCATGAAATGGCGTGGACTTTCATTAATTTTATATGAAGTAATTATTATTATTATTATTATTATTATTATTATCATTTACTTTTTTATTTTTATTTTTATTATTTTTTTCCTCTCTTTCTTCCTCTTTCTTCTTCTCTTTTCTTTTTTTTCTTCTCTCTTTTGGTAATTCCACGTGGGTGTCCCCCCACCTTGCAGCACTGCCTCCTTCTCTTTTTTTTATTTTTATTTTCTCCTTCTTCCTGCAGCAGCTTGCTCTGCCTCATATTTTCCCAGGCCGTCACTACAGCTCTGCACCCCCCTGTGTGCCTCGGCTCCCCCTCCGCAACTACCAGCCGACCCGCGAACTCGGCTCCCCCGCACCCTGCTCCGCCTGACCAGCCTCTTTTTAGCCCGCCACCTTTAGTCCACCTGCTTCTCGCCTTGCACGACCACGTCCAGCCGCACTCCACTACCAGCGGCGCCCCCTACTGCCGACTTCTGGATTCCGTCAGGCTGCCTCCTGCAGCCAGCACCCCCTATCCCTTGCGATCTGGTCCAGGAGAGCCCCTCCCAACCAGTTTCCCTCACTCGCCACCAACCTTCAATGCCCGATGCCATCCCCATCCAGCCCACACTCTCAGTGTTCCCTCAGAAGCACCCCTGCCTCCCATTGCTGCCTCGCATTCCATCCGGCTCCGCCACCTCCTGCTTCGACTGTACAGTGCTAGCCCGGCCCCTTCCTCCTTCCCTATCACAAGAAGGAAGCCCGCAACACCCTCATGCTTCGCCACACAGCTCCCCGGCCTCCCTACGCCTTCCGTCCTGCACCGTGCGCCCGGGCGCCCTCCAGCTTTCAGCTCACCCGCACCAAGGACCCCTCCTCCTGTTGCATGTAGCGCAGCTCCCAGAAGATCCAGTTACTGATGCCGACCCACCTTGATGCACCACCTCTAGTTGCGCCCTCCTGCTTCCCTGACACTCACCCAATGCCCTAGTTCCCTCCTGTCTGCCACACTGCACCACCGCACGATCACCCGCGGCTCTCCTGCTCCCGCACACAGTAGCCCGCTCCGCACACCCTTTGGTGCACCGCCTCTTACAGCTCCCTCTAGCAACAAATCCCCAGCACCAGCCACTATCATCTGCACAGCGTGTGCACTACTCTGGACCTGCAAGGCCTCTTTCTGGCCATTGTGCAACTCCGAACACCTGGTTCCCTCTTGTTGTGCACCTTCCGAACCGTCACACGTCCTCCGACTGACCGCGAACCCTTCCCGGCCGCTATCGGTGACTTTTTCAGCGCCTCGCAGCCCCTCGCCGACTTTCTGAGGAGGGACGACCAATTCTGTTAGCTTCTGTTCTACCTCTATTTACGTGAACAGTCGCACACCTTGTTCTCAACTAGGGGCACAACGATCGTCTGCCGCTGAAGGCGAGTGGTTTGGGCTCAAGTCGTTTCGCCTGCACTGGGGTTCAGGTTAGATATGCGTTGTCTTTTGTTTTGATTATTTTAAATTAATTTTTTTTATGTTTGTTTTTAGTTAATTTGTAGATGTTTAACTGTCAGGTTATATGTGGTTAGTGTTCCTGTGCTAGAAATTATTTTACTTTCGGTTGCAGCACGTTGGCAAGGTATTTCTGTGACACTGCGGTCATCAGCTTGCATGTGCCTGTGCGCCCGCGCGAGGCGTGTCGCATCATCGTGTTTGGTTTGTAAGCCGAGGTAGGTCCCCCACTGCACATACCATTAGGTTTAGAATTTATTAATGGCTTGATGATTTATTAATTTTAATAAATTGGAAGTAATATGATATAATTAGTTTTTATATAATTATTTGGTGCTAAAAGCTCCGTTTATTTTATACTGAACAATTGAAACATTTTCTTGGTGTGCTGACACCCAATATTGAAAGAATGAATGTTTGGCCTTTAAACATAATTCACAGAATTTCAAATGTACTTCTGGTTTTAAAGATAAATGATTTATTCTGAATAAGTGTTTTGGGTTTTCTCGAAAATGAGGTTTTTCTTTAAAATTAGTCAAGGCCCGTTTGGCACTTTAATAAAATTTATTTTTTTGGAAAACCCTTTCTGGGGTGATCATTAGTGTCTGTTGATTTCGTGAGATGTATGTGATTTTTGAGCATCATGACTGATTGACATACATTATGGACACACCCCTTTTTATTGTATGTGTTGACATGGGATCCTGGCATAGTGAGTGAATCTTCTGAGAACGATTGCTGCATTATTTTAGATTACGCACTGGCTAGTGGCCCCATAGCAGCGGAATACTGAGTCATTGCTGCAATGGGGATTGGGCCCCTCGGTTAGGCCATGAAGGGCTATGTCGGGCGTTAGGTCGTTATGACGTCATCGAGTTAGGGCATGCCTTTAGGATGAGTCAGATGTATAGTACGTTCTGGATTGTTCACGATCTCCTAGGTTCGACCCATGTTTCCTTTAGTGTTTATTTGTATGTGGCAGACGATTGAGAGGTCTAGTTTGGTTGCTGGCTCATGTGTGCCACTTTTTCCATTTCCCTTGGTGTGTGTTGTGTATTACGTGTGGTTTCCCCATTTTGGATAACAACTGAAGTTTGGTCTTCTAAATGGTTCACAGAAAAATGTTTTAAAAAGAAATATACATAATCCTTTCAGACATTAAACTTGTTTTCAAATTAAAAAAGGGCAATGGACTGATACTTGTTTTAGAAATTAAGTGTGTGTGTGTGTGAAAACCAATATTTTTGTATATTTAGTTCAAACTTGTAATTGGTAAATTCTTCATTTGAATGTAGTGCATTGGGAATAGTTTGTTGGGAACGCCTACTGAGTTTTAATACTCACGCCTATAGTGTCTTCCTATTTTTAGTTTTGTTGAAGGTTGGCTCGAGCTTTCTCACCATGGGTGAGAGTTAGTTGTGGTCTTGTGAGCGACTCTCAGAGTCGCGAAGAGTTTTCGGTCGAGACCAGGTTAGTTTTGTTTAGTTGGCTGCTCTTTCTTTTCAGTGTCATATATTTACTTCATGTTTTTATTTCTTTCCGATGCTCTATTTATTTTTATTGGGAGAAATCATTCCCACTTGCTCCCTATTGATGCCCTGGTGCTTGTCACCAGCCCGGGAGGATCGGGAACGCCTCTCGGGTCATGTCGCAGACCGGCTCGTGTGACCAGTTTAGGGTCGACCTGGGTTGGTTCGTGACAAAATGGTATCAGAGCAGGTCGGCTCCTGAGTGGACCTTGGTTTTCAGAGCGCCCATTGCTATATGGGGTTTTCATGGTAGAAGGTGTACGGTTATCGGGACTCGAGTCATACAGACGAGAAGGACGTCACGAACCCTTGCTTGTTCCGAACCTCGGGTTACCATGGGATGTTTGGGTTGTCGATGTCTTTTGATTCTTATGGTTTGTTTGGTATTGGGAAATGAAATGAGAGTTGGGCAGGTGACCTCTGTGAGCTCGCATGGTCTGGAAAGCCATGTGGAGCTAGAGACTTTACCCTAGAATGCTCTCAGTGATGGTGGTGTGACTGGCGTATGGCCGCCAACCATATGGTCGAGTCACCCATCATCACTAGTTTCCCTCTAGTGAATCGTCTGGATTTTCCTTATTTCTGAAAAAAAATCATTGTGAAAACTGTTATTTTGGTATTTGAAATGAAAATGACCATGTTTGACCCATCTTTTTGTTTTCTTGTTCCTTAGGTTTTTCCCCACGATGTTTCGATGGATGCCCAAGGTGCAGCTTTAGGTGGTGCATCCTTAGAAAATCCACCTGTTGATCATCCTAAAGACTACGTCCTCAAGTTTCGGAAGTTGAACCCTCCCCTCTTTTATGGGCAGCTAGATCCTCTTGAGGCAGAGGAGTGGTTACGAAAGATTGAGAGGAAGTTCAGTTTCATTGGGTTGCCTGATTCATTAAAGGTGAAGTTGGCTACCTTTATGCTTGAAGGTCCAACCTGGAAATGGTGGAAGTTCGTGTCTCAAAATAAACCTCGGAATGATCTCACTTGGGAGTTCTTCAAGTCATCATTCATTCAACTGTACTTCTCTTAAGTGACAAGGGTGTGGAAGAGGATGGAGTTGTGCGGTCTCCAGCAAGGTGTCAGATCGGTGTTGGAATTCTTTCGTTGTTTCCTTGACCCGGCTCCATATGAACCGGGGTATGCTGGAAATGATCCTGTGAAAGCTTGGAATTTTGAGCTTGGATTTCATCCTGAGATGTAGTCGAAGGTGGGAGAATTCAACGTCATTACATTCCCTGATGTGGTGATACAAGCTTTCCTCGTCGAAGCTGAGTTAGCAGGAGGACATGAGGTGACAAATCCTCCTTCAGCTTTGGGGTGTAGTGCAGAAGATAGCGATAAGAAGAATGAGAAGCGGCATGATGGTGGTGGAACTAGTAGAGGAATCAAGAGGCTTTCAGACCTTCAGTCGTCTTACTCATAGCACAATGCTTTGATCTATCACCAGTGCGGTAAGCGGGGGCACAAGAGGCCGATGTGCCCAAATGCTCCAAAACCCTGACACACCTGTGGACATGTGGGCTACTTACAACGGTTCTGTCGCGGTGTTTTCAAGAAGTGCACTAAAGCCATACCTAGCTCATTGAAGGTCACCTCAACCCGTCTGCAGGAGTAGGATGGTGTTTGGAGATCATTTTGGGGTTTTCTCTTTATAGTGTTTCTTGGAGGTAGTAGTCGTCGCCTGTACCGTTTTGTGGTGTTTCTTTTCTTTCAGTTGTAAGAATGGTTGTGGTTGAACCTCTTTGAAACCTTTGTTCTAATGTATGTGTGTTTGGTAAAATTCTTCTTCATGTGTTATGATTGGGAATTTTTGAAGCCTAACTGCGAGGCAGGAGATGCTTCAATCATCAGAGCTCCAGCCATAGGTCCCGAAGTGAAGCTGGCGCGTAGTCAGGTGAACCCCAGCGGTGAAGAAGGGCCTTGGCTTAATCTTCATCCTTAGTGTGGTATGATTTTTGTTCTTCTGTGGGTGTGACATCATTGGAGTGACAGTGATGGTAGTTTCGATGCTCTACCCGTAGGGCCCTTCCCTTCTCCCCCTTGTGGTGGGGGGTTTTTGGACCGTGTGGAAAATCTTCAAGCTCGGTTAGTCTCGTCAGTCCTTATGGTGGGGAGACCCATCACAGGGTCTCATTGAACTCAGTATGGATTGTTTCCTATGGCGGAGAGTCTGTTCGGGACTCCCCGCATCAGTATCAGAGTTTCGTTTTGGTGGTGTCTTAAAGTGTTCGTGTTTTGAGGATAAGTTGCGTGTCATGGGAGTTTGTTGTTCGTTTGGATCGATCAACTAAAGGTGACTAAACTTTTGGGGGTGAGTGAAACATAAGGAGTTTCTAATATGGTCTAGGTCTTGTTGTGGCTTCCCGGGGACGAGAAGCATTATGGTGGGGAATATTGTCACACCCCGACCTATCTGTTGTTTTTATTCCAAGAAACAGATTTTTTGTGCTTTGTCAAAAAAATGCATGTTTTGGGTTCGACGCCGTTGGACGCATGGGCGGAGCATGACACCGCCCAGCTTTTCCCATGCAACGACATGTCCTTTCGTTAATTTTATATGAAGTTATTATTATTATTATTATTATTATTATTATTATTATTATTATTATCATTTACTTTTTTATTTTTATTTTTATTATTTTTTTCCCTCTCTTTCTTCCTCTTTATTATTCTCTTTTCTTTTTTTTCTTATCTCTTTTGGTTATTCCACGTGGGTGTCCCCCCACCTTGCAGCACTGCCTCCTTCTCTTTTTATTTTATTTTTATTTTCTCCTTCTTCCCGCAGCAGCTTGCTCCGCCTCCTGTTTTCCCAGGCCGCCGCTGCTGCCCTGCACCCCCCGCATGCCTCGGCTCCCCCTCCGCAGCTACCAGCCGACCCGAAACCTCAGCTCCCCCGCACCCTGCTCCGCCTGACCAGCCTCTTTTTAGCCCGCCACCTTCAGTCCACCTGCTGCTCTCCCGGCACGACCACGTCCAGCCGCACTTCACTACCAGCGGCGCCCCCTACTTCCGACTTCTGGATTCTGTTGGGTTGCCTCCTGCAGCCAGCACCCCCTATCCATTGCGATCTGGTCCAGGCGAGCCCCTCCCAACCAGTTTCCCTCGCTCTCCACCAACCTTCAACACCCGACGCCATCCCCGTCCAGCCCGCACTCTCAGTGTTACCTTGGAAGCACCCCTGCCTCCCACTACTTCCTCGCATTCCAGCCGGCTCTGCCACCTCCCGCTTCGGCTGTACAGTGCCATCCCGACCCCTTCCTCCTTCCCTGTCATGAGAAGGAAGCCCAGAGCACCCTCCTGCTTCGCCACACAGCGCCTCGTCCTCCTTACGCCTCCCGTCCTACACTGTGCGCCCGGGCGCCCTCCATCTTTCAGCTCACCCGCACCAAGGACCCCTCCTCCTGCTGCATGTAGCGCAACTCCCAGAGGATCCAGTTGCCGATGTCGGACCACCTCGATGCACCACATCTAGCTGCGCCCTCCTACTTCCCTGACACTCACCCAATGCCCTGGTTCCCTCCTGTCCGCCACACTGCACCGCCGCACGACCACCCGCGGCTCTCCTGCTCCTGCACATAGTTGCCCGCTCCGCACAACCTCCGGTGTACCGCCTCTTATAGCTCCGTTTAGAAACAAATCCCCACCACCAGCCACTATCACTTGCACAGCGTGTGCACTACTCTGGACCTGCGAGGCCTCTTTCTGACCACTGTGCAACTCCGACCACCAGGTTCCCACTTGTTGTGAACCTTCCGAACCGTCACGCATCCTCCGACTGACCGCGAACCCTTCTCGACCGCTATCAGTGACTTTTTCAGCACCCCGCAGCCCCTCGCCGACCTTCTAAGGAGGGACGACCAGTTCTGTTAGCTTCTGTTCCACCTCTGTTCACGTGACCAGCCACACACCTTGTTCTCAACTAGGCACGCGAAGAGCGTCTACCGCTGAAGGTGAGCGGTTTGGGCTCACGTCATTTCGCCTGCACTGGGGTTCAGGTGAGATATGCGTTGTCTTTTGTTTTCATTATTTTAAATTAATATTTTTATGTTTGTTTTTAGTTAATTTTGAGATGTTTAAATGTCGTTTTATTTCTGGTTAGTGTTTCTATGCTAAAAATTATTTTACTTTCGGTTGCAGCACGTTGGCAAGGCATTTCCGTGACACTGCGGTCGTCAGCTTGCATGTGCCCGTGTGCCCGCGCGAGGCGTGTCGCATCGTCGTGTTTGGTTTGAAAGTCGAGGTAGGTCCCCCACTGCACTTAGCTTTAGGTTCAGAATTTATTAATTTCTTGATGATTTATTAATTTTAATAAATTTTAAGTAATATGATATAATTAATTTTTTTATAATTATTTGGTGCTTAAAGAGCCGTTTATTTTATACCGAACAATTGAAACATTTTCTTGACAAGCGGACACCTGGTATTTAAATAATGAATGTATGGCCTTTAAACATAATTCAAGGAATTTCAAATGTACTTCTGGTTTTAAAGATAAATGATTTCTTCTGAATAAGTGTTTTGGGTTTTCTCGAAAATGAGGTTTTGCTTTAAAATTAGTGAAGGCCCGTTTGGCACTTTAATAAAATATATTATTTTGGAAAACCATTTCTGGGGTGATCTTTGGTGTGTGTTGATTTCGTGAGCTGTATGTGATTTTTGAGCGTCGTGACTGATTGAATTACATTGTGGACGCACCCCTTTTTATTGTATGTGTTGGCATTGGAACCTGGAATAGTGAGTGAATCTTCTGAGAACGATTGCTACACTAGTTTAGATTACGCACTGGCTAGTGGCCCCATAGCCGGGGAATACTGAGTTATTGCTGCTATGGGGATTGGGCCCCTCGGTTACGCCATGCAGGGCTATGCCGGGCAATAGGGCGTTATGACGTCATCGAGTTACGGCTTGCCTTCAGGCTGAGTCAGATGTATAGTACGTTCTAGATTGTTCACGATCTCCTAGGTTCGACCCATGTTTCCTTTAGTATTTATTTGTATGTGGAAGACGATTGAGAGGTCTAGTTTGGTTGCTGGCTCATGTGTGCCAATTTTTCCATTTCCCTTGGTGTGTGTTGTGTATTATGTGTGGTTTCCCCATTTTGGCTAACAACTGAAATTTGGTCTTCTAAATGGTTCGCAGAAAAATGTTTTAAAAATAAATATACATAATACTTTCAGATATTAAACTTGTTTTCAAATTAAAAAAAAAGGCGATGGACTAATACTTGTTTTAGAAATTAAAGTGTGTGTGTGTGAAAACCAATATTTTTGTATATTTAGTTCAAACCTGTAATTGGTAAATTCTTCATTTGAAGGTAGTGCATTGGGAATAGTTTGTTGGGCACGCCTACTGAGTTTTAATACTCACACCTATAGTGTTTTCTTGTTTTTAGTTTTGTTGCAGGTTGGCTCGAGCTTGCTCGCCGTGGGCGAGAGTTAGTTGTGGCCTGGTGAGAGACTCTCGGAGTCGCGAGGAGTTTTTGGTCGAGATCAGGTTAGTTTTGTTTAGTTGGCTGCTCTTTCTTTTCAGTGTCATTTATTTACTTTGTGTTTTTATTTCTTTCCGCTGCTCTATTTATTTTTATTGGGCGAAATCATTCTCACATTCTCCCTGTTGATGCCCTGGTGATTGTCGCCAGCCCGAGAGGATCGGGAATGCCTCTTGGGTCATGTCACGGACCAGCTCGTGTGACCAGTTTAGGGTCGACCCAGGTTGGTTCGTGACATTGAATCATCATTTAAACTAAAAATTTACATACATAATATTTACATTAATTTCATATTTATAATTAATCAAAAATATTACAACCCAATATAAAAAAACAATAAACTTATAGTAGGATATTTCCAATAATCATCCTTTGTAAAAAGATCTTCCCTATAATAAAACAAAAATATATTTTAGTAATAGTATATAAAAAATAAGAAAATTATAATTTTAATGTAACATAATCCACATATGATAAATTCTATTATTAATTACCAAATATTTTAATGATATTATCAGTTATTGTATTAAATATATTAATAATGGCTATATTGTTAATTAGATATTAATAATTAATTATTAAAATAATTAATAATTATTTTATGAATTATTAATTACATTGTATAATAATAATTTATATAAATTATATTGTATATTATTGAATATATTAATGATATTATCAGTTATTAGTAATCTTAATTACTTAAATAGTTGTTAATGATTATATCATAAAACTAAAATGATGCCTTTATATTGAAAACATGAACTTTTAGTCATACTGGCCACATAATATGTTGGATTGATGTGGGGTTGATTACTACACATTATACATGAATTATGGATCTTTTTACTAATGTTTCAAGACCACAAGAACTGTTTTCTTGGTTTTGGCTATGTGACATGTATATTAGACTAAAATGAAACTTTTATCATAAAACATGAACTTTGAGTCATACTGGCCACATCGTGTGTGAAATTGACATTAAATGAATTTATATATTTCATAAATGAAATATATGTTGTTTTTACTAATGTTTATAAACAATCCAATATATTTTGATTGGTTTGATAATTTTTGTGTGTTTTAAACTATAATGATGATTATTTTGAAAATAGGAATTATTAGTCATACCATCCATATAGTTAGTCTAATGTTGTTTTGGTAAATTCATACATGACATAAATGAGTTATGTATTATTTTCATAATGTTTGATAAAGAATTAGCACATTATATTGATTTTAAAAATGAAATGTGTTCTTTAAAGTAAAATAAAATTTTTAGTGTCAAAACACACACTTAAAGTCATAACAAGAACATCGTGTCTCATTTTGATGTGGGGTCAATTCATACATGTAGAGTGTGGATTGTATATCTTTTTCCCTATCATATCAAGATAATATGATTTTTTTCTCATTTTTGAAAATTTGAAGCACGTATTAAACTAAAATGATACTTTAATGAGAAAACACACACTTTTTTCATACCAGCCACATCATGTGTCAGATATAAGTGTGGTTGATTGATACAAATAAAAACTGAATTATGGATCATTTACTAAATTTTTTAAGACAATGAAATCCAATTTCGTTGGTTTTGAAAATATGGCATGTGATTTAGAGAAAAATGCAATCTTGATGTGAAAACCTACACTTTAAGTCATATTGGACACATTGTGTGTTGGATTATGGTGTGTTCAATTGATACACACTACAATTGAATTATGGATTTTTTTCATAATGTGTTTAGAAAATACAAGATCATTTTTTCAACTTTGAAAATATGATGTTCATTTTGAAGTAAAGTGACACTATTATATTCAAATCACACACTTTGTGACCTACTGACCACATCATTTGTTAGATTGATATGTGGTCAATTCCAATAGGTAATAAATTAATTATTGACTATTTTCATAAATATTGGAGTTAATCAGAAATCATTTTTATGGTTTTGGTCCTATGATGCACATCTTAGAGTAAAATAGGACTTGAAACATGAAAATATGTGAATTGACTCATATTGACCACATAATGTTTCAGAATGATGTGCGGTGGATTCCTATAAGTAAAAAAATAAAATATGGATTATTTTAACAATGCTTCAAAACCAAATTATGTTGCTTTATTACTTTTGACAAATTGATGTGTGTTTTAAACTAAAATGACACTTAAATTGAAAAAAACACATTGAGTCATACTGGGCACATTGTGTTCCCGAATGATGTACAATTGATTCCTACACATAAAAAATGAATTATTTATTACTTTCCTATGGTCGGAAAAAATCCATGATTTTTTTCTCATTTTTTGACAAACTGACATGTGTTTTAATGTAAAATGATATTTTTATGAGAAAACATGATCTTTTAGTCAAATCAACCAGAACATGTTTTAGACTGATATATTGACTATTTCTATATGTAATACAAGAAATATGTATCATTTTCATAAATTTTCAAGAAAATATGACCTTTCATTCTTATTTTTATCAATGTAATGCATGTTTTAAACTAAAATGACACTTCATTGTGAAAACATGCACTTTGAGTCATACCATCCACATCATGTGTCAGATTAACATGAGGTTGATTCATATACATAAAAATGAATTATGGGTTATTTATAGAAATGTTTAAGATAGTAAAAGCTCATTTTATCAGTTTTGGCTATGTTTCACATGTTTTATAGTAAAATGACACTTTTAATGTGAATACTCATAATTTGAGCCATATCGGTCGCATCATGTGTCAGATTGATACTTTTTCATTTCCCATACATCACATATTAATTATTGATCTTTATCCTAAAGTATCAAGACCATATGATATTTTTAATTTTTTTTATATTGTTACTCTTGTTTTAAACTAAAATGAAACTTTCATATTAAACACACCCACTCCGAGTCATACCAGGCACATTGTGCGCCATATTGACATGTGGACTATTTATACTTGTCATTAGAAAATTATAGATCATTTTACTAATGTATGAATACTACCCAACATCATCTCATGGTTTTTCATAATGTGGCATGTGTTTTAAACTGAAATGGAATTTTTATATTCAAAACAAGAACGTTGAGTTATACCAGGAACATAATGTATCATAGTAAAATGCAGTCAATTCCTTCACATACATGATTGTTTTATTATATTTTGAATTTAGTTAGTGATTTTTTATTTTTTTCACATCGTGGTGCGATCTTTAAACTAAAATGAAACTTATATTGATAATTAGTAATTTGAGTCATATCCTCCACATCATGTGTCCTATTGATGTGTAGTTGATTATTACATGCCAAAAATGAATTATGTAATATTATCAAAAATACTTAAAATAATTAGAGAACATTTTCTCAATTTTTTACAATATGGCATGTGTTTTAGTGAAGAATGTTTCTTTTAATGTCAAAACATGTAGTTTGAATCATACCTTCTACATCGTGTGACAAATTGATGTGGGGTTGATTTCTAAATGCTAAACAGGAATTATGGATAATATTCAAAAAGTAACATGACAATCTAGTGCCATTTTCTAAATTTTTTATGTAATTAATGTTTTAAACTAAAATGATACATTTAATGTAAAAACATGCACATTAAGTCATATCAGATACATCGGGTGTTAGATTCATGTTCGATCCATTCCTATACATCAAACATAAATTATGGATCATTTTGTTATTTTTTATGACAATCCATGACCTTTTTATCATATTTGGATATGTGATTCATGTATTAGAGTAATATGAGACTTTAAATGTGAAAACACATGCTTTAAGTCACCACATAGTGTGTCATATTAATTTTTTGTAAATTTCTACACATTGAATATGAATTATGAACCATTTTCCACAAATTATAAAGTCCATTTGAGTTCATTTTCACATTTTTTACAATGTGACACCCATTTCAAAATAATGTGACACCATTATATTGAAAACATGAAATTTGAGTCATACGAGACACATCATGTGTTGGATTGAAGTGTGATAGATTACAACACATAAAAAATGAATCATGGGTCAAAATAATATTGTTTGAAAATAATCAATGCTATGTTACAAATTTTGGAAAATATGAAATGTTTTTTAAACAAAAAATTACCCTTTATATTGAAAACATGCATGTCACAACCCCTCCCCACAAGGTGTACTCCTCCTGGGCCGACAATGTGAGAAGGAAGATAATGTCCCCCAAGTCCTACCTCTAGTAGGCACCGGGTTGGTGACAATCACTGAGGGTATAGTAAACACACAAATGGGAGGTATTACCCTCTAAAAGAACACTTTCGGAAGAGAGAGACAAGATAGACACCAACCAACCTCATCTCAGAACTGAAATATAAAAGAAAAAACAAGTGCACATATGTAATGCCATGTCAAACTACTACAAATAGAAGGGGAAAACTAAAAGTTCCCAAAAATAAAGTAAAAACAGCAGCAACCACAAGCCTAAAAATCTTATGCAACCCCAATCTCATTGAAACCAGCTTGATCTACAACCTACTCCAAGTGACATGAAAAACAGTTTATATATACATAGGGTGAGTATAACAGTATACTCAGTAGGATCCTCACTGGTGCCTCTCATGAAAAAGTAAATAACGCATTCTAAAGCACAGTGAACAACAAGTGAAACTAACTCGTCACCTAAACAGGTATACTAATTTCCCAACCTCACCATGGATACTCTCACCAAGTAACACATACAAGAGTATATAATATAATACTGAATATCAAGGGTACCCCGCTACTACTTCACCACTAGTTTGCCACTTTGCCCCAACATCGTACGTCTAAACAACTCTCTCAAAAAAGGCTTTCCCACATACACCTGAACGAAGCACCACAACATGAACCACGTGAAACCACACCACCACGTCCACACAAAAAGTAACCAGGTAGTTTCTGGGAGCCACCACAGCTCGCATAACGTGTATCAAATTTCGGGTATTATACTTCAAGCCATCATACCCTATACATGTCACACCTATAGTAGTATATAGGAAACTATATCCAGAATATATGTGTGTGAATAACCACAAGATATTACAACCCTCTACACACATATATAAGGAAGAATAACCATTGTGCCTACCAGCACAAGTAACTTCTAAGAGAAGAGAGCTGGACCAACGGGGGTAGTCAGCCATCCATCCTCCAACTAGAATGTTGGGGAAAACACCCCCTGGGGCTCAGAATCCCTTTTGTGTTAGTGGCCCTTACTGATAGGGTGGGGTAGCGTATAGAAACACAAAAAGTAAAGAATATACTATAACTCAAAACCACATTATGGGCATAACCTAGTCATATACACAACTACAGCTAACGTATCTCAGAATCCTAGATCCCACTTCTATGATTAGGTATCCAATAAGCACACAACCATTTAAAGATCTTAATTACACTAGTTCATTACTTTTTTATTAGATTCACATTACATTAATTAATTATTTAAACATTAATTATCCAAATAAAATTCCACATTAAATTTCATTAGCATCACACCCAAAGTTCGTTGTACCTATAAAATTAAAACCTCATCATTATGTTCCAGAAAACTCCAACCCCAAGGGTTAGTACCATTTATTCCATTATTCATTATAGAATTACCTTCCCACATTCCGAGGCATTATAGAAAAACATTATATGCTACTAAACAGAAGGTGGATGAACACGGTGAGTAGATGTACTTCTCGTAGAGTATTTTCCTCCTATAGAAAGAGCATAGACGCATACTCCCTTGAGAAGACAAATGCAGAAAGCATGTGGCATACCCCACGGATCTTCACCTCTTTTAGAAGAAGGGTAAGCAAGACCTGCTGCCTTAGGTAGTGGGGAAAAGTAAAACAGATAATCAACCCAAATGAAACAACAAGCATCCAACAATCACATCCATCCCATTCCATCATCCTTGGTGTCCTCCCCAACACCCACATTCATAAACTGATTCATATCACCACCCTAGGCGTCATTTTCTGCCACAACCAAAAGGAATCCATGCTCCTACATATCACAACATTCATCCAGGCCTGCATCACAACACAAGTAACAAGAAAAAAAACTTCATAACAATTAGATCTTGGACTTTAAGCAAGAAAGAGGGTAACCCAGAACCCTTCAAGGAATTATCAAACTAATAATCCTTTTTGATTTAACAGATTTCTTATTTTTCGGTTCCACATTCAGCAATCCTAAATAGTAATATATCAGAAATAAACTAAAAATTATTACTGCACCATATTTATAAACATAAAAATTACAACAAGAAGAACAAGATTCATTTACATGCTTCGTTATCTTTATCCAAACAATTATCAATTAATTACGGTTTACATTCTTTACCAATTTCCGTCAAGAATGAACAACCATACAACGCAATCATAGATATCACACTATCTAGAAAAACAAGAGGAAATAACATAAGAACGATATAAATTTATTTATTCGGTTCATATATTTATTATGTAAATTCAATTGTTATACAGTGGGATAAAACATGCCAACAATACAGTTGCACGTAAAAGAAAAGAGATGCAACGAATCCCCTACCTCAAACAATTATTTACGTTATTTATACGATAATGGGTCACACAATAGGTTATGATCTCCTCCCACCGTGGTAAGTGTATCCACCCGAGGATGAAGAGACACCACCACACCGGTCAACACACACGAAAAGCTCATTAGGAACATGAGGGTAAAATTCTATAATAGGGCGAGGTGAAACAGATGGAGATGAACCCAAAAGAATGACAATAGATCATAACTTATATCAAAGATTGATCGATACTACTTGGTATCATCAAAAACCATGTGGAACCAATCCTAGGAGTAAGTTTGATTGTGCAAATTCAATGGAATAGAATGAAATGTTTTAGAATCTCATATCTGATAACAAAGAGGAAGAATTAGTGAGAATGACATCCCATCCCATTAGAAGATTTTACGGAGTGGTAGTTTAAGATACACTGGATTTCCCAATAAAAGAGGATCGCATTAAACCACACTTTTTGACCAAGTAAAAACATCTAGAGCCTTAGGATAAATTAATATAAGAGTTATGGACTTTGAATCATCCTTAGAGTCTATAAAATAAGTCCTTAAATGCATTTTATGTCAAAGGAAATGTCAAAGGGTCGAACTGTAGTAAACTGGAAACAGAGTTCATGAACTCAAAATTTGGGAAAATAAATACATTGTTCATGAACCTCACCTTTAGAACCTCACCGATAGAACACTATTCATGAGCCTCAACAATAAAACACTGTTGAAGAACCTCACCGTTAGAACCTCATCGATAGAACATTGTTCATGAACCTCACCAATAGAACACTATTCACAAACCACACCATTAGAACCTCACCGATAAAACACTATTCATGAACCACACCATTAGAACACTATTCATGAACCTCACTTATAGAACACTGTTCATGAACCTTAAAATTATAACCCCACTGATAGAACACTATTCATGAAATTGAAAATTTGGAAAAAGAAAGAGAGGTTACCGATAAAACTGTTCGCCGATGGAACTATTCATAGAATTATAAATTTGGAAAAGGAAAGAGAGGTTACTGCTAGAGGTTACGAATAAGATTGTTCACCGATGGAACTACTCAAAGAATTGTAAATTTTGAAAAGGTAAGAGTTGTTACAATTAGTTGTTACAGATAGAACTATTCACCGATGGAACTATTCATCGAATTGGAAATTTGGAAAAGGAAAGAGAGATTACTGTTAGAGGTTACCGATAGACTGTTCACTGATAGAACCGTTTATAGAATAAGGAATTTGGAAATGGAAAGAGAGGTTACCATTAGAGGTTACTGATATAACCATTCACCGATAGAACTGTTCATAGAATAAGAAATTTGGAAAAGGAAAGAGAGGTTACCTTTAGAGGTTACCGATATAACTATTCACTGATTGAACTGTGAATATAATTTAAAATTTGGAAAAGGAAAGTGAGGTTACCATTAGAGGTTACCGATAGAACTGTTCACCAATGGAACTCTTCATAGAATTGAAAATTTGGAAAAGGAAAATAAAGGTTACCGTTAGAGGTTACCGATAGAACTGTTCACCGATGAAACTATTCCAAGAATTAGAAATTTGGAAAAGTAAAGAGATGTTACCATTGGACCGCACCGTTGGCACTGTTCAAAGAAGGTTACTGATGCACTGTTCACAACTGTCTACCGTTGGAATAGTTCACCAAGGGTCATCGATGCCACTGTTCACAGAAAGTTACCGATGCACTGTTCACAACTGTCTACTATTGGAACTCTTCACTGATGGATCTATTCACAAATAGGGAAAATTGGCGAAGTGTTGTGGATAAGTCACCTTAACCTCCCATAACACCTCAAACACTATATTTTCACAAAAGAATGAACCAGAGAGGTTCGGACCATTACATCAGATACCTCTCAAAACATTCTCGTCCTCGAGAATTCAAAACCCACCTAAAGTGAAAATGAAACAGGTTCTGAACAACCAACAATTGAGATACCTCTACAAAGATAGAAATCCACAAAAGAAAAAAAAGGAAACCATATCACAAACATGAATGGTTTATAAACACAAAGGCTACATCGATACATGAAAAGAGTTAAACATCAAACAGATCTAAGTACTGAGCACGTATCTGTGACTCACATTCCCTGGTACTCTCCGCCATGCTACCATGTCACCACAAGACACAAACCAAGGGGGTAGAAAGACCACACAACACCTTCTCCTTGTGGTCTTGGATCTCCACAGGTTGCTCCTCAAATGCTGCATCATCATCAACATTGATCTCTCCCCAATCGAGGACATGAGAGTCATCATGAAGATAATGATGGTGCTGTGATACATGGAAAACATCATGTATCTGACTCATCTGCGGGGAAGTTCTACTCGATACGTCGTAGCTCCAACACGAGTTAACACCTCAAAAGGCCCAAAAAAGCGGGGAGAATGTTTACTACCATGACTAAACCTTTGCTTCCAATGACGGGGAGTCACCTTCAGAAACATGTGATCCCCAACATCAAACTCTAAGGGCATCCACCTTTGATAAACATATGATTTATGACGATCTTGTGATGTCTTCATCCTCTCACGAATCACCTCAACCATCTCTGTTGTATTCTGTAGCAGTTCCGGTTTGATAATTGATGACTCTCTGACCCCAGTCCATCACAATGGAGAATGGCTTCATCGGCCATTCAAGGCTTCAAAAGGTGCCATACCGATGGTGGAGTGAAAACTATAGTTATAAGAAAAATCCACCAAGGGTAAGTGCCTCATCCACGCACCTCCAATATCTAGGACAGAAGAGTGTAACATGTCCTCAAGAGTCTAGATGGTTAACTCTGTCTTACCATCCATTTGAGGATTAAAAGTAGTGATATGGCACAGTTGAGAACCAAAATCATGATGGAGACCTCTCCACACTCTAGAAGTAAAGTGAGGATCTCAGTCAGAAATGATCGTCCTTGGGACTCCATGAAGTCTCACCACCTCCTCTAGATACTGCATTAACAAAACTTCCACTGAGCTTGACTCCTTGATTTCTATAATGTTGGCTGATTTTTTTAAGAGATCCACTACCACCCAAATAGCATCATGTCCTCTCATAGCTCAAGGTAAACCAGTAAAAAAGACCATTGAGATGTCCTTCCACTTCCAGTGAGTAATCTCTAATCGCTAGAGCAGACCACCCGGAACACGGTGTCTAGCCTTCACCTTGTGGCAGAACAAACATCGAGACACGAACACTATGAAGGAACGCTTCAGCCCATGCCACCAAAATTGACTTCTCAAGGATTGATATATCTTTTTCATGCAAGGATGTATCACTAAAGGAGAACTATGAAACTCTCTGAGAACCATCTCACACATCGTCAAAGGAACAAGCAGCATTCTGTGATACAACACTCGGTGTTGTTTATCCTATGACCAACCATCAAGCTATATACGTAGCTCTCATAACTCAGAAGAGGCCATCCTATATAAGGACATAGAGATGGGAGACTCTTTTGGTTATAGCTCGATCCCAAACTCGATCTCTCGTATAGGGGTAATGCTACAACCTCTTTTAGAAAGAAATCAGGGTACTCTTCTATGAACCTAAGAAACACCAACTTCTGAACCTCTGAAGAACTCAACATCATCTCAACCATTATGGATGATAAGGATGGAACACGCCTATGAACCATCTGAGGATCTTGCTCACCAAGAAACACCATCGGCTCTCCATCCGCACCCAAGAGGATGACCTTCTTCTGAAGTAATCCACAATATCCTGCACAGAATACAACCAATCCATGTTGAGGATGACATCATATGGTTGTATTTGTAGTCATAGGAAATCTACCCAAGAGCAGTGCTACCTCAACAGTAGCTCACAGTTTCTACATACTTCCAACAAGTTAACTTGACCTCTAACTGGCGTAGTCAACACCAAGGGCACTGGAATCCCCTCTACCTCAAGTCGTAAATCATGGACGAGGGTATGTGATATGAAGGAGTTTATCTGTCATGAATCAAACAAGGCATACACCAAGGTAGAAAACAAGAAAAGGGCATCTCAAACGATGTCTGGCTCGCCTGGAGCTGGAAAAGATAGAGCATGAAGCTGACCACGACCTACTCTATGACCTCTCTGACCCAGATGAGGAACACCACCATAGAATCAATCTACTCTCTGAGGACATGGAGTGTCACAGGGCTATCCTCTTCCAGCCCCATCTACCCTATGCTGATCTAACGCTGGTGCAACCTGCAGCTGCTGCCTCGGCTGGAACTGCCTCAACAGAGGAATCTAGAGTGGAGCACCTAGTGCATGATGACTGCTCTGAAAGTTTGGGAACTCCCGCTACCAATGACCTCGACCACCATAAGAAAAACAAGCTCTTGATCCCTTGACATAGAACTAAGAGTTGATGCCTACAGAGAAACGAGATGTGAAGGGCTGGGACCTACCCCCGGCTGAACGAAAACTCTTCTGCCCCAAAAACTGGGAACTCCAGACCACATATTTTCTTTGTGAGTAATCATGAGGAATCCCCTCCCATGATGATCTGGTTCTAGAAAAGTCTTATCGACAACATCCTCCCTCACCATCACCTAAAGATATGTCTTCAGCATGAATGGGGTGACCTGGCACTGGATCTCTGGACCTAAAGCCTCCTCGAAATTCCTCGCCATGTCCTCCTCATCTTGAAACAGGTCCAATGCATATCATAAAAGGATCCTGAAATTAATTCCAAACTCTCACACACTAGAGCTACCCTGTCAAAGGGTAAGAAGCTCCTGGCGACTGGACGCCTTCTCGGTCGAAGAAAGAAACTTGTCTCTAAACCTATATTGAAACTCCTCCCATGAGATCGATGACTCCTCGCAATCCCTGAGGATCAAGAACCACCGCTTCCTTGCTTCTCCACGCACCATCGTCACAAACAAGGACACCTAGTTCTGCTTCTAATCATGGAACAAACTGAAGCTAAACTCGACCTCCTCTAACCAATAATTTGTGAATGCATCTAAAATGTAGCCCCCATACTTTTTCAGTCTCTGGCACTGAATTTCTCGGTGTTTCTTCCTCCAAGTGTCATTGTCGTCAACCTCTACTCTGTGGCGAACTTCTGGAACATCCTGATAGACATCTTCTATGCGGTCCTAATGAGGACATCAGCATGGAGCCATACCTATAAAATAAAAAACTGTTAGGGCTCCTAAACATGGAATATGGAAGACTCAACATTAATTAATTAAATACTTTCTTTTATTCATTTTATATTAACTTATCCTAAGGTATACCCATTCAAACACACGCACAAATAATAATGATACATGATCATTTTCTAGGACTCTACCCTGCAACTAGTGTCACCTTTTTTAGTAGCCTTTGTAAACATAATGGTCCGTACATGAGATCATAGGGTGCCCTAAACGCATATGCCATAGCTGGTCTCTAGTGTTTACATCACTTTCTAAACATGAATGACACCATTTCCCTACCATCCAATGCAACCTTACTTGTTCCTAACTCCAAACTCCATCCTATCCCTCAACCAGAACACTGATACCACTATTTCATGACCCCCTCCCAACAAGGTGTACCCCTCCTAAGATAGTAATGTGAGAAGGGAGATAATGAACCCTAAGTCCCACCTCCAGTAGGCCCTGGGTTGGAAAGTTGCACCAAGGGTATAGTAAACACACAAATGGGAGGAACTACCCTCTAAAAGAACACATGAGGAAGAGAGAGATAAGATAGACACCAAGAAACTACAACTCATAACTGAAATATATATGAAATCCCAAGTGAATATATGTAATTCCATGAAAAACTACTTCAACTGGAAGTGGAAAACGGAAACTACCCAAAATAAAGTAAAAACAACAGCAACCATAAGTCCAAACAGCTCCTGCAACCCCATGATAGTAGAAACCATCTTGATCTCCAACCTTCTCCAAGTGACCTAAAAACAGTTTATATATACATAGGGTGAGTATAACTGTATACTTGGTAGGATCCTCCTAGGAGCCTCTTGTACAAAAGTAATGAAAGCATGATAAAGCACAGTGAACAACAAGTGAAACTAACTCGTCACTTAAACATGTATACTATGTTCCAAACCTCACCATGACTACTCTCACCAAGTAAAGTATACAAGAGTATTTAATACAATACATAATATCAAGGGTAAACCGTTCCTACTTCCCCACTGGTTTTCTATTTTTCCCCAAATTCGTACATCCTAAGCATCCCTCTCCAAAAAGGCTTGCCCGTAGAAACCTGAGCGAAGCACAACAACATGCACCACGTGCAACCACACCACCACGTCCAAACAAGAAGTAACCATTTAGTTTCTGGGTGCCACTACAACTCGCATAATCTGTATCATACGTCAGGTATTATACCTCAAGTCATTACATCCCATACACAGAGTATGGATCCTCAATCCATTATAGCCTATACACGTCACATCTATAGTAGTCCATAGGAAACTATATCGAATATATGTGTGTGTGAATAACCACAATCCATTACAGCCCTCTACACACATATATGGGGAAGCATAACCACTGTGCCTACCAGCACAAGTAACTACCAAGAGAAGAGAGTGGGGGAAAAGGGGGTAGTCAGCCATCCATCCTCCCACCATAATGTTAGGGAAAACACACCCTAGGGCTCAGAATCCCCGGGGTGTCAGTTTCCCTTACTAACAGGGTGGAGTAGCATATAGAAACACAAAATGTACAGAATATACTATAATTGACAACCACACTATGGGAATAACCAAGTGTTAGACACAAATACAGCTAACGCCTCTCAGACTCCCGACTGCCACTTCTAAGACTAGGTATCCTTTAAGAACACTACCATTAAAAGTGTTTAATTACATTAATTCATTATATTTTTTTTAGTTGCACTTTACGTTATTTAATCATTAATCATTAATTAACCATAAACAATTCCACATTAAATTTCATTAGCATCACACCCAAAGTCCATAGTCCCTTTAAAATTACAACCTCATCATTTTGTTCCAGCATACTCTAACCCCATGGGTTAGCATAATTTATTCAATTATTCATTACATAATTACTTTCTCACACTCCTAGGCATACTAGAAAAATATTATATACTACTAAACACAAGGGGGATAAACACGGTGAGTAGATGTACTACCTGTCGAGTCTTTTCTACCCATAAAAAGAGCATAGACCCATCCTCCCTTGAGAATATAAACACGGAAAGTATGTGCCATACCCCGCGCATCTTCGCCTCTTTCAAAAGAAGGGTAAGCAAGACCAGCTTCCTTAGGTAGTGGGGAAATGTAAAACAGATAATCAACTAAAAAGAAACTTCAAGAATCCAAAAAACACATCCATCCCATTCCATTGTCCCTGGTGTAATCACCGACACCCACATGCATAAACTGATACATCTCTCCACCCTAGGCGTCATTTTCTAGCACAACCAAAAGGCCTCCACGCCCCCACATATCACAATAGCCATTCATGCTCACATCATAACACAAGTAGCAGGAAAACAAACATCTTAACAATTGGCTCCTGGCCGTTAAACATGAAAAATGGTAACTCAGAACCCTTCAAGGAATTATCAAACAAATAATCTATTTTGAATTAACCGATTTATTATACGTAGGTTCCAAATTCAAGAAACCTAAACAGTATGCTATCACAAATAAATTAAACATGCTTACTGCACCATTTTTATTAACATATAAATCAAAAAAGGAAGAACCAGATTCATTTACATGTCTATTTATCTTTATCCAAAAAATTATCAATTAATTCCGGTTTATTTTCTTTACCAATTTCCATCAAGAATAAACAACTATACGAAGCAAGCATAGATATCACACTATCGAGCAAAATAATTGGCAATAACATATGATTGATATCAATTTATTTATCTAGTTCAAATATTTATTATGTCAATTCCATTTTCATCAAGTGGGATAAAACATGCTACCACTATAGTTGAATATAAAAGAAAAGAGAAGCAATGAATACCCTACCTCAAATAGTTCTTGATGTTCTTTATATGAGAATGGGCCATGCAACAGGTTATGATCTCCTCCCCTAGTGACAACTATATCCACCCGAGGATGCAGAGACACCACCACACTGGTCAACTCATAAGAGAAGCCCCTTAAGAACATGGGGGTAAAATTCCATAAAAGGGCGAGGAGAAATAGAAGGAGATGAACCCAAAAGATTGAAGATAGATCATACCTTATATAGAAGATTGATTGATAATACTTGGTTACATAAAAAAAATCAGAACCAATCCTAAGAGTAAGTTTTATTATACAACTCCTACGGAATAAAATGAAAGGTTCTAGCATTTCATAGCCGAGAACAAAGAGGAAGAATTAGGGAGGAAGATATCATGTCCCTTAAGAAGATTTAGCAGAGAGAGAGTTTAAGATACACCTGATATCCCATTAAAAGTGGATCGCATTAAACCATGTGGTTTGACCAAGTAAGAATATACTAAGTCTTAGGATAAATTAACATAGGACTTATGGCCTTTGAATCAGCCTTAGAGTCCTTAAAATAATGCTTTAAATGCATTTTATGTCAATGGAGACATCAAAGGGGTTAAACTGTAGGGAACTGGAAACACTGTTCATGAACTCAAAATTTGGAAAAGGAAAAACATTGTTCATGAACCTCACCATTAGAACCACACAAATAAAACAATGTTCTTGAACCTCACTGATAGAACATTGTTCATGAACATCACCATTAGAACCTCAACGATAGAACATTTTTTATGAACCTCACCGATAGAACACTGTTCATGAAACTCACCGATAAAAAACTGTTCATAGACCTCACCATTAGAACGTCATCGATAGAACACTATTCATGAACCTCACCGATAGAACACTATTCATGAACCTCACCGTTAGAACCTCACTAATTGAAAATTGTTCATGAAATTGAAAATTTGGAAAAGGAAAGGGAGGTTACTATTAGAGATTACCATTAGAACTGTTTCCCGATGGAACTGTTCATAGAATTGGAAATTTGGAAATGGAAAGAGAGGTTACCATTAGAGGTTACCAATAGAACTCTTCACCGATAGAACTGTTCATAGAATTGGAAATTTGGCAGTGGAAATAGAGGTAACCGTTTGAGGTTACCGATAGAACTATTCACCGATGGAACTGTTTATAGAATTGGAAATTTGTAAAAGGAAAGAGATGTTAACGTTGGAGTTTACCGATAGAATAGTCCACCGATGGAACTATTCATAGAATTGGAAACTTGGAAAAGGAAAGAGAGGTTACAATTAGAGGTTACCAAGAGAACTATTCACTGATGGAACTGTTCATAGAATTGAAAATTTGGAAATAGAAAGAGAGGTTACCATTAGAGGTTACCGATAGAACTATTCATCGATGGAACTGTTCATAGAATTGGAAATTTGGAAAAGGAAAGAGAGGTTATCATTGGACCTCACTATTGGCCCTGTTCACAGCGTGTTACTGATGCAGTGTTCAAAACTGTCTACCATTGGAACTGTTCACCGAGGGTCACCGATGCCACTGTTCACAGAAGGTTACCGATGCACTGTTCACAACTATCTACTGTTGGAACTGTTCACTGATGGAACAATTCAAAAAAATGGAAAATTGGAAAAGTGTTGGGGATAAGTAACATTGACCTCTCGGAACACCTCAAAAACCATATTTTCATAAAGGAATGGACATGAGAGGTTCGGGCCATTACAATACACTTTTAGTCAAACTAGACACATTGTGTGTTTTATTGATGTGAGGTCAATCCTTACACATCAAAAAATGGATTATGCATTATTTTTATAGAGTATCCAGAAAATGAAAACATGTTTTCTTGGTTTTGACAATGAAAAGTCTGTTTTAAACTAAAATGACAAATTTATATTGAAAACACCAAATTTGATTCATGGTGATCAAATCACGTGTCAAATTGATGTTCGGTCAATTTCTTACATGAATTATGGATCATTTTACTAATTTTGGAAAAAAACCGAGATCTTTTTCTTAGTTTTGACAATGTGATATATGTTTTAGACTAAAATGACACATTTATATTGAAAACACACACTTTGAGTCTTACCATCCACATCATATATATGATTGACATGAACTCAATTCCAGTACATCTATGGATACTTGTTCAAAAATGTTAAATTTTTTTTGCTGATTTTATTAGTTTTGACAACATTATGCACATTTTAAACTAAAATGGCAGTTATATTGAAGACACATACATTGATTCATACCTATCACATCATGTGTCTGATTGATATGTGATCAATTCCTACACACAAAAAATGAATTATTTATTATTTTATTTATGATTTAAAACAATATGATTTAGTTTTCTTATTTATCTCATTGTGACACAAGTTTAGATTATAATGACACTTCTACTGTGAAAACACACAATTTCATTCATACTGATCTCGTCACATGTCGAATTAAACTTGGATCGATTCTTACACATAAAACATTAATTATGGATCATTTCCCTAATGTATCAATACAATCCAAATTTTTTGTATTAGTTTTGACAAAATGATGCTCGTTTTAAACTAAGATAAAACATTTAATGTGAAAACACACCATTTGATTCATACTAGAAACATCATGTCAAATATTTATATGAATTCAATTCATAAATGTTAAAAATGAATTATGTATCATTTTCTTAAATATTGAATACATGAAAAGATCATTTTCTCATATTTCCATATCTGATGTGTGTTATAAACTAAATTACCTTATAGAGATCAATAGGACTCTAAATATTTTCAACATCCAACACTGGTTTAACTTCCTTCATATTTAATTACCTTGTTATATATTTATCATTTGGTTTGGATATGATTGAGGAGTCTCTTTTAGTATTAATAGTTTATTTCATTTCCATATATTTGGAAGAATAAAATGTCAATGTAAAGGAATATATCTTGCTTCTCCATCATGATGGTGTAAGTAATTGTTATAGGCTCTATACCAGTTTTAAAAACTCATCAATAGATAAAAAGTCACTAAATGAAAATATTGAGTCTATGATATTGTAAGTACCTTCCCCATATAAGGTTCATTAATGTCAATATTCTTTAATAGAATAGGTGAAGGATTTTATTGAAACTCATCCCATTTTCGGTAAGGTTCTATAATAAAAAATATTCAGCCTTATCAACATATACTAATTGAAAAAAGGAGACACATATATCATGGAAACACATGAATAACAAATTCTTTATGTTTTTGATCTATCATACGACTAGTGTTTTATCATTTTACAAGGAAGAAAATAACATTTTATTTATGGTAGTTTTGATGGTGTTGAAATATTATATGATAATACTTCATCCATGACATTATTACACTACCATAGATCTGGTTAAGGGATGTGACTATTTTTATCAATGCTAAAAAGAAATTGTTGTTAATGGGGGTCCTTTATCTGCACTAGCTAAAAGCCCATAAAAAGTTGTACCCTTTGATAGTGTTTTTTTAGCACTCAAAAGGGTAGTTTTTTCAAAGCAATTATTAGTGCTGATAAATGTCTTTAATAAAAAATATTTTGAATTTATATAAAATTATTATATTAATATTCAAAAATATTGTTTATTTGTATACATTAAATAAAAAAGTAATGTTTAAAAGTAATATATTTATTTTAATAATTCAATTATATATGAAGTTTAAAAAATTATTTATAGGATTATAATTAAATACATATATATCAAATAATTATAATATTATAATAAAATTCATTAAATAATAAATATATTTATTATACTTATTATATTTATTATATTTATTGGATTTATTAGATTTATTATATTAATTATATTTATAAATATTTTATAAATATATATTTATTATTAATATTATAAATAATTAAATATATGTTTCCAATTAATTTGGTCAATAAATATATTGATGCATGAGTATAATTGACGTGGTTATGTTATGAATTCATCATTAATATTCATTTATACATTACACATTTCTTATTATTCGAGTTGGACATATGTGATGACTCCGTTTTTATTTTCTATACTATATATGGTGAATCTGTAGGTGTACAAATAAAATATCTGACATTTTTACCCTCCAAAGACAACCCCACCATACATTCTCTAGGTTTACTTTCCCTGTAACCTCTAGATCCTCCCTTCCCTGAATAAGTTGTGGTTGGTGAACATCACTTAACATCATGTTTCTCTTTCTACTTGGTTCCACTAATTTCATGGAATCAATCGATTAGGATTCAATAGATGGATCTCCATACCTATGGGGGGGGGGTTGACATTTGTAGTCTTCTCACATTCAATGTTCATTTCTGATTTTGATGTTTTTGTATGATCATAATACATTAAAGATATTATCCTTTGTAATCAACCCTTTTGACCTCTATGGTTTGGATACAACTTAAATCATGAACAAGAAATTATTTTTGAAATATCTTTTCATATATATGGATTTCATCTGGTCCATTCTTACGATGGTCATAGTTGCAGTTGTAATAGATTTATCCTTATTTGAGGGACCTTATATTATTAACAAAGTAAATATTCATCTCTCGAAGAATCAATAATTCATCTTCTTACGACCCCTCACCCATATTTGACTCATTCTATTCTCTAATCAATTTGGAATGCCTTCGGACTTATTATCTATTCTAATAAAATCATCTATGTAGATATAGTACAATAAAGTCGACATAATCTATATGGATCACGATTTGAACTCACCTTTAATGATCAAAATCATTTAAGAATGTCCTTCTTTCATCATGGATCTTGATTCCCTTATTAAACTGTAATTCCCCTATTCTTTGGATCTTTTTTTCCTTCATTTAGCAAAATTTAATTTTATACTTATTTTTTAGGGTAGTAATCTAATTCCTATATTTACATATAGAATTTGATTATCCATGTTAATTAGGTCCCAGGAACTTATGTGTGTCCTTAATTAGACTTGAATTATCCAAATAATCAGATTCTATAGTCAGTCAAATCACCCAACAAATTAGCATTCATGAATCTATTGAAGACAATCACACTTAGCTTCTTAATAAATAAAATATGAATAATAAAACGAAATCTTTTCCCATAATCCATGATGTATGATCATTCGATCAATGCATAATTACAAAATAAACGTGGATACCCATTTTTTTGTTCAAACACCTAGGACTATACTATGTTATATTGAAGGCCTTTACATTGATATGGAATTATATGGGTATTTGAAACCCATTGAAGATAAAATAACAGTTCAATGTGATTAGGAGTAATGAAATTTCACAATAAAAAATTCTCTATCCCATAAATTAATATGGATTATTTTTGGTTTTATCAAAAGTATCATATAACTAATAGATTACATCATTATCAATTGATCTAATTGAAAATGT
This sequence comes from Viscum album, assembly GCA_963277665.1. Classification (NCBI taxonomy): domain Eukaryota; kingdom Viridiplantae; phylum Streptophyta; class Magnoliopsida; order Santalales; family Viscaceae; genus Viscum; species Viscum album. The sequence continues at coordinate 156,763,274 of OY728150.1, forward strand.
AAATTCAATATCCAAAATATGTTTATATATTTATATCGCATAGTGATTATGATTATGTTTAACAATAAGTTGTTAATGTCATTGGAATACAATTCAAGTTAATAGGTTATATTAGTTTCCTCCTATAATGATAACGTAGATAGTCTGTAATGATATTATTAAATAAATATATCATATCGTCTAGATACATCTATATAACATGACATAGATTATGGTTGACTATCAAGTGATGGAGTCTCAAATGTAATTGATAAATCTTCCATTTAAGTTCACACTTGGTGATCTCTAATAAGAATGGTCCCATTGAAAGACACATTAATAGGAATTCCTCATGTTTTATTTGTCATTTGATATTAATATATACAATAAATTATTATTTTATGCTAAACAAGAATTTTTTTTATTTTCCTTAGAGATTTATATTATATAAAATCATTCTTATTTTTTTTCTTGTATCTCTTATAAAGTTCCTATCTTGGGATTTAAGTCTTTGTGAAAATGATTATGCCCCTATTTTAAAAAGATTCAAGTGTTTTTGAAATGTTTCTTAAAAAATTATATGTTTTCAACATATGAATTTTTTATTTTAAATAGATTTAAAATGATTTAAACAATTGGCACGTCCTTTGATTTATTGCCAAATATTTTTCAGCTCACCCGATTGGATTTCATAATGCTATGTGACTATTTTGAAATCGTATTTAATGTTGTTTTCATTTCAAAAATGGGTTTGATAATTTTAAAACTAAACTTTGTAATATATAGATGAATTTCATTAATTTTAAATGGTTAGGATTGTTTGGTTATGAATTTTCCTTGAATTCTTAAAAAAGGAATTGTGGGATTCTGAAAGATTTCATGGAATCGATTGGTTAATTATAAAAAGGTTATGTTATTTTAAAGAGGAATTTGTATAAATGGTTATTTTTTTAATGGGATTTAAAATTTTATTTTTCTAATATTTTTCAAAGGACATTTGAATATAGATTTTTCAATAGTCTTTTATGTTTTTTTTGTTTATAGAATTAATAATTCTAATACGTTATATAGGGAATATAAGTAGATTGACAAAAAAAACATGTAAATTTCATGTAACTAACTCAATAAAACGTATATGAAATCCATAATAACATCCCCTACATGGTTAAAATTTGGGTACCCTTTGTTTGAAATGTCTATTAAATCATTTCGCCTCAAAGGGATATAAATGATTATTTGTATGAAATTCTTGATGCTAATTCATTAGTGTGAAAATGGCCTCTTTCTTATGAGGGTCATAGATTTGACCTATGATTTACTACTTATATTATATTTATTCATGTGATGATCATTGACATGTTTTTTCTCATTTCCACTGGTTTGGACTCATGGTAACCCTATGAATTGAGAAATAGGTCCAGATGTCTAATATGCTAGTTTGCTCACAAACTAGCTGGTTTCCCCTAGTTGTATGGTTTTGATAGTCTATTGGAGGTTCCCTACTGAGGAATGTGTGGGTAAGTCAGGTGTATTTTCTATTTTTCAAGATTCAACATAGGTCGATTATTTTCATCAATGTAGTGTGAGTACAAAATTAAAGAATAATTTAATTCCCTCTTTGATTTTGATACATTTCATATAATAGAATTGGAACCAGGAAAGAGGGATCTATAGAACTATTAGATTTATAATCTAAAAGATAAATTGGATGATAAGAAAAAATGAAAGGTGTCTATAGATGTAAATTTATTTTAATAACTACAATGATTAAATTTCAGTTATATTTTATCACTTATTATAAAGAATATAATAATTCAGATGTTTCTTGGATTGGTTTCCATCAAACTTTTATTTCTAGAGAAAATGGATATCATGATTATATTACTTCATGGAGATTCTGATGATGATATCTACATAGATCAAATGGAGGGTTTCATGCTAAATGGAATAGAATGCTCGATTATAGTCTAATGTTGAGTTTTTGTGGCCTTATGTGGGAAACAAGATAGTATAGGAATCAACTACACATCAATTCGAGGCACTATGTGACTGGTATGACTTAAAGTGTGTGTTATTAGTTTGAAATTGACATTTTAGTACAAAATGAGTCACTCATTAGAAACCATGAAAATTCCCTTTGATTTTCTTGATAATTTAGGACAACGACTCAAAATCCATTTATGACGTGGATGAATTAGTTTCAAATAAAAGAGATGCATGGTGCAACCTGTATAACTCATAATGCATTTTTCTTGTTTGAAGTGACGTTTTAGTAAAAAAACATTACTGGTGTACTAAAAACTAATCAAACACATTTTGATTATTTTGATAAATTAGGAAAATGATCTATAAGTCATTTTTGACATGTAGGAATCAACCTCACCTCAATACGATACACGGTTTTACCGATATAACACAAAGTGTATCTTTTAATATAACATTGACACTAAGTTATGTAAAAATAGATAGTGATTTATTGAGAACCGAGGAAACACATTCTTATTGTTATGATATTTTAGGAAAATAACGTATAAGTCATTTTTGATGTGTAGGAATCATCTTCACGTTAATACTATACATGGTGTGATCGATATCACTCAAAGTGTTTGTTTTTATTTAAAATTGACATTATTTTTCATAAAAACTACAAGTGACGTACTAAAAACCATGAAAATGAATTTGGATTGTTATTATAATTTAGGATAATTAAACATGAGTCATTGTTGTCATATAGGAATCAACCACACCTCAATACAATGCACAATATGACTGTTATGACTAAAAGTGTCTGTTATCAGATTAAAATTGTCTTTTTAGTTCAAAACATATCACTCACTAAAAATAAAGAAAATGCACTCTGATTGACTTGATAAATTACGAAAGTAATTCATATTTCATTCGTGATGTGTATAAAGTAGTCTCACATTAAAATTAAACAATATTAAACAAGTGAAATGGCCCAAACCCTCTAGTCCATTATATTTCCAAATCCTAATGTTTGAGGTATCTTGGGGACCATGGGTGACTCATTGAGGGATTTTCCAAATTTCTAGTTAAACGAACCGTGGAACCGATCTACAGTGGTGTCACCGATGGAAAGTGGTGGCACTAGTGGGCAGTTGTGGCACCGGTGGGCAGCAGTGGTACTGATGGGCAGTGGTGGCACCGATGGGTAGGGGTGGCAATGGTGGGAAACGGTGGAACCGATGGGAAGCAGTGGAACTATTGGTGATCAGTGGCACCGGTGGTCTGCTGTGGCACCGGTGAGCAATGGTTGCACCTCTGGGCAGCAGTGGCACCAATGGGTAGAGATGGCACCGATCGACATTGATGTCAGTGAAACAATACCAGGGTGATGATGTCAGGGTGATGTGGCTATAGAGATGGTGCTAGTGTCACAATTCTAGGGAGACAGTGCTAGGGAAACAATGCATGTGCAACAATTTCAAGGTGATGGTGCTAGGGCAATAGTGAGTCATTCCAGCTTCTCTAAGAAATTTTTTTCAGTTTCACTCCAATAACGTCTCTTTTAAAGAAAATGTGATTTAATAACCCATTAAATAAGATTTAAGACCTGTAAAAGATATTTTAAATCCCTAAAGAGTAGGGCGACCCTTGAATTACCAAATTATGTTTACCTTTTATGGGTGTCACTACCTTTTCTACATTTTGCAGTCTCATGTGTTCTCCATTTAGGCCCATGTTACATTTTTTTCTCTATTTAGTGGAAATCTATCATCTCAAAGACGTCCCCTGGTCTATCTCCACTCTTTCAGAGGAGAATTATTAAATATTAATTAATACCAATGTGTGAAATAGCCCATCCATATGGTCAAACCATGATTCAAATTTTAAATACATCACAATGGTCTCCTTGATTTTAGGTTTTGGACTCTTCTTAAGCCGAGATCCTCTCTTCTTTATTCATTTTTTTTTCTCTATTTGTGCCTCGATTATTATTCCAGCGAAAAATTGTGTGCCCTTGTTGGAGCCCTTTCCTCTCAACCTTGGAGTTCTTCCTACAAGTCACACATCCCTTGTTCTTGAAAAAGGAAGGAACATCGATCCTTGAAAATCCACGTTGAGGTTTTTTCCTTTGTATATCTTTACTATGAATCATACTGGGTGGGTGTGATAATGTTCCCTCGAGACATAGATGGAACCAACATTAATGAAGATAATAAATAGACATTTAATTAATTAAGGGGAGGGAAGTATGCTGGTGTTGTTTCTTTTTACCTTCATTTTTATGTTGTGAATTTTTATGGGCTCATGTCCACTGAAAATCATAGACATTGGTTTTACTTTCATGTGCACAAATGAATCTTTTTTTTTCATATAATCTTGTTATTGAATGACTATAACATGGAAACTAGTTAATCATGTAATCATGGTTGATTAAATGGATTCCCAATGAATAATAATCCTTGTGTGATCACCCTTGTTAACCAAATGGATATAAGGAAATTAATAAATGATGTTGTATAAATTTTAAGACATCCTTGCTTGGTTCAGATGATATACATGGTTGTTCTGATTGATGTTTGCGGATTGATATAGAGGGGAATGTAATATTTGGTTGAGAGGTTTTTGGTTGGTGAATATGAGGCCATGTGGAGCAGGGGTAAATGTTCTAGACCCATAAGTTGAGTCTTGGATTGGTTTCAGTACCTTTGAGGGATCTCACAGATCCTATTCTAAGGTTATGTTTTATAAGATAATTTGGAGTGAATACTTTAACACCTACTTGGATATTTTCTTTCAGTTGTTGTTTTGACTTGTGGTTATGCGTATTAGTTTCTCGATAGTGACAGAATATTTTAATGGAATCACATAAACATGCTAACAAAATTGGGTACAATGGGGAACTATTTTCCAAAAATGGGTTATTATTTGGTTGTGGCTATTGTGTAATTTTTCATGTAGGGGTAGCATCAAGAGTGGTTGTGAGTGGGATGGTTGTTGGTTTTGGGACCCTTAGTTCAGATGAGTTCTGTATTACTTATATATAAAAAATTTAGTTCTTGGGTTTCTTATATTCACCCCACCCATGTTGAGCACTTCATGCTGAACACCCCCATTTCATGGGGGAGGGTTTTTTTCCTAATTTTACTATGAGTTACTGTTTATTAGTTCCTTTATGATCCCACTCTTATGTAGCCCAAGACTCTTCGGGTTGGCTGTGATGGCCTGAGGCTCATTATGACCCAAGACACTTCGGGAATTCTATGTTGTGGTGGGTTGGGCTAGGTGTGTGTGGGGAGGTTTTTTTCCCTTGTATCTTCAGGATGAGGCCCAGGTGTCTTAGGTCATGGAAATGGTTGCTCTAGACCATCTGTCCTTGGGTGTGGGGTGGTTTCTATGGCCCAGGTGTCTACTAGAAAGATGTGTGGTTGTTATGGATGAGGTGTCTGTGGGCAGGATGTCTGGTTGTGGTAGCCCTGGTGTGTGCAGGCGGGGTATAGTAATGGGACATTAGTCGGCTTTGTGGGAGAGGTTTGATGTGTAGGATGTTCTAAATAACCATGTGGAAAGTGGTTCAGGGAACCCAAATATTGATGCATTGTTACTAATATTTTACCCGACTTGCATTATTTGGGGAGTGTGACTTGGTGAAGATGGGTGGATAGTTTTCCTTGCTAGGTGTTTTGGGTTAGCTCCATTTCTCAAGGGTCATTAGAATGCCTCCCCACCTATGCACGAGAGATTTTTTCCCCTACTGAGTATACCTATATATTCACCCTATATATATAAAACATCATTCGTATTTCCAAGAGGACTTTGAGGATTGTAGCAAACCTTACTAGCTTTTCGTGTCGGGAAAATTTTCATTGTTGGTTCTCTTTTCTTTTGGTACATTCATTTCGAATTTTTCTTGTACTTTTTATCTATTTATTTTTAACATGCATACGGGAATGGATTTTGGTCTTTAATTTTATATTTATTCATTGGTGTTGTTGGTATTTACTATATAATCTCTTGATCTTGTTCTATAAAAAGGTAAACACCTTCCATTTAAGTGAGATTCTCTCTCCTTGATGCAAGTCGCCACTCTAGGGCCTATTGAAGGTGGGACACAAGGGTCATTTTCTCTACTTCAACATAATGAAGGAAGGGTCTGACAGATCATTTTCCCTTCCCTCATCTTGGAGAAGGTGGGTCATGACAACCAGTAGGACTCATAATACATCTTTCTATTATGAAATGAAATTTTATAAAAAAACACAACTACCATACTGAAAATAGAGAAAACATATTTATATTGTTTTGATACTACATGAAAATGATCTATATGTCATTTGTGACATGTAAGAATTACCCTCACCACAATATGACATACGTTGTGGCCAATATAACTCCAAAATTTTCATTATTTTAAATTGACATTAATTTCTGTAAAAGAAAAAGTGACATACACAAAACCAAGAAAACAAATTCTTATTGTTTTTATATTTTCCAACAATGATCTATTACTCATTTTTTATGTGTAAGAATAAAACCCAACAAAAAAGAACGCATGGTGTGACCAATAAAATTTCAAATGTGTCATTTTTATTAAATATTGAAATTTTAACAATGTATTACTTCATATTAATGTTTTATTTATTTATTTATTGTATTAATAACATAATGTTTTTTAACAAATAGAACGGATATTTTTCTCTGTTTGAGATGATTTGTTCAGTAACTAATACCATGGGAGAACATTTTATTAGAGGGGATAAAAAGCATCAAAATATTAAACATTATGGTTTTTAAATGTTTTTTGGATAATTTTATATCAAATTATATAAAACATTGTTTGAAATGTATATAGTAGTGTTTTGTGTATATACCATGGGTGTAAATTTATGTATTTATTGGGTAACACTAAATGCATATTTCATTGTTTGAAATTATAGGTTTTTGTAGGTTTCTGAAGGAGTGTGATGTTATATTAACAACACATTACTGCCAGAAAGGCCTTAATCATCACTACTTTTAGCACCGATAATGGTCGCCTTTATCGGTGCTTTTTTTTCAAAGATAAAGGATCCCCTTTATGATCACATTGATTAACATCACTTTTTAGCACTGTTAAAATTCATTTTGTGCACTGTTAAAGGGAATATGTGTAGTAGTGTTATCATAGGATAATAAGGACTATGACATACATACAGTTCTTTTTATACATATATACAATGGTGAGATGACATAGTAAAAAATCCTTCCTTAATACAGTAATAGTTTTTCTAATGTATAACTATTTTAGTTTACTTTTCAACATTTGTATGTTGGGTAATATAAATTTATAATATTATTAAAATTTGTATTAATGATTTTTATAACTATTTAAGTTTAATTTTCAATCATATTTATATGATTGTCATTGGTCATGTACTGTAACTTTGATATTGTATGTTTATTGTATTTTAACATTAATATATTATAACTTTTTTGTAATACATCACAAAACATATTGGTATGAAAACATTCTTGGACATAAAAATAACTAAAAATAATTTTCATGTTGACTCCATTTGATAACAGATTAAGAAATAAGTAGAGCTAAAAATAACTTTTTATGGCAGTAAGGAAAACCGATTTGAAAAATAAATTTACTTATATTGATATCATTGAATACCCTATGTTATAAAAGAAATTAAAAACCTGTTTTCTAATCATGCACATAAAATAAAATATGTTCACTATTAAGATATAGGTTTTTATCAATAAAAAATATACATTTTATCATAAATTTAAAAACCAAAAATAAAACTCATGGTGATAAAAAAATGTCTACTTTATTTGTTATAATCTTGATAAAAATGTTATTTATAAAAAAATAGATAAATTGAAACACACTCATTTCCGTAATATGGATTGATTAGATTTTAAATTTAAATTTACAAAAAACATGTGTATAACCTATTAAATAAATAATTATTTTTTATAAATATTTCATCCTTCTTGCCAAGAAAGTTGACTGTCGTCAAACTTTAGTCGCATCCTTGAAATCAGAGCCATGACATGGTTTAATATAATATTCCTCAGTCGTTGAATGTAAAGGTTATCTTTCCACACGGATCATTATTGGAAATAATATAAAACCACTCTTCAATAGAGATGTTTCATGTAGGGAATAATATGGTAATATGTATAGTCTCGACAGAAACCACCCCTCCTGCCAATAAATCCAACACAACTTATAACCTTTACATTACAGTTTTACACAATGGAAATGCTCCTAAATTATTATGGGGTGCTCAAGGAATCCCATTTAGTGGAATTTCTGGTGCTAGAGTTATTAGAATCTTGATGTATAGAGGATGACTAGGAACTCATTGGGCATTGAGGAGGTGGTGCTAGTGGGGCCATTGGCGGTGGTGCTAGTTGTTGGAGTTAGTGCAGTAGAAACCAACTTATTTGTTCATTATGATAAACCTATATTCATTGGATGAATATTTATAAACACTTTAGCACACCATGATTGTTCTACTCAATGACATAGTAGGTGACAATGTCCTAAGAATAGCTGTCTCTCTAAAAGGCCATAGCGAATCCCTGCTTTGAGGAGAACTCGGAAGTGCCATGAAACTATTCTTGAATATATGTTCTATGGCCGGATGATATCATTTGAAGATAAAACAAATGATACATTCTATCATGGGGGGCTCATGAAACTTTAAATCACCTTCTCATTGTGTGTTCCCTTTGTAATATCTAGGAAGATTTTATAAGAACAAGACCCGCCAGTAAGAAATATACATTCATAGGTGTCATTGTATTTTCTTATCCACATATGTGTGTATTATTTCTTAGAGTTTATTATTATTATTAATGGTTATTATTACTCACACACATAGATTTATTTATGAAATCTTTGATGACTGATGTTCGTAGTGAGGTAGGATATGTTGGTTGTGTCACCAGTAATGTCGTATTATTGAATAATGTGAGAAAGGATTTGTCACTTCTAAATAAGTAGATATCTCAGGAATTTTTATGGAAATGATATAGACTAACTAAATCCATTTCCATTGTATTCTAAAGGGAAGTTCAATTCTTATAAGTCAATGAATGCGAAATCGAGTACATGTGTTGATGTCACTGGCATACAAACCGCTTGATTTGAGATATCTAAAAAAGGGATTGTATTACACGATAAGCATTAATATATATTGACATGTCATTTAGACATAAAATTCTTTTTCATGGGTGCTTTGACCCATTTCTAGATAGTAATCTTTGACTTTAGGCAATCCCACCTTATTCCAAAGAAAAAGAGGTCTAGAGGGTCACACACTAAGTGTATCTAGTATCTGAGTTAAATAATTTATTTACTTAACAATTTGAATAAATAATATTCCTGGTTGTGGTTTAATAATTATTCAAGTATTCCTGATCACATTTATTTTGTCCCTAGATATTCAAGATTATATACTGGGGATGAAATATTTATTTATCAGCAAATAATACTGTTATATTTGTTTGATAAATAAATAGTCATTATTTCATGTAGATTAAATTTTGAAAAGGATGGGTGGACCAAGTTATGGGTCTAATGAAAAATAATATTAAATATTATTTGGTTAAGTAATGTTTAAATATAACATGTAATTTAAGCACATTTCATGGAAATAATATCATTCCTATTATTATTTTACATGGGGGTTTCACAAGGAATAATAAATTATATAATGACACTTGTACTAATTATTTATTTTCACATGGTGAATTAAATTCAACAATCACCTGTCATGGAAATAATAACATTTCTATTATTATTTGACATGGGTTTTTTCACATGGAATAATAAATATCAAATGGAACCTTTTCTATTTATTTATTATTACCTAGTGAATTCAATTCTCCATTATGTTATTATTCTCTATATAAGCCATGGTGTCATTCCACCAGCTAACCAATCATTTCATGCCCAACATCCTTAGATAAAATCTCTCAAGACTATATAACACTTCCCTTTACAAGAAAACTCACAAGAACAAGAAAGATCCTCCTCCACCACATCATGGAGAACGCTTCAGAAGTGATTTTCAAGGTGTTCAAGGGGAGATAGAAAAAAGACATTAATATTCAATGCTAGCACCCAGAGACTCCTTTGGAGACATCTAGAGATACATGGAACATGTGTGGATCACCTCTAGAAGATTTCTGTCATTGGATTCTATATCAAAAAGAAGCTATACCTCCGACCCATGGTTCGACGCATCAATGAATAAGGAATCACCTCATAGGTAATTTTATAATTTAACTAAATTAATTATAAACAAAACATGTAGATCCTATCTTCTATGTTCCAGGTTTTCTCCATTGACTTTTATCTTTGATTCAATACCTTGGATACTGTAATTCATGGTCGTATTGATCCTAGATTAATCATTGATTATAAAATATTGAAAATTTGGGTACACGTAAATCCTGAGCTTCCACTACGCCCGACACCTACATGTTGTATCAGAACATTCATATTTTCATTTATTTATATATAAATATTTCATTGATGATTTACACTTTAATAATTTAGTTTATAATTTCATGTTTAATAATTCATTTAATCTAAATTTTAAGATATATTCCTCCATTATCATTTCTCACAGATCTAAAAGAAAAAGAATAATTTTATAATTAAAATTAAACTGGGGGTCTTATCCGAAGGTTCCAACGATTCTGTCAAGATAAAACTAGATTACATGCTATGTATTTAGATATACACATGTGTATTTGTGTTCAATGCATCTAGAGTAATTCGGAAATTACTCTTGTAGTTTTCATTAATGTCACACCGGGTAGTTAACTCTTACACTGTGTGTTAACCCGGACAAAATGGGGTATGGTTAGTCAGACTACACACCATGTGGCTCATTAGACATGATGTGTAGTCCCTTCTGGTCAGGGTCAAGTCGTGTATCCCATACATGGATTTCCCAGCTGGTGACCATGTAACATGAAGTATATAAAACTTGTGGCCCACTGGTCACAACATCTACTCTAAGGATTTTCAAAGTATACCTCATATGTTGTTTCCCCAGGAGTGTACTTTGGATGGATGGTGAGGAGGGTACACACTGTGTATTTTTTCAGGATTACGTAGATTTAAAAATTTATTATTATAATATGTAACCCTTGAGACATGTACCTTTATGGGGGCCTAAATCTTGGACACAACATGTGGTAGATGTTTGATATATATATATATATATATATATTTAATTAATATCTGTGTAATGTTTAAAGATGTTCAAATCATGTATGAGTTGTATTAAAATTTAAATTTTCTGTGCATGCCACGCATCACCAATAATAAAGTATATACAAGTATAAATACATGATATGTAGTTTTGGATTGGTATTCACCAGGTTTCTTCCTAGGTATATGTTATGTCCAAGATTATATATGTTGACATCAAGTAAATTCCAAAAAGGATTAAGATAAAAGGATTGATCAATTAAAGATAATTATTATTCTAATAGAGTGTAATTTGTCTTAATAATGACGATTAAATAATTGAATGATATTTTTATTAAATGTGTAATTCTGTGAGTGTATGTTGATGATCATGAGCTAGACCAGAACATTTTATGTGATTGGTTTCCTTTTAATTTATTCATTAAATTGAAATTTTTAGCCTACATGTCATCTCCTCATTAATATGTAGGGCCTGAGTGCCCATGGTTTCTTTTATGTAAACCCCCTTTTACCCATCATGTGCATGTGAGTTAAAATCCTATGTAATGGATGAATCTCCCAATATTGTAAAGGTTGTTCAAGTTAGCTTCCGAGGCGAAACCAATCTAAGGAAATAAAAAGGTGGACATGTGGATATCTGTAAACACGAACCATAAAAGGTTCAAGGTGTTTCTTGACTAGGTAAGGGTTAGTTTATCAAATTGCTTGACAAACTAACCAATAGAAAAGCTCATGGTCATACCCAATATTTTTTTTTCAGTTGTATGGTAATTAATTATAGATGTTTTAAGTGGTCACATAATTAATGAACTGACAAGAATACATTATGGAACAAAAATAAAAATGGATTATGCATAAATATTATCTATACATGGTTAATCACTTAGTTATATCCGACATAATAGTAAATGTAACACCCCAAGCTTCTACGGTACGCTTCTCTTTGAATAATGTGATAGCGTGTGTTGTACGCAACACCGAGTTCTAACACACCATAACTAATCAAACTAGCCGTTATGAATAGTAATACCTACTTTTTGAAATTATATATATTTTATATTTGAAAATGGACTTCATTTTTGGATTCGGAATATCGAATTTAGCCTAAGGTGAAATTTTGGTACTTTTTGGATAACTTTCATATTTTGATGAATAGTGAAAATTACTAAATTTTAATTAAAAACAACTTTTTTAATCAAAAAAATTAATAGTGATAAATTGTGAATTTGAGTGGTTTTAAAGTATATTTAGAATATATTTTTACCATTTAATATAATGTTGGTCATTGGACATAATTTTACAATTAAACCGAACATAAACAAGTGTCAATCTTTTGATAGTTATTATCTCTTAAAAAAACGCTTTTTGTTTTGACAGCGGGATTTAATTTTAAATTAATTTCTGCCACTTCTGTGTTTTGAATTTAGGAAAATGGATTACATATTTGGAATCAGGATGTTCAAATTGTGTAATTAGGTAACTTTTATTTTTAGACATTTTGAATAATTACTGCGGTAAATATTTTATTTACCATGGTTAAGGGTAAATCCGGTAAATAAGGGTTACAAAATAATATTATAATAATACTAAATTACCCTAAAACGTGTCTTAACCCTATTGGTTGATACAGGGTCGACCATGGGAATCTTTGGGTCTATTTTGGGACCCCATTGATCCACTTGTAAGTAATAATGACACTTTATTTTAATTAAGTTAAAATGAATACAAAAATGGCATAAGCTTACATCTTTTAAAAGAACAATTTTTACATAGGGTTATACATGTTGGATTTTCGATTATAAATATTCATTAGAAAGATAAAAATATTTCCTACATAATAATATTTTATTTATAATTTTTAGACATTAAATAAGTTATTTTAATTATGACACAATGATGATGCAGTAATTACTATAATAGTGAAAAATTAAAATAATTGATATTATAAATACCCAAATAAATATAATATGAAACTTTTAACGAATTAAACTAATTTTCTAGGATAATATGATATATTAGGATTGATTTAATTGACTTTGTTCGAAGTAATCAATCTGTTATGAGTTTCACAAAAATCAACTATTGAATAGTGTCAAAATTGACATAAAAGAGTTCTTAAAACAAATATTATATTATTAATTGATATTAAATTCCTAAAAATCTAAGGTTCGGCCAAGAGACTTATATTATGATAGGTTAATCATTAATGGACCACTTGGGGGTCGATTTTATGTATATGGTAAGTCTATTAACCATATAATATAAAAATACAAAGAGACATTGTAAAAGTGAAACTAATTAACTTAGAGTTAATACTTAAAGATAAGGTTAATATAAGTACCCAAACCTGTCTAAATTCTATTGGTTGAGTTGTTTCCGACCTATACCCACCTTAACCTTTGAATATTCAATTTTGGAGCCATTATAAACCGAATATGAATTTATTATAAATTAATATTTCTAGCTTTTCCAAAGGTGCCCCTCACCCCTCTTATAAAAGGGAACTCCTCCTTCTCATTTCTTCACACCTTCAAAGCCTTTTGGTTCGGCCAAACTCTGCCCAAATACTCTCCCAACATCCCTCACTACAACCTAGAGGCCTTAGTTTGATCAGAAAGCCAACCTAAGGAGCCCTTTTGATCAAATCAAAAGGAAGAACCCGAAGAAGAGGTAATGATTTCACCACCCTTTTCTAAGTTCATTTCTTCTTCCACTTCTTCTTCCTTTGTTCTTACCATTCTGAAATAATAACTCCAGTATCTCAAATATACTGTGATGTTATTATAAATATGGTACAACCATATTCATTATCCTATCCACCCTTTGAATAACATGTCACCATACGTGCGTACGTACGGCTTACCGTCTCCACGTCGTGGGGTAATTGTTATTCAATATAATATTATTTGGATGGGTATAATAATGATGTGTAACTCATGTAAATAATAAATATAACATGTTAATGATTCTGTATATATGATATACCATCCATTTATATATTATTTTAATATCAAAAGAATGATATTGTCGCTCGTGCGTACGTACGGACTACCGTCTCCACGAACGCGATGAGATTCATTCTCCGTCGTAACCATTAAAGCGTAATTATCATTTTATGATTTAAAAATGATGTTTAAGGACTTGATATCATTCTGGATATGAATAATATACAACCTATCCTTTACAAACATGTCTTACGTAACAAAACATATGAAAGAAAACAAGTAAGTTAACACCCGAAACAACGATAATACTAAGATATTATTATCAAATCAATATTAAAAGATCATATATGACATCATATTAATGTATATGATTCTTGTATAATTTAATAACAATTATTTCACCATTATATAGGAGGTTAACCTACCACAACCAAGGAAAAGTACAAGGTAAGGGTTATTTCACAATCTCTTCATTATCCGAGGTTGTATTATACGTAATAATCTACTGGGATCTCTTTATCATCCACATCCATGTTTCTTCGAAATGTATTTCAAAACATTTTTACTATTTACAAGAATATGGGTTAAAGTCATTTATACCCTTGTTTGACTTTTTATAAGAGGTTTATAAAGGAATCTTTCCGTCGTTTTCAAAACAAGGTCCTTTTTAACCTTTTCGACAGAATTGAGGTAAGAATGTTTTTTTTAACTTATACGGCGGGTGCGGTTATTTTCCGCCGTTATAAAATCGTCGAAGCTTCCCATACAAGATTATAAGAATATTTTCAAAGAAAATGTTTTATTTTATATGGATCTTAAATGATTTCAAAATAAAATGAGATATTTCTTTAAAAAGAATTTTGATTTCATCTATGTCAACATCCTTTGATGGATTTTAAGATTATTTGAAGTTGATTTATTATGATACAAAACTTCTATATTGTATTGAAGGTTTTGTGATATGTTTGACTGTGGATGTGCTATTTTTATACCATTCATAGTTTATTGTGAAAGTATTGACATTTCGTATGCTAGTTTTAATACGAATGTTTATGTTATGTTTAAACCTTTTCATATGGGAATGCATTGGACTTAATAAGTGACGGGTGGAGCCCGCTATAGCTCCTCGATGCATCGGTAGGTCTCATGAGACAAACTAGTGTCTTGGCACAAGGCCTTGACAAAATCTTATTTGTAGCCTTGGCACAAGGCCTTGGCTATGTGGTTATGATAGTCTGGCATTATGCATTCCAACATTATGAAAGTGGTTATTGATTTTTGCATGTGATTATTCGATTAGTAGAATATCCATGTGAATAAGTAAATGGCATTATTTCATTTTACTTTTGCCATACCATGTTGAAGTTCAATTTTAAAAGGCTTTTGTTTTAGTAATGCATTGCCTTAAATGTTTATTCTTATTTATGAAAGTTTCCGCTATATTGTTATCCTTACTGGGCATTTGAGCTCACCCCTTTTCTATGTTTTATTTTTCCCCAGGATGTGAAGAAGTAAATTATGAATGACCTGCAGGGATATTATGAGGGGATAGTAGTGTGGATTATGGAGACATTATGTTGTTGTAGTAGTTTTTCATTTTATGATGTAATGTAAAACTTATGAATATATCTAGTGTTTCCAAGGCTACTAAACCAATCGGTCTTTCGAGATTTGATCTTTCTTGTGATCATGCCAATGTTATGTAATAATGCACCGACTCTGGGTAGCTGGGGTCGGGGCGTTACAGTTGGTATCAGAGGAAGTTTAGTACAAACCTTGGAAGCTAGATTTAGATAAACTCTGATTAGAGCACGTAGACCTAAGATGAACTTTGAGGATTAGTATAGAAGAACTTCCTAGAATTTTGGTATTGTAGAGATTTTGTGAGTTTTCCAAGCAATACATCCCTGTCTGGATACGAGCAGGTAGAGGCGGCTCTGGCACAGATGTACCTAGGGGTAAAACCTGAAAACACCGCTTTGAGCTAGACTCGAACGGGAACTGGTGCACGACAACGGGCCTTGCTGCACTCTTGGTTACGACACTCCCGGGGGATATGCTTAGGATAACTCTCACTATCTTTACAAATCATTATGAAGGGTTTATGAGTATATACATCCTCAAAGAAAACATTATTATGATTATGGATTATATCCATAAATAGTTCAATTTATGTTAAGTGTTTTATAAGTATGGGATTATGTATTTTGATTCATAAACTGATCTAGTTTATGCCATTGTTTAGAAATGGCGCCTAGTGGAAGAAATGGAAACCATATCAATGCACGCACTCCATGTAGGGATTTCCCTCCTGCTCAAGATAATTATAGTGGGGCTGGTGATGCAACTGGTGCTGATCAACTAATCACCATACTGGGACAACTTACTCAGGTTATGAATAATAACCTTACCCGTATGGAGCACCCTGATCCGCAGCGTGGAGGATCAATGTTAGATCGATTCATGAGACAACAACCACCAACGTTCAATGGGAATACAAATCCCTTAGTAGCTGAGCAATGGATATTTTCCCTAGAGAAAATATTTCAGGCTTTGGGGAGCAGTGAAAGGGAAAAAGTTATCATGGCAGTTTACCGCCTCACTGGAGATGCGGATCAATGGTGGTCATTGATTCAAAATACGAAGGAAGATGATGAAGTATCAAATATGGAATGGAGGGAGTTCAAAGATCTGTTTTTAGAAAAATACTTTCCTCGCGACCATCGAGCAGATATGGAAAGACAATTTCTAAGTCTGAGACAAAAGGAGGATGAGAATGTCACAAAGTATGAGGCTAACTTTACAAGGTTAGCAAGGTATGCTGGAGATTATATTCGCAACCCAAGAAGTAAGATTGATCGTTTCTTTGATGGGTTAAAACCATTTCTCCGTCGAGCATTAGTCTCACAATCCTTTTCATCGTACGAAGACATTGTCTCATGTGCTATCAAGACCGAAAAGGAATTCTCTAAGTCTTATGAATTTAAAGCAAAGCAAGAGAAGAAGAGACCTGCTGATCAATCTGGGAATGGAAATAAGGGGAAGAAGGGAAAGGTTGAATATCCATCTTGTGGTAAGTGCGGGAAGAAACACCTCGGTGCTTGCCTGAAGGGAATGGGAGTCTGTTACAAGTGTGGTGAAAAAGGCCACCAAGCTCATGATTGCAAGGGGAAGAAGGAAGCTACCAACGTTCAGTGCTACAATTGCAGGGAGATGGGGCATTATGCAAATGCATGTCCTAAGCGTCAGGAGAACTTACCTCAGAAAAGGCCAAGGGATCAAGGCCAGGCTTATGCTATCACTACTGCTGAGGTAGAAGCTCCGAAAGACGTGGTGGTAGGTAATTTAATGGTTTCCTCAAGTTTAGCAAATGCATTATTTGATTCTGGATCATCGCATTGTTTCATATCTTCCCAGTTTGCTAAGAAAATTAGATATTTCCAATTTGATTTAATAAGGGAGTTGTCAGTTAAATCTCCTAAGGGAAGTATCGTTGCAACAAAGTTTTGTGAATCAGTCCCCATTAGAGCACATAAATTTTCTTTATCTGCTGATTTCATCGTCATACCTATGATTGAGTTCGATATAATCCTCGGTATGGACTGGCTTTCGGACTATGATGCGAAGATTTATTGTAAGAAGAAAGAGGTTACGATTCTTGATGATAATGATAAGGAGCACCTTATTTTTAGAGCAGAATCGTCACCACCTAATTATTATTTAGATCCACCCCCTGTAGCTCAACTTAATTCAATTATCGGGGAGGAAGAGAATGAAATAACTGTCGGTGAGGAAAGGAATGTTCAAATAGAGGATGTACCTATTTTGAAAGAGTTTGTAGATGTATTTCCGGAAGATTTACCTGGACATCCTCCAGAACGAGAAGTAGAGTTTTCCATTGATTTAATTCCTGGATCAAGGCCTATATCGAAGACCCCTTATAGAATGGCCACTGTAGAGCTAGTCGAACTAAAGAAACAACTAGAGGAATTGAGTAATAAGGGATTTATTCGCCCTAGTGTTTCTCCATGGGGAGCCCCTGTTCTTTTTGTTAAAAAGAAAGATGGATCTATGAGGTTATGTATCGATTATAGGGAGATCAATGCTATAACGATAAAGAACAAGTATCCCCTACCTCGTATTGATGATTTATTTGACCAACTGCATGGAGCTCAATACTTTTCAAAGATTGACCTTCGATCTGGATACCATCAGTTGTGTGTAAAGAAGGAAGACATTCCGAAGACAGCATTTCGAACCAGGTACGGGCATTACGAGTTTACTGTAATGCCGTTTGGATTGACTAATGCACCCTCTGTATTCATGGATCTGATGAATAGAGTTTTCAAGGAGTATCTCGATGAATTTGTGGTGGTATTTATTGATGATATCTTGGTATACTCCAAAACCTACGAAGATCATGAAAATCACTTGCGCATTATCTTGAAGACTCTGAGGAGGCATGAATTATATGGAAAGTTTAGCAAGTGTGAATTCTGGCTTCAGGAGATTTCTTTTCTTGGCCATATTGTCTCTAAAGATGGAATCTCTGTTGATCCTTCTAAGACCAAGGCAATCCAAGAATGGCCAGCACCTATGAGTATAACTGAGGTACGTAGTTTTATTGGCTTGGCAGGTTATTATCGACGTTTCGTCCAGAATTTTGCCCGATTGGCTAACCCATTAACGAAGCTCACACGTAAAGGGGTTAAATTTGTTTGGACAAAAGAGTGTGAAGAATGTTTCGAAGAACTGAAGAGAAGATTAGTCAATGCTCCTATATTGACTCTACCATCGGGGAATGATGGGTTCGTTATTTATAGTGATGCGTCAAAGAAAGGACTTGGTTGTGTCCTTATGCAGAATGGTAGAGTTATTGCCTATGCATCACGACAGTTGAAAATTCATGAACAAAACTATCCTACTCATGATCTTGAGTTAGCAGCTGTGATCTTTGCTTTGAAGATATGGAGGCACTACCTCTATGGTGAAAAATGTGAGATTTATACTGATCACAAGAGTTTGAAGTATATTTTCTCACAAAAAGAACTCAACATGAGGCAAAGGAGATGGCTTGAATTACTCAAGGATTATGATTGCACGATACACTACCACCCGGGGAAAGCAAACAAAGTAGCAGATGCTTTGAGCAGAAAAGACCATGGAGTTCTGAACATGATGAGAATTGAAAGGGATCCAATTTTCATGGATCTAGAGAAGATGGACATGGGAATAACCAGGGAAGGTGAAACATCAATGCTTTTTCAAATGGTTGCCAAACCATCTTTACTAGAAAGGATTAAGAGTTCTCAGACCGATGATGACGAATTCCAAAAGAAGATTAAAGCTGTGAATGATGGGAGATTGAGAGACTTTGTGTATGAAGATGGAATTTTGAAATTCGGGAAGAGACTTTGTGTTCCCAATATACCTGATCTAAAAAGGGAATTGCTGGATGATGCTCATAGTTCCAATTTCTCTATACACCCTGGGAGCACCAAAATGTATAGAGATTTGAAGGAACATTTTTTGTGGGACAACATGAAGAGGGAGATTGCTGATTTTGTGTCAGGATGTATGGTTTGTCAACAAGTGAAAGCTGGAAGGCAACACCCTGGAGGAGTCATGCAACCTCTTCCCATACCGGAGTGGAAATGGGACAATATTACAATGGACTTTGTCATGGGGCTACCAAAGACTCCTAGAAGGAATGATGCAATATGGGTTATTGTTGATCGTCTTACCAAGTCCGCACATTTTCTTGCTATAAGAGAAGCTCTACCCCTGGAACGTCTAGCAAGACTATACATTAATGAAGTTGTGAGACTTCATGGAGTACCCCTATCGATTGTTTCTGATCGTGATCCCCGTTTTACTTCAAGATTTTGGAAAAGTCTTCAGAAATCCCTAGATACTGAACTTCATTTGAGCACTGCCTACCACCCTCATACAGACGGACAATCAGAACGGACTATTCAAACCTTAGAAGACATGTTGAGATCTTGCTCACTTGACTTTCAGGGTATGTGGGATCAATATTTACCACTGGTAGAATTTTCCTATAACAATAGCTTCCATTCGAGTATTCAGATGGCACCATATGAAGCGTTATACGGAAAGAGATGTCGTACACCAACCTGTTGGGATGACGTTGGTGAAAGAAAACTTGTAGGCCCAGAGCTGGTGGAGGAAATGGTGGAAAAGGTGAAAGTAATCCAAAATCACATCAAAGCAGCTCAAAGTAGGCAGAAGAGCAATGCCGATAATCGAAGGAAGGATTTGGAATTTCAAGTCGGTAATCATGTTTTCCTAAAGGTATCTCCATGGAAGGGAGTCATACGTTTTGGAAAGAAAGGTAAATTGAGTCCCAGGTACATCGGACCTTTCGAAATTCTAGAACGAATTGGGGCTGTAGCTTACCGATTGGCAATGCCGCCAAGTCTCTCCAAAGTTCATGATGTGTTCCACGTATCTCTGTTGAGAAAATACATGCCTGACCCAACGCATGTACTCACCTATGAGGAATTAGAACTGGAACCCGATCTGTCTTATTGCGAAGAGCCCGTCAGGATTCTTGATACAAGAGAACAAGTACTGAGAAACCGGACGACGCGTCTGGTAAAAGTTTTGTGGAGAAATCATAAGATGGAAGAGGCAACGTGGGAACCCGAGGAACTTATGATGAAGAACCACCCGAGTCTTTTTATGCAGTAATACCCTAGAAATTGCGAGGACGCAATTATTTGAAGGAGGGGAGAATGTAACACCCCAAGCTTCTACGGTACGCTTCTCTTTGAATAATGTGATAGCGTGTGATGTACGCAACACCGAGTTCTAACACACCATAACTAATCAAACTAGCCGTTATGAATAGTAATACCTACTTTTTGAAATTATATATATTTTATATTTGAAAATGGACTTCATTTTTGGATTCGGAATATCGAATTTAGCCTAAGGTGAAATTTTGGTACTTTTTGGATAACTTTCATATTTTGATGAATAGTGAAAATTACTAAATTTTAATTAAAAACAACTTTTTTAATCAAAATAATTAATAGTGATAAATTGTGAATTTGAGTGGTTTTAAAGTATATTTAGAATATATTTTTACCATTTAATATAATGTTGGTCATTGGATATAATTTTACAATTAAACCGAACATAAACAAGTGTCAATCTTTTGATAGTTATTATCTCTTAAAAACACGCTTTTTGTTTTGACAGCGGGATTTAATTTTAAATTAATTTCTGCCACTTCTGTGTTTTGAATTTAGGAAAATGGATTACATATTTGGAATCAGGATGTTCAAATTGTGTAATTAGGTAACTTTTATTTTTAGACATTTTGAATAATTACTGCGGTAAATATTTTATTTACCATGGTTAAGGGTAAATCCGGTAAATAAGGGTTACAAAATAATATTATAATAATACTAAATTACCCTAAAACGTGTCTTAACCCTATTGGTTGATACAGGGTCGACCATGGGAATCTTTGGGTCTATTTTGGGACCCCATTGATCCACTTGTAAGTGATAATGACACTTTATTTTAATTAAGTTAAAATGAATACAAAAATGGCATAAGCTTACATCTTTTAAAAGAACAATTTTTACATAGGGTTATACATGTTGGATTTTCGATTATAAATATTCATTAGAAAGATAAAAAGATTTCCTACATAATAATATTTTATTTATAATTTTTAGACATTAAATAAGTTATTTTATTTATGACACAATGATGATGCAGTAATTACTATAATAGTGAAAAATTAAAATAATTGATATTATAAATACCCAAATAAATATAATATGAAACTTTTAACGAATTAAACTAATTTTCTAGGATAATATGATATATTAGGATTTATTTAATTGACTTTGTTCGAAGTAATCAATCTGTTATGAGTTTCACAAAAATCAACTATTGAATAGTGTCAAAATTGACATAAAAGAGTTCTTAAAACAAATATTATATTATTAATTGATATTAAATTCCTAAAAATCTAAGGTTCGGCCAAGAGACTTATATTATGATAGGTTAATCATTAATGGACCACTTGGGGGTCGCTTGTATGTATATGGTAAGTCTATTAACCATATAATATAAAAATACAAAGAGACATTGTAAAAGTGAAACTAATTAACTTAGAGTTAATACTTAAAGATAAGGTTAATATAAGTACCCAAACCTGTCTAAATTCTATTGGTTGAGTTGTTTTCGACCTATACCCACCTTAACCTTTGAATAGTCAATTTTGGAGCCATTATAAACCGAATATGAATTTATTATAAATTAATATTTCTAGCTTTTCCAAAGGTGCCCCTCACCCCTCTTATAAAAGGGAACTCCTCCTTCTCATTTCTTCACACCTTCAAAGCCTTTTGGTTCGGCCAAACTCTGCCCAAATACTCTCCCAACATCCCTCACTACAACCTAGAGGCCTTAGTTTGATCATAAATCCAACCTAAGGAGCCCTTTTGATCAAATCAAAAGGAAGAACCCGAAGAAGAGGTAATGATTTCACCACCCTTTTCTAAGTTCATTTCTTCTTCCACTTCTTCTTCCTTTGTTCTTACCATTCTGAAATAATAACTCCAGTATCTCAAATATACTGTGATGTTATTATAAATATGGTACAACCATATTCATTATCCTATCCACCCTTTGAATAACATGTCACCATACGTGCGTACGTACGGCTTACCGTCTCCACGTCGTGGTGTAATTGTTATTCAATATAATATTATTTGGATGGGTATAATAATGATGTGTAACTCATGTAAATAATAAATATAACATGTTAATGATTCTGTATATATGATATACCATCCATTTATATATTATTTTAATATCAAAAGAATGATATTGTCGCTCATGCGTACGTACGGACTACCGTCTCCACGAACGCGATGAGATTCATTCTCCATCGTAACCATTAAAGCGTAATTATCATTTTATGATTTAAAAATGATGTTTAAGGACTTGATATCATTCTGGATATGAATAATATACAACCTATCCTTTACAAACATGTCTTACGTAACAAAACATATGAAAGAAAACAAGTAAGTTAACACCCGAAACAACGATAATACTAAGATATTATTATCAAATCAATATTAAAAGATCATATATGACATCATATTAATGTATATGATTATTGTATAATTTAATAACAATTATTTCACCATTATACAGGAGGTTAACCTACCACAACCAAGGAAAAGTACAAGGTAAGGGTTATTTCACAATCTCTTCATTATCCGAGGTTGTATTATACGTAATAATCTACTGGGATCTCTTTATCATCCACATCCATGTTTCTTCGAAATGTATTTCAAAACATTTTTACTATTTACAAGAATATGGGTTAAAGTCATTTATACCCTTGTTTGACTTTTTATAAGAGGTTTATAAAGGAATCTTTCCGTCGTTTTCAAAACAAGGTCCTTTTTAACCTTTTCGACAGAATTGAGGTAAGAATGATTTTTTTAACTTATACGGCGGGTGCGGTTATTTTCCGCCGTTATAAAATCGTCGAAGCTTCCCATACAAGCTTATAAGAATATTTTCAAAGAAAATGTTTTATTTTATATGGATCTTAAATGATTTCAAAATAAAAGGAGATATTTCTTTAAAAAGAATTTTGATTTCATCTATGTCAACATCCTTTGATGGATTTTAAGATTATTTGAAGTTGATTTATTATGATACAAAACTTATATATTGTATTGAAGGTTTTGTGATATGTTTGACTGTGGATGTGCTATTTTTATACCATTCATAGTTTATTGTGAAAGTATTGACATTTCGTATGCTAGTTTTAATACGAATGTTTATGTTATGTTTAAACCTTTTCATATGGGAATGCATTGGACTTAATAAGTGACGGGTGGAGCCCGCTATAGCTCCTCGATGCATCGGTAGGTCTCATGAGACAAACTAGTGTCTTGGCACAAGGCCTTGACAAAATCTTATTTGTAGCCTTGGCACGAGGCCTTGGCTATGTGGTTATGATAGTCTGGCATTATGCATTCCAACATTATGAAAGTGGTTATTGATTTTTGCATGTGATTATTCGATTAGTAGAATATCCATGTGAATAAGTAAATGGCATTATTTCATTTTACTTTTGCCATACCATGTTGAAGTTCAATTTTAAAAGGCTTTTGTTTTAGTAATGCATTGCCTTAAATGTTTATTCTTATTTATGAAAGTTTCCGCTATATTGTTATCCTTACTGGGCATTTGAGCTCACCCCTTTTCTATGTTTTATTTTTCCCCAGGATGTGAAGAAGTAAATTATGAATGACCTGCAGGGATATTATGAGGGGATAGTAGTGTGGATTATGGAGACATTATGTTGTTGTAGTAGTTTTTCATTTTATGATGTAATGTAAAACTTATGAATATATCTAGTGTTTCCAAGGCTACTAAACCAATCGGTCTTTCGAGATTTGATCTTTCTTGTGATCATGCCAATGTTATGTAATAATGCACCGACTCTGGGTAGCTGGGGTCGGGGCGTTACAGTAAAAATCATGTGAAAAGAAAATAAGTGAAAATTTATCTATAAATGATAAAATCCCCCAACTAAATATCATGCCGATATAACCTTCCATTACTTCAGTTAGAATTGAACCATAGTTAAATGTTCATAACCAACCCTAGTTGGAGTGCTTTCAATTTTTGGGAAATTATAATTTGAGGTTTCGGGTTGACATAACATAGTTTATATCATGGGTTGACTACCCTAGTAGGACATGGTGTAAATGAGAGGAAAAGGTTGTGGAAATGAAAAATTAAATATTTCAGGATTGGGAATTCCACTCAAAATATCAAGGAGTTGTGAGTTAATAGAGTTTTCATTTGGAATGCCTACTTAAAACCTTTCTAGTTGCTTGACAAACCCTAGTATGGGAAATACAAAAGGAAATATAGATCATTACCACTATAATATACATAAAATTGGATATTCTGATTCCAATGGTAAGGGATACTAGGTTTTGAAACATAGTGGGAGACTAATAGATATTAATTTATTTATTTATCGATATTTATCTAGATGTCGTAAAAAAAACTGTTCATATTAATTTTTAGAAACAAAAATCAAAATGATATCAAAAATATCATTGTGATCCATACTTGAGAAGGATAATCTTCTCACAATCACTAATTTACAAGAGTGGAAAAGTCTCTTTCAGGTTATCATTTTCCATGAGTTGAACTTTTTGTGGTGGAAGAGCCTTTACTAGTTGCACCAGGAAATGAGGGAAGTGATTAGGAACTCTCTGTGTACAAGAAACATCTAAATGATGCTATGAATGTTCAGTGCCTCAAGATATCATCTATGAACTATTATCTCTTGAAGAAACATCATAAATGGATTCTTATAGCATTATGTCTCACCTTTTGGATCTATATCATTAGAAGGTGAGACATGAGGGGTATGATATATCCAATGATTTGTTGACTACTAAGCTTGGAGAGTCTGCACCATCTGGACCACATGTAATCAATCTTATTGGCTACATTGAGTGTCTGGACATATTAGGGATTAAATTCCAAGATGAGTTGCATAAAGATCTTGTACTATCATCACTGCCTAAGACCTTCTATAGTTTTATTGTGAATTATAATACAAACAATAATGAGAATAGTCAATCAGAGCTATTTACCATGATTCTTCAAGTTGATAAGAACATGGGGCATGAAAATCCCACATTCATTATGGTGAAAAGGAAGATGAAGGACAGGGGAAAGTGGACTAAGATTTATAAAAAATATATGGCCTCAGAGCACTGTCCAAACAAAAATAAGAAGATCAAGATGTAGGGAAGGGAAAAGGAGGTAGTGTGCTTTGCATGTGGTATGTCAGGACACTGGAAGAGGAAATACTCCTAGAGGAAAGGAGAAGCCAATGTGTTCTTGTTATCGGGTGAAATCTTAAAATTTATACACATTGGGTAATAGATACAACTTTTGGGGATCACATATGTATTGAAATGTTGGAACCATGTATATTCTAGAAAATTGCCTGAGGAGAGGTTGATCTGAGAGCTGCCAATGGTGTGAGGTTGGCTACCCTTGCCATTGGTTACTACCACATCACATTGTCATTGAGATTTTTTACATGGCTATTATTATTAACCTAGTGTTACAAATAACATAAATTCTGTATTGAGTATAGATACAGATGGATTTACTTTCACGTTCATAAATTTATGTTGTTACTTTTATAAGGACAACATATTTTTTGGTATGATGCGTATAAATAACAGGATGTTTGTATTCAATTATTAAAACCAAGGGATCGTAATTGTTAAAGAACCAAGTTCACATGACTCATACAATAACCCGTTATGGAATCACCCTCTCGGTCATGTAAACAAGAAGAATTTAACACAGCTCTGTCAAGATGATTATTTATGCACTTCTGAGTTAAAACCACATGATAGATATCATGCTTGTTTACAATAGAAAATGTCCAGACCACCAATTGGTGGACAAGGTTAAAGGGCTGTAGAGATTCTTGGATTAGTACACACTAATGTTCGTGGACCATTTTCAGTAGAATATAGGGGTGGATATTCATACTTCACTACTTTCACTGATGAATTTAGTAGATATGGCTAGGTATACTTAATGAGGTATATGTATGAGTCCTTTGAGAAATTCAAGGAGTTCATGAATGAATCATAGAATCATAATGGTAAGAATATAAAGATGTTTCAATCAGATCAAGGTGTAGAATATCTTAACCAAGTGTTTATCTAACTTTTACGAGAGTCTGGGATTCTATTTCAAGTCACTCCAACTTATACAACCCATTGAAATGGTGTTAATGAAAGGAGGAACTGTACCTTATTGAACATGAAATGTTCGATGGTGAGTAATAATGATATTCCATTATCCTTTTGGGGATATTCATTACAAACTACGACATACACATTAATCAAAGTACCAACATAGGCAGTAAATGGGATTCCCTTCGAGATATAGAGTGGGAAGAAACCCACTTTGTCTCATACATGTGTATGGGGATGTGTGGGATTTTTTAAATCCCTTATTAGGAAACAAACTAGAAACCCCGGGGAATGAAGTATAGCTTGATATTGTATCCCAAGGAATCAATGGGATACTAACTATACAACTCCTAAAAAAAACGTGAATGTTTCCAGACATGCAATATTTCTTGAGAGGGAGCACTTCCTCAAAAATAATAGTGGGATTAATATTAAAATTGATGAAATTGATGCTCAAGATACATAGGATTTTCAATAAGAAAAGGTTACATAGGTCCCAATGGAAGAATTAGTTCCTAAAACAAAAGTATTAAAAAGGAGAAAAAGTGAGGTAAGGGAACCAAAGAGATATGTTTTCCATATCACCGAGTATGGTGACTCATTATTATTGGACAATGATGAACCTCCCTCCTACAAGGAAGTAGTAGAGCACTAATAAACTGAAATATGGCTAGAAGATATGAATTTTGAGATGGATTCCATGTATCAGAACCACATGTGGGTTCTGGTCAATGCACTAGTTGATGTAAATAATGTTGGGTATAAATGGTTATAGAAAAATAAACTAGACAAGGATGGTCAATTTAGTACCTATAAAGCAAGGCTATTGTATAATGGCTTTAAACAACGTTAATTAATTGACTATGATGAACCGTTTTCACCATTTTTTATGTTTAGGACATTAATAATCATACTTTCCATAACCTCTTTACATGACTATGGGATTTAGTAGATGGTTGTCAAAACAACATTAATTAACAATAACCATAAGGAAGACGTCCATATGACACAACCAGAAGGGATTGTGACTCCAAGTGATGCTAAAATGGTATGAATGTTACAGAGATCCATTTATGGATTACATAAATAATCCAGATCGTAGAACATTAGATTCGATGAATCCATAAGTGAATTTTTTTTCATTAATAGTAAATGTTATCCATGTATTTAAAAGATTTTTAATGGGAATGAGGTCATTATCCTAGTAGTATATTATGATGACATATTTCTTATTGGAAATTACATACCAGTCTTGCATTCAATCAAGGATTGGTTGAAAAAGTGCTTCTCCTTGAAGGACTAAGGCGAAGTAGCCTAAATCCTTGGGATCAAAATCATTCCTGATAGACCCAAGAGGCTTCTTGGACTAAGACAAAGTATATACATTGACTATATACTAAAGATATTTTTTATAGAACAATTCAATAGGGTATTAGTTCTAGTGTCTCATGGTATAAATCATTAAAAGAAAAGTTTTCCCCAAAAACAACACGAGAGAGATAGAATGAGTAAGATTCCATACACTTTAGTGATAGGATCTATCTTGTATTCCATGTTATATACCCGATTTGATGTTTCAAATACATTGAGAATGCTAGGTAGATATCAATAAGATTTAGGAGAACAAAATTTGACTACTGTCAGGACTATCCATATGTATCTGAGATGAACTAAGTATATGTTCCACATGTATAGAAGAGATGAGGATCTTGTCATCATAGGGTATGATGATGCTAGTTTTTTGATAGATCAAAATGACATGAAGTCACAATCATGATATGTTTTCTATCTCAAAAGAGGAGATGTGATCTAGAAGAGATCAAAGAAACGTGTTGTCTCTGATTCTATAGTGGAGTCAAGATATATAGGATCTTATGATGCATCCAAGGAAGCCTTATGAATTCAGAACTTTTTCAAGGATCTTGATGTGTTGCATAGAAGTAAATATCCCATTATATTGTATTGTGAAAACATATCTATGTTGGCTCTTGAAAAAGAGCCACGGTTACATCAACTAAAAAAGAACATACTATAAAAGTATCACCTCTTGAGGGATTTCTATCAAAGGTGTGATGTTTAAGTGAGAAAAGTTTCTTCAGAAGAGAAATTAGAAGACCCCTTGATTAAAGTTCTAACTCAGCAGAAGCACGAATATCATGTGAGAGCTAGTTGACAGAATCTTGATAGCAGTTGTCTATAGTGCAAGTGGGAGTCTGTTGGAGTTGTTGCCCTAGAAAACAACTTATTTTTACTTTATGATAAACCTTTATTAATTGGATAAATATTTATAAACTCTTTATAACCTCATGATAATTCTTCTACGTGGCTTAGTATGTGATAATATCCTAAGAATAGTGGACACAATAAAAGGACAAAGTGGATCCCTACTATGATGAGAACATAGAAGTTCTATCACACTACTCATAAATATATGTTCTATGTCCCTATGATATCATTTGTGGGGAAACAAATGATATAGTATATTAAGGGTGGGGACTCATGAAACATTGGGGCACATTATCATGGTGTGCGCCCTAGGTAATATTTAGGATGATATTATGAGAACAAGACCCATTAGTAGGAAATCCACATACATAAGTATAATAGTATGTTCAAATAGGTGAGCATTGGTATTGGTCCTTAGACATGAATATTATTATTCATGGGTATTATGACTCGTACACATAGATGTATTGATGAAAACCATGACAAATTATGTTTCCGTTGGGGTAGGATATGTTGGTTGCATCCTCAGTAATGACACATTAATGAATAATTCCAGAAAGGATTTCTCAGTTATACAAAAGTAGATATCTTAGGCCCTTTGATGGAAATTATATAGCCTAACTAAATCTATGTCCATGGTGTTCTCTAGGCAAGTTCAATTCCAGGAAGTCAAAAAACGAGAAACTGAGCACATGGGTTGATGAAACATGCATGAATTCTGCTTGATTGGAGATATCAGGACAAATGGATTATATTACACTATAAGGGTTCGTATGTGGTGACATGTCATTGTGACATCAACTACTTTCTCTTGGGTTCCCTGACCAGTTTTTAGATAGTAATCATGGAATTCATGGAAACCAGCCTAATGTCAATGAAAAAAGGCCTAGCGGGTCCCACATTAAGTGTAGCAAGTATCTCAGTTAAATAATTTATTTATTTAACAATTTTAATAAATATTTCTCCTAGTTGTGGTTTAATAATTATTCAAGTATGCCTGATAACATTTATTTCATCTCCAGTTATTCAAATAATGTAATTATATTTATTTAATAAATGAATTGTCATTATTAAAGGACCAGAAATTATTTTTAAGGATTGGTGGACCATGTATATGTCCATTGAGAAATAATATTAAATATTTTGTGGTTAAATAATATTTAAATATAGTATGCATGTTAAGAACATGTCATTGAAATAATAGCATTGCTATTATTTTTTGACAAGGGGTTTTCATATGGAATAATAAATTATGTAATGACACATATGATAATTATTTATTATTACATGTTGAATTAAATTAATTAAGAATGTGTGAATTAAATAATAGCCTTGTTATTATTATTTGACATGGGGTTTCTCACATGGAATAATAAATCAAGTAATGGCACCTGTGCTAATTTTTAATTATTACCTAGCGAATTAAATTCCATGTTTGTTATTATTATCTATATAATCCAAGGGGTAATTACACCTGATAAACAATCGTTTTTTTCATAACATGCATGGGAAATATTTCTCCCACCTAGAGAACTCTTCACTCTTTAAGAATGCTCTCAAGAATTATAGTGATCTTTATCCACCAGATCAAAGAGAACACGTTGGGAGTGACTCTCAAAGCGATCAAAGGAAGACATCGCAATCATAAGGATCATCCGCTCCTGCACCCAGAGACTCCTTTGGTGTCGTCTGTAGATACGTTCCCATGTTGATCCCAGCTAGAGGATTCCTATCCTTTTATTATACATTGAAATTATTACACTCCTCAGACCCATGGACAGAGACATCAATGATTAAAGAATCACCTTGGAGGTAATTCAATAATTTAATTAAATTAATTATAAACAAAATATGTTGGCCCTCTCTTCTCTGTTCTGGGTTCTCTCCTTTTTCTTTTAACTTTTATTCAATACTGTGGATACTTGTGTTCATCGTCGTATTGATCCTTGATTAATAATTGATTATGAAAATTTGAAAAGTTGGGTACATATCTATTCTGCCCTTCCATTGTACCAAGAACCTACATTAGTGGGGGCCATGGTGGTGGAAGTGGTAATGGTGGGGGCATTGTGGGTGGATCGAGTTGGAGCAATGGAAGAGGAGGTGTTGGTGGTGTTAGGGGAGGTTATGGTGGTGACGTTGTGGGATTTGGCATAGGTGGATGCATAGGGGTTGGAGTGGGTGCTCATGGTGTGGGGAGGGGAGTGGTGGATGAGTTTGTGGCAGTGGCGATGTGAAAGGTCATTGTGGTGGTTGGGTAGGAGGTGGCACAGATAGTGTTGGAAGAATACATGGTGGTGGCGGTGGTTTTGGTGGGGGAATTGGGGTGTCATTATTGGTGTAAAATGAGGAGGTGGTTGTGGAGGCATTGGAGGAGGTCATGGTGGGGGCAGGGCAGGAGGTGGTAGAGGTGGAGGCATATGAGGTGGAGGGGGTGTTGGTGGCGGGGGAGGAAAAGTTGGAGGGGTTGTTGGTGGTCATGCTGGTGGGGGCGTTGGGGGTGGATTTGGTGGAGTCAAATGATGAAGAGATGGTGGTGGGGTTGGGGGAGGTCAGGGAAATGGTGAGGTATGAGGTGGCTCAAACAACGACATAGGAGGTGGAGGGAGTGCTGGTGGTAGGGGAGGCAAAGGTAGCAGGAGGTCATGGTGATGGGAGGAGGAGGTCATGGAGATGGTGGTGGAAGTCATAGCGGTGGCAGGGTAGGGAGATATAGTGGTGGTGGTGGGGGTGGACATGGGCACTAACTATGATCAGAAGAAATCATGGGCCATAAGTACCTAATTATAAATAAAATATATCACCCCAACCCTTGCCACCATATATTTGAATAAAATGACTTCTAATGTTTTTTAATTACATCAAATATTTATTATTTTTTTTATAATAAAAATTAAATTTAATCTGTGAAATATGAATATGCTCTACGAAATGCTAGTGGACTAGTCAAATTATCACCATTAGATGCAGATTGAGATTTCTTTAAAATCATTTATCCTAAGGAAGGGTTTTCCAAAGGGAAATCAAACATAAATATCTCATTAGGGTTTCACTAGTGAGTTGTACAGGAAATTTGGGGAGAAATATTTTAGACATAATCCATGTTTTTTAGAAAGGAGATGAAAAAATCACAATGAAAACCAAATCCTTATCCAAAAAAGTAGTGATAAATAATCCCCTATTTTTTACACATTTTTTGTTGTTATTTGACTAGAAAAACACTACCAGAGAATATCATTTCTTTTTTTAATCATTGGTAACCCTTATCTGATTAATGTTATTTTAATTACTTTATTTATTTTTAATTGATATATATATATATATATAATTATTAATTTTATTAATTTTTTATTTGTATTTGTTTTATATATTTTTTCTTTATTCGTATAAAATATTTATTTATCTATTCATATTTAATCTATTTTAATACAATTTTAATTTACGTATATCAATCCTGCGTAACATTAATTTCAAAAACACATATATTATTTATTAATTTTTAATATTTCTATCAAATTAATTCATTTTAAATATTATTTATTCATTGATAATCTTAGTTTTTCTTAAACATACTAGGTATTTATTTATTTTAATCTTTTATTTGTCTAATTTTTTTTCCTAATTTTATATATTTTGAATATTTATTTAACATTTTTATTCATTGGAAATTAATTTTTTATTATTAATTTAATTTATATAATAAATATGTATTCAATATTATTAGAATATATTCATTTTTTATTGTTTAATAATCAATACAATTAATAAAACATATTCATTTTTTAAAAATTTATTGATTATTTTTATTATATCATTAATAGACATTTCATATTATACTATTTCAAAATTCAATTTAACATATATCAAACTTGTCTTGTACACACACACATATATTAATTTAATAGACACATTTACATAATTAATGCAATCAATAATATAAACACACACACATAAAATATTTATGTATTTTTTTCAAATTATAATATTAATTTTAAAATATCGTTAATAGAATAATATTTTAATATATTATGTTTTTAATCCAAAGAAATTATTTTCTCATTTTTAAGATTATTTTTCTTAATATTATTTTTCCTATTTAAATATTTATTATTTTTCATATTTTTTTGGAATTTAATCATTATTAATATTTATTTATTATTATATAGTTACTTTGTTTTAAGAGGACCACTGAAAGTGTGGCACATGAAACTATAATGAAAATTGAAATTAAATTGCTAGCTCAGGGACTTGATCCCACTGCGACGCCCAAAACCCCAACCCAACTACACCACCTGATCTTAAAACGGAAGGCATTTACTATGTTTTTATATCTTTAATATGTATTCATATTAATTTTAATATATCTGGATTTTTATTTTGCTCCATAATTTTTATAATTATAAATCATTTCCATTCTTTTAAAATTTTAAAATTCTATTCACTTTTAATTAATAAATTTGAATCATTTTATTATTCATGGATTTAAGATTACATATTCAATAACGATGACAGATGTATATTAAATTGAAATATATTTGTATATAAATATTTATAAATACAAATATTTATATTTATATATAATTATATTTAAAGATATATATTTACTATATTAATAAAATTATATATTTATCATTATAAATAAATTTAGCCCTTAATGAACTCAGTTCTTTTTCTTCATTCAATCTCTCACGATAGTCTACAACTACCACTACTCCCCCCTTGACCATCATAGATGAATAGAGCCTCTTAAAACCTATGGTATGTTATTATTTCTACTCATCTCTCAATTATCTATGTCATTATACTTTCCTTAGCATGAATCCCCTACCTCACACTTATCTAGCACGACCGCACATAAAGACCTCTAATATCTCTTTTTTATCGGTGGTAGAGATGATTCCCTTGGAAATGAGATGATTTAGAGGGATTTCAATAAATTATCCTTTTATTTTTGAAATTGTATAGAAAAGGAATTGGATAATGGAACCCAAAGAGAATGAGTTTCACATTCTTCAATCAAAATATAGATAATTGTACTTGGATGTTGTGCCAACGACACATAGAATAAGAATTATGAATTTGAGTAATCAGAGGCACTACATGAAAAATATATATTTTTTGAGAAAAATTAAATGGGGATAAAAATATTTATCCCCAAATGAAAATCTATAATCCCCCCAAAATTGGGGTGATTCCGAAGGGAACCAGCCATGGGCATGGCTATTTTTATTTAATTTACTATATTATCATTTTATACATTTTATTTGTTTCAAAGTCTTTCTGAATTATTGTTATATAATGTTTATGATTAATAATAATAATAACAATGTATTTTTTCTATATTATTTGTTTTATTTATAAATCATTATATATTTTTTATATCAATAATCTTTATATATATATTTAATTTTTTTTTGTATAAATATTTTTAATCATTTCTTAAATTTAATGATATAAAACATGATTTATCTTGATGATTATGTAAACATGTAAAATATAATTAATTTAAAATAAATAAATATATTGATTTTGTAAATGAATTTATATAATATATGAAATCACTTATTTTTTAATTTATTTTTTAAAATAAAATAAATTGTTTCCCAGTATATTTTTCAATTTTTATTATTTATATTGTTGTAGTGACATGAAAACCTAAGAATGAATTGAAGTTGAAATTATTATATTTATTTTATTAGTAACCAAGGTAATAAAAATTATATTTTTAATAAATTTTATTCTATTCATTTAACACAAAATTATAACTTTCTGTCTTCTTTTAGAAATTGTAACTTAACAAAATGGGAAGAAAATATAATCATTTCTTTTTTATTACTAGGTGTTAAAACATTTATTATTTCATCTTCACATATTATTTCTACTTCATGAAGCTAAAATCATATTTTCTCCTTCGCATGAAATAGTACATTTGATTATAATATTTATAGTGTATGGATTACTTCTTCTGTTTCACACAAGCAATAGCCAGTGTATTCTTCTTCTTCTCCATGTCCATAAGAGTTCACATTTTCTTCTCTTTTATATGCTCAATTCTTCTTCATGTAATGTTACCCTCCTCGTAATAGTAAATATATAATGTGGATTATTTTCCAAAAAATTGGCGGGGTGTGTTTTTTAAAATTATATAGGATTTGAGTTTTTTTTGTATGACAAATGGCAGCTGCTAGTGCCACATCATGTCACGCCAACCGAAGAGGGGGTGATCAATAGTTGTTAATAGTCAAATTTCCCACATAATTTCAATTTCTCACTACTTTTCTAGATCATTGAATTAATCATATGTGACATTTGACCCCTGAAAAGTGATAGACAACTATGAATTCTCACTCTTTCAACATACGATAGTAATTTTGGACAGAGGGTGTGGATCAAAATTCATATATGAGGGAGAATAATCATAGTTCCATGTATCCTTCCTACTCCCATTGATTTAAATAACAAAATTCCTTAGATTTTATTAAATTAATCGAAAGAATAATGTCAATTTGTTTAATATTTTATTTATTTGAAAATCTACAATATTCGTTTAGTAGTATAAAATTGTGTATTTTTTAAGAGGGTTTCAAGACCAAAATTTGGTAGTCAAATAATTATTTCACCCCCACCCTAGTCCCTCCCACTCGCTCTCGTTCAACCTCCAATGACCCCCAAAACCTTGCTTCCCTAACACCACTAAGCCCACACCCACCTCCACATAGGCACGACTTGCATCCCCCCATTATCGAACCCTTGCAGCCCCATCATTGCCCCGCCATTGAGATCTCCAACCTTTTTTGGGCCATCTAACACCTTTTAAGATCCACTATCATGATCTCCCACCTCTATTGAGCCCTATTTCCCCAATAAATCTATATCTTTGAGACCTCCTACCTCAATCCTTGAGACATGTTGTTAAGGAATCCCACCCATATCGAGCCCCCATCGATCCCCCATCATAGAACCCCAATCTGGTCACCACGCACTAGGTGAGTTTAGAATTATATATCCCATTTTGTAAGTAGTTTTAGTTTGGAGAATGAAATTCTAACATTATTTCCCCATAGGAACTAATTTTCTCTAATCCTCAGTTAGGTGAAAAAATCCATGGCATGAGTAATTGTAACATATAAAACATCATTTTATTACACAAATAATATATAGATTCTGAATTAACTTTTATGAAAATACATTTTAAATGCTTCTGGTAAACAAAAAACAATATCATTTGGTCCTATTATCTCAGTATATTCACTACTTATTTGAGTATTATGAACTATTGTTTGTGGAAGTCTCATCTCACCCTATACTCTTAGTATACTTCATATGGAAATAGTGATAATTATTCACTCACACTCCATCTATCACACTATATTTTTCATCAAAACTACTTGGATTTGGTTCATTCACACCTTGAAAAAATCATTGGTGTTACTAAACTATTAATGGTGAAATATAATACCGGTGATCCAATACTACCTTCAACTATAAATTTTTCTTCTCGTATTCTATAATTCAAAAACCTCAACTTATGGTACATAGATTTATGGATCATTACATTTTATTTCTTCTAATGTTTTTTTCATTTTTTTTCTTTTAATGATTCTAAATTTTAATGTTTTTTTCCTTTACATACAATCCTTTGTTTTCTCATGAAATCATTCAATGGAGTCCCATAAAAAATATAATTTCATCTAGTTAGATTAGTTAAATCAATGACATGTTTTTTTATATAATACATCTAATAATTTAAATAAATTTATTTTCATCCAACAGAACCTTTCACTTCAACTTCTCTTCATTTCTAATGGTCACACAACCCTTCCATCCATTGATGAGCTAATTCAACCTTACTTCAGTGTCATCTTATGATAATAGAACATGAATATATGGTGATCCCACTTCTAATGGTTTTACCAAACTTGTGTATGAACTTTTGTGGGATTTACATTAAAAATGATGTGTATATACATATCAAACACTCATAGGAATAATCACACAATTGTAGAGGAAAATAATTATAATGAGACATATATTAAACTCAAGAGAATACAAATTGTTGGAATAACATAAAACAACAAGGTTTTTATTAATGATATTTTTATCCTAGCCACCTTATCTTCACATTTACGTGTATGAAACTCTACTTCCAAGCTTAATCATCAATTATATACTATTCAAAAATGGATCAGTCTTCAGATTCCATTTTTAAATGGCATCCAAAACACCCTTTATTCTCCCTAATATTCTATGTGATTTTTCTTTGTATGTTCTATTCTTTCTGTAAAATATTTATTCTCCAACCTCTAAATAATTTGAGCTTATAAATTGAAATTTTATTTTCAAACCACCTTAAACATAAAAAACATCAAATTCATCCATTAGATCATCCGTGTTTAAATTTCTTCATTGATATCCATTTAGAATTAATTGGTTTTCCCAAGAACTATTAAAAAATCATACTTATTCTATGTCATAAATTCTATTGGAATTTATAACTTCCTCACTAATATTGGTGTGTACACCTTAAGTGAGATGTAATATGTTTTTTTATACCAGTTAATTCAAACAACTATATAAATTTTTCTGTGATTATATGTTTCATGGAATAATATTAATTTTGTTTCAAAAAAACCCTTTTCTTAATTTACACAACATTATCACTATAAAATAATTACTATAATAATAAAATATATTATGATATAAAATTTAGTTTCACAATGCTAGGATCCATTATTCCTCAAGAAACCTCATACATCAGTTTCATAATAGGATCAGATTAACACCAGTTTACCTATTATTTTTATGTAATCATAAAATGATGATTGAATCATTAGTTTGAATATATTGGGAGAATGTTGGTGGATGAGGTCATGGTAGGGAAGGAGGAGTTGGATATAGTTGTGGGGGTGGTGGACATGGGCATTGGCTATGATCAGAAGAAAGAATGTGTCACATGTCCCAAATTCAAAAAAAAATGTAGCAATCTAATCCCTTGCTTCCATCCATTTCAGTAAAACGATTCATTATTTTTTTGTAATCCCAATATATATTTACTCTTTCTTAATAACTAAAAATAAATGTTACTCAATAAATATGAATTTAGTTGAAGAAATGATTGGAAAATAGTAAAATTATAGTTATTAGATATAGATATATATGTCCTTTGAATCATTTATCCTAAGGAAAATTCCTCCATTGGGAAACCGATTATAAATATCTTAATGGGGTTTAATAGGTGAGTTGTACACGAAATTTGGAGAGAATTTTTTTAGACATTGTCTATGTTTTTTAGAAATATGACGATAAAATCATAAAAAAACTAGATCCTTATCCAAAAAAGTATTGATAAAGAGTACCCTGTTTTTACACATTTCATTATAGTAATTTGATAAGACAAACAATACTACAGAATGTGAAATATACATTATACTTTATTAAAGCTACATAAAATCACTGAGAAAGTCTGACATTTATCATTTATTTTTGTAATTTATGATAACATTAATTCATTTTATATTTTGGTAATTTATTTATTTATTATAAATTGAGATATATATATATATATATATATTAAATTTATTCATTTTTATTTGTTTTTTTACATTGTTAATTTTTTATATTTATTAATTTATTAACATTTGATATATTTTTTAGTCCAATTTTAACTTACATATATCAAAAATTTCTTATGTAAATTTCAAAAAAACTGATACTATTTATTCCTTTTTAAAATTTTTTGTTAATTTTTTTTATTTTTTATATCATTTATACATTGATAATCTGAATTTTTATTCAATATTCTTGGGATTTATTCATTTTCAATTTTTTCTAGTTAAATGTTTTTTATAATTTTATCCACTTTAAATATTTATTTATAAAAGTAAATTCTTTATCATTTAATGTTTTCAATATGATTTTAGTTTATATAATTAATATGTATCCAATATCATTTTAATATATCCATTTTTAATTTTTTTAATAATATAAACAATTAATATCACTTATTATGATTTAGAATTTATTCAATATTATTATCTATTTTATTAATATAAGTTACATATTATATAATTTCAATGTTCAATTTAACATATATCAAAGATTATTTGTATATAAAAACACACATATTAATGTGAGCCACCGACCTTGGTGGAATCCGATGTGGGACTTGAGTTTGTACTCAACAATCATCCCCTCTAACCAAATACCACAAAATTGGACCTCCCCTTCAATGATATCAAATCAGATCCAACCATATTACAAAATTGTTTTTCTTGTTATCAGTACATGCCTCCTGATAACCATTTATCCAAAATAAAATTCAACATAAGGCACCATGGATTTACATGCTTGAAATGAGAAATCATTACCTTAATCTAACTAGTTTGGGTAATAATGCACCATACATCACACTTAGGCTTCACCATACATATGATACCACTTGTCAGTATCGATTTCCTCCATCCCTAGGTCTTCCACGCCAAACACATAGGCCCTTTTAGGGTTCCATCCTAAAACCCATGGGTGATAGGAGGAATTTCTCATCCAATATTATATATGAGTCACCGTCCTTGGTGGAATCTGATGCTGGAGTGGAGTTTGTACCCAATATTTTGGTATAGATGATTTCAGTGTAAATTAGATGATTTGGAGGGTTTGAAATCTATTTCATATTTTTGGAAAGAACAGAACCAATGGACTAGGGAATGGAATATGCAGGGAATGAGTTTGGTGTTCTTGAATATGAATATAGATAATAGGACAAAAACGTTGTGAGAAAGACACATAGAATAAGGATATTGAATTTGAGTAATCAAAGGCACTACATACAAAATAAGAATTTCATTTGAGAATTTAATTGGGGAGAAATAGATTACTCCCCAAATTAAAATATAGTGTCTCCCCAAAGTCGGGGTGATTCAAAAGAAAACCAGTGGTGGGCATGACCATTTTTATTTAATTAACCCTTTTATCCCTATATAATTATTTTTTTTCATTTTTTTAAATTAATTTTATATAATCTATATTATTATTAATAATAATAACAAATAATATTTTTTCTAATTTTTATGTTATTTATATATAATTATATAATTATTATATAGATAATTTGTAAAAAAATGTATTAAATTTTTTATATAAATAATGTTAATAGTTTTTTTTAATTTGAAAAGTTAACAATTAATTCATGATGATGAATATATATGTAAAATTTAATTAATTTAAAATAATTAAATGTATTGACTGTTTAAATTAATTTAATTAATATATTAAATCAATTATTTTGAAACATTATTTTAAAAAATAAAATAAAATTTCATTAATATATTTTTCATATTTTATTATTTATCTAATCATGGTTACATTAAAACATAATAATGAACTAAAATATAAACTTTTATTATTTTATTAGTTAGTATAAATGTTTTTTAAAAAATATTTTTTAATAAAAGTTATTTCATTCATTTAATCCAATTATATCTTTTCTTTTTTCCATTAAAAACTATAACCAAACAAGTTGGGGAAAAATATAATAATTTCACTTTTTTCACTCGGTGTCTATCCAAATATTATTTCTTCTTCATGTATTATTTCTTATTCACGTAGCCAAACACAGATTTTCATATTTTTGTAAATTAGAATATGTGATTCTCTTTCTATAGGTGCATGGATTACTTTTTCATATTTTTAATGCAAACTATATACCATATATTCTCTTTTTTTTTTCTGTTTAGATAAAATTTCATTCTTTTATCAAGTTTTTCTGTTTCATTCTTCTTCATGTACTACTATCCTCCTCGTAACAATTCATATATATCATAGATTGTTTCTAAAAAAATTGATGGGGTGTATTTTTTTAATTATATAAAATTATGTTTTTTATTATCAGAAATGGGAGGGGATGATTACACTTCTTTACGACTTAGCAGGAAAATGGGTGACTGATACTTGTCAATGGTCAAATTTCTTGTATGATTTCAATTACTAGCTACTTTTTCTGGATCGTTGAATTAATCATACACAACATTTAACCCCTAAAAAAGTGACAGACACTTAATTCTCACTCCTTTCACATCCTGAGGTAATTATGGGGTGAGGGCATAAATCACACATCAAACTTGAGGTAAAATAATACAATATCTTGGTTTCATTCCTACTCCCATGGAATTAAATCAAACAATAATGTCAATTTTCTTCCACTATCAGGAAGAATAACCCCAAAAATTTTAATAGTTCTTTATCGTAAACATATATAATATGATTTTTAATAGAAACCACTAAAATTATGTTTATATAGAAAATTCTTTTTGTAATAATGATAAAAAAATATAGTGTAGACAATATAAAATTTCACATTAGTATTATGTTAGTTAAATCACATATTTTTTCATTATTAATGACCCTGTTCAATAATGTTTTACTTATAGTAGATGATTCCCCTTGCTAAACATATTGAGGAATCCTTCCACTAAAATTTCAACCTCAATTCCATTTAGTATATTGGTGTTTTTGTTTCAGTGTGTTCTTGCACATTTACCCAATTTAATTCATTATAAACACCATTGGATTTCTCTAAGCCATCAATATTGTGATTCTTTTTTTAGTTGAATTTATTAGTAAATCACATTGAGACGGGACAATAATTTTATTTGAACACTAATCTTAGTTGGGAGGACCCTCATAACACTATTTACACCTCCAATTAAATTTTCCATCACACTTTAAATTGGTATCATGAAAAGTATTCAAAACATACACCTAAACCACAATTTTCCTAGTGAATAATTGATTAAATGTCAACTATTATCTATTGTTGGACTCCCACAAAGTATGGTTTCATAAAAGATCCTATAATTACTTCTTTTTGTCAAAAAAAAATCTTAAATCAAGAACCTAGACCAAAAATTAAATGATTACCCCATGTTCTTTCATTACATGTCACCGTTTTGTAAAATTATATCTTCTCCATAATCATCAAAAGAAACATTCAAATATTGAGTTCCCCTTATTAGAATTGTCTATAACATTCAACATTCATTATTAAAATCATATGTGTATTAATTTATGATTTTGTTAAAAAAGGAATATTTTATAAACCTAATAATATGTATATGAATGTAAAATGGATGGAAGATAATTGTACAACAAAAAATCATGAGGATGGAGTTAAGGAGTTCATCATTTTTCAATCGAGCATGCACATAAAATTTTTGAAAACTTTTTTCCATGTTTAGTTTTTGTATTTCGAGAAAAATTAGTCCAAAAGAAATGATAGAACATCTGATATGTCATATATGTTTAATTACATATTTTTTTCCCACCATCATCTTTTAATACAATGGTCCATCAGATTTTCCACTTGGTTATAGATGTTTAACTATGCGGTCTTTTCCATTATATATAGATTTAACACTTTTAATAACGTATGAAAATTTTGAAATCATACATCAAGAATAGTTGTCATTCTAAATTTTGTATTATAGAATGATTTTTTTGAAGAAGCTATTAAATTCTATATGGATTGCCTATCAGATATTGATAGAATTGGTCTCCCAAATTATTATCACAACATATTCCATATAGGAGAATGGATTTCTAGAAGAGGTTTTGTTATAATTACCATCATAGAGTTGAATCTATAATTAACCATTTAATTATTTCACATCAATACATGATTTATTAAATTATATTACACTTAATAAAACCCTAAATATCAATAAGTATAGTGTATTTAATAATTATGTACAATACATAACAACTTAAAATAAGGAATATGTCATTTTTATTGGGATACTTTTTAACATGATCATAATATTCCATAAAATATGAAATTGAATGGGATAACCTAGGGAAATACATAAGAAAGGGGTGATCTATATAACTTAGTAATGGAATAAACATGTAATAACATGAATACAAAAATAAATGTTAATAAATAGGCACATCTATGGTTTATAAAAGGACAAGTAATCAAAAACATGAATAATGAGACAAGATATTTCATGATAATCATAATGTAAACAAGGGAAATGGGGAAACAACATAAAACACTACATCATAATCATAGGTCATGGATATATGCCAAGAAATAATGATAGAAAAATTCCCATTAAAGAATCAATTTCAATACATGTCCCAACATGATGTATTATAAAACTAAACATTAGAAAATTAATTGGAGTGCTATATAATTCACGGATCACCCATCACTTTCATATCATACTCATTCTTAAGTGTGCCACATATATCATACAACATGAATTCATTAGCCAAAATATTTTATTCACAAATAAAAGAGTGTGGAATACATACATGTAATTCTCAAGTCATAAAATTATAAAATTATAAATGTTAGCACACTTGATAGGAAATGTGTGTGGTATTAACAACACAAATGTTTTGGCCTGGAAAATCACGATGAAATTTTATTAGAAAAAAACGGCACATAAAAATTCAAAATATGTGTTTATAAGAGAGAAAGTGGTCTCTCGTCATTTGGACGTCAAATGGGTAGTAATAAAAACATGAAAATACATATCCAAACATTATGAGGCATAATATAATAAATAAACATGAAGAAAAGAGATAAGGTGAGGATCCATTACCATGAGAGTGTGACTCGAACTTCCTGGGAGGGGATTTTAGAGATTTTGGTGGAACCTTAGGTGGGATATAAGGAATGTAAGGTTGAGTAAAGATATGATACAATTATTTTTAGTAAATAGAAATGGGAGATTGGGTGGAATCACATTGTAAATGAGTGGGAAATTATTTATCATTTCTTAAACATAGATTTTGGACAACATACAATAAATAACCAAAACCAAAAACCATCCCATGGTTATTTCCCATGGTTTCTTAAAAAGAGGTGTGGATTTAATTATTTTATAAGGATTATTAGACACTAAATGAGGCTAATATTAATTGTTAATATATATAATATCCATGTGATTTATTATTCACAAACATCATTTTAGTGCATTTTACACTTTGAACATCATTTCACATTCTGATTGTAATACCTTCTTAAAATGTACTATTACGTGGTACATTTTTTAACATCATTTAAAGTACCCAATGATTCATCTGATTTTAAGGAATATAATTATAAATATTTTAATTTTATATTTATTGAAATTTATCTACACTTAAATATGAACATGTTTGATTCAGGGATCAGTGGAGAATTCATGGAGGATGATAGAGATATTTGGAAATGAAAGCAAGCAATTCTGGAGAAGGCAGATTGGACATCATCCCACTGATGAGACTGTGGGGCCCAAAATAAAGGCCCAATTAATCCCAAATTTCGTGGGATTATAGAAGACATGTATAAGAACAAATCACGCTTTAGTATCCAACGCTAATTTGGCCTCCATGGTGTCCATTTAGCATCCCAAGTTAGAGATAAAATTCTAGTCCAGATTCTACGGCACAGAAACACAACCCACTAATATGACTATATCATGGAAGACACAACTCCAAATGAGCCCCAATTTTACACGAGGCTAGAATACATCCAGAGATCCATTGTATTCGTCTATGGTACACTCTGATTCGGCCATCTAGAAGTACTTACAAGCGCGTTTGTTTGGTGAGGGAAAGCTGGCTGCCACCTCGGGTCAAGGGTGGAAAAATCCACTCCCCTTACTTTCCACCCTCCTATAGCCTACCACAATTAATTGAGGAGACTTATACTATTTCAGGCTCGACCCAAGGGCTCAAAAATTCCTATTTAAGGCAATGGTGGTGAAGGATTGAAGAATCTTGTATGCTTTGTTCAATTTTAATGTTATGCTGCAATTCTGTTGTCTCAAATTTGT
The DNA here is from genome assembly GCA_963277665.1 of Viscum album. Lineage (NCBI taxonomy): Eukaryota > Viridiplantae > Streptophyta > Magnoliopsida > Santalales > Viscaceae > Viscum > Viscum album. The sequence continues at coordinate 156,808,251 of OY728150.1, forward strand.
CTTTCACGTGTAAGTTGTTCAATTCACTTTAGTTTCTTAATAAAAGCTCTTCTTATACTCTTATTTTGTTGTTTTTCATATCATTTTGATACTGTTGGATCGAGGTGTGAATTTATTCACACCAAACCTTGTGAAATTATTCACACAACGGTGGAGTGATCATTTTATTTTTGCAGTTTTCGTTACTTCTCCATTTCCTCCCTCATGAGTCTACTTTCCACTTCCATTGAAACCATGGGATCAATGGAGGGATACACCACTTATGGGTTGATCAAAGGGAGTAGCAATGGGCTGGATTAGATGTTATTTATCACCTCATTAATTTATAATCACTTCTTCAATTGAGATTTTTATTTGATGATTTTTAAACTCCATCGTCCTTGTTGAATTTAAGGCCACACACTTCAAGTGCCAATACGAACCTTTACCTTGAAGTGAGCAAAACTTAGATCCTTAAAGTGTATTGGTGACTAGTAATAAAGGTTTTAGGAATTAAACCAGTAAGTGATGATGTTGTTTTATCTCCTTAAATGAACTCATCTCAAATATAAGAAATTGAAATCATTAAAAAGGAAATACGTCCAATCCACCCCGAGCGATAACCTAGGATCAACTCATTATTTTAAATTGAATCCACTTAAGTCTCTTGGAGTTCCTTTAAACCCATATAAAATCAACCCAAGTTGGCCACTTCATATCCAAAAACAGTCCATAGAATGTACGTGTCTATAGGTTACTTCTTAGGTCTCTAAGGATTCGACAACCCAAGCTAAACTACAAGGACCATCTTGCCTTCTTCTCTTGGGTAAATTTGAGAGAGAATCAAAATATATGGGTAGAAATTAATAAAACAATACACTTTCTAATGTGGAAGTGATTCATACTCAAGAAATGATTTTAAAACCATATAATATATTATTGGTTTTGGAGAATTCATAAAGGATTTATAAAATTAATCAAATAAAAATAAAATCACATTAATTTAAATGATAAACATATATTTGTTCATGAATTTTTTTTAGCATTTATTACACCACTTTTTGGTCATTATGATGTCGTAATATACACCATATATTTATACGGTATTTAAGATTCACTCTAAAATTCAACTCTCATAAAATTATGAAAAAATAACTATGGGATAATTTCAAATTTTTGATTCCAAAAATTGAAATTATTTTAGTCAAATAATTTTATAAAGAAGTAAATTTTCAATTTTAAAATAAATTCATCTTTTATTGAGAAATGATGGGTTTTTTGACAATAAGAGTTTTGGAAAAATTGTCAAAATTTAATTTTACTTCATAAAAATTATATGATCATTTATATGTTATAAAAATATTTAATAAAAATATTTTATTTAAATATAATTTACTTCAATATCCATTAATTCATAGAAATAGATTCCTTAATTCAATTTTAATATTAACCAATAATACTTTTTCTATTTTATTATATAAAAATAAGCAATATTTATAAAGTAACAGTAGTATGATGAAAATTTATTTACTATTCTATAAAAAATAATTAACATTCTCTTATTTCTATTATCTTGATACATATCCATTTAAAACATTAGTAAAATCCCTGAGAGTAAGGTGCATGACAGTTAGACTTTTAAGGGATGGTTCGACATATATGGTTTGGGTTCTCGTCTTGATGAGCCTGAAATTCTTCTGTAAATGGTTTCACTCATATTTATGTTGTTGGATATCATCATATGATTCATCAAGGGAAAATAATAGAAATATTATCTCCCTTAAAAGATCTAATAAATGGGATTTATGTGTATGATTCTTGTGGTTGTGGCCACCACTTTATTGTTCAGTTTCAAATGGATTTGTTACCACCCTATTTCAATACTAATCATATGGCCATTGTTTGATGACTATATTATCAGTGGTAACGATGATTAAATGTTTTTTAAATATGATAGGATATAATAAAAATATAAGTGCATGTTGTTTATAAAACCATATTATATTATATGAAACTTAATTTAAACAATAAGGGTAATTTTATTTATAATAGTTTAGGTTGTTACAATATTCCCCACTTAAGAAGTTTTTAACTATAAATTTTCATTTCCTAAACTAAAACATATGGGGGTAATTCTGTTACATCATACCCATTAGTTACCACATTTCTTCTTCAAACATGCGGTTTATCCACAACACATTGACCAGGAGAATTGTATTACTTCATTAAAAATTATCTCTACGATATATGATCTTCATTGGATGCTCTTCATAAGAAATGTCAGTCCCCAATGGTACCACCTCCGGATTGAGTGCATGTGAGTGGATAGATATGTACTTCTTCAAGAGGGATACAAGGAATACATCATGTACTTGATATATGATAGGTTAGATTTCTAGTCAATAGGCCACCACTTCAATGCGATCAAGGATCTCAAAGTGGTCGATGTATCTTGTACTAATCATTCCCTTCTTCCCAAATATCATGAATTTATTCCATAGAGATATTTAGATGGAAACAATGTCTCTAAAATCAAACACTAGGTCTTGTTGGTGATTGTCAGCATAGATCATTTTTTAACTATGAGAACCCTTGACGTGATACTAAATGGCATTGACCGTTTACACAATTTTCTTGGCCTGTTTAGGACCCGATATTTTTAGATAGCCATATTTGTCCCCACATGCAGGTGTCTTGCACCTATTCACATAAAGGGCATAATAGGGAGCTATTTAGATTCTCTAGTGGAAACTGTTATTGAATGAGAACTATAATACGGGAATATGTTATTACCATCCTCTTTTGAAGTCCATAGAATTATTTTTCAACATATATTTTAGTTTCTCAATATTCCACCCATATAGACAATTAGTTTGAGGATGATAGGCCATATGGATGTTCATGTCAGTGTTTAGAGCATATTAGATAATTTTGTAGAACATGGAGGTCAATCTTGTATTTCAACCAGATATAATTGATAGTGGTACTCCATGAAGCCTCACCACTTCCCTGATGTATATCTGTCCAATTAAATCCCATCAAAAGTCCTCTAAAATGAAAATGAAGTGTCCGGTATTTGTAAAATGATCCAGGATAACCAAGATTGAATTGTATCCTCTGTATATCTTCAGATGTCTAGTACAAAATTTGAGGTTGAGGTTTTCCAATTTCTATATAGGTATGAGTAATGGTTCCATCAATCCTTAAATTTGTGCCATTCTATATTAACTTTCTAATATATATGACAACTTGATGTATATTATGAAATCTCCATCTTCATAAGTTCCCACCAATTGGGTTCTCATAGATACTGATAAATCTTCGTGATATTAGGATGAATATAGAATCTTGATCTTTGTAGATCATCCAAAATCTCCTTCTTTAACTGGGGATTTTATGGTACAAAAATTCTTGACCCAAATCATACAACACCTAATTAATTAACATTGAACTCTATGGATTTACCTTTAATTATAGTTTCCACTTTATTTTGAATTCCCACACTATCTCTTTATGAATCCTTTAATATCTACATAAGGTATAGTTAAGAAATCATTTGTGAAAGTATTTATGATGTTCCTCCCTTTATGATTCCCATATCCATCATTTTTAAATCAATGAAGATCAGATCCCTCTCAATCCTCAACAACGATAAAATTTCAGGATCCATTCTTCATCGATTGTCTTACACATTATTTAGTTTCCAAGGATGGTAGTTAATTGAGTAGTCATATTCCTTGATCAACTATAAACATCATCATCAGTTCATATTCAGTACTTTCTCTGATAACATGTACATGGTGATTTTTTGGTCTGTATATATTTCACACTTCTCTCAAAAAATATAATTCCAACATATTTTTAAATTGGATATCAATGCATCCAAATCCATGTAATAAATTGGATAATTCTATTCATGAACATTCAATTTCCTTGAATAATATGCTATAATTTTTTTACTCTGCATTAAAACAAAACCCAATTCCATCTTCAAAGAATAACTGAATACTATGAAAAGTTCTACACTAGTGGGAAGTGTGAGAACTGGTACAATAAAAATTCTCTTTTTGAACCAATTTAATATCTCTTAATATTTATCATTCCAAAAAAACATGACCTCTTTTAGTGTTATCTTAGTTATAGGGTTTGAAAATTGTGATAAAATTATAAAAAATTAATGATAACACCTATATAATCCAAGTAAACAATGGATATCTATCATAGATATTGGCCTCGTCCATACTTCAATTGCTTCTTTTTTTATGGGTCTTTAGATTTACATTTCATGTGATGTTATTCCCCTATAATGATACTTCTTTAAACCACAAATTACTTTTGTTGGACATGAACATAATATTCTCCATTCATATGGTCTTTACAACTTTACTCAAATGCCTCTCATGATCCTCCTTGGTTTTGAAGAATATCTGAATATCATCTATAACAACTACCAAAACATTGTTTTGGTAATTTCAAAATACTATACTCATCATGTCCATAAATATTTCCTGAGAATTAGTTGGTTTTAATGGGATTACTATGAACTCATAGTGCATGTACCTTGTACAAAAAGTAGTCTTTGGGATATCCTCCTTCTTCACCCTAATTTGGCACGTTCCCAATTTTAGACCCACCTTGGAGAAGTGTTGTGCTTGATGTAACTAATTAAAATATTTATAAATATTGGGTCGAAGATACTTTTTGGATATCATGATCATGTTGATCTCATGAGAAAAAATACAAAGGCACATTAACCCATTATTCTTCTTCATTAAGTGGTTGGGTGCACCCAATGGTGAAGCACATGGCTGTATTAAAACATTATCCAAATTATCCTATATTTGTTTCTTTATATCCTTAAGTTCCACAATATCCATTCTATATAGAGTCTTATATTATGGAAATTCCTAAGGTATAAGATCATTATAAAATTTAACCTCTCATCTAGGTGGAAAACTAGAGAATTCTTTGTGAAACACATCAGTGTATTCCCAAACAATGAGCATGTCTTCAAGGCTTATATTTTCCATAGAATCAATCATTTGAGTATGATATTATTTCACAAAGGGAAATAATATCCAAACATGAGATGTTTTTAATAAATAATATTCATCATCCCCCTTTCACATTTACAGAATTGAAGGACTATTGACAATATGGAGAGTGATTTTCTTCCTGCTGAAATTTATGTGGCTCTATATAAGAAAATCCATTACATACCCAGATTTTCATCAAATTCGCCCAAATAGAGTATGAAATGATTATATAGGATATTGAACCCACAAATTTTGATAGGGTGTGATTTATATACTTGGTATGTAATAATTTAAGCATTTTCCATTTTCATTGATTGCTTTACTTCAATTCTTTGTGGATGTATTTTAATAGTTATACTAAACATTTTGTGATATGAATGGATGTGTAGATCCAAAATCTAAATGTATGTTCACTATTTTTGAATGAATAGCTAGTGTACATATCACCACTTTATTTTTAGGATCCATCAATATAGTTAATATAGAAAAAGATCACCCTTGTTACCTAAGAGGTTTTTTTGTCTTCAAATACCCTTGGAGTAGTGCATTGGTCTACAATGTTCCCTAGTTCATTCCAGTTGATGCAATGGAATATGAACTGAGGGTTGCGCTGAGAATTCATTTCCTTCATACCATTAGTTGGATTATCCTACTTAAAATTTGTATATAATTTTCATTCCTTCCTATACCTAATGTACTTACTGTTCCCCCTTAGTTAGTTTACAAGGTTCTTATTTCCACACCATTGACTTATTGGATGTTGAAATTTCTCAGCATCATTAGATTTCTCCATTAGACCTACAGAATTAAATCCAATTTCTTATTGTTATCCCCATGATACCCTTGATATTATACAATCTCTATTTCAACTTTAAGGGCACATCAAACAATTTACTCATAGCTATCAAAGTCACGGATCACCAGGTATTTTCACATATTAGGTTTTAGCCCATCAAAGAAGCGGTCAACCATGCATTCTGCAGTAATGAAAAAGATGGATGTGCGTCATTAATGTCTGGTGAAATTTTCCCCATACAAACTTATAGATTCATATTCATTTTTATTGATTACAAGTAAATCCATTTGCATTTTTAGATGGATAGTGAGAAGAAATTTTTAATTGAATTGTTTTTCAAAATCCCATCTACCCCATCTCATTAATCCCCTCCTCAGGCATTATATTTTTTTATCAATGTCCAACAATGATCAGATTCTCCCTCAATATAATAAAAAACCATATGAACATTCTATTTATCATAACATTAAACAATAGAGAATATATTCTTAATAGATTTGATCCATTGTTCTATGATTAAGGGATCAGATATTCCATTGAAATTTTCAGTGCTTCATCACATAAAGCTCTCAATAACAGCTTTTTCTTTCTTTGGGGTATTTAAGAGATCCTACTGATCGAGTTTTCTATTCATAACCTGAGTCATATGAGATATTATCATTAATTTTTTTTATTCCCACTCCCATTTGGTTTGGGAATCACATTGGTCTATTCATCACATTGCATATCGCATGGATTTTTTACCCGATTCCACCTATTTCTGGACATCGTCTAGAATAAAGGGAAAATTTGGGATGAATGTTTTTAAAATATTGAACTTATATAAATAAATCCAATGATATTAAAGATATAACATATAAATTACATGTATTTCATTATATTGTGAATTTATAAATTAAATCTATGTTCTCCCTGATCTATTTCTTAACATAGACTCTTATTGAAATTTTATCATTACCTTCTTAATGTTTCATAATGAGGATATGAAATTACCAGCATATACCCAAGAAGTGTCAAACCAGGTGTTTAGTAACACTCATTTTCATGAACCATTATTTAGTCTAGTCTATATTAAAATTGTGTTTTTTAGTTTTAATCGTATGTACATCTGTTCTAGAGCAACATTCACTTGTAATATCTAGATATGGATGTATTTTCTTGATAAAAAAAATAATCTATACTTACCAAAATTGAGGGATGTTTTTTTATACTTAGTAGTTTCCCTAAGTATTTCTCTAGGGTTTTATAATTCTATTTCCAAAAATTAATAAAACTTTTCATTGATACCAACCATAACAACATTTTTCTTTATTTCACATTAATACATAATTTATTTCATTAGATTCCACTTAATAAAACATAAAATATTGAGAAATCTAGTGTATTTCGGAATTATGTGTAGGTTTAGGGTGCAGTGGAAGCATGCGATGGGTAGTACTGAACACTTCTTTTTTCATGATCGATGATCAATTTGAGATCTAAATGATGATAAACTCCAAGATCAATGGAATTGAGTTAATGAAAAGAGACAAGTAAAATATTATCGTCACTGGAGGGAGAATCATCAAATATTATTTATACAAAATTTAATTATTTAAATAATTACCTACATTGGAATTCTTTATTTTTTGATGGATCTAGTGATAGATCTATGATGCACCATCATTGCGTTATTGAAACGAAGTGTATATTTATAGGTGATCCACACATGTTCCAAGAATCTCTAGGCCTCACCGAAGGAATCTTTAGGTCCTAGCATGGCAGATCCTTGTGCTTGTATCATCTACCTTTAATCTCTTTAAGATCCACTTCCAAGGAATTCTCCTCGATCTGATGAAGGAGGATTTCTCTCTGTTCTTGGGATCGTTTTTGGAGAAGGGTTATCATTGGTCTTGAGAGGATTCTCCAAATCCTTTGTGCATAACCAATAGATATTAATTGGGTTAATGAGAAAATAACATAACTAGGTTTATATATCATTAGGGTTAAATAATATAATTTCACAAGTTACCTTAAATATTTATTTAAACCTAGAAAAAACCCATTTCAAATAATGATAATTATATCATTATTTCACAACATTCTCTCAACTGAAAAATTATAATTAAATATTATTTAATTTAATAATATTTATTATTTATTATTTATTATTAATAACCTGGCCCAAAAATGTGGTCCTCCATTCCTCAATAATATTGATCAGATATTTAATAGTGATTATTTATTTTTTAAATAAATATCACTTCATTATTTAACAATAAAAAAATATTATATTGTATTTTCTAAATAGAAAATATATATTTATATGTGATCGGGCATACATGAATAATTATTATACCATATATGGGATTAATATTTATTCACCCTATTAAATAATATATTATAATATATATTATTTAAATGAGATTTTGGATACACTTAGTGTGTGGCCCTCTAGGCTTGTTTCTCAATGGCATTAGGTAAAGCGGCCTAAAGTCCACAGATAGTATCAAACAACACGCCAAGTCACCCATAGAGAAAAACCTTAATACCACAACGACATGTCACCTCATAAAAATGCTTACTCTGTATATAATCCATTTATCTCAATATATTTAATCATGTAGGTTGCATGTTGGGGCCATAAACCAATGATCACAATGTGTTTTTCTTAGACTTCCAAGAAAATGAACATTCATTTTGAACAACATAGACATGAATGTTTTTCGACTATATCATTTCCATCAAAGGTCCTAAGAAATCAACATCTGTTAATAAACAAAAAGGAAAGAAATATTTCCCTCATTATTCATTAATGCAATATTAGACATGATGCACTAAACATGTCCTACTTCACTATGAACATTTTTCATCATGGTTTTCATTAATACATCTAAGTGCATGACTCATAATAATCATTAATAATAATATTAATTTACAAGGACCAATACAATGTCTTCAAAGAGGAACATCCAATGACACATATACATGTGGGTTTTATACTAGTGGGTATCATTCTCCGAATATCCTCCTAGATTTTACCAAGGGCGTACTCCATGAAAATGTGCCTCATAGCCCTATGAATCATCACCCATGATATCATGTATCATTTGTGTCCCTTAAATTATATCAGCCATATATTAGAACATTTATTCAAAATATCGTCATAGGAATTCTAGGTTCAAATCATAGTAGAGAAATTTTATAATCATTATCACATACTATGTCACGTATAAGAAAACCCTTGATGCGATAATTGGTTTATTAATATTCAAAATAATTAGTACATTTTTATTATAGTGTATAAAGAAGTTGTTTGTAGGGAACCAACTCCAAAAGAATCATACTTTCACTAGATACAACTACTAACAAACTTCATTCCTCTATCTCTCACATGATACTTCTGTTTCCGTTGAGTTTGGCCTTTAGTCAAGGGGTACACCACTTTCTATTCCATGGGTAATCTGATCACTACAACTTCCCCCCTTTGATAAAAATCCCTTAAGATGTGATACTTCTAGAATATGCTCTTCGACCATTGGTGTGACCTTAACTCTTTTACAAGAGCCACCATTATAGTATTATCCCAACACTATGTGGTAGGGTCATTAATTATAGGCCCCACATCAAGATCTGATAAAAACCTACAATTCAGAATGACTTCCATACCTATATCAGAACATTCTATATGCTCGGACTCTACTATAGAATAAGTGATAGCTAGAAACAATGAAATCTTCTAGCTTACCAATCCTCTGTTAAGATAAAAAACATATCTCGATTGGAACTTTGGATCATTCTGATTAGTCAGAAAACTAGCATTAGTATAAAACATTACAACCAACATCACATTTCCTCCATACACTAGGAACATATCCTTTGTTCTTCCTAGATTCTTAAGTATAGCCTTAACATCAGTCTAATGCTATTATCTTAGACCTGCTTGATATCTTTCCACCATTATTAATGCATAGGAAACATCAAGTCTAGTACATAACATGGAATACATGATCAATCCTATTTTCAAAGTGTACGGGATATTACTCATTCTCTATTTCTATTACTATTTCTAAAGACACATTTTCTTAGAAATATGTAAACCATGCCACATTAGAACCAATCCCCTCCAGGATTGTTCCATAATAAATCCATTTAGTATTTAGTCGACATATATACTTTGACTTAGTCTATGTAGCCTCTTGGATATATCACGAATGATCTTGACGAATAGTATATATGTAGTTTCGCCTACGTCCTTCATGTAGGAACACTTGTTTATCAAGTCCGTAACTGACTATAAGGCTGGTATGTCATTTTCAATATGTAATATTTCATCAACATATACTACTAGGATAACAACTATCTTTCCATTAAACCTTTGTAAAAACACAACTCACATTCGTTCTTAATGAAACTAAATTTTTTTATGGTTTCATCAAATAGAATGTTTCATGACCTGGATGCCTACATCAATCAATAAATGGATATATGCAACTTGAAAATTATTTTTGAATCACTTGGAGTCACAAACCCTTCTATTTGTGTCATATAGATTATCTTCTTAAGGGTTTTCATTAAGGAGTATTATTTTGACATCCATATACTAAATCTCATAGACATGGTATTCTTCTATAGCATGTAGAATTTCAATGAATTTAAACATGTAAACTGGAGACCTTTTTTCATCACAGTCAATTAATTTATGATTTTTGAACCCTTTAGCCACTAGACATTATTGATAGGTATTTTCTTAACCATCCATTTATAGTTTCCTCTTGAATACCCATTTTCATCTAATAGGGTTTCATCAACTAGTGCATTGACTAGAATCCAAATGTGGTTCTGATACTTGGAAGCCATTTCATAATTGAATTTTTTTGAGATTTCTACAACATCTTTATAAGATAGAAGTTCATAATTATCAACCAATAATGAGTCACCATGCTCGGTGACTAGAAAATATTATCTATTTGGTTCTCTTACTTCTCTCACTCTTCTAAAAAATAATTATGTTTCCAGAACTATGTATTTCATGGGGACCATGGTATTAGTTCTTATTCTAACTCTTGTGTATCTTGAGAATATACTTTTTTAGTCAATCTTGATCCAACTATTCTTTTTAAGGATGTGACCCCTCTTATGAAATATGGATTCTCTGGAAACATTCACTTTCTTGTGTGAGGGGTTTTATAGGTAGTATCCTGTAGTTTCGTTAGGATAATCTATTTAGATAAACTTTGTATCTTAGGGTGATAGTTATTTCCCTAATAAGGCCTTAATAAATTCCTCAAAACCTCATACACATGTATTCAAAAAATCTATTTCTATCCACTATATAGCTTGAAGGTAATTCCATTTTACACTTTAATTGGAGCTCTGTTTAATGTGTATACTTCAGTTTGTAATGAATATCCACAAATGATAATGGAATATTTTCATGACTCGTCCTTGAACTTACCATATCTAATGATGTATAGTTCATACTTTCACTAACACCATTCCAATATGGTGTATAAGTTAGAGTGAGCTGAGATATAATTCCAAACTCCCATAAAAATTTGATGAACTCTTGGTTAAGATATTCACCACCTTGATTTGATCTAATCTTCTTTATCTTCTTTCCAAGTTGATTACATACTTCATTATTGAATTCCGTAAATTTCTCCAAGGACTAAGACTTATACCTTATCATGTAGATATATCCATATATACTCAAGTCATTAGTAAAACTTATGATGTAAGAATATCCACCACTAGATTCTACTATAAACAACCCACACACATCCCTGTTTACTAATCCTTGAAGCTCTATAGCCCATTAAAACAATCCACCATCTTTTTTGGGCCATTTTTTTTGTAAACCATCATGACATATTTCAAGTCGTTTTAGCTAAGAAAAGTATAAATATCCATCTTTATAGGGCTTTGTCAAATGATTCTCATTTACAGAACCAAGACACTGATGTGAAATATTGGTGTTGTATGAGATGTGTGAACATGATTCATTATTATTTTCTAACACTTGTTTTCTCATAATTTAATACACAAAGACCATTATTTAAATGATACATACCTTTACAGATGTTTTCCATATAAAAGAAACAATGTATATAACCAAATTTTAAAATAAACACATTTATATGTTTGCATGATATAGAAATTAGGTTTTTGGTAACTGTCGGTACATAAAAATGTATTTAAAAACTAAAATCATTCCAATTGGGAATTAATGGTGGTAGTTACCAATGACTAGGGAAGATAGATTCACTACATTGGTAGCTCTCAGATCCACCTATCATCTGTAAATCTTTCAAAATTAGCTTGGTTCTTACACTTGTGTATAGATGTAAGCACCATAAGATGTATATAATACCCAATGTTTTTAAATGGAGATATTGAACTAAATAACAAGAAATCATTTAGCTTCCACATTCTTCTAGTTGCAGTTCCTCTTCTAGTGGATTGACTTACCACATGAAAAATATACTACCTCTTTTTCTTTTCCGGCCTTTGAATCTTCTTATTCTTAGAACGATGGTACTCATGAGTTGTAGACTATTTATAATTCTTGGTCCCCTTTTCTTTTTTTCTTCCTTTTCATATTTACCATAAGTACTGTGGTTTTTTCATGCCCCATGTACTTACCCATTTGTAGAATCATTGTATGAAGTTCAAATAGACTTTTCTCATTATTATTCAAGTTTTAAATATAAATAAATCTGGAAAAAGTATTAAGAAGTTATGAAGGAATGAGTTATGTACGCAACTCATCAATGAATATAATCCCTAATATGTCCAGCCATTCAATGTGTCCAATAATCCCAAATAAATGAGTCCTAAATGGGGATGAATCTCTAAGTATACTATTAATAAAATCATTAGAAATCATGAATATATCTTGTATCACCTTTTCATGATAGGGATCCCAAAGGTGATACATAAGGCTATAGACCTCTCTTGTCTCATAACTTGAAAAGGTTCTTCTAGCACAAATAATTTCCTTTCAGGGAGAAGGATGACACATAGGGGCCTCTACTATTCCTAGAAATTTGTTTTGATGAGAAAATTTTCATTCTCAAGTATGGATCACAATGATACGTTTTATTTCATTTTGATGTGATTTCGACAAAATAAGATAAGTTGAATTATAGTGAATTATTGGATGAAATTTAGAAAAATAAATAAATAATATATTTATTAGTCTCCAACTATTTTATGGAAACCAAATAGCCATCACCATTGTCTTTAGAATTTTTAATTTCTTTGTCATTATTAGTGGTAAGGATCCATATTCTTCTTCTCATTAACTTTAATTGGATTGGTTATTAAACATGAATGGTTTTAGGTAGGCATTCCAAATGCCAACTGCATTAACTCACAGTTCCTTGATCCTCTATTTTGAGTCCCCAAACATGAAATCCATAATTGGATTTCTATTACCATTCACTTTCTAATACACGAAGTCATGCTTGAGTAGTCAACCCTTGACTTGAACTAAGTTAAATCGACCAATAAAATCAAGTTAATATTATTTAATAATTGAAATCACCCCAAATTTTTTTGGTCATTCACTTTGAACTATGGTTAGATTTTAACCAAAGTAATGGAAGGCTAGACTATCTTAATATTTTATTAATGTATTTTATCATATAATGCAAAAAAATAAAATTATTATATTTATCATATGATTTTTAATATTTAGTAGATTTAATTAATTTATTAACAATGTCTTAGACAATATTTACACATAATCCAGTTAATTTTTGTTCTATCTTGCATGCTTGTCAATTCATTAATTATGTGATCACAAAAATATATGCACAATTAAATAACTATGTAACATGAAATAAATAAAATAATAAAGTGTATGATCATTATATTATTCCTATTGATATTTTATATAGAATTTGATAAACTAACCACAAACGTAGGGGAAAAACAATTTGAACCAATTACGATTCGTGTTATAGCTTTCAATATGTCCACCTATGAATCTCCTTGGATTGTGTTCACCTCTTCTCTAAACTTGAACACCCTCCACTAGCTTGGGAGATCAATCCTTTTCATATTCCTTTTATCCCACACACATGTGGTGGAAAAGGGGTTTACATAGAAGAAACCGTTGGAACACATTCCCTACATAATAATTGGAGAGAATGCTTGCATGGCACCAATTTAATTTAATTATAAATTAAAAGTAAAAGAATATCATACAATGAACTGTTCTTTTCAAATAATCATCCACATGTATGAAAATAATTACAAATTTAATAAAACCAGTATTAGAATTTTAATAGTTCTTATTTAAGATGAATCATTCTTGAATCAATTAATTAATATCTTTAATTAATCAATCCTTTTATCTTAATTTTCATTTGAATTTACTTGATATTTTCATCAATAAAAATTTTATAAAAATTAGATAAATTCATTTAAAATTAAACTAGTATATAAATTTACCTTGGAGGAAACATGGTGAATACATGTTTGATTCTACCCAACATGTATTATACTCATATAATTTTTTACTCTTGTGACCTATGGCATACATGACTTATCACATACTTCCAGAATTTACAATTAATGGTTTATTACTTGAATTACATGATTTTTTAGTCATGTGTTTTTCTTAAATACACATAGAGTAACATATTGTAATACAACTCATACATATTATGCAGATGTAAAGATTACACAAAAATTAATTAATCATTTAAATATTTACTTATATTAAAACTTATCACATGGAATGTACTATCTTTATGAACATACACAAGTACATATCTCAATGTTTAACCGGTAAAATAAATAAATTTTAAATACACGTAACTTGGTATCCATACAAAACATGTACACATATCCCCATATATTTGAGACAGATGCATAAGTACTCTATGAGTAATTTATTCCTTATAAAATTTGTAGTACACGACGTGTCCAATGGGAAACATGCTATGTGAACTTTGAGTTACAGAGTCACTAGTTAGGTAGGCCATCCTATCTGTGACTCAAAGGGACTACATGTCGTTTATATGGGATACATAATGTGTAGTATGGTTGACTATGAACCATTAAATCCTATTCAACACATGGTGAATTAACTATATAATTAATGAAATAATCAATGAAAAATATTTAATTGATTTTTGAATCAATTATTAGGCATTTAACACGACTACATGGCCTGTAACTTTAATTACATGTCATGTTGTCTAGTGTTGTCCAACCAAAAATCATGGAACCTATGGATGAGTTCCTTGATTTTACTTTATTCATAAAGTTCAGGGTCGTGATTAGATCTATGAGAAATAAAAGAGAAATAACTAGATCTTGTAATTCAGATTAAAAGAATGATCAAACTTGATTTGAAAAACTAAATTAAAATGTGTAAATCTCCAAAAAACTATAAATAATTATAAGTAATTATGTATCCCCTTTGATACCACTTGTAGTTTCTTGGAACAACGAAAACATGTAATGGGATGTTCCCAACATTACATTTTTCATGAACAATTATCAATCAAAGATCTAATTGATGATAAATGATGAGATATATGAAATTGATTAAAATTTAAACAAAACACAAGGAAAATCACAATGAAACCAATGGTATGACCATCACATATTATTTATAATTTATTTAATTAAATAATAAATTAACATTTTTTGTAATTCATTCAACATTTATGAATAAGGTGAAATATCTATGATGCACCATCGTTGCGTTGAACAAACCAAGTGTAGATTTCCTCAAAGAGTGATCCACACATATTAAAGGAATCTCCATGCATCGATGTTGAAATCAATAGATGCTAGCATGATAGATCCTTGTACTTGTGTTTTCTACAATTGATTGCTTCGAGAACATCTTCCAAAGTGTTCTCCTTGATCCGATGGAGGATGATTGATCTCCGTTCTTAGGATCATTCATATAGAAGGGAGATATCTAGGATTGAGTTCATTATCCAAATCCATTATGTAAAACTAAGACAAATGAGTTGGCTTAATAATAAAATTATCTAACTATGTTTATATATTGTTAGGCTTAATATAAAATAATTTCAAGAGTTCCCTTAATTATTAATTTAATCCTAGAATAACCCCATGTCAAATAATGAGAATAATATCATTATTTCTAGGAATGCACTTAACTTGAAAATTACCATTAAATATTTTTAATCAAGTAATATTCAATATTTATTATTTCTCACCAGACACAAAAACATGGTCTTCCATTCCTCCATAATTTCTATTAGAACTTTAATTATGAGTATTTATTTATTAAATAAATATCACTGCATTGTTCTCCAATAAATAAATAAATAATATATTTACAAAATAGAAAATATATATTTATATGAAATCAAGAACACACAAATAATTATTAAACCACACATAAGAATAATATTTATTCAACCTAATAAATAATAAATAAAAATTCATATTATTTAATTGGATAATTGATCTATTTTGTTTGTGATCCTCCATGCCTTTTTATCAGTGGCATTAGTCGAAGCAGCCTAAAGTCCAAGGATAGCAAGTAATAACAACCTAAGACACCAATAAAGAATGAAGTTAATTCCACAACAACATGTCACCTCATACAGACAATTAATATGTAATATCATCCCATTATTTCATTATCTCTAATCAATAGTTATCATGGTAGTGACATCATCCTATGTGCTCAATGGCTCTTTTTTTGACATCCCGGAATATGAGAATGCCTTTGGAACACCATGTCCATGGATTTATTTAGGATATATAATTTCAATAAAAATTCCTAATATATAAACATCCATTAATAAATATAAGGGAAAATCCTTCATTTAATTATTCATTAAGGCAATATTACTCTTGACCAACCCAACATATCCCACTTCACCGCGAACATCTATCATCATGGATTTGAATAATGCATCTGTGTGTGTGACTCATATTACTCATTAATAGTAATTTTAATGTATATAGACCAATATACAGGTATATAGATAGGAACATCCAATGACACATATAAATGTGAATTATCTACTAGTGGGGATCATTGTCACAATATTATACGAGATATTACCAAGGGAGAACACCATAAGAAGGTTCTTCGAAGTCTGATAAGTCTCTACCCCTGATAGCCTGTATCATTTGCTTCCCTGAAATGGTATAATCCATCTATAGAATTTTTATTCTATAATAGCGTCACAGAACTTCTGTGTTCTCATCATAGTGAGGAACTGCTATGAACGTTTAGTGCGATAGTTACTCTTAGGACATTATCATATACTATTTCATGAAGAAGAAAAATAAGGATGTGATACGTAGTGTATTAATATTCATAACAATTAATACATGTTTATCATAAAGTACAAATAAGTATATTCTAGGGAACCAACCCCAATATTAAATTCATTTTACAAAAATATAAAATAAGGAATACATAATATTTATTGAAAACCTCCCTAACATGATCATGATATTACTTCAAACATATCACATCATGGGATAACCTGGGGACATGTATAAGAATGGGGTGAGCTATAAATCCCATTAAAGGAATAAACATGGAATAACATGATGAAAACAATACATGTTAGACAATATACATATCAATTGGTCATAAAAGGATTAGGAATCATATACATGAATAAAGAGACATGATATAAAATGATAATCATAAATGAAACATGGAAAATGTGGCGACAACTTGAAAGAATACAGTATAAACATAGTTTAAGAATAAATTCTTTGACATCATGATGTAAAGAGTTCCATAAAGGAATTTCATCCACTCCCTATCCCAACATGACATCTCAAAAGACTAAACAATAACCAATTCATTTCGTCTATATATTATTCTTTGCATACCAATCTCTTTCATTTAATTCTCATGCTTATGTTTTCCACATAGATCATAAAACATGTATTACTTCATCATCATATTGTATTCCACGATCAAGGAGTTTGAAATTCATAAATGTAAGTATCAATTCAAAGAAGTATAACTGTATATATGTGAACACCTTTAATTGAATATAAGTATGATATTCACTACACAATTGGTTAGGCATGGGAAATCATAGTGAAATTTCAGCATCATAATGACATCACTTAAAAATAAATTAAATTGGTTGATAAGAGAAAATGTGGTTTCTTTTCATTTTTACATCAAACGGGAAGTAATATGGACATGGAATTACATATCCCAACATTATGAAGAGGAAATATATGGCATGGAATAATAAAGAAACCTTAGAAAATAAGAGAAGGTGAGGATTCCTTACCTAGAGAGTGTAATTTAAAATGCTTGGGTAAAACTTCCTAAGAGATTGGGGGAACCTTGGGAGGGCTCTTTTGAGGTAAGGGAAGAGTAAGGATGTTCTTTAAGGATTTTTAGTGAAGAGAAATGGGAGCATGGGAGTAACAATCTAGAACTTTGCCAATCAAATTTATCTTCTTATGTTTAATTCATATAATATAGATCAAATAAAATCATTTAGAGAACATAACACAAATGTCATAAATGAAGAATGAATTAAATAAGAGGTATTTATATAAGTTAAGGAACTTATACTGATGAAATAGGATCATGAACGTCAAAATAGTAATATGACCCTTATGAATAGTAAATCAGTCAAATGATTAGTAACCTCATCCATGTTTGAATAAATAAAATTTAGGCATATTTTAAATTAAATTATGGTATAAGAATATCATAGTATACGTAAATGAATATTTTATAAATTATTAATTATGTGTTGGTATATTTTTTAGTCACAAATATTTTGTTACAATTTAATTATTAATAAAATGATTTAAGATAATATTCATTTTCATAAAATGTGTTCATAAATGAATATTTTGTCAGATTATGACTTTTGGAAAAAAATTGAGACCTTTGTTTATTTTTCAATGTGTTATAAAATTAGTTATAGATTTAAAATCAATATTTTTTTAGGGTAAATAATGGTTTTAATTAAAAAATAAAATGCCCATATTTATAATTTTTTTTTCATAAAATGGATTTATTTTTTAAATTCTATATGTTGATAAATAGAGTGGAATACGTTTTGGGATTCTTGTAAGAAAATTAAATTATTAGTGAATAGTAAAATATGATTATTTTCGATAAATGATAAATAATTGATTTATTGAGACATAAGTGAGGTTTGGATGATATAATAACCATTGTTTTGAAGTTAAATTTAGCTATTAATGTATATAGTCACAATAATCAATACTATTTCTTGTCTATAGAAAAATATCAAAATAATTAATAAAATATTGAAAAATCACCCCTTATAAATACCACCCCTCACCACCAATTCCCCTACTACTCTAGTCCATAAATACTATTAACTTTCTACCAAAATACTCTTCCTTAGTCTCTACCCCACAACCTGTAGCTCTTCGTATCACCAAATGACAAAACCAATCCCCTTAATGAGGTTCTGAAGGAGGAATATTCAAGAGGTAAAATCCACTTCATTTTCCTTTTTTCATGATTTTTTAATATTCTATCATTACCTAATATATAAAATGATCATGATAAGTATCTTATCATATATATACTAGAATAATTTCATTTTAATTTAATATCCATCCTCAAACTCTTTCTCTCTCTACCTCTCATTTATTTTAAAAACGAAATCCTGATTTGTAAGTTGTCGATTTACAACCTTTGTAGGCAATGAATTTTCATTCATTAATTTCTATTTCAGGGATGGTAATAAACCAATTTTTATTATTTATCCAGAATAATATATTTATATTGAAACCTTTATTATGTTCAGGATATAACATATTTTCATACCACTAAATGATTAAAATGAGTTAGTTAGGATCAATAACTGCCATAATAATGTAAATAATTATCAA
Source organism: Viscum album (assembly GCA_963277665.1). NCBI lineage: Eukaryota > Viridiplantae > Streptophyta > Magnoliopsida > Santalales > Viscaceae > Viscum > Viscum album. Next base: position 156,827,910 of record OY728150.1, read on the forward strand.
TAAATGACTTATCTAATAATTAATCCTCATTCCATATAACCAAGATATATATATATATATATAAACATTTTTAAGTTCATAAATATCATATAAATTCAATTATTTAGAATTATACCCATTCTTCTTGAACTTCCATACTAATATACAAGTACACTGAAGCTGAAAACAAAGGAAACGAGCGACCCCAGGAAATAAAATTACATCTAATAACTAATCAAAAAGTCCACAAAAGAACATAATAAAAAAATAAAAAATATAATAAATTTATAAATTGATATGAATTAATTAATTAATCTATTTAATTTGTTTATTTAGGAAATTGAGGTCAACAGAAGAACACATTCAGTCATAAGTTAAGAGTTTCTCCCTGAACCACTATTTTTCATCCAGGTTTAAATTTTTTGTCTCATTACCATAATTAAAGTATTAATTATTATTATTTACTCATCATAAATTCATTTTTAATGTTCTATATTTTTTTCCAATCATAATCCTTCTTTATTTTATTTGGATTTCTTTTTTTATAAGGATATTTCACAATTCTTCACGATAAACAAGCCGTTTAAAAGGGAACTTCCCCATTTCTTACATATTGTCAAGTGAACTGTATAATATGTTTTAAGAAAATAATTATTTGAATAAAATCACTAATTTCATTATGGTAAACACAACATAGTTCATTTCATGTTCTATGAAAATATTTTTCCCAAATAAATCCACTTTTTAAAGTAAACAGAGTATTTATCTCAAGAATTAGTTGATGATTTTATTAGAGTATTTTCATATATTTCATCACCCTAGTTGTTTATTATGTTTAATTGGGATTAATATTTTATGATATCATCAAAAATAATTTATTTAATAGTTTATGATTAGTTTGACATTGGATGTTCTATCTTGATACCATTCACCATAATACATCGAATTGTTAGTGATTATGTTTACTAATTAGGGAAAACTATATACATTTTATATGATAGATTAAATATGAAGATTTATGTTGATTATATTTCCTCTATTTTGTATCAGGAATTCATTGGACTTAATAGTTTTTGGGTGGGGCTTATACAACCCCTTAGTACATTAGTAGGTATTATGAGACATACTACTTTGGTGTTTTACATGTTTATGCTTGTTCTATCCATAAAACCTTGACAGTGTGTTTATCTTGTCCCACACTCTTCATTCCCTCATTATGAGATTAGTATTTGATATTCCATTCGATTATTTGACTAGTATAATATATATGGTTATTATTCATTCTCATATTATCACTTAAATGGATTTATTTAGTTAGTATTTATTCCATCAATATTATTCTGATGTTTTTGTTTTAATAATAAGTGTTTTTCACTATTTACCTTGCCTTATGGTTTATTTTTATTCTTCCATTATATTACATACACTTACCAAGCATCTTAGATCACCCCTTTCTTTTCTTTATTTTTCTCCAGGATGTGAATATGTATATTATGAATGACTTGAAAGGATAATCTATATGTTTAGGGGTGTTTCCAATATAGTTACTTTGTTTTACTTCATTTTAAGTTGTAATGTCGTATATATTATGTATCTTATTTTCAAAATCTATTAAACTATTTCTTTCTTCAGGATATGAAATCCTTGTAATCATACCAATGTAATGATGTAAGGCACCAGATTTGGGCTACTAGGGTCGAGTTCTTTATAGAATCCATCATAGGAATTTTAGTAGGAAGCATGGAAACTACATTTAGAAAACATATATTAGGTAACATAACCCTATGATAGGCTTTGAGGATAATTATATAAAAACGTGCAAGAATTTTGGTAATGAAGATATTATGTGGAACTTACTAGAAATATATCCCTATATGGATACTACATGTAGATGAGGTTTGGAAAAAATGTACCGAGGGGTAACAACTCCAAAAAGGTGTCCCTATCCTTACTCGGGGTAACATGGTACACGACAATGGGCCTTACTGCACACCTAGTTTGACACTCCTAGGGGATATTCTTTAGATATGGAACCTTTTCTTTACAAACCATTATGAATGATTTAAATTTATATATGTACCCAATGAAGACATTTTTATGATTATGATAGTAACTATGCATGGAATTTCAATTTATGTTAAGTGTTTTGTTAGTTTGAGATTACACATATTGATTCATAACCAAATCTAGTGTATGCTATTATTTAGAAATGGAACATAGTAAAATGAGTTGATAAAATATCAAAACATGTATCCCATGTAGTTATTTCACACTTAAGTGTCATAATGTTGTCTGTATTTGTTCTAAAAATGGTGTTAAGAAAATTATAACTATACTAGGATAGTTGTATTAGGTTATGAACAACAACCTTACCCGTAAGAAGCATCCCAAACCACAAAGTTGTGTAGAAATGTTATAATTATTTTTGTGAAAACATCCATTAACATTCAATGGGACTGGAAACCCAATTTTAGTGAAGTAGGGGAGACGTTCCATAGATAATAAATTTCCCACTTTGGGAAGTAATGAATGGGAGAAGGATTTCATGGCATCTTATTATCTATCAGGAGATATAGATCAATACTAGAAACAAATTAAAAACACAAATGAGGAGGAAGAAATAAAAATATGAAATTAAGGTATTTTAATGAAATTTTCATTGAAAAATATTTTCATCATGAATAGAGATAGAATATGGATAACAAATTCTTGATTATAATACAGAAAGAGGAAAAAATATTGCAAACTTAGAATCCAACTTTATAATGTTATCAAGGCATGTCAAAGACTGCTTATTTTATATAAAGAGTAGGATTGATAGATTATGTGTTGGTTTAAAACCATTCCTATAAAGGTGACTCTTCTCCCAAAATTTCTCATCATACCAAGATATAGTCTCCTCACATATCAAGAATGAAAAATAATTCTCTGTGCCATATGAAATCAAAGTAGAGAAATGGATGAAGATGGTGGGTGAACACTCTGGAAAAGGAAATAAAGAAATGGGGAATAAGGGAGGAGTTGACTTTCCACCCTATATTAATTTTGGAAAGAAACATCCTAGTACTTTTCTAAAGGGATTGGAAGTATCTTGAAAATGTGGAAAAAAATACCACTAAGCCCGTGATTGCAAGGGAAAGAAAGTAAATGACAATGCTAAATGATATAATTGTAAGGAGATAAGAAATTATCCACATAAATGACCTTGATGTCAAGGAAACTTTCCCCAATGAATTCCAATGGAGAATGGCCAAGATTATGTGGCCACAAATGCAGAGGTTGAAGTTCCTAATAATAAAATGTAAGGTACTTTGTTTATATCCTAAAATATAGACAATGATTCATTTGATTCATGATCATTATATTCTATTATATATTCCTAGATTCCATGAAAATTAGATATTTACAATTTGATATAAGAATGTTATTTTTCGTTAAAACTCCTAAGATAAGTATCATGACAACAAAGATGTGTCAATCGGTCCCATTTATGACACATAAATGTGCTTTAGTTTCTGACCTTATTATCATACCAGTGATTGAATTTTATATAATTCATGATATTTATTAGCATTCATGTTATGATTCCAAAATATATTTCAAGATGAAGGAAGTAACATTTTTTAGAATAATTTAGAGTCCCTTATCATTATAATAGAATATTCACAATATCATTCTTATCTAGATCCACCCTTGGTAGCTCTTCGGAATGAAATTCATAGGTGAGAAGAGAAAACAATATCTATTGGTGAGGAAATAAATATTCAAATTTAGTGTCTACCTACTGTTTAATAATACATTAATGTATTTCTATAGGATTTTCCTAGACGTTATTTGGAGTGGGAAATTGAGTTTTCTAAATATTTTAAATCATGGTGCAAAGACTATATAAAGGAATCCTAATGGAATATCCATAGATTTATTAGTGGATCTGAATAGAAAACTAGTGGAATTGAGTGATAAAGAATTTACTATCCCTACTTTTTATTCTTGTAGAGCCCATGTTTTCTTTGTTAAGAAGAAATATGGTTGCATGGGGATGTGTATTGATATAGGGAAACCAACACTACTATGATAAATAATAAGTATTATTTTCCTATCATTGATTATTTATTTAATCAACTTCATGGAGCCCAATGTTTTTAAATAATGACCTTCAATTTGAATGTCATAAATTATGTGTAAAGAAGGAAGAAATTTCAAAAGTGAACATTTCAAACCATCTAGGGTGATTATGAGTTTATGATATTTCTTTTTGGACTCACTAATGAACCCTATGTTTTCATGGATCTAATTAATGGAGTTTTCATGTAATATATTCATGAATTTTTCATGGTATTTAGTTTTTGAAATATTGGTATACTCCAAATGCTATGAATATCATTAAAATCACATTCACATTGTTCTGATCACTCTTAGAAGAAACAAGTTATTTGGGAAGTTTAGAAACTATGAATTTTGGCTTCAAATACTTTCTTTTATTGGCTATATTTTCTTTTATGGATAGATTCTTAGTTGATCCTGTGAAGAAAAATCTAGTTGATGAATGGTCTACATCAGCGAACATAATTGTGGTACATAGTTTTATTGGTTTCCTAGGTTAATATCAGTGTTTCATTCAGAGGTTTTCCTATTTAGCAAACTCGTTAACCATGATTACACTTTAAGTGGTTAAGTTTGTATCTAAAATGGAATGTGAAGAATGTTACAAATAACTTATGTGGAGATTATTCAATTCTATGATCTTGACTCTACCATCAGGGAATAGTGGATGTTTGATTTATAGTGATTCATCAAATAAAGGACTTGGTTGTGTCTTTATACAGAATGATAGAGTTATTTCCTATGCATCGAGGATGTTAAAAACAAAGAAACAGAACTATCCAGCTAATGAATTTGAGATAATAGTAGTAATATTTTCTCTAATGATATTAAGACATTATCTCTATGGTGAATGATGTGAGATATATACGGATCAAAAAAGTTTAAAAATATCTTCTAATAGAAATAACTCAACATGAGGCAAAAAATATGGCTCAAGCTACTAAATGATTATAATTTTCTAATACACTAACTTTCGGGGAAGGAAAATAAGGTAGTAGATTCTTTTAGTTCAAAGGATCATGGAGTTATGAAAAAAATCTGGATTAAAAAGGGTCATTTATACATGGATCTAGGAAAGCTAGATATCATAATTATCAAGAAAGGTGAAGGATCACAAATTTTTAATTTTTTCCCCAACCATATTTATTGGAATTATTTTATGGTTCTTAGTGTAATTATGAAAATATTAAAAAGTAAATCGAAGATATGAATGATGGAATGTTTCCCATTTTTTAGTGTGACGATGGAATTATGAAATTCTAGGGGATTCTATGTGTTTTCCCTATACCTTAGATAAAAATGGAGTTATTTAATGATTTACATAGAAATAATTTATATATGAATATTAGTATCACAAATATTTATATATATATGAAGGAATATTTCTAGTGGGATAATATGAGGCGAGAAATTGATAATTATATATCAAGAGTTTTAGTTTTTCAATAGGTGATGGATGAAATAAAACTTCTTAGAGGTGTCATGTAACCCCTTCCTCTTCCTATATGGAAATGAGATTACCACCCTATGTATTATTTCACTAGATTACCAAAAACCACAATAAATAATTATGCAATATGGGTATTTGTTGATCGACATATCAAATCTATATATTTTCTAACAATAAGGGAGGATTTTTCTTTGGATCACCTTAAATGAATCTTTATGAATGATGTTGTAAGTCTTCATAGAGAGCCTATCTCAATTGTGACTCATCATGATATATGATTTACATTGAACTTCTATAAATTTAGAATAAATATTTGGATACTGAGCTTTATTTGAAGACTACTTATGACCTTCAAATTGATGGGTATGTAGAAGGAATGTTCCATACATTAGAATAAATGTATAGATCATGGTAAATTTGATTTCATGTTATGTGGGATCATTAGTTACCTTTGGTGGAGTTTTCATAAAATAATGTTTTACATTTTAGTATTTAAATGGCACCATCTGAATCGTTGTATAGAAAGAGATATCACACACAAACGTTTTGGGATGAAGTCAGTGAAAGGAACCCTATGGGTCCAGCTCTTAGGGAGGAAACAAAAAAAGGTATAGACTATCCAACCCCATATCAGAGCATCTCAAATTAAAAAAAGATCTATGCAGATAATCGAAGGAAGGATTTATAATTTCAAGTGTGAGATCACATTTTCTTGTAATTATCTCAATAAAAGGTTGTTACAAGATATGGGAAGAAAGAGAAACTGATCCCTAGGTATATTGATCATTTTTAAATTATATAGAGAATTGGATAAGTGGATTATCATTTGTATATTCTACATATCTTTTCCAAGATATACAATTAGTTCCACATATCCTGGTTAAAGAAGTACAAGCTATACCCAACACATGAACTCAATTATGAAGGAATATAATTGGAAACTAACTTATCTTACAATGAAGAGCCTATCCAGATTCTATAAACTAAAGAACAAGTGTTGATGATTCAGATGAATATGTTGGTTAAGGTACTTTGGAAAAATAATAAAACTTAATAGGTGATGTCAGAGCCTGAGGAGAATATAATGAGGAACTTCCCAAACATTTTTCTGGGGTGATACTCTAGAAATATCAAGGATTGAATATTTTTAGTATGGGAGAATTTAATGACCCAAAACCCTATCAATGAAATTTTCCTTTTTATGTATATTTCTTATTGTATAGATCCCAAAAAATAACATAGATAACATGGTACAAACATGGTAAATGAAGAATGAATGAAATATGTGCTATTTCTAGAAGTTAGGAAACCTATACATATGAAATAGAAACTTGACCTTAGGAATGGTAATTTGACCCTTATAAATAGTAATTTGGCCGAATAAATAGTATCATAACCCATGTTTTTCCTAAATAAAATTTCTGCATCTTATAAATTAAAGTATGATATAATTATATAATTTTATAGGTAAATGAATATTTTAAAAATTATTAATTAGAAGTTAGTATTTTTATTAGTCATAAATATTTAATAAAAACATTATAATTAATAAAAAAATTATGAGAAAAATTATTTTCAATTTGATGTCTTCATAAATCAATATTTTTTTATCTTTCTATTTTAGGATAATTTTATGACACATTAGTTAATTTTTAAAAGTGTTATAAAAATCTGTTCAAGATTCAAAAATACATATTTTTTGAATAAATTATGGGTTTAATTAAAAAATATATTTATTATATTTAGAATATTATTTTCAAAAAATGGAGTTAATTTTTGAGTTCTACAATTCAAAATATGGTTAGGGTAAATTTTTTCAATTTTTCTAAACAAATGAATTCTTTGTAAATATAAAAATACGATAATTTTGATAAATGATAAATTCATGATTTATTGAGTCATAGGTGATGATTGGATAATATAATCACCCTTTATAGAGCTCAATTTTACTTATAACTTTATTTAGTCATAATAATCAACACTATTCCTTGTCTTGAATAAAATAATAAAATAAGGTGAAATCTCCCCTCTCCTCCACTATAAATACCACCCTCCCCGCCCTTTCTCCTCACACATCTATGACTTGAATATTGTAAAAATTCGTCCCAAATACTCTTACTTATTATCTCCCCCATGCCATTTATATTTTTGTATTACCAAAAGACAAAAACCATTTCTCTTAAATAGGGTCTCAATTAGGAGTACTCAAGTGGTAAAATCCTTCTCCATTTACTCTTAATTTCTTTTCAAGTTATTTTATTTTATTATTCTCTCTCCAACTACTATATCCAAATGAAAATTATAAATTCAGTATCATATATAAAATTTAAATATACCATGTTAATGTAATATCCTTCCTCAAACTCCTCTCTCTCTATTTTATTTTAAAAAATAAATCATTGTCCATGAGGTACTAATTTAAAACCTTCATGGATGATGGATTTTTGTTCATCAATTTATCCTTCATGGATGGTAATGAAACCATTTTTATGGTTACAAAATCATAATATATTTATTATATCCTTTATTGTGTTCTGGAAGTAACATATTTACATAATACTAAATGATAAAACAAAATGAGTTTATTATGATTAATAACTGTCATAATAATTTAAACGATTATCACTAAATAAATTATCTAATGATTCATCCTTTTACCATAAAAAATGTTATATATTACAATTTAAACTTAAGTGTGTTAATTAATATCATATAAAATCAATTATGGATAATTATACCCTTTCTTTATGAACTTCCATACTCATATGCAAGTATACCAATCGTGAAAATCAAGGAAATGAGTGCTCCAAAGCAATAAGATTGTATATTATAAATCATAAAAAAATGAAATAAAAGAACATAAAAAAATTATAATAAATAAAATAAATGTATAAAAGGTTATGAATTAATTAATTAATGTATTTAATTTGATTATTGATGACATTAAGGTCAAGTTAAGAACACATTCACACATAAGGTAATGGTTTCTCCCTGAACCTCCATTTGTAATTTTGGTTTACAATTTATCCATCTTCACCCCAAATAAATAAATAAATATTATTATTTACTCATCCTAAATTCTTTTTTAGTGTTCTTTATATATGTATCAATATTAATACTTCATTATTTTATGAGGAGTTACATTTTTTATAATGATCTTTCTCAATTATTCACAATAAGCAAGCCCGATTAAAAAGATCTTCCCGATTTATTACATATTATACAGTGAAATAGATAATCTATTTTAAGCCACCATTTTTTTAATAAAATAGCTAATTTCATTATGGAAAAACCAACATAGTTAATTTCTAGTTATATGAATTGATTTGTACCAAAATAACTCTTATTTTCAAAGTAAAAAAGTGTATTTCTATCAAGAATTCCTATATGATTTTATTAGTATATTTTCATATCTTTACTAACCCTTTTTGATTCTTATGTTTCACTGGGATTAATAATTTATGATATATTATAAAATATTTTATTTAATGGTTTATCATTAGCTTGAATTTGGATGATCTACCTTCATACCATTCACCATATTACTTTGAATGGTTAGTGATTATGTTGACTAATTAGAGAAAGTTGCATACATTTCCTATATTAGTTTCAATATGATTTTATATGTTGACTATGTTTCACCCATTTCATACAATAATGTTTTAGAACTACTATGTTTTGGGTGGGGCCCAATATAGCCACTCTACGCATCGGTAAGTATCTTGAGACAAACTAGTTTGGTTTTTACCTATTTATGTATAGTCTTGGTACGAGGTCTTGATGGTATGTTTATGATGTCCTTCATTATGAATTACCTCTATAACACCCCGACCCTAGTTACCCAGAGTCGGTGCATTATTATATAATAATGTCATGATCACAAAAGATCAAGTCTCGAAAGACAGATTAGTTTTGTAGCCTTGCAAACACTATATATATTCATAAGTCTTACATTACATCATAAAGTGAAAAAAAAACTACAACAAAATCTGGTCTTCATATCCCCTCATACTATCCCTATAAGTAATTCATAAAATACTTCTTCACATCCTGGGAAAAATAAAACATTGAAAGTGGTGAGCTCAGATTCACAGTAAAGACAACAATTTAGTGGAAACTTTCATAAATAAACATAAACATTTAAGGCAATTTATAACTAAAAAATGCCTTTTAAACTTGAACATAAGCATAATATAGAAAAGATAAAATGAAATAATTTCATTTACTTATTCACATGGATATTCTACTAGTCAAATAATCGCATGCAATATCAATAAGCACTTTCATAATTATGGAATGCATAATGCGAAAATATCATAACCACATAGTCAAGGACTTGTGCCAAGACTAAAAACTAAGTTTTTGTCAAGCACTTGGGCCAAGAAACTAGTTTGTCTCATGAGACCTACTGATTCATCTAGGAGCTATAGCGGGCTTCACCCGTCACTTACTAAGTCCATTGCATTCCTCATATGAAAAGTTTTAAACATAACATAAACATTTGTATTAAAACTGTCATACGAAATGTCAATACTTTCTCCATAAACCATAAATGGTATAAAAATAACACATCCAGAGTCCAACATATCACAAAACCTGCAATACAATATGGACGTTTTGTATCATAATAAATCAACATCAAATAAGCTTAAAATCCATCAAAGGATGTTGACATAGTTGAAATCCAAACTATTTGAGAGAAATATCTCTTTTTTTGAAATCATTTAAAAGTTACATAACTACAAAAGAAAAAATTTACTTTAAAAATATTATATTAAAATTTTAAGGGAATATTTGATGATTTTATAATGGCGGAAAATAGCCGTGCCCGCCGTATAGGTTAAAAAAGACATTCTTACCTTAATCCTGTCGAAAAGGTTAAAAAGGACCTTATTTGGAAAACGATGGAATGATTCCTTTATAAACATATTTTAAAAATTTAAACAAGGGTATAAATGAATTTAACCCATAGTCTATAAATTATTAATAATGTTTAGAAATACATTTTTAAGAAACATGGATGTGGATGATAAAGAGCTCCCAGTAGATAATTATGTATAAACAACCTCAGATAATGAAGAGATTGTGAAATTAACCCTTACCTTGTACTTTTCCTTGTTAGAGGGTCGGTTTACCTCCTGTATAATGTTGAAATAATTGTTATTAAATTATAAAATAATCATATACATTAATATTATATCATATATTATCTTTTAACATTGCTTTTTTTATAATATCTTAGTATTATCGTTGTTTCGAGTGTTAACTGATTCGTTTTCCTTTATATGATTTGTTACATAAGCCATGTTTTTTATGGATAGGTTGTATCTTATTAATATCCAGAATGATATCAAGTCCTTAAACATTACTTTTAATCATCAAATGAGAATTATTATTGAATGGATACAATGGGGAATGAATCTCATCGCGTTCATGGAGACGGTAGTCCGTACGTACGCACGAGCGACAATATCATTCGTTTGATATTAAAACCATATATAATTGGATGGTATATCATATATAAAGAATCTTTATAATGTTTTATTTATTATTTACTTCAATTACACATCATTATCATACCCATCCAAATAATAATGATTTGAATAACAATTACACCACGACGTGGAGACGGTAAGCCGTACGTACTTACGTATGGTGACATGTCATTCAAAGGATGGATAGAATTATGAATATGATTGTAACATATTTATAATAACATAAAATTATATATAAGATACTGGAGTTATTATTTTAGAATGGAAATAACAAACAAAGAAGAAGTGGAAGAAGAACGGAACTTGAAAGAGGGTGGGGAAAACACTACCTCTTTTTCGGGTTCTTCCTTTTAATTTGATAAAAATGGCTCCATAGGTTGGCTTTCTGATCAAATTAAGGCATGTAGGTTGAATTGAGGGAATTTTAGATAATAATTTTGCAGGTTTTTGCTGAGAAAAATGGCTTTTAAGGTGTGAATTAGAGAGAGGGGGGGTTCCCTTTTATAAGCGGGGTGAGGGGCACCTTTGGAAAAGCTAGAAATAATATTTTATAATAAATTTATATTTGGTTTATAATGGATCCAAATTAGATTATTTAAATTTTAATGTGGGGATAGTTCTAAACCCACTCAAACAATATATTTTAGTCACGTTTGGGTCACCATATTAACTTTATCATTTTGATATAACTCTTAGTTAAATAGTTGACATTTACCATGTCTCTTTATATTTTTATATACATAGTTGATAAACATACTATATACTTCCAAGAGACCCCAAATTGATACATTAATGATAAAAATATCATTATATATGTCCTTTGGCATAACATTATATTTTTTGGAATAGAATATCAATTAATAATATAATATTTATTTTAAAAACTTCTTTATGTCAATTTTGACACTATTTAATAATTAATTTTTGTTAAAGTCTTAATAACATTATTAATTATAAAAAAAATCATTTAAGTAATCCTAACATGTAATATTAACCAATAAAATTTGTGGATGTCATCAAAACTTTCAAATTATATTTATTTTAACATTTATAATACCAATTATGTGATTCTTTCATTAATAAAGATAATATTGCATCATTATTGTGTCCTAAATAAATTTAATTATTCAAAATCTAAAAATTATAAATAAAATTCAATTATGTAGGAAATATTATTATATTTCTAATGAATATTTGTAGCTGAAAATATAACATATATAACCCTATGTAAAAATTGTTTTTCTAAAAGATATATGTTTATGTCATTTTTGTATTTACTATAACTTAATTAATATAAAGTGTAATTATCACTTAAAAGTGGCTCCATGGGGTCCCAAAATCGACCAAAAGTTGACCATGGTCAGAAATGTATCAACCAATAGGGTTAGGACACGTTTTAGAGTAATTTAATATTATTAAAATATTATTTGTTTACCCTTATTTACAGGATTTACCCTTTAACCATGATAAACAAAATATTTACCGAAGTAATTTTTCAAAATGACTAAAAATAAAAGATACATATTTACGCAATTTGGACCTACTGATTCTAAATATATAATCCATTTTTCTAAATTCAAAACACATAAGTGGCAGGAATTAATTTAATATTAATACCCATTGTCAAAATAAAAAGTGTGTTTTTAAGAAATAATAACTATCAAAAGATTGACACTTTCTTATGTCCAGTTTAAATGTGAAATTATGTCCAATGACCAAAATTGTATTAAACAGTAAAAATATAATCTATTTATACTTTAAAACGACACATATTCATAATTTATCACTATTAATTATTTTTATTAAAAAGTTGTTTTTAATTAAAATTTAGTAATTTTCACTATTCATCAAAATTGAATGTTTTCAAAAAAAAAACAAAACAATCACCCTAATATAATTTAGATATCCCAAATCTGAAAATGAAGTCAATTTTGAAGGATAAAATATATAAAATTTCAAAATGTGGGTATTATAATTCCTAACGGCTAGTTCGATTGGTTATGGTGTGTGTTAGAACTCGAAGTTGCGTACAACCCACTCTACTGTATTATTCAAAGAGAAGCGTACCGTGGATGCTTGGAGTGTTACATTCTCCCCTCCTTCAAATAATTTCATCCTCAAAATTTCTAGAATACTACAACATAAAAATACTCTGGTGGTTCTTCATCATAAGTTCCTCAGGTTCCCGCGTTGCCTCTTCCATCCTATGGTTTCTCCATAGAACCTTTACCAGACTAGTCGTCAGGTTTCTCAGCACTTGTTCTCTGGTATCAGGAATCTTGATGGGCTCTTCGTAATAAGACAGACCAGGTTCCAGTTCTACTTCCTCATAGGTGAGTAAATGAATTGGGCGAGGAATGTATTTTCTCAACAGTGATGCGTGGAACACATCGTGAACTTTGGAGAGACTTGGCGGCATTGCCAAATGGTAAGCTACAACCCCAATTCATTCTAGAATTTCGAAAGGTCATATATACCTGGGACTCAATTTACCCTTCTTATAGAAACGAATAACACCCTTCCATGGAGATACCTTCAAGAAAACATGATCGTTTACCTGAAATTCCAAATCCTTTCTTCGGATATCGGCATAGCTCTTCTGCCTTCTTTGAGCTACGTTGATGTGGGTTTGGATTACCTTCAGCTTTTCCATTGTTTCCTCCACAAGTTCTAGTCCTACGAGTTTTCTTTCACCAACATCATCCAAACAAGTTGGTGTGCTCCATCTCTTTCTGTATAATGCTTCATATGGTACCATCCAAATACTTGAATTGAAGCTATTATTATAGGAAAATTCCACCATAGGTAAATATTTATTCCACATACCCTAAAAGTCAAATGAGAAAGATATCAACTTGTCTTATAAGGTTTTAATAGTCCATATTGATTGTCCATCAGTTTGGGGGTGGTAGGTAGTGCTCAAATGAAGTTCATTATCCAGGGCATTCTGATGAATTTTCCAGAATCTTGAAGTAAAACGGGGATCATGATTAGAAATAATCGATAGGGGTACTCCATGAAGTCTCACAACATCATTAATATATAGTCTTGGAAGTCGTTCAAGTGGTAGATCTTATCCTATAGCATGAAAATTTGCTGATTTGGTAAGATGATCAACAATGACCCATATTGTGTCGTTCTTTCTAGGAGTCTTTGGTAGTCCCATGACAATGTCCATCGTAATTTTTTCCCATTTCCACTCAGGTACGGTAATTGGTTGTATGACTCATCTAGGTTGTTTCCTTCTAGCTTTCACTTGTTGACAAACCATAAATCTTGACACAAAATCAGCAATCTACCTCTTCATGTTGTCCCACCAAAAATGTTCCTTCAAATCTCTATACATTTTGGTGGTCCCAGAGTTTATAGAGAAATTGGAACTATGAGACTCATCCAACAATTCCCTTTTTAGATCAGGTATATCGGGAACACAAAGTCTCTTCCTAAATTTCAAAATTCCATCTTCATACCCAAAGTCACTGAATCTGCCATCATTCACAACTTTAATCTTCTGTTGAAAATCTTCATCATCTCTCTGAGAACTTTTAATCCTTTATAGTAAAGATTGTTTGGCAACCATTTGAAAAAGTATCGATGTTTTACCTTCCATGTTTATTACCATATCCAACTTTACTAGATCTATTAAAATTTGATCCCTTTCAACTCTCATTTTGTTCCAAACCCCATGATCCTTTCTGCTCAAAGCATCTTCCACCTTATTTGCCTTCCCCGAGTGGTAGTGTATCATGCAATCATAATCGTTTAGTAGTTCAGGCCATCGACTTTGCCTCATGTTGTGTTCTTTCTGTGAGAAAATAAACTTCAAACTCTTGTGATCAGTATATATCACACAGTTTTCACCTTAGAGATAATGTCTCCATATTGTCAAAGCAAATATTATAGCTTCTAACTCAAGATCATGAGTAGGATAGTTTTTCTCATGACTTTTTAGCTGTCGTCATGCATAGGCAATAACCCTATCATTCTGCATAAGGATATAACCAAGTCCTTTCTACGAAGTATCAGTATAAATAACAAACCCATCATTCCCTGATGGTAGAGTCAATATAGGAGCATTGACTAATCATCTCTTTAGTTATTCAAAACATTCTTCACACTCTTTTTTCCAAAAATATTTAACCCATTTACATGTGAGATTTGTTAATGGGTTATCCAACCAGGAAATATTCTAGGCGAAACATCGATAATAACGTGCTAAACCAATAAAACTACGTACCTCAGTTATACTCGTCGGTGCTGGACATTATTGGATTGCTCTTGTCTTAGAAGGATCAACGAATATCCCATCCTTAGAGACAATATGGCCAAGAAAAGAAATATCCTGAAGCTAGAATTCACACTTTCTAAACATCCCATATAATTCATGTCCTCTAAGAGTCTTCAGGATAATGCACAAGTGATTTTTATGATCTTTGTAGGTTTGGATTATACCGATATATCATCAATAAATACAACTACAAAATAATCGAGATATTCCTTGAAAACTCTTTTCATTAGATCCATGAATACAGAGGGTGCATTATTCAATCCGAAAGGCATTACTGTAAACTCGTAATGCTTGTACCTTGTTTGAAATGATATCTTCGGAATGTATTCCTTCTTCACACACAACTTATGGTATCCAGATTGAAGGTAAATCTTTTAAAATTGTTAAGCTCCATGAATTTGGTCAAATAAATCATCAATGCGAGGTAGGGGATAACTGTTCTTTATTTTTGTAGCATTGATTTCCCTGTAGTCGATACATAACCTCATAGATCCATCTTTCTTCTTAAAAAAGGATAGGGGATCCCCATAGAGAAAAACTAGGGAGAATCAATCCCTTATTACTCAATTAATCTAGTTGTTTCTTTAGCTCAACTATTTCCACAGTGGCTATTCTATAATGGTTTTTCAATATAGTCCTTGAACTAGGAATTAAATCGAATGGAAAACTCAATTTCTGATTCTGGAGGATGTCCAGGTAAATGTTCCAGAAACACATCTACATATTCTTTCACAATAGGTATATCCTCTTTTTGAATATTCCTTTCCTCTCCCACTGTTATTTCATTCTCTTCCTCCCCGATAATTGAATTTAGGTGAGCTACTGGGGGTGGATCTGGATAAGAATTAGGTGGTGATGATTCTGCTCTAAAGATAAGGTGTTCCTTATCATCACCATCAAAAATCATAACCTCCTTCTTCTTAAAATAAATCTTTTCATCATGGTCTGAAAGCCAATCCAGACCGAGGATTATATCAAACTCAATCATAGGTATGACGATGAGATCAGTAGATAAATAACATTTATATGCTCTAATGGGAACTGATTCGCAAAACTTTATTGCAATGATACTTCCCTTAGAAGTTTTAACTAACAACTCCCTTGTAAAATAAAACTGGAAATATCTAATTTTTTTAACAAACTAGGAAGATATGAAACAATACAATGATCCATAATCAAATAAAGCATTAGCTAAACTTGAGGAAACCATTAAATTACCTGCCACCACATGTTTCATAGGTTCTACCTCAGCTGTAGTGATAGCATAAGCTTGGCCTTGATCCCTTGGCCTTTTCTGAGATAATATTCCCTGATTCTTAAGACATTCATTTTCATAATGTTCCATCTCCCTATAATTGTAGCATTGAACATCAGTAGATTCTTTATTCCCCTTGGAATCACGTGTTTGGTGGCCTTTTTCACCACACTTGTAACAGACTCCAATTCCCTTCAAGCATGTACCAGGGTGTTTCTTCCCACATTTACTGCAGGATAGATATTCAACATTTCCTTTCTTCCCCTTATTTCTATTTACAAAGTGATCATCAAATCTCTTCTTCTCTTGGTTTGCTTTAAATTTATAAGACGTAGAGAATTCCTTCTCTATCTTGATAGTGCATGAGACAATATATTTGTACGACAAGAAGGATTGTGAGACTATTGCTCAAAGGAGAAATGGTTTAAACCCATCAAAGAAATGATCAATCTTAATCTTTGGGTTATATATAAAATATGCAACATGCCTTCCTATCCTTTTAAAGTTAGACTCATACTTTGCAACATTCTCATCCTCCTTTCACCTCAGACTCAGAAATTGTCTTTCCATATCCACTCGATGGTCATGAAGAAAGTATTTTTCTATGAAAATATATTTATATTCCCTCAACTCCATATTTGATACTTCATCATCATCCTTCGTGTTTTGAATCAATGACCACCATTGATCAGCATCTTCAGTGAGGCGGTAAACTTCCATGACAACATTCTATTTTTCGCTACTCCCCAAGGTGTGGAATATTTTATCTAAGGAATTTATCCATTGCTCAGTTACTAGTGGATTTGTACCTCCATTGAATGTTGGTGGTTGTTGCCTCATGAAGTGATCTATCAATGATCATCCACTCTATGGATAAGGGTGCCTCATATGGGTAATGTTATTATTCATAACCTGAGTGAGTTGTCCCAGTATGGTGATTAGTTGATCAGCACCAGTTCCATCACCAGCTCCACTATAATTATCTTGAGCATGATGGAAATACCTACATGGAGTGTGCGTTGATACAGTTTCCATTCCTTACACTAGGTTCCATTTCTAAACAATGGCATACACTACATGAGTTTATGAATCACAATACATAAATCCAAACTTGTAAAACACTTAACAGAAATTGAACAATTTATGGATATAATCCATAATCATAAAAATGTTTTCTTTGAGGATTTATATATTCATAAACCATTCATAAAGGTTTGTAAATAAAATAATAATTATCCTAAGCATATCCCCCGGGAGTGTCGTAACCAAGAGTGCAGCAAGGACCATTGTCGTGCACCAGTTCCCGTTCGAGTCTAGCTCAAAGAGGTGTTTTCAGGTTTTACCCCTAGGTACATCTAGGCCAGAGCCGCCTCTACCTGCTCGTATCCATACAAGAATGTATTGCTCAGAAAACTCACAAAATCTCTACAATAACAAAATTATAGGATGTTATTCTATACTAATCCTCAAAGTCCATCTTAAGTCTATGTGCTGTAATCAGATTTTATCAAAATATAGTTTCCAAGGTTTGTACTAAACATCCTCTGATACCAACAATAATGCCCCAAACCTAGTTACCCAGAGTCGGTGCATTATTAAATAATATTGGCATGATCACAAAAGATCAAGTCTTGAAACACTGATTAGTTTAGTATCCTTGGAAACACTAGATATATTCATAAGTCTTACATTACATCATAAAGTGAAAAAAACTACAGCAACATATTGTCTTCATATCCCCTCATACTATACCTACAGGTCATTCATAAAATACTTCTTCATATCCTGGGAGAAATAAAACATTGAAAGGGGTGAGCTCAGATGCTCAGTAAGGATAACAATATAGTGGAAACTTTCCAAAATAAACATAAACATTTAAGGCAATGAATAACTAAAACAAAAACCTTATAAACTTGAAATTCAGCATAATATGGAAATGATAAAATGAAATAATGCCATCTACTTATTCACATGGATATTCTACTAGTTGAATAATCATATGTAATATCAATAACCACTTTCATAATAATGGAATGCATAATGCCAGACTATCATAAACACATAGTCAAGGCCTTGTGCCAAGACTACAAATAAGTTTTTGACAATGACTTGTTCCAAGACACTAGTTTGTCTCATGAGATCTATCGATGCATCGAGGAGGTATAGCGGGCTCCACCTGTCACTTTCTTAGTCCAATTCATTCCTCATATGAAAAGTTTTAAACATAACATAAACATTCGTATTAAAACTATCATATGAAATGTCAATACTTTCTCCATAAATTATGAATGATATAAAAATAACACATCCAAAGTAAAACATATCCCAAAACCTTCAATACAATATGGAAGTTTTTTATCATAATAAATCAACGTCAAATAAGCTTAAAATCCATCAAAGGATGTTGACATAGATGAAGTCAAAACTATTTGAGAGAAATATCTCTTTTTTAGAAAGAATTTAAAAGTTACAAAATTATAAAAGAAGACATTTACTTTGAAAATATTCTTATAATCTTGTAAGGGAAGATTCTACGATATTATAATGGTGGAAAATAGACACACCTGCTGTATAAGTTAGAAAAGACATTCTTACCTTAATCTTGTCGAAAAGGTTAAAAAGTACCTTGTTTGGAAAATGACGGAAATATTTATTTATAAAAATCTTATAAAAAGTCAAACAAGGGTATAAATTAATTTAACCCATAGTCTATAAAATAGTAATAATGTTTTGAAATACATTTATAAGAAACATGGATGTGGATGATTAAGAGTCCCAGTAGATAATTACGTATAAACAACCTTAGATAATGAAGAGATTGGGAAATTAACCCTTACCAGGTACTTTTCCGTGGTCGAGGGTTGGTTTACCTCCTGTATAATGGTAAAACAATTGTTATTAAATTATAAAATAATCATATACATTAATATGATATCATATATGATCTTTTAACATTGCTTTGTTAATAATATCATAGTATTATCGTTGTTTCGAGTGTTAACTGATTCGTTTTCCATTATATGCTTTGTTATGTAAGACATGTTTTTTATGGATAGGTTGTATATTATTCATATCCATAATGATATAAAGTCCTTAAAAATTACTTTTAATCATCAAATGAGAATTATTATTGATTGGATATAATGGGGAATGAATCTCATCGCGTTTGTGGAGACGGTAGTCCGTACGTACGCACGAGCGACAATATCATTCGTTTGATATTAAAACCTTATATAATTGGATGGTATATCATATATAATAAATATTTATAATGTTATATTTATTATTTACGTCAATTACACATCATTATCACACCCATCTGAATAATAATGTTTTGAATAACAATTACACCACGACGTCGAGACGGTAATCCATACGTACGCACGTATGGTGACATGTCATTCAAAGGATGGATAGAATACTGAATATGGTTGTACCATATTTATAATAACATAAAATTATATATAATATAATGGATTAATTATTTTAGAATAGAAATAACAAAGAAATAAGTAGTGGAAGAAGAAATGAACTTGAAATAGGGGGGTGAAAACATTACCTCTTCTTCGGGTTCTTCCTTTTGATTTGATCAAAAGGGATCATTAGGCTAGATTTAGGATCAAAATAAGGCCTCTAAGTTTAAGTGAGGGAAGTTTATAGAATAACTAGTTAGGTTTTGGCCATGCCAAAAGGCTTTGAAGGTGTTAATTAGAGAGAAGGGGGGTTCCCTTTTATAAGAGGGGTGAGGGGAACCTTTGGAAAAGCTAGAAATATTATTTTATAATAAATTCATATTCGGTTTATAATGGGTCTAAAGTGTATTATTTAAAGTTTAAGGTGGGTATAGGTCAAAAATTACTCAATCAATAGGTTTTAGATAGTTTGGGTCACTATATTAAGTTTATTGTTTTGATTTGACTCTCAGTTAAATAGTTGACATTTACCATGTCTCTTTGTACTTTATATTATATAGTTAATAAACTTAAAATAAAATTATAGGAAACCCCGAGTGGTAAATAAATGATACAAATATTATTATTTATGTTCATTGGACAAACCTTAGATATTTAGTAATAGAATATCAATTAATAATATAATATTTTTTTAAAAACACCTTTATGTCAATTTTTACACTATTTAATAATTGATTTTTGAAAAAGTCATAAAAACTTTATCAATTCTAATAAAATTCATTTATGTAATAATAAAATGTCATATTAACCAATAAAATTTGTTTATTTCATCAAAACTTTCAAAGTATAATTATTTTACCATTTATAATACCAATTATTTGATTCTTTCATTAATAATGAAAATACTGTATCATTATTATGTCATAAATAAATTTAAATATTAAATATCTAAAAATTATAAATAAAATCCCATTATGTAGGAAATCTTTCTATCTTTCTAATAAATATTTATAGTAGAAAATATAACATATATAACCCTATGTAAAAATTGATTTTCTAAAAGAAAAATGCTTTGGTCATTTTTGTATTTACTTTAACTTAATTAATATAAAATGTAATTATCACTTACATGTGGCTCCATGGGGTCCCAAAATCGACCCAAAGATGCCCATGGTTGGAAATCTATCAACCAATTGGGTTAGGAAAGGTTTTAGGGTAATTTAATAAAATAATAATATTATTATTTTACCCTTATTTACAGGATTTACCCTTTAACCATAGTAAATAAAATATTTACCGAAGTAATTATTCAAAATGTCTAAAAATAAAAGTTACCTATTTAAACAATTTTGACCTCCTGATTCTAAATATGTAATCCATTTTTCTAAATTCAAAACACAAAAGTGGAAGAAATTAATTTGAAATTTATTTCTGTTGTCAAAACAAAAAATGTGTTTTTGACAAATAATAACTATCAAAAGATTGACACTTTCTTATGTCCAGTTTAAATGTGAAATTATATCCAATCACCAACATTGGATTAAAAGGTAAAAATATAATCTGATTATACTTTATAAACACTCAAATTCATAATTTGTCACTATTAATTATTTCAATTAAAGAAGTTTTTTTTATTTAAAATGTAGTAATTTTCACTTTTAATCAAAAATTGAATGTTTTCAGAAAAAAACAAAAAATTCACCCTAAGTTAATTTATATTTTCTGAATCCAAAAATGAATTCCATTTTAAAAGATAAAATTTATAAAATTTCAAAAAGTGGGTATTACTATTGATAACGGCTAGTTTGATTGGTTGTGGTGTGTGTTAGAACTTGAAGTTGCGTACAAAATACGCTACTGTATTATTCAAAGAGAAGTGTACCATGGAAGGTTGGGGTGTCACAACCTCATTATGAGATTAGTATTTGATATTCCATTTTATAATTCAACTATTAGATTATCTGTATCTAATTTACATTCTACAATGATCATTTATATCGATTTGTTTAATTAGTTTTTTTTTCTTCCATATTATACTCATGTATTAGTTTTAATAACAAGTGGTTTTAATTACTCTCCTTGAATATGGTTTATTTTTATGCTTCCACTATATTAAATACTGTTAATGAGAATCTATGAACACCACTTTATTATGTTAATTTTCACCTAGGATGAAAATATGTATATTATGAGTTAATTTTAAGAATAATAAAGAACATTATGGGTGTTTCCAATAAGGATAATATGTTTTACTTCATTTAAAGATTCAATGTTCAACTTATGTAGGTATTTTATTTTCCATATTTACCTATTAATTCCAATAGGTTATGAATTCCTTGTAATCATACAAATGCAATGAATTAAGTCTCTGGAACTGGGCTACTAGGGTTGGGGTCTTTACATTGGGTGGGTTTATATAGGAAATGATTGGGGAAATCTTTATCACTTCTCAAACATAAGTTTCGGACTCTATATAATAAAATATAAAAACAAAACAATTCTTTCCATGGGGGTTTCCCATATTTTCTTCCAAAGGAGAGTGATTTTCATTATTTTATAATCCCGTAGTATTAAAATTAATAAAATAATACTATTGATGATGTGAAAGTGTGTCATAAACATATATAAATGATTTTAAACACATATAATTTATTAATTGTTTTGGAGGATTAATAAAAGATTTATAAAATAAAAAAATAAAAATGAATTCACATTATTTTAAAAGAAATGAATATATTTGGTCATGGATACCATTTATAGTATCTATTACTTCACTTTTGGGTCATTACGATTTCATAATATACAACATACACTATGGGAAAAATCGATATTTGGGACAGGATTTATTCTCGTCACAAATAATTGGTTATTTTCGATGAGATTTCGTCTCCTGTCGCAAATAGTTTGGTGTGACTTGTGCGCCAAACCACGTGAATAGTATTTCCGACGTAGAGATGTCTCCCGTTTCAAATAGTTTAGCGTGCTTTGCACACCAAACCGCGCGGCTTGTGTGCCAAACCACACGGCTTGCCCACCAAACCGTGGAAGAGTATTTGCGACGGTACCCATCGAAAATACCCGGCGACGGTTAATTGTTTTTTTGCGACGAGATATCATCTCGTCGCAAAAAGAGTGTCGACATGAACTATTTGCAACAGGCACCATTGCAAATACCCTTTTAACCACCGACAGTAATTAATGCGGGTGAAGGTATTTGCGACGGGCCTGTCGCAAAGCCCAGCGGTGGTAAATACTATTGGCGACGGGAAAAGCTACCTGTCGCAAATACCCTTTTAACCACATACCGTAATTAATTCGGGCTAGGGTATTTGTGATGGGCCCTGTCGAAAATACCACTATTAGCGACGAGAACCCGTCGCAACTAATCTAACCTATATATACCCCCACCCATTTTTTTCCAAATCACTCAGTTCTTCCTCTCTTTCTCTCTTCATTCTTTAATTTTAAGGGACAAATTTCTTTTAGTTGAACTTTTTTATACGAGACAATTGGAAGGTGTCAATACCTTTAGAATATCAATGTTTAAGGTATTTATATTTTATTTTTTTATACTTATTTTATTTTTTTATGTTAATTTTAATTTTTGTTTATTAGTTCTAATTAAATTTTATTTAAATTGGTTTTTATTTATATTTATTTTTAGTAATAAATTGATATTGTTAGTGATAATTGTAAACAATTATTGTTAATTTGCAATAATTAAATATTATTATATATAATTAGCTGAATTTAGTTATAATTAGTCATAATTAGATATAATTAGTCATAATTAGATATAATTAAAAATAATTAGATATAATTAGAAAAAATTATAAAAAATTAGATATAATTAGTAATAATTAGTAATAATTAGATATAATTAGTAATAATTAGTAATAATTAGATATAATTAGTAGTAATAGGATATAATTAGTATTAAATAGATATAATTAGTAGTAATTAGATATAATTAGTAGTAATTCGTAGTAATTAGTAGTAATTACTAGTAATTAGTAATAATTAGATATAATGAGTAATAATTAGAAGACGACCCCCAGTGATTTTTTTTGGGGTTACACCATCTTCTTCAGCACCTCAACCTCCTCCAGAAGACTACCCCCAATGATATTTTATATTATAAACATTTAAATTTAACATTTTCATATGAATTATTTACATTTTCTGTCTTCTATATCGGTTCAAATATTACATAATTTAATTTTTAATATTTTTTTATTTTTTTATATTTTTTATGAATATTATGAATTTTAATAGTTTTTATTTTTTATTATTTTAATAATATTAACATTATTTTGTAAAATATATATTTTTAGTATTATATTTTTTAATGTTGGTTTATTTACTAATAATAATAATATTTTATGATTTTTTTTATTTTTTTTGTGATTATTGAAATTTTAATATTTTTTATTTTTTTAATAATATAATATTATTTTTCCATTAATCGTAATTTTATTAAAAAAATTTAAAGTAATTTATTATTTTCTATGGGACCTTTTGTGATGGGACCCCATCGCAAATAGTCTGAATAAATATTTTTAAAAAACATATTTGTGACGGAGCTACTTACCCGTCGCAAATACTTTGTTGCGACATACCCATCGTAGAAAGTTATATATATATATATTTGTGATGAGATGGAGGGCTCGTCATAAATAATCATATTTGCGACAACGTTTTCTGCAACGGGCTATTTGCGATGGGATCCCGTCGCAAATAAGTCGTCACAAATACTAAGAATTTCAGTAGTGATATAATCATATGGTACTTAATTTTAACCCAAACATAGAATTTATTAGAAAATTATGAAAAATTCACCATTGGATAAGTTCAATATTATGATTCCAAAAAAATAATTATTTTAGTCAAATAATTTTCTAAATATGTGAAATTTAACTTTTAAAATAGAATCAATATTTATTGAGAAAAGTTATTTTTCTCAATAATAGTATTCTAAACCTTATAAAAATTAAAGTTGACTTCATAAAAATCATATAAACATTTATATTTAATTAAAAATATATAATTGTAATATTTTATTGAGATAATACTTATTTAATTTTTTTCGATTTTAGAGAAATAAATTCCTGAAATAAAATTGAAAATTGACCAAAAATACCATATTAATTTTTATTGTATGAAAATAAAAATTCAATTATAAATAAATAACAGTATCATAGAAATATATTCTTTATTTTATAAAAAATAATCTATATAATCATATTTCTATGTCCTTGATACAAACCCCTTTAATACACAAAAAAATTCCCTAATAGTAAGTCACGCGATGGTGAGACTTTAATGGTGTGGTTCGACCTACACGGTTTAGGCCGCAATTTTGATGAGCTTGAAGTTCTGCCGTAAAAGATTTTTCTCAGGATTATGTTTTTTGATCTCATTTTGAGATTATTGAAGGAAAAATCATTGAGATTCTATCTCCATTAGATGATCCAATAAATGGGATTTATAGGGTATGATCCTATAGGTTTAGGCCTTCTCTTTCTTTGTTTGTATCAATTGGATTTTTTAAAACCCTATATTTATACTAATCATATGATCACTATTTAATGGATATATTATCAATGGTATTTAAGATTACCTGTATTTTAAATATATTAGTTTGTAATAAAACCATATAATTTCATTTGTTTTGTTTAAATATATTATATAATAATCCATTTAATTTAAATAATAAGTATAAATTTTGATAATAGTTTAGGTTGTTATTGTGGCAAGATCACATTTAATTGTTATATAATTGTGAAGAGGTTTCTCCATTTATTAAATCCAACAATTTAGTTTTTAGAAATTTTAATCCATCAAGTTAACAAGTATGGATATCAAATAAACATAATGAACAGTTTATAAGATGGTTCTAGGATCATATTTATAAGGATTTATCTGAAAATATGAATTCAATTATTGAATGAAATTGGTGGCTACCTAGGGGAGAAAATGAAAATGTTATATCTTACACTAGTTTTTTAATTAATGGTTACATTTTCTATATAAAGGAACAATATGAACCTAATATGATATAAAATATTATAGTTATGATTGTGGTAGAGGAAATGAATATATCCTTCTATAAGGATAGAAATCCAATTTATGTGAAAATATAATATTTTGACGTACTCAAATGGATACATGAGTTGGATCCTAAAACATTTCAAGTGTAGGTTTTTCAATGTAAATAGGGTTACAATAGGAGTGGAGTGAATGTCGATAAATTGGGATTTGTGAAGGTTATTTTTTTAATAGAAGGGTATAAGGATGATCTATTCACAATGGAATCACAAGAAGTTCAGGTATTTTATGTCTCAAATCCAGAAAAAAAGAATTGGTCAATTTTCTGGTTAGAGACTAAAACAACAACCAAGTGAGATGAAAATTCAATTGATGATGACCCTTCCATTGGGAGATCAGAATCATTTCACAGTTTTCCTAATAGATACAATTCATTGTATGTTAGAGGGGACCAAAAATAGGGGAATCATATACATGATAGAGGATTTAAATCCCTTCAAAATTTATTGAAAAAAAGAGATTTAAGTGATAAATTAATTTTGTTTTTAATATAGTTTGATTTTCCAAAAAAATATTATGTGTTATATAATTCATATATATTATATCAATTAAATGTTCGACTACTCATGTATATAAATACTTCTCCACATGATTACACTACCAATCATGAGTAATAATAGATTATTAATGCTAAAACTATGAAATTATCAGTAGATCTACGACATTTTGATGAAAAAATAATATCATATAGTCAATGTGTAAAATAAAATTATCTAGAAAAGAAGAAAGGGTATAAAATTTGATGTAGGATGGAATCAATGTGGCCAAACTGTTAACCCTAAAAGGTCAATATTCAATAGTTTTGTTGGGTTTTTAATGGGAATCCTAGTTCCAATTGATATAGAAATGTAACCCCATTTCCAGTATGTATTGAAGGAAACCATTTGAGAATATATTATGGTACAATTACTATATACTTTTTCTATTTTACCAATAAATTATATAATAAAACATTGATTTATTCTTCATTATCCCTTTTGGATTTTTATTCATTATAGATGATTTTTGTATGAAATACATATTGATGGCCAATATAAATGGTTATATAAGACTCTAGAAACTTATTATATGGCATCATCTTAGGGGTATAGGGAGGAAACTAAATCCACACCCACCAGTTACATATGTACATATTATAAAACAAGAAACATGAAAATATTTTGTTATCCTTCATAATGAGATATAATTTCTTGTGAAATTTAGTCAAAAAAAAATTTAGAATTTAATTATTTTATCTAATTTGATTCAAAATTATTAATTTATGAAATAATATAGAGTAATACAGTTAAAAAAAACGCAACAAAACAAATATATCCTTTTCATATAGTAAGGATGTGGTATACTTCAATTGAAATTTTTTTATATATTTAAAATCTAAAATAAAGGTTTTATGAAATATGAAAAAACACTTGTTCCATTGTTTAAATCAATATTGGTGAATCAAATTCCAAATCCACTTCCATCCCACGTCTTGTACAATTGATGTAGGGTCATGAAAATAACGAGGATAAAATAGATGATGAAAACTCATATGTAGTATGCTAAGAATGTGTAAGTTTGAAATACTAGTAGTTTTTCATTATTTATAGTATTTTTACACAAATATATATTTTTATGTTCGTATTATTTTTATATGGTTTATAAATATGAATCATCATCGACCATACCTTATGAATAAATTATTTTAGTAGCTTTGATGATGCCACAATAATATGGATGCCTTATAGGTGGAAGTTTTGTAGTGTCACCTAAAACATATTTCAGGGAAACAAACCCTTAATGAGATACCTATGAGACTATGAAAGGACTATATGCACAAAAACATTATTTTAAAGATAATATTGTATTTTTTGGTGGATTAATTTATTTGAAAGGATCAAAGAGAAATGGTAGTGTAATAATGATTAGTACAAGAATAGACAAATTTACCCACTATAATTGAGGCAATCCATTCCCCTCAACAATATACCTTACCCATTGTAATCGATTTTTTCAGAACAATTTCTCCTAAATGTGAATCAAAAAACATTGAGTAACTTTATGTCACTATAATTGTATAGGGTGAAGTTATATTCTATTTATATATATCAATAACCATAAACCACCTTGTTGTGAGGGGTACTCTTTTTAATATCCACGAAGACACTTTATAAAAAACAACTCCCAAAAGATAACATGAGAGTGTAGATTTACATAACTCAAGAGTTGAGTGCTATGTTTTTTATCCATTATGATGATCTGAATATTTCTATGGTTAATAATGCTATTGGAACATTCATAACATGGAAATTTAATGTTATAAAGACACGTGAAGTATGTTATTAACAATTTTTTTCAAATTAAAATCCTTTTACAATTGATAAAAAGGGGATCCAAATGATGTATGGTATTACATATGGATAAAATTACAGGGATACAAAAGGTCAGATCAAAACAATCTAGTGAATCAACCAAGAAAAAAAATAATCTTCTAGGAGTAACTTCACCCCACTAATTCAACTGCCTCATATATTAACAATACATGTTCATGAAAACACAACATTCAAAGATAGAAATATTTGATAGAGTCAATATCAAGAATAAATATTTGGAGATTCCATTACAGATGTGGTATTTCTAGGAATATAAATGAGATTATCTAGTTTGAATAGATTGGAATATCATTTGTGAATACATAAATTAAGTACATTTTTGTAATATTTTTGTCATAAAAATGAACTAAAATGTTCCTTATAGTTAATAAGTATTCATAATTTCATCTGGAAAATGTATTACTACTTCAAAAATGGAATTACCTGGGAATTAATATCTTGAATCATGAATCCCTATATCATATCTATAGAAAAATTTGGTTTGGAATTGGAAGAAATTGGAAAGGGAATATATGAACTAAGCATGGAAATTGAGAAGAAAATATTAGATGACATAATCTTCTTAATTCCCACAGTACAAGGGTAAATATCTACAATCTAATCATATAAAATATGTTTTTATTTATTTCATTACATTTAATTCTTTTTAGGAAGCATTGGATGTTGATCGTATTCAATTTGGATATCCCAAATTTTGTTTTGAATCAAATGCATGAATTCTTATGAAATCGACAACACATGACGACTAATGTGAATCTTTAATACACAAAAATAAATATTTTATTGACAAACATAGAATTATATGTTAAAATCTGTGTTTAAATTATAATTATTTTATGATATGGTGAAATATAAATATTGGATAAGTTATGGTATGAGGTCGGTGACAGAACATACTAATCCTATTGAACTATTTAAATGGAAACACATTATGTTATAAATATATATATATATATATAGATTTAACTATGAACACATATTTTGAAATTAATTTACATATTCTGTTCAATATTTATGCAGTGTAAAAACAAGATAATGAAAATGATTATGGATATTACGTATGAAAATTTAGGAAATATATCATGTACAATCAAAAGCATAACATCCCCAAATATGTAATTTTAGAAGTTAGTTACAATTTAAAAAAATATATCTTAATCATTTGTTTTTCTATATTTTATTAGTACTACCAAGACATTAATAAATTTACATACTCAAAAGAAGAAGTATTTTTTTAGAGATGAGTGGGTCATGTATATGGTGTTAGATTATTCTTTGACATCAATTTTAGGTGATTAATTGTTATATTTGTGATCTAGGATGGGATATTACCTTAGAGATACATTTGGGTATAAATAATTTTTATTATAATTCTTATATATTACTTTTTAACTATTTATAATGTATAAGTACAATGCTGAGTTATTCTCTATAGATTCAGACATAGCTATTAACATGTTCAAACCTACTTATTCTTGTGGGATATTGTACATTGAGGCTGCAACAAAGATAATGGTGGTAGGTAAATGGCTTAAGAAATAATGCATTCACCATGAAAAATTGAATTCATATAACTTATTTAGTTAATTATTTCATAAATTTACCTTATATTTTATGTTAACTTCCTTATAATTTTTATCTCAAATTTATTCTTTTAACAGGTCTTTTGGTATGTTATAATTTTACTTCAAGTAATACAACATGCTAGAAAACAGAGAATATGTTCCTTTCATGTTGAATAGGAAACATCATATTTCCTAAAATGTATAGTAAACCTTAAGGATTCATCTACAAAATTTATGATCAAACTAATTCTCTTCACTTTGTTCTTGAAAGTAACTCTATTATTCAAATACATGTTATCATATACCAAGAAATATTCCTACAATATATGGAAAATAATAAATTCAAATAAGATCAGTCATGATCATTCTCATGAAGGCTATAGGAATTAGCTATACTTTAATTATCCACACCTCAATGTAATACACGGTGTGAATAATATAAGTCAAACTATATTTTTTTAGTTTATAATTTACATTTTAGTTCATAATACACATCACGTACTTAAAACAAATAAAACAAATTTATATTATTTTGATACTTTTGGAATGAAATACATAAGTTATTTTTAAGATATAGGAATCACCCACACGTAAATCTAATAAACGGTGTGTCCATTATGACTCAAAGATTGTGTTTTCAGTTTTATATTTGTTATTTTAGTTCAAAAGACACATGACATACTCAAAATTGATTAAACACATTAGAATTGTTTTGATAATTTATATCAATCATCCATAAGTCAATTTGATTGTTTAGTAACAAACCATTACTCAATCCAATAAATCATGGGTGAGGTATGGATGAAGTGTATGTTATTAGTTTAAAATTTATAGTTTAGTTTACAAAGTATAGAAAATACTCAAAACCAAGAAAATACATTCATATTATTTTATTTTTTTAGAATAGTGATCCACCACACATTTTTGGTGTGTATGAATCTACTTCACCACAATCCATTACATGATATTCCCATTTTGGATTGATGATCATGTTTTTTGTTTAAAATTTATATTTTAGTTCAAAAAAACATGGATTACTCAAAACCAATAAAATTCATACATCTTATTTTGATACATTAGGAAAATGATCCATATGTTATTTGTGATGTCAATTCGATACACAATGTTTCTAATATGACACAAAATGTGTGTTTTCAATATAGAAGATACATTTAAGTTTAAAACATGTGTCATATATCCAAAATTGATAAAAAGATCTCAGATTATTTTCCAACATAATGAAATAATCATAATTCATTTTTAATACATAAGAATTGATTGTATTCTAATTTGTCACATTAGGTCATTCGTATGACTCTAAGTGCATGTTTTCAATATAAAAGTTTCCTTTTAGTTTAAAACATGTATCAAGAAGAAAAAAATTAGAAGATGGGATCATAATGTTTTCCAACTTTTAGAAAATTACTAATAATTCAATTTTTATGTATAGGAATAAATTATATTTCAATCTAACAAATGATGTGGTAGGTTGGGCTTGGAGCACATGTTTTCAATATATATGTTACATTTTATTATAAAAAGAACTTCGTATATAAAAAACTAAGAAATAATATTCATATTGTTTTTAAATTTCAGAAAAATGATCCATGATTCATTTTTTACATGTATAAATTCACCATGTTTCAATTTGGCAGATGATGTGATATGTATGACATGAAGTGCATTTTTTTAGTACCAAATTTTCATTTTGGTTTAATATTCATGTCACATAGCCAAAAGTAAGGAAATGATATTGGATTATTTCCAAATTTTTTAAAAGGTCTGTAATTTATTTTTGATGTGAACTAATTTACTTCACATCAATCTGACATACGATCTAGCCGGTATGGCTCGAAGTTATTGTTTTTTTATATAAAAGTGCCATTTTAGTTTAAAATGCACATCACATTGCCAAAAACTAGGAAAAATAGCTCAAATTAGTTTTAAAAATTGATCCATTAATCCATAATTTATTTCTGACATGTAGAAAATAATCACATGTAAATCTGACAGACAATGTGGTTCGTATGACTCAAAGTGTGTTTTTCAAATATAAAAGTGCCATTATAGTTTAAAATGAATATCAGATATCATAATTGGGAAAACAATTTCAAATTTACTTTAAAATATAATACAACTATCCATAAATCATTTTTGATATGTAGGAATTTACTGTATGTTAATTTTAAACAGGATATGGCAGGTATAGAGAGTGTTAATTTTTCAATATATATGTTTCATTTTAGTTAAAAATGCATGTCACATGAAAAAACGAACAAATGAGCTAAAATTGTTTAAAATAAATTGGAAAATATTCCATAATTCCTATTTTCTATTTTTAATAATTTACCACAGATCAATATTACACATGATGTGGATGGTATGACTCAATGTTTTTATTTTTCATATAAAAGTGTCATTTTAGTTTAAACTGCGCATCATGTAGCCAAAACCTAGGACAAGTGTGTGGATTTTTTTTCAAACATTTTTGAAAATGAACCATAATTCAATTTTTACATGTAGGAATTGAATGCACATTAGTCCAATAGATGATGTGGTAGGTAGGACTCGAAGTACAGTTTTTAAATATAGAAGTCCCATTTTAGTTTAAAATGAATTTCACATAGAAAAAAATGAACTTATATTTGTTTAAAACCCGTATAAAACAATACAAACTTCATTTGTTACACTTATGAATTGGCCATATATAAATCTGATAAGAGATGAGATATTTCTGGATCAAAGTTTATATTTTCAATATAAATGTGCCATTTTAGTTTAAAATTTGTCGAAAATAGTGAAACATGAGAAAAAGAGATTGAATTATTTCAAACATTCACAAAATTATCCCTAATTAATTTTTATTGTGTAATAGTTGACTTGATGTCAATCTGATAGATGATGTGTTTTGTATTACTCAATGTGAATCCATTCAATATGTTGGTGTTATATTAATTTAAAATTATAATTTCTTGGACAAAACCAATAAAATGAGCTCAAATTATTTTTAAAAGTTTTGTAATGTGATCAACAATTCACTTTTCACATGTAGGAATAAATATCACATTAATCTGACACATGATGTCCTCGGTATGACTCAAATTTCTTGTTCTCAATATAAAAGTTTCATTTTTGTTTAAAATGAAAATCATAAAGAAAAAAATCAAACAAATGAGCTTGGATTGTATTCAAACATTAAGAAAATCATCCATAACTCATTTTGGATTCATATGAAATCAATTTACTTTTATTTGAAAAATGATGGCACAGGTATGACTGAATGTGTGTTTTTTCAATATAGAAGTTACATTTTAGTTTAAAATGTGCATCACAATTCCAAATCCAAGAAAATGTGACCGGATTATTCTCAATATTGGAAAAATGATCTATATTTCATGTTGGATGTGTTGTAGATTAGCGTACAGAAATCCAACACATGATGTGGTCATTATGAATCGAAGTGCATGTTTTCAATATAAAAGTATTATTTTAGTTCAAAAAATACATCACATATCCAAAACCAATTAAATAAGGTCTTATTATTTTCAAACATTAGTAAAACAATCCGTAATTCATTTGTGATATGCTGGAATTAAAAACACGTCAATCCATAATATGATATAGTCAAAATGACATTATGTGTATGTCATTAATATAAAAGTTACATTTTAGTCTAAAACATGTACCACATAGATATAACTGACAGCACAACATCAAATTGATATCAGACATTAGGAATATAATCCATAACTCTTTTTTAATGTATCGGAATAGACTGTATGCCAATCTAATGCACGATGAACTGATATTGTCATTAATATTTTGAATAATTAACTATATAATTAATCACATGTGAATTATATAATATTAAAATTAAAATTTGTTTATTTTTTATTTCATCTTACTAAAATAATCATTTGATTTATTGTAGTGACATTATTTTATATGAAGGCTTATCATTGGAAGAAGTCTATTAGTTTTTTATTTTATAAACTGTTGGTAGTTTTTTGATTAATTTTATATAAGAAATAAATTTAAATATTTGGTATCTATCTTTTGGATTGAAATTATATTATAGTTTGATATTTGTATTTAAATATGGTCTTAGGTATATTTCTATTCAATTTTATGCATTCTTATTGGTTTTGTTTTTATAGGGCTACTACAAGGCTGTTGTAGGGATGTAACTGTGAGCAGTTGATATTAATTTATAAGTTCTTATTCAAGAACAAATAAAGGGTGTCCATTATCATAATATAGAAGGCTCTAATAAACTGATCCATTATTAGTGCTAAAAGTAAGCAGTGATAAATTACCCCTTAATAAGAGCTAAAAAAATATTCTGATAAAGTATAACTTTTTCATTTCTTGTTGATAGATCTAATAAAGGCCTTCTACTTTTAATAATGCTTATATAATCATCACATTTTTTGTGTTGAAGAAGGTCTTTTATAAAATTGTTAAAGGTTTATCTACAGTTTTACATTTTTTGTTTCTAATTTTAATAATAACTTTGTATGAGACCTTTATGGTCCTATCATTTTAATAACCCACCCATGATTTATCAACACCAAAAAAGCACAAGGAAAATGGGACTCTCTATGTTCTTTTTTAGTGATAAGAAATACATCATATTTTTCATGGCACTGACATAATAAATGATAAAAATAGATTGACAAACCTGTTGAGGAGTCAAAAATGTTGGTGTACTAGAATAGTGAAAGGAAAATTTTCCTTGAAAATAATCATTGTAAAAAAATATATCTATGTACATTAGATAATGTGAGTATAGAACCTGGTTGAGGAAATGAAAACAAAAATAGAAATGTGGTGAATAATGAACAAAAAATACAAATCTGAATCTAAACTTCTTATTAATAGAAATTACATTTAATTCATTCAATTTAATTTAATACATAATATTTGGGAGGTACTGATCCACATTCCTTGTTATTAGTGATCATGATAAATAATAATAATTATTTTTATATAAATATTAGAAGTTATTGAGTGAAAATAGATAGTTTTCATTAAACATTAATCCCATCCATTAAATCAGATCCATGAAACTTCTATACCATTATTTAAACAAATTTTATACCATGGTTTAATGTGAAGGGAAGCTTCCCGCATAGAAATATTTAAAAAAAGATATAAAACCACTTGGTAAGTGATATGCTGAAGGTTCTAGGAATAGTTTAATCATGTAGTGGAGGGAGAAATATTGAAATATATTTTAATATTTAGTTCCCTAAAACTTCAAGTGAGGGTATTTCACATTAAATTTATAATTAAATTTATATAGATATAAAGAATATAAATACCATGGATTATGATCCTTTCTTTATTCAAGCATTGATCATCTGAAATAGCCTTTTTAAATTTCATTCATTGTTATGTGAGGATCCAAGGGTATAACCACTCAAGAGTTGATCCAAGCATGATCTTTTGATCGTCGAAAAACACCAATAGATTATTGAGTGCCTATGTGGTGAATTGATTGTCTTTTGTTGTTTGTGTTGATCGCTCATCATTTAGTGTTGAATAAATATCTCTTTCATTTATCATTCTTGAGAGGGAGAGAGAATGATGATTCTGGAGAGAATTTAATTATACATAATTATTCTATATATTCATACTATAGCACATAATATGCATAACTATCTATTTATAGATCTAGGGTTTAGGTTAAAATATTATTTAATATCATGTCATCCCTTAAAAAATATTATAAAATTTAATAAACCTCATGTCCAATAATAATAATAATAATAATATTATTTTATAGTGTGAGATATCTTGCGCAATAAAAATTAACATGTAACTAGATTGTTAATTAATAATTTTTAGTGGGAACAGTCTTGGTCTGTTCAAACTCCACTCGCATTTATGGAACACCTAAATAGATATTAAATATTTTCTTCATCAATAAATATTATTGATCATTAAGTTGTAAAAAAACTTATTCCATATCCGTGAGAATAATATCTATTATATTAATTAAATTCAAATAAAATTTAATCATGATCATTGGATGGACATAGTGTGTGACCCTCTAGGTTTCTTTCTTATTGGCATTAAGTGGGTTTTCCAAAAGTCTAATATCACTATCTAGCAATGGGTCAAAGAACCCAATATAAATAACATAATGGAACAATAATGTTAACCAAATATAAATTATCACTATGTAATATAATCCCCTTTTCAAAATATCTCATCAATCAGGTTGCACATCTCTGTCACCAACCTATATGCTCGATACCTCTTCCTATCACTATCCAAAATGAACACGTCATTAAACAATGTTTAGGTAATTTAATGGGACGTTTCTATTACAATCAAAGGTCCTAGAAAACACATTCTATATAGACGAATGAGACAAATACTTTTTCAAATTATCCAGTAATGACATGTCAATTGTGACCCATCCAACGTACCCTACCTCACTGTGAAAATATTACCTCATAATTTTCATTATCATATATATTTGTGTGAGTAATGAAATGAATTAATGATAATATAAAATTCTAAGGACAATTAAACACACTCATAGAAACAAATATCAGATGACACTATAACATATGGAATTCCAACTAGTGGGATTCTTCTCAAATTAAATTATCATTAATATTATAAGTGTGAACTTCATGCGAAGAAGACCCATCTACTTATCAGAACTCACACTTGATTTTATATATACTATGTTCCCTATCATATTATTTTATCAAACCCCGTAACAATATTTTGTACTATCATCATATTAGGTACGGTTTAGGAACTTATCAATGTGATGTAAAATCCGAAGAATTATTATTTTAAATGAATGAAAAATAATGAAAATCATGTAATAGTATGTTTTATTAATCATCAATACATAAAATATACATTCACTAAAAATAGTTTTTCCTAAGACCCCAACTCCAATAAACTCCCAATTAGACTATAGACAACTACCAAAGACTTTTGTTTAGCTAAACCTCACATGAAAATCATGTTTCTGATGATTTGGGGATTTAGTTAAGGGGTATTCCACTCTATATTTGATAGAAATTATACTCACTATCACCTCATCTCTCTAATAAAAATATCCCAATAGATAATACCTATGAATTATCTGCTTCATCCTCTGATGTGACCATAGAGCTTTCGTGAGAGCGACTGCTATAGTATTATCACAATAGATTGTGGTAGAATCTTTATTTCTTGGAACCATGTAAATATGTTCGATGTATTTTTCACATCCGTACTACTTCATTAGATTCAATACGAGATGAAATATACATGAACTCTTCCATAAAATATGTGATACAACCTTCTTTGAGCTCTTTCATCTCACATCACCTCCATTCAACATGAATATGTATCTAGTTTTTTATTTCATTTAATCTTGATCTATTCGGAAAGTAGAATATGCATCTTTGATAAATACTAGTTCCTTATGTCCTCCAAAATCTAAGAACATGTCCTTATTATACCACATATTATTAAAGATAGACTTTACTTCCATCCAATTGAGGCCACTTGGGCCAGCTTGACATCTTCCCATAACACCTAATGTGTAGGAGAATTCTATAAAAGTATATAAAATAACATACATTACTAACCCAATCACTAAAAGTTTTGGAATAATTTCCATTATATTTATTCACTCATGTTTCTGGGGAAACATTTTCCTAGAAAGATGAATGTCATGTGATTCGGAAAAAAATATCCACTTAGATTATTTCATATTGAATTTATTTAGTATTTTTTCAGTATATATACCTTGACATAGGCTAATAGTTTACTATGATTTATCATGATGGATACTAATTCCAAGAATACATGTTGTCTATCCCAAGTCCTTCATAATAATGTATTTATTGAAGCAAACCTTCATATATGGTATTAATTTTATTTCATTTTTAATGAGTTATATGCCATCAATATATAATATTATGTAAATTACCACACTCCCACTAGATTGATTATAGAAACAACAATCACATTTTTTCTTTATTAAACCAAGCTATGCTATGGATTCCTCAAAATGACCGTTCCATGACCTAGATTCTTTCTTTAATCCAAAAATTGATTTTTTCAATTTCCATATCTAGTTGGCATCCTTTGGAGTCACAAATCCATTGGTTTATGGAATATAGAAATTTTCTTAAAGCTTCCCTTTAAGGAAGGATATTTTGACATCCATTTTCCAAATCTTATTGTTATGGTAGGCCGTAATGACAAATATATTTTTGATGGATTTCAACATTGAAACCGGTGAAGGGGATTTATTTTAGTAAATTATTTAACTCTATTTATATCCTCCTATAATGAATTACACGTTATATGTACTTAAATGTCCTTTAAATACAAATTTATTCTTGAATATCTATTTAAAACCAATGGTATTTACATCCACCAGTGGATCTATAAAAATATAGACTAGGTTTTGGTACATGTAATCCATTTCAGAATTCATGGATAATTTCCCCATGGTAACAGTTTTTCCACTTACTGCTACCTTATAGGTTATAGAATAATTATTATCAACTAATAATGAGTCACCATCCTTGGTGACTTGAAAACCACATCATTCTAGTTCTTTATCCTCTCTTGTACACCTAAATAGTACTTGTGTCTCTAGACCTACTTCTTTTTCCATGGGTCTTTTTGGAATCATCTCATATAAAAAATATAGTATACCTTGAGCCTTGAATTCATCAATTTATATCTCACCCCACAATCTATTATAGATAAGTTCCCCCTTTGTAGTAATATCATGTGTCCTACTAATATTATTATTTCTTCTAAGAAGTCATATAGTTAATTTTACCCTTATTTTATTAGGATATCCTGTAATGTTACACTTTTCAGCTTGGGATATAAGTTTGTTACATAATGACACCTTAAAAATGATTCACAAACCCCACACATGTTAGTATGAAAATATATGTTTCTTTACATTCCATCATTTCTATGGTTTACTGTCCACTAGTTTATTTGACACTTGCTTTAGTTTTTGTGATATTATTTGGAATGCATATACCTAGAAGGATAATGGAAGACTCTCATTACTCATACTTGATCTCACCATGTCTAATAAGGTGTGGCTTCTTCTTTATATTACACTATTCCATTGCGGTGTATACTAAGAATTGAGTTGAGATAAAATCCAAAACTCCCTTAAATAATCAATGAAGTCATGATTAATATATTATCCACAGTGGTCTGATTAGTGATTCTTAATATTTCTACCAAGACTGTTCTCAACTTCATTCACTGATTATTTGAATTTATCAAAAATAATATGACTTATACCACATCATGTAGACATATCAATATATAATAAATTCATCAATAAATGTTATGACGTATGAGTATCCACCTGTTGATTAAACAAGAAACAGTCCACACACATCTGGATAAACGCATTAATGAATCCCATTTGAACATTCACCTTTTCCCCTAAATGGGTATTTGGTCATTTTACCTTGTAAACAGTCACGAAATACACCAAGTGGTTTTTGTTCAATATAATTTAAATATCCATCTTGGTATAAATTTTTCAATCACTTTTAATTTTAATTACATAGCTTATGATGCCAATGTTTGGTGTTATATGATTCATGTATTTTATTTTTATTATCAATTTCTAATACTTAGTTCATGTAATCCAAAACATAAAGACCCTTACATAAATGTTCCTTACCATAAAAATGATATCTTTATAAAATAAAAAACATTTATTTTTAAGATTTTAAAAAAAATTCATGTATATCTAGTGTGCATATAAAAATAATGTTCTAATAACAGATGGAACAAAATAAAAATCTTTTAAAACCAAGCTTCTTCTAGTTGTCAACATGAGTTTATAGTCCTTTGTAACTACAATATAAAGGTTATCTCAATTGGTTTCTCATAGATTTATATCCCTTTGGATAATTCATAAAAATTTAATTGGTTTCTGTATCTGAATACATACAAAAGAATTGAAATCTTTATATAATAGAAACTTTTAGAAATATATAAATTTCAATCAGTAAATAATTCTAAGGATGTTTCCCCTTCCATATTTGGTTAGCTGTCATTTTACTTATAGAGTTTCTTCTTCACATAAGTAAAAAATAACATCCTATTCCCTATAATTCCCCATTGATCTTCCCCTTCTTGGAAGGTAATGAATATGATTTTGGTTTAGAGATAATCACTTTAATATTCCATTTATTCACTATAAGTATGGGGGATTTTCATGAATAATATTATTAAATACATGGTGAAGAATTGTGAGAAGATCAAGAAAATAAATATCAATGATTTTAATATTAAAATTTAAAAGAATTCTGGAGAATATATGAAGAGGGATCGAAGAATAATATCAATGTATAATTATCCATGGATTTTAAATCCTATAACATCTAGGAACCTGATGTATCCAGTGATGATGATTGTGTGAGTCCTAGATGGTTCAAACTCAACAATCTTAATTTGAATGTGTTCCATAGAAATATCAAACGTTTTATTTCTAGCTCTCTCCTATTAAAGACCAAAGATATTATCAAGAATTCTATAATCATCCATGTATTTTTATACTTCAAGAGTTCACAAGATAGTGGATAATATAGTCTATTTAACATTAACTGCATAATTCATATGTTTTTAATAGACAAGGAAATCTTTATCACTTACCTACTTGGAAGGTAGATCAGACATTGAGGATTCTAGCATGTTATATTTCTATTCATGGAACAACAGAACCTAAAGGCATCTGAACCACTCCTAAAATTTACTTCCAGTGTGGATACGGTATTTCTCTAATATATACCATAGGGATAGAGTGGATGAAGAAAAATCAATTTTATAGAATTTAAAAGAACATAATATTAGTACACATTTTTAATAAAAATTATGTGTGAAATAATATATTAATTGATTTTATTAACATTCCCAATATTTTATCAAGTTCCAATATCCCTCACTATTTAGAATTGAAGGTCTGGTTTCTAGGACATTCTAGTGTCTGAGATACAAATTCCCATTTTCATAACCCCAATTATGGTGGTTCAAACTACTTGATGTTATTTAGGTAGACACGTTTTTTATAGTTACACCCATGCAATTCCTTAATCCATTGAGTGTAATCCCCCATCCTAAAATTTTGACTTATATGTCCCCAAAACATTCCTCCAAGTTAAATAATGTCTATAAAGTTATACTTATCTTGATTTATGGTAGTTATTTCAACCCATAACCATCATAATAAATCAATATTATAGGTATTTTTCCCAATTATTTATAGACAAACACTTATTTATAATGATTTCATTCCAAATCAGGTAATGGAAGTCCACGTATGACATAATATTTAGTTGATGTTTTTGAATTTATTATGCATAGATTTTATCTTATTTCATCCTTTACATGTATTAGTAATATTTTATGGATTTTATTTAATTAATTAACCATGTTGGATAAAACATTTATGGATAATATTATCATTTAAATTTTATCTTTTCACATTAATTCATTTATTTATGTGATTGTGGTCTTGCATCTATAACATAAATAATTCATGTATAATAATAAATAATTAATTAAATACACCATTTAGGGTCTTACCTATTGGTTTATTTAGTGCACAAACATTAAATCCACCTATGACCTAGGGTAAATAACTCTTATTGTTAGTCTTGGAATGAGTGAAAACATTCCACCTCTCCACCTATTTATCAAATGAGTTGGAATCATTATGGTTCTATCATGAATTGCATCTATGTGTATTGGGAAAATACATTAGTTAAAAATATTTATAACTCATATTCATGTGATGGGAACCAAAGGATTGGTTAAAAGGGGATTACATAAATATCCTTGGATGCACAGGCTCATCATAATAATGGAGGGAGGGAGGGATTGCAGAAAATCAAAAATAATTTGATTTTAAATAGTTTCAAAACCATGAAATAAATTAAATTAGAATATCCAACACATAAAATGGTTTTAGTCAAGCTCATGAAAAGTAAAACATACAATATATATGAAAAACTAAACCACATAACATTCATTTATATTAATTAATTATTATTTAGAAATAAACTCTTATATTAATTAATTAATGGTTTTATTCATTTATTAATTTCCTTTCATATTAATGACCATTATAACACTCTTGGATATAACCATCATTAAAGAATTCATAGTAAGTAAACATAAGAACCTATAATTATGGATTTATTAAATTAAATAAAAAGTAATTTGAAATTCTTTCAACCCATTATTAAAATCTCAAGCATAATAGGTGAGATTCAATAAAATAAGGTTTCAATGTAGAAATTGTTAATTTAATTTAATTTAATATGACTATAAATTAAGAGACTACATGATCTGTACTTTCCAATGACATTTCACATAAC
Source organism: Viscum album (assembly GCA_963277665.1). Lineage (NCBI taxonomy): Eukaryota > Viridiplantae > Streptophyta > Magnoliopsida > Santalales > Viscaceae > Viscum > Viscum album. The sequence goes on from OY728150.1 coordinate 156,870,331, forward strand.
TCGGTGTTCACATATCTAGGATACACACCTATGGCTTCGACATGTTGAGTCGCCTAGGATACAGAGTGTGTACATTCCAGCTACATGTCATGTATCCGATTTTTATGTGCATGTGATAAAAACATAGTCTTATGAGTGTATCATGGATAAACTACACAAGATGTAAAATCTAGATACATTCGATATAGTTATAATGTCTTGTGACTGCACAATCCACCAAATAACTCTATACATTTTTCGGTCACGACTACACACCATGTACATTCTAGCTACATGCCATGTATCACACATGTTTTGTATCAGCATAACCAGCTAATTTGCTCAGTATGTATCTTATATATAATAAGTGATTAACTACCTATCTTTTACACCTCATATAGGTTTTTTATATCATAAAAATTACAATATGTTAGTATCACATGGTCTGAACATGTATAATGACCACAGAAATTCAACAGTTTACACTACTAACCTACGTAGACCACATTGTGTGTATGAAAGTTACATGTCATGTCATCCAACATGTTGTGTTCTAGACTGGAACAACCTACATTAAATGTTCAATAAATAAAAAACATTTAATTAACTACTCAAAATTCCATATATCTCGTGACACATCCATTTGTAGTGCACATGGCTACGCAATGTGTACTTTAGCTACATGTCGTGTAACCCAAATTCCCATCCAAGACTTCGACACTTTCTGATGGTATATTTGGTCATTATTCATCTATTCTTAGACCATTAATAAAATGAAACACTAAATTAAAATGATTAATATATCAATAACATGTTAACTCAAATGGGATTAGATAAGTAAAAAACTAAAATGAAACATTCAACCATGATTTCATATAGGTCAACAACAAAATAAACAATTATAAATATAAAATGTATCCACTCTCATACCAATTTAGGGTTACAGGTGAAAAGGAAGTGTGTAGTTGTTGGTGATATATTAAAATTTGTTTTAATATTTACTCTCTTGAAACCCCAAGTGAGGATATTTCATGTTAAATTTTTAATTAAATTTATTAAGATATGAATAAAATTAACACCATGGCATAGTATTCATTCTTAATAATAAATTTTTATCTTTCATAATTACTTGTATATATTGCCTTAATTTTTATATAAGGACACAAGGGTAGAACCACTTTAGCAGTGATCCAAAAATTCTCTTTTGATTTCTGAGAAACACCATTCAATTTCGTGGTGCTATCATGGTTAATTGATATTGTTACATTGTTTGTGATGATCACTCATAATTTTGTCTTGAAATAATATCTCTTATGTTTTTCATTCTTGAGAGGGAGAGAGATAGAGGAGCCATGAGTGAATTTTTTAGGCACAATAATTCTTTATATTTTTATTATACAACATAATACACATAACCTTATATTGGTAGAACTAGGGTTTATGTTAAAATTTTATTTAATTTCATGTTGACACTTAAAAATTATTATAACCATTAACAAGCCCATTTTCACATAATACAAAAAATATTATTATTATTATTATTATTATTTTCTGCCACGTGTGGACTTTCTCAATAACTAATATTTTTTAATCGGCTTATAAAATATTTTTTTTCACTAAACATGGTCTTGGTATACTCAAACTTTTCTAGAATTTATTTATCACCAGAACATATATGAAAATTTTTATTCATAAATATATATTTGCGATTGAGAAATCATGAATAAAATTATTCCTTAATCTTGAGAATAAAATTTATTATAGTATCTACATTAAAACATAATATAATTGGGATAAATGGAAAAAGTTAGTGTCAGATGCTCTAGGAATCTTTATTGTTGGAATTAGGATGGACTACCTAAACTCCAAGATTACTTTCTAGAAATGGGATAAATAAGTTATGAGAAATAGCATAATTTCTTTATGATTACACCCACATACAAACACTCACTATGTAATAGAATCCCATTGTCACAATATATCATCAATTAGGTAGCACATCAGTATCACAAACCTATATGCCTGATATATCTTTCTTTGATTATTTGAAATAAATGCATCATTACACCATGGCCATGCAATTTAATGTGATCATTCTATTCTAATCAAAGGGTTGAAATAACAACATCCATAAATTTTTAAGGGACAGATCCTTCCTCAAATTATTCCTTAATGACATGTATATCTTGACGCACACAACATACCCTACCTCACTATGAATATATTCCATCATCATTTTTATTAGAAAATCAAAGTACGTGAGTCATGAAAAGAAATAATGATAATATTAAACTATAATGAACATTACACATGCCCAAAGATTGAAATATCTATTGACACCAAAACATGAATAATTTATACTAGAAAGTCTATTATCATAATCTCCCATATTGGGGATTACCATGTGGGAACTTCATGAGAATAATCTTTATTCACTTACAAGAACTCACTCCTAACTACATATATACAGTGTGACCTATCACATTATATTATCCAACCAAAAAACTATTTTAAGAATATCGTCATATCACTCCAATATTTTCATCATTGTGGTGAAATTATATGACCTTATCAATTAGATGTATACTCTATGATATTATTATATTAAATTTAGGACGAACAGTGAACAATATGTAAGGATAAGTATTATTAATATTGAATGCATAAAATATACATCCAATCATAGTACAAATAACTAGTCTTAGGTAACCAACTCCAACCTATGGTGGTCCACCTATATTTTATCATCAATTTTATAGTGGTATCGAATCTATAAAAGAGACTTAGGGTGAATTATAGACTTAAATGAAGTCATGGATCAATATACACATGACATGATATAAGAATAAATTTTATAAATCCGCATGGAAGAGGATGTTCCAAAGACAGAAATACTACACAGTAGTGTAAGAAAATCTAGAGAACATGAAATATATTGTTTTCTAATCACTAATGATGGCTAATAATAATTTGTTGGTAATAATGATCTTATGACCTACAATGAAGTAGTATGTCAAAAACATATTCTTAATGGATTGAAGCCATGAAATCTGAAATGGATGCCATCAACCAAAACCATGTTTTAATTTTGGTATATATTATATTTGATGTAAAACCCATTGGTTACAAATTTATATTCAAGATGAAACTAGAAATTGATAGAGAAATTATCACCTTGAAAAAAGTTCTTATAGTAAAAGGGTTTAAACAGTGTTAAGGAATATATTATTTTGAAACCTTTTCACTAGTTATTATGATAAAATTCATCACAATTATACGTTACATTATATCTTAGAATAAATATTTGATTTTTAAGATGGATTTAAAGACATTTTTCCTTAATAGTAACCCGTAATAATATGTATATATGATAAAATTAGATGTTTTTGACTCATTTCATAGTTGGTTCCCTTGAACTATCTTATTTAGCACTTTATTACTTTTTTTATTTTTATGAATTTTTCTTATCACATTATTATTGTTACATTGTTCGAAAATTTTATGTGATAATGTCCTCAATGTGTATATCACTATGAATATTCAGAGTGTTCCCTACTATGATGAGAACCTTGAGGTTCCACCAAAGTATTATTAAATATATGTTCTAGAGCTGAACGATATTTCCCAATAGGAAAGAAACAGTATAGTTTATTTGAGGTAAGAGGATCATAATACATGGAGACAACATCTATTTGAGTAAACATTTGGTAATATCCAAGACAAGATGTTATGATAATGAAACCATCAGTAAGATATCTAAATTTCCATGTTTCATTATATGTTCCTATATACAGATGTGTTTATTGATCCTTAGACATTAAGATTATCATTAATGGATAACATAACTCATAAACGTTGATGTATTGACAAAAAAGATGATGACATATACTCAAAGTGATGTAGAATATATTGTGTACCTCATGAGTGATATTGCATAAATTAATAATGAATGAAAATATATATTTATTTTCCTTGATAGAAGATGAAATATTATTCCCTTTGATAGGAATGGAACTTCCTATATAAATTCATGTATGTGGTGTTTGGTGGTAGAGTTCATATATGGGAAGCTAATGAAAGATAAAATGGGAATATAGGATAGTGGCACTATAATACAACCTTCTTGATTAGAGATATAATGGTAATGAGTTTATGTTACATGGAGATTGTTGATAAGAGGTTGAATGTGATTGTGACATTAAATTCTGTACCAATGGGTTCCTTGGAATGTTGATATACACAAACCGTTTACATAGAAAATTTTGAATAATTCTACTGAGAAATAATGTAACACCCCAAGCTTCTACGGTACGCCTCTCTTTGAATAATGTGATAGCGTGTGTTGTACGCAACACCGAGTTCTAACACACCATAACCAATCAAACTAGCCGTTAGGAATAGTAATACCTACTTTTTGAAATTATATATATATTTTATATTTTAAAATGGACTTCATTTTTGGATTTGGAATATCGAATTTATCCTAAAGTGAAATTTTGGTACTTTTCGGATAACTTTCATATTTTGATGAATAGTGAAAATTACTAAATTTTAATTAAAAACAACTTTTTTAATCAAAATAATTAATAGTGATAAATTATGAATTTGATTAGTTTTAAAGTATATTTAGAATATATTTTTACCTTTTAATATAATTTTGTTCATTGGACATAATTTTACAATTAAACCGAACATAAACAAGTGTCAATCTTTTGATAGTTATTATCTCTTAAAAACACGCTTTTTGTTTTAACAGCGGGAATTAATTTTAAATTAATTTCTGCCACTTATATGTTTTGAATTTAGAAAAATGGATTCCATATTTAGAATCAGGATGTCCAAATTTTGTAAATAGGTAACTTTTATTTTTAGACATTTTGAATAATTATTGCGGTAAATATTTTATTTACCATGGTTAAGGGTAAATCCGGTAAATAAGGGTTAACAAATAATATTATAATATTACTAAATTACCCTAAAACGTGTACTAGCCTTATTTTTTGATACATGTTCGACCATAGGAATCTTTGGGTCGATTTTGGGACCCCATGGTGCCACTTGTAGGTGATAGGGACACTTTATTTTAATTAAGTTAAAATGAATACAAAAATGACACAAGCATATATCTTTTTGAAAAACAATTTTTACATAGGGTTATATATGTTGGATTTTAGATTATAAATATTCATTAGAAAGATAAAAAGATTTACTACATATTGATATTTTATTTATAATTTTTAGACATTAAAAAATTTAATTTATATATGACACAATGATGATGAATTAATTACTATAATAGTGAAAAATTAAAATAATTGATATTATAAATACCCAAATAAATATAATATGAAACTTTTAATGAATTAAACTAATTTTATAGGATAATATGATATATTAGTATTGATTTAATTGACTTTGTTCTAAGTAATCAATCTGTTATGGGTTTCACAAAAATCAACTATTGAATAGTGTTAAAATTGACATAAAAGAGTTCTTAAAACCAATATTATACTATTAATTGATATTAAATTCCTAAAAATCTAAGGTTCAGACAAGAGACTTATATAATGATAGTTTAATCATTAATGGACCACTTTGGGGTCGCTTGGATGTATATAGTAAGTTTATTAACCATATTATATAAAAATACAAAGAGACATTGTAAAAGTGAAACTAATTAACTTAGAGTTAATACTTAAAGATAAGGTTAATATAAGTACCAAAACCTGTCTAAATTCTATTGGTTGAGTTTTTTTCGACCTATACCCACCTTAACATTTAAATAATCAACTTTTGAGACATTATAAACCGAATATGAATTTATTATAAATTAATATTTCTAGCTTTTCCAAAGGTGCCCCTCACCCCTCTTATAAAAGGGCATTCCTCCTCATTTCTTCACACCTTCAAAGCCTTTTGATTCAGCCAAACCCTGCCCAAATACTCTCCCGACTTCCCTAACTACAACCTAGAGGCCTTAGTTTGATCATAAAGCCAACCTAAGTATCCCTTTTGATCAAATCAAAAGGAAGAACCCGAAAAAGAGGTAATGATTTCACCACCCTTTTTCCAAGTTCCTTTCTTCTTCCACTTCTTCTTCCTCTGTTGTTACCATTATAAAATAATAACTCCAGTATCATATATATACTGTGATTTTATTGTAAATATGGTACAACCGTATTCAGTATTCTATCCACCCTTTGAATAACATGTCACCATACGTGCGTACGTACGACTTACCGTCTCCACGTCTTGGTTTAATTGTTATTCAATATATTATTATTTGGATGGGTATAATAATGATGTGTAACTCATGTAAATAATAAATATAACATGTTAATTATTCTGTATATATGATATACCATCCATTTATATATTATTTTAATATCAAAAGAATGATATTGTCGCTCGTGCGTACGTACGGACTACCGTCTCCACGAACGCGATAAGATTCATTCTTTATCGTATCCATTCAAGTATAATTATCATTTGATGATTTAAAAATGATGTTTAAGGACTTGATATCATTCTGGATATGAATAATATACAACCTATCCATTATAAACATGTCTTACGTAACAAAACATATAAAAGAAAACAAGTAAGTTAACACCCGAAACAACGATAATACTAAGATATTATTATCAAATCAATATTAAAAGATCATATATGATATCATATTAATGTATATGACTCTTATATAATTTAATAACAATTATTTCACCATTATATAGGAGGTTAACCTACCCCAACCAAGGAAAAGTACAAGGTAAGGGTTATTTCACAATCTCTTCATTATCCGAGGTTGTTTATATGTAATAATCTACTGGGATCTCTTTATCATCCACATCCATGTTTTCTTAAAAATGTATTTCAAAACATTTTAATTATTTACAAGAATATGGTTTAAAGTCATTTATACCCTTGTTTGAATTTTTATAAGAGGAATCTTTCTGTCGTTTCCAAAACAAGGTCCTTTTTAACCTTTTCAACATAGTTAAGGTAAGAATGTTTTTTTAACTTATATGGCGGGTGCGGCTATTTTCCACCGTTATAAAATCTTCAAAGTTTTACTTACAAGCTTATAAGAATATATTCAAAGAAAATGTTTTATTTTATATGGCTCTTAAATGATTTCAAAAATAGAAAGAGATATTTCTCTAGAAAGTGTTTTGATTTCATCTATGTCAACATCCTTTGATGGATTTTACGCTTATTTGAAGTTGATTTATTATGATACAAAACTTCTATATTGTATTGAAGGTTTTGTGATATGTTTGACTGTGGATGTGCTATTTTTATACCATTTATAGTTTATGGTGAAATTATTGACATTTCGTATGCTAGTTATAATACGAATGTTTATTTTATGTTTAAACCTTTTCATATGGGAATGCATTGGACTTAATATGTGACGGGTGGAGCCCGCTATAGCTCCTTGATGCATCGGTAGGTCTCATGAGACAATCTAGTGTCTTGGCACAAGGCCTTGACAAAATATTATTTGTAGTCTTGGCACGAGGCCTTGGCTATGTGGTTATGATAGTCTGGCATTATGCATTCCATCATTATGAAAGTGGTTATTGGTATTGCATGTGATTATTCGATTAGTAGAATATCCATGTGAATAAGTAAATGGAATTATTTCATTTTTCTTTTGCCATACTATGTTAAAGTTCAAGTTTAAAAGGCTTTTAGTTATACATTGCCTTAAATGTTTATGCTTATTTTTGAAAGTCTCTGCTATATTGTTATCCTTACTGGGCATTTGAGCTCACCCCTTTTCTATGTTTTATTTTTCCCAGGGAGTGAAGAAGTAAATTATGAATGACCTGCAGGGATATTATGTGGGCATATGAGTGTGGATTATGGAGACAATATGTTGTTGTAGTAGTTTTTTAATTTATGATGTAATGTAAGACTTATGAATATATCTAGTGTTTCCAAGGCTACTAAACCAATCGGTCTTTCGAGATTTGATCTTTCTTGTGATCATGCCAATGTTATGTAATAATGCACCGACTCTGGGTAACTAGGGTTGGGGCATTACAGTTGGTATCAGAGGAAGTTTAGTAAAAACCTTAGAAGCTAGATTTAGATAAACTCTGATTAGAGCACATGGACCTAAGATGAACTTTGAGGATTAGTATAGAAGAACTTCCTAGAATTTTGGTATTGCAGAGATTTTGTGAGTTTTCCGAGAAATACATCCCTGTCTGGATACGAGCAGGTAGAGGCGGCTCTGGCACAGATGTACCTAGGGGTAAAACCCGAAAACACCGCTTTGAGCAAGACTCGAACGGGAACTGGTGCACGACAACGGGCCTTGCTTCACTCTTGGTTACGACACTCCCGGGGGATATGCTTAGGATAACTCTCATTTTCTTTACAAATCATTATGAAGGGTTTATGAGTATATAATTCCTCAAAGAAAACATTTTTATGATTATGGATTATATCCATAAATAGTTCAATTAATGTTAAGTGTTTTATAAGTATTTTTATTCATAAACTGATCTAGTTTATGCCATTTTTTAGAAATGGCGCCTAGTGGAAGAAATGGAAACCGTATAAATGCACTCACTCCATGTAGGGATTTCCCTCCTGCTCAAGATAATTATAATGGAGCTGGTGATGCAACTGGTTCCAATCAGCTAATCACCATACTGGGACAACTAACTCGGGTTATGAATAATAACCTTACCCGTATGGAGCACCCTGATCCACAGCGTGGAGGATCAATGTTAGATTGATTCATGAGGCAACAACCACCAACGTTCAATGGGAGTACAAATCCCTTAGTAGCTGAGCAATGGATATTTTCCCTAGAGAAAATATTTCAGGCTTTGGGGAGTAATGAAAGGGAAAACGTTATCATGGCAGTTTACCGCCTCACTGGAGATGCTGATCAATGGTGGTCATTAATTCAAAATATGAAGGAAGATGATGAAGTATAAAATAAGGAATGGAGGGAGTTCAAAGATCTATTTTTAGAAAAATACTTTCCTCGCCACCATCTAGCAGATATGGAAAAGCAATTTCTAAGTCTGAGACAGAAGGAGGATGAGAATGTCACAAAGTATGAGGCTAACTTTACAAGGTTAGCAAGGTATGCTGGTGATTATATACGTAACCCAAGAAGTAAGATTGATCGTTTCTTTGATGGGTTAAAACCATTTCTCCGTCGAGCATTAGTCTCACAATCCTTTTCATCGTACGAAGACATTGTCTCATGTGCTATCAAGACGGAAAAGGAATTCTCTAAGTCTTATGACTTTAAAGAAAAGCAAGAGAATAAGAGGCATGTTGATCAATCTGGGAATGGAAATAAGGGGAAGAAAGGAAAGGTTGAATATCCATCCTGTGGTAAATGTGGGAAGAAACACCCCGGTACTTGCTTGAAGGGAATGGGAGTCTGTTAAAAGAGTGGTGAAAAAGGCCACCAAGCTTGTGATTGCAAAGGGAAGAAGGAAGCCACCAACGTTCAGTGCTACAATTGCAGGGAGATGGGACATTATGCAAATGAATGTCCTAAGCGTCAGGAGAACTTACCTCAGAAAAGGCCAAGGGATCAAGTCCAAGCTTATGTTATCACTACTACTGAGGTAGAAGCTCCGAAAGATGTAGTGGCAGGTAATTTAATGGTTTCCTCAAGTTTAGCGAATGCATTATTTGATTCTGGATCATCGCATTGTTTCATATCTTCCCAGTTTTCTAAGAAAATTAGATATTTCCAATTTGATTTAACAAGGGAGTTGTCAGTTAAAACTCCTAAGGGAAGTATCATTGCAACAAAGTTTTGTGAATCAGTCCTCAGTAGAGCACATAAATGTTCATTATCTGCTGATCTCATCATCATACCTATGATTGAGTTTGATATAATCCTCGGTATGGAATGGCTTTCGGACTATGATGCGAAGATTTATTTTAAGAAGAAAGAGGTTACAATTCTTGATGATAATGATAAGGAACACCTTATATTTAGAGCAGAATCGTCACCACCTAATTCTTATTTAGATCCACCCCCAGTAGCTCAACTAAATTCTATTATTGGGGAGGAAGAGAATGAAATAACTGTCGGTGAGGAAAGGACTGTTCAAACAGAGTACGTACTTATTGTGAAAGAATTTGTAGGTGTATTTTCGGAAGATTTACCTGGACATCCTCCAGAACGAGAAGTTGAGTTTTCCATTGATTCTATTCCTGGATCAAGGCCTATATCGAAGACCCCTTATAGAATGGCCACTGTAGAATTAGTTGAACTAAAGAAACAACTAGAGGAATTGAGTAATAAAGGATTTATTCACCCTAGTGTTTCTCCATGGGGAGCCCCTGTTCTTTTTGTTAAAAAGAAAGATGGATCTATGAGGTTATGTATCGACTACAGGGAGATCAATGATATAACGATAAAGAACAAGTATCCCCTACCTCGTATTGATAATTTATTTGACCAACTGCATGGAGATCAATACTTTTCAAAGATTGACCTTCGATCAGGATACCATCAGTTATGTGTGAAGAAGGAAGACATTCTGAAGACAGCATTTCGAACTAGGTACGGGCATTACGAGTTTACTGTAATGCATTTTGGATTGACTAATGCAACCTCTGTATTCATGGATCTGATGAATAGAGTTTTCAAGGAGTATCTCGATGAATTTGTGGTGGTATTTATTGATGATATCTTAGTATACTCTAAAATCTACGAAGATCATGAAAATCCCTTGCGCATTATCTTGAAGACTCTGAGGAGGCATGAATTATATGGAAATTTTAGCAAGTGTGAATTCTGGCTTCATGAGATTTCTTTTCTTGGCCATATTGTCTCTAAAGATGGAATCTATGTTGATCCTTCTAAGACCATGGCAATCCAAGAATGGCAAGCACCTACGAGTATAACTGAGGTACGTAGTTTTATTGGTTTGGCAGGTTATTATCGACGTTACGTCCAGAATTTTACCCGATTGGCTAACCCATTAACGAAGCTCACACGTAAAGGGGTTAAATTTGTTTGGACAAAAGAGTATGAAGAATGTTTCGAAGAATGGAAGAGAAGATTAGTCAATGCTCCTATATTGACTCTACCATTGGGGAATGATGGGTTCGTTATTTATAGTGATGCATCAAAGAAAGGACTTAGTTGTGTCCTTATGCAGAATGATAGAGTTATTGCCTATGCATCACGACAGTTGAAAATTCATGAACAAAACTATCCTACTCATGATATCGAGTTAGCAGATGTGATCTTTGATTTGAAGATATGGAGGCACTACCTATATGGTGAAAATTGTGAGATTTATACTGATCACAAGAGTTTGAAGTATATTTTCTCACAAAAAGAACTCAACATGATGCAAAGGAGATGGCTTGAATTACTCAAGGATTATGATTGCACGATACACTACCACCCAGGGAAAGAAAACAAGGTGGCAGATGCTTTGAGCAGAAAAGACCATGGAGTTTTGAACATGATGAGAATTGAAAGGGATCCAATTTTCATGGATCTAGTAAAGATGGATATGGGTATAACCAGGTAAGGTGAAACATCAATGCTTTTTCAAATGGTTGCCAAACCATCTTTACTAGAAAGGATTAAGAGTTCTCAGACCGATGATGAAGAATTCCAAAAGAAGATTAAAGCTGTGGATGGTGGGAGATTGAGAGACTTTGTGTATGAAGACGGAATTTTGAAATTTGGGAAGAGACTTTGTGTTCCCAATATACCTGATCTAAAAAGGGAATTGTTGGATGATGCTCATAGTTCCAATTTCTCTATACACCCTGGGAGCACCAAAATGTATAGAGATTTGAAGGAACATTTTTGGTGGGACAACATGAAGAGGGAGATTGCTTATTTTGTGTCAAGATGTATGGTTTGTCAGCAAGTTAAAGCGGGAACGCAACAACCTGGAGGAGTCATGAAACCTCTTCCCATACTGGAGTGTAAATGAGACAATATTACGATGGACTTTATCATGGGGCTACCAAAGACTCCTAGAAGGAATGATGCAATATGGGTTATTGTTGATCGTCTTACCAAGTCAGCACATTTTCTTGCTATAAGAGAAGATCTACCCCTGGAATGTTTAGCAAGACTATATATTAATGAAGTTGTGAGACTTCATGGAGTACCCCTATCAATTGTTTCTGATCGTGATCCCCATTTTACTTCAATATTTTGGAAAAGTCTTCAGAAATCCCTGGATACTGAACTTCATTTGAGCACTGCTTACCACCCACAGACAGATGGATAATCAGAACGGACTATTCAAAACTTAGAAGACATGTTGAGATCTTGCTCACTTGACTTTCAGGGTATGTGGGATCAAAATTTACCTCTGGTAGAATGTTCCTATAACAATAGCTTCCATTCGAGTATTCAGATGGCACCATATGAAGCGTTATACGGGAAGAGATGTCGTACACCAACCAGTTGAGATGACGTTGGTGAAAGAAAACTTGTAGGTCCAGAACTAGTGGAGAAAATGATGGAAAAGGTGAAAGTAATCCAAAATCACATCAAAGCAGCTCAAAGTAGGCAGAAGATCTATGCCGATAATCGAAGGAAGGATTTAGAATTTCAAGTCGGTGATCATGTTTTCCTGAAGGTATCTCCATGGAAGGGAGTCATACGTTTTGGTAAGAAAGGTAAATTGAGTCCCAGGTACATCAGACCTTTCGAAATTCTAGAACTAATTGGGGCTGTGGCTTACCGATTGGCAAGGCCGCCAAGTCTCTCCAAAGTTCACGATGTGTTCCACGTATCTCTGTTGAGGAAATACATGCCTGACCCAATGCATGTACTCACCTTCGAGGAATTAGAACTGGAATCCGATCTGTCTTATTGCGAAGAGCCCGTCAGGATTCTTGATACGAGAGAACAAGTGCTGAGAAACCAGATGATGCGTCTGGTAAAAGTTTTGTGGAGAAACCATAAGATGGAAGAGGCAACGTGGGAACCCGAGGAACTTATGATGAAGAACCACCCGAGTCTTTTCATGCGGTAGTATTCTAGAAATTTCGAGGACGAAATTATTTGAAGGAGGGGACAATGTAACACCCCAAGCTTCTACGGTACGCTTCTCTTTGAATAATGTGATAGTGTGTGTTGTACGCAACACCGAGTTCTAACACACCATAACCAATCAAACTAGCCGTTATGAATAGTAATAACTACTTTTTGAAATTATATATATATTTTATATTTTAAAATGGACTTCATTTTTGGATTCGGAATATCGAATTTAGCCTAAAGTGAAATTTTGGTACTTTTCGGATAACTTTCATATTTTGATGAATAGTGAAAATTACTAAATTTTAATTAAAAACAACGTTTTTAATCAAAATAATTAATAGTGATAAATTATGAATTTGAGTGGTTTTAAAGTATATTTAGAATATATTTTTACCATTTAATATAATGTTCATCATTGGACATAATTTTACAATTAAACCGAACATAAACAAGTGTCAGTCTTTTGATAGTTATTATCTCTTAAAAACACGCTTTTTGTTTTAACAGCGGGAATTAATTTTAAATTAATTTATGCCACTTCTGTGTTTTGAATTTAGAAAAATGGATTCCATATTTGGAATCAGGATTTCCAAATTTTGTAAATAGGTAACTTTTATTTTTAGACATTTTGAATAATTACTGCGGTAAATATTTTATTTACCGTGGTTAAGGGTAAATACGGTAAATAAGGGTTAACAAATAATATTATAATAATACTAAATTACCCTAAAACGTGTACTAGCCTTATTGGTTGATACATGTTTGACCATAGGCATCTTTGGGTCGATTTTGGGACCCCATGGTGCCACTTGTAGGTGATAGGGACACTTTATTTTAATTAAGTTAAAATGAATACAAAAATGACACAAGCATATATCCTTTCACAAAAAACATTTTACATAGGGTTATATATGTTGGATTTTAGATTATAAATATTCATTAGAAAGATAAAAAGATTTCCTACATAGTTATATTTTATTTATAATTTTTAGACATTAAATAATTTAATTTATATATGACACAATGATTATGAATTAATTACTATAATAGTGAAAAATTAAAATAATTGATATTATAAATACCCAAATAAATATAATATGAAACTTTTAATGAATTAAACTAATTTTATAGGATAATATGATATATTATTATTGATTTAATTGACTTTTTTCGAATTAATCAATCTGTTATGGGTTTCACAAAAATCAACTATTGAATAGTGTCAAAATTGACATACAAGAGTTCTTAAAACCAATATTATACTATTAATTGATATTAAATTCCTAAAAATCTAAGGTTCGTCCAAGAGACTTATATAATTATAGTTTCATCATTAATGGACCACTTGGGGGTCTCTTGGATGTATATAGTAAGTTTATTAACCATATTATATAAAAATACAAAGAGACAATGTAAAAGTGAAACTAATTAAATTAGAGTTAATACTTAATGATAAGGTTAATATAAGTACCCAAACCTATCTAAATTCTATTTGTTGAGTTTTTTGCGACCTATCCCCACCTTAACAGTTAAATAATAAACTTTGGACCCATTAGAAACCGAATTTGAATTTATTATAAATTAATATTTCTAGCTTTTCCAAAGGTGCCCCTCACCCCTCTTATAAAAGGGCTTTCCTCCTTCTCATTTCTTCACACCTTCAAATCCTTTTGGTTCGGCCAACCCCTTCCCAAATACTCTCCCAACTTCCCTCACTACAACCTAGAGGCCTTAGTTTGATCATAAAGCCATCCTAAGGAGCCCTTTTGATCAAATCAAAAGGAAGAACCCAAAGAATAGGTAATGATTTCACCACCCTTTTTCCAAGTTCCTTTCTTCTTCCACTTCTTCTTCCTTTGTTGTTACCATTATAAAATAATAACTCCAGTATCATATATATACTTTGATGTTATTATAAATATGGTACAACCATATTCAGTATTCTATCCACCCTTTGAATAACATGTCACCATACGTGCGTACGTACGGCTTACCGTCTCCACGTCGTGGTGTAATTGTTATTCAATATATTATTATTTGGATGGGTATAATAATGATGTGTAACTCATGTAAATAATAAATATAACATGTTAATTATTCTGTATATATGATATACAATCCATTTATATATTATTTTAATATCAAAAGAATGATATTGTCGCTCGTGCGTACGTACGGACTACCGTCTCCACGAACGCGATAAGATTCATTCTCCATCGTATCCATTCAAATATAATTATCATTTGATGATTTAAAAATGATGTTTAAGGACTTTATATCATTCTGGATATGAATAATATACAACCTATCCATTATAAACATGTCTTACGTAACAAAACATATAAAAGAAAACAACTATGTTAACACCCGAAACAACGATAATACTAAGATATTATTATCAAATGAATATTAAAAGATCATATATGATATCATATTAATGTATATGATTCTTGTATAATTTAATAACAATTATTTCACCATTATACAGGAGGTTAACCTTCCCCAACCAAGGAAAAGTACAAGGTAAGGGTTATTTCACAATCTCTTCATTATCCGAGGTTGTTTATATGTAATAATCTACTGGGATCTCTTTATCATCCACATCCATGTTTTCCTAAAAATGTATTTCAAAACATTTTTATTATTTAAAATAATATGGGTTAAAGTCATTTATACCCTTGTTTGACTTTTTATAAGAGGAATATTTCCGTCGTTTCCAAAACAAGTTCCTTTTTAACCTTTTCGACAGAGTTAAGGTAAGAATGTTTTTTTAAACTTATATGGCGGGTGCGGCTATTTTCCGCCGTTATAAAATCTTCAAAGTTTTCCTTACAATCTTATAAGAATATATTCAAAGAAAATGTTTTATTTTATATGGATCTTAAATGATTTCAAAAATAGAAAGAGATATTTCTCTAGAAAGAGTTTTGAATTCATCTATGTCAACATCCTTTGATGGATTTTACGCTTATTTGAAGTTGATTTATTATGATACAAAACTTATATATTGTATTGAAGTTTTTGTGATATGTTTGACTGTGGATATACTATTTTTATACCATTCATAGTTTATGGTGAAATTATTGACATTTCGTATGCTAGTTATAATACGAATGTTTATGTTATGTTTAAACCTTTTAATATGGGAATGCATTGGACTTAATATGTGACAGGTGGAGCCCGCTATAGCTCCTAGATGCATCAGTAGGTCTCATGAGACAAACTAGTGTCTTGGAACAAGGCCTTGACAAAATCTTATTTGTAGTCTTGGCACGAGGCCTTGGCTATGTGGTTATGATAGTCTGGCATTATGCATTACATCATTATGAAAGTGGTTATTGATATTGCATGTGATTATTCGATTAGTAGAATATCCATGTGAATACGTAAATGGCATTATTTAATTTTTCTTTTTCCATACTATGTTGAAGTTCAAGTTTAAAAGGCTTTTAGTTATACATTGCCTTAAATTTTTATGCTTATTTTTGAAAGTCTCCGCTATATTGTTATCCTTACTAGGAATTTGAGCTCACCCCTTTTCTATGTTTTATTTTTTCCAGGAAGTGAAGAAGTAAATTATGAATGACCTGTAGGGATATTATGTGGGGATATGAGTGTGGATTATGGAGACAATATGTTGTTGTAGTAGTTTTTCAATTTATGATGTAATGTAAGACTTATGAATATATCTAGTGTTTCCAAGGCTACTAAACCAATCGGTCTTTCGAGATTTGATCTTTCTTGTGATCATGCCAATGTTATGTAATAATGCACCGACTCTGGGTAACTAGGGTCGGGGCGTTACAGTTGGTATCAGAGGAAGTTTAGTAAAAACCTTGGAAGCTATATTTAGATTAACTCTGATTAGAGCACGTAGACCTAAGATGAAATTTGAGGATTAGTATAGAAGAAGTTCCTAGAATTTTGGTATTGTAGAGATTTTGTGAGTTTTCCGAGCAATACATCACTGTCTGGATACGAGCAGGTAGAGGCGTCTATGGCACAGATGTACCTAGGGGTAAAACCCGAAAACACCTCTTTGAGCTAGACTCGAACGGGAACTGGTGCACGACAACGGGCCTTGCTGCACTCTTGGTTACGACACTCCCGGGGGATATGCTTAGGATAACTCTCATTTTCTTTACAAATCATTATGAAGGGTTTATGAGTATATACTTCCTAAAAGAAAACATTTTTATGATTATGGATTATATCCATAAATAGTTCAATTTATGTTAAGTGTTTTATAAGTATTTTGATTCATAAACTGATCTAGTTTATGCCATTGTTTAGAAATGGCGCCTAGTGGAAGAAATGGAAACTGTATCAATGCACGCACTCCATGTAGGGATTTCCCTCCTGCTCAAGATAATTATAGTGGAGTTGGTGATGCAACTGGTGCCGATCAGCTAATCACCATACTAGGACAACTTACTCAGGTTATGAATAATAACCTTACCCGTATGGAGCAACCTGATCAACAGCGTGGGGGATCAATGTTAGATCGATTCATGAGGCAACAACCACCAACGTTCAATGGGAATACAAATCCCTTAGTAGCTGAGCAATGGATATTTTCCCTAGAGAAAATATTTCAGGCTTTGGGGAGTAATGAAAGGGAAAAAGTTATCATGGCAGTTTACCGCCTCACTAGAGATGCTAATCAATGGTGGTCATTAATTCAAAATACGAAGGAAGATGATGAAGTATCAAATATGGAATGGAGGGAGTTCAATGATTTGTTTTTAGAAAAATACTTTCCTCGCGACCATCGAGCAGATATGGAAAGGAAATTTCTAAGTCTGAGACAGAAGGAGGATGAGAATGTCACAAAGTATGAGGCTAAATTTACAAGGTTAGCAAGGTATGCTGGTGATTATATACGTAACCCAAGAAGTAAGATTGATCATTTCTTTGATGGGTTAAAACCATTTCTCCATCGAGCATCAGTCTCACAATCCTTTTCATTGTACGAAGACATTGTCTCATGTGCTATCAAGACCGAAAAGGAATTCTCTAAGTCTTATGAATTTAAAGCAAAGAAAGAGAAGAAGAGGCTTGCTGATCAATCTGGGAATGGAAATAAGGTGAAGAAAGGAAAGGTTGAATATCCATCCTATGGTAAATATGGGAAGAAACACCCCGGTACTTTCTTGAAGGGAATGGGAGTCTGTTACAAGTGTGGTGAAAAAGCCCACCAAGCTCGTGATTGCAAAGGTAAGAAGGAAGCCACCAACGTTCAGTGTTACAATTGCAGGGAGATGGGACATTATGCAAATGAATGTCCTAAGCGTCAGGAGAACTTACCTCAGAAAAGGCCAAGGGATCAAGGCCAAGCTTATGTTATCACTACTGCTGAGGTGGAAGCTCCGAAAGACGTGGTGGCAGGTAATTTAATGGTTTCTTCAAGTTTAGAAAATGCATTATTTGATTCTTGATAATCGCATTGTTTCATATCTTCCCAGTTTGCTAAGAAAATTAGATATTTTCAATTTGATTTAACAAGGGAGTTGTCAGTTAAAACTCCTAAGGCAAGTATCATTGCAACAAAGTTTTGTGAATTAGTCCCCATTAGAGCACATAAATGTTTGTTATCTGCTGATCTCATCGTCATACATATGATTGAGTTTGATATAATCCTCGGTATGGACTGGCTTTCAGACTATGATGCGAAGATTTATTGTAAGAAGAAAGAGGTTACAATTCTTGATGATAATGATAAGGAACACCTTATCTTTAGAGCAGAATCGTCACCACCTAATTCTTATTTAGATCCACCCCCAGTAGCTCAACTAAATTCAATTATTGGGGAGGAAGAGAATGAAATAACTATCGGTGAGGAAAGGAATGTTCAAATAGAGGATATACCTATTGTGAAAGAATTTGTAGATGTATTTCTGGAAGATTTACCTGGACATCCTCCAGAACGAGAAGTTGAGTTTTCCATTGATTTGATTCCTGGATCAAGGCCTATATCGAAGACCCCTTATAGAATGGCCATTTTAGAATTAGTTGAACTAAAGAAACAACTAGAGGAATTGAGTAATAAAGGATTTATTCACCCTAGTGTTTCTCCATGGGGAGCCCCTGTTCTTTTTGTTAAAGAGAAAGATGGATCTATGAGGTTATGTATCGACTACAGGGAGATCAATGCTATAACGATAAAGAACAAGTATCCCCTACCTCGTATTGATGATTTATTTGACCAACTGCATGGAGCTCAATACTTTTCAAAGATTGACCTTCGATCTGGATACCATCAGTTATGTGTGAAGAAGGAAGACATTCCGAAGATAGCATTTTGAACTAGGTATGGGCATTACGAGTTTACTGTAATGCCTTTTAGATTGACTAATGCACCCTCTGTATTCATGGATCTGATGAATATAGTTTTCAAGGAGTATCTCAATGAATTTTTAGTGGTATTTATTGATGATATCTTAGTATACTCTAAAAGCTACGAAGATCATGAAAATCACTTGCGCAGTATCTTGAAGACTCTGAGGAGGCATGAATTATATGGAAAGTTTATCAAGTGTGAATTCTGGCTTCATTAGATTTCTTTTCTTGTCCATATTGTCTCTAAAGATGGAATCTCTGTTGATCCTTCTAAGACCAAGGCAATCCAATAATGGCAAGCACCTACGAGTATAACTGAGGTACGTAGTTTTATTGGTTTGGCAGGTTATTATCGACGTTTCGTCCAGAATTTTTCCCGATTGGCTAACCCATTAACGAAGCTCACACGTAAAGGGGTTAAATTTGTTTGGACAAAAGAGTGTGAACAATGTTTCGAAGAACTGAAGAGAAGATTAGTCAATTCTCCTATATTGACTCTACCATCGGGGAATGATGGGTTCATTATTTATAGTGATGCATCAAAGAAAGGACTTAGTTGTGTCCTTATGCAGAATGATAGAGTTATTGCCTATGCATCACAACAGTTGAAAATTCATGAACAAAACTATCCTACTCATGATATCGAGTTAGCAGTTGTGATCTTTGCTTTGAAGATATGGAGGCACTACCTCTATGGTGAAAAATGTGAGATTTATACTGATCACAAGAGTTTGAAGTATATTTTCTCACAAAAAGAACTCAACATGAGGCAAAGGATATGGCTTGAATTACTCAAGGATTATGATTGCACGATACACTACCACCCGGGGAAAGCAAACAAGGTGGCAGATTCTTTGAGCAGAAAAGACCATGGAGTTTTAAACATGATGAGAATTGAAAGGGATCCAATTTTCATAGATCTAGTAAAGATGGATATGGGTATAACCAGGGAAGGTGAAACATCAATGCTTTTTCAAATGGTTGCCAAACCATCTTTACTAGAAAGGATTAAGAGTTCTTAGACTGATGATGAAGAATTCCAAAAGAAGATTAAAGCTGTGAATGATGGGAGATTGAGAGACTTTGTGTATGAAGATGGAATTTTGAAATTTGGGAAGAGACTTTGTGTTCCCGATATACCTGATCTAAAAAGGGAATTGCTGGATGATGCTCATAGTTCCGATTTCTCTATACACCCTGGGAGCACCAAAATGTATAGAGATTTGAAGGAACATTTTTGGTGGGACAACATGAAGAGGGAGATTGCTGATTTTTTGTCAAGATGTATGGTTTGTCAGCAAGATAAAGCTGGAAGGCAACAGCCTGGAGAAGTCATGCAACCTCTTCCCATACCGGAGTGGAAATGGGACAATATTACGATGGACTTTATCATGGGGCTACCAAAGACTCCTAGAAGGAATGATGCAATATGGGTTATTGTTGATCGTCTTACCAAGTCAGCGCATTTTATTGCTATAAGAGAAGATCTACCCCTGGAACGTTTAGCAAGACTATATATTAATGAAGTTGTGAGACATCATGGAGTACCCCTATCAATTGTTTCTGATCGTGATCCCCATTTTACTTCAAGATTTTGGAAAATTCTTCAGAAATACCTGGATACTGAACTTCATTTGAGCACTACTTACCACCCTCAGACATATGGACAATCAGAACGGACAATTCAAACCTTAGAAGACATGTTGAGATCTTGGTCACTTGACTTTCAGGGTATGTGGGATCAATATTTACCTCTGGTAGAATTTTCCTATAACAATAGCTTCCATTCGAGTATTCAGATGGCACCATATGAAGCGTTATACGGGAAGAGATGTCTTACACCAACCTGTTGAGATGACGTTGGTGAAAGAAAACTTGTAGGTCCAGAACTAGTGGAGCAAATGATGGAAAAGGTGAAGGTAATCCAAAATCACATCAAAGCAGCTCAAAGTAGGCAGAAGAGCTATACCGACAATCAAAGGAAGGATTTGGAATTTCAAGTGGGTGATCATGTTTTCCTGAAGGTATCTCCATGGAAGGGAGTCATACGTTTTGGTAAGAAAGGTAAATTGAGTCCCAGGTATATCGGACCTTTCGAAATTCTAGAACTAATTGGGGCTGTGGATTACCGATTTCCAATGCCGCCAAGTCTCTCCAAAGTTCACGATGTGTTCCATGTATCTCTGTTGAGGAAATACATGCCTGACCCAATGCATGTACTCACCTACGAGGAATTAGAACTGGAACCCGATCTTTCTTATTGCGAAGAGCCCGTCAGGATTCTTGATATGAGAGAACAAGTGCTGAAAAACCGGATGACGCGTCTGGTAAAAGTTTTGTGGAGAAACCATAAGATGGAAGAGGCAACGTGGGAACCTGAGGGACTTATGATGAAGAACCACCCGAGTCTTTTCATGCAGTAGTATTCTAGAAATTTCGAGGACGAAATTATTTGAAGGATGGGAAAATGTAACACCCCAAGCTTCTACGGTAAGCTTCTCTTTGAATAATGTGATAGCGTGTGTTGTACGCAACACCGAGTTCTAACACACCATAACCAATCAAACTAGCCGTTATGAATAGTAATACCTACTTTTTGAAATTATATATATATTTTATATTTTAAAATGGACTTCATTTTTTGATTTGGAATATCGAATTTATCCTAAAGTGAAATTTTGGTACTTTTCGGATAACTTTCATATTTTGTTGAATAGTTAAAATTACTAAATTTTAATTAAAAACAAATTTTTTAATCAAAATAATTAATAGTGATAAATTATGAATTTGAGTGGTTTTAAAGTATATTTAGAATATATTTTTACCATTTAATATAATGTTCTTCATTGAACATGATTTTACAATTAAACCGAACATAAACAAGTGTCAATCTTTTGATAGTTATTATCTCTTAAAAACACGCTTTTTATTTTAACAGCGGGAATTAATTTTAAATTAATTTCTGCCACTTCTGTGTTTTGAATTTAGAAAAATGGATTCCATATTTGGAATCAGGATGTCCAAATTTTGTAAATAGGTAACTTTTATTTTTAGACATTTTGAATAATTACAGCGGTAAATATTTTATTTACCATGGTTAAGGGTAAATCCGGTAAATAAGGGTTAAAAAATAATATTATAATAATACTAAATTACCCTAAAACGTGTACTAGCCTTATTTGTTGATACATGTTCGACCATAGGCATCTTTGGGTCGATTTTGGGACCCCATGGTGCCACTTGTAGGTGATAGGGACACTTTATTTTAATTAAGTTAAAATGAATACAAAAATGACACAAGCATATATCTTTTCGCAAACCAATTTTTACATAGGGTTATATATGTTGGATTTTAGATTATAAATATTCATTAGAAAGATAAAGAGATTTACGACATAGTGATATTTTATTTATAATTTTTAGACATTAAATAATGTAATTTATATATGACACAATGATGATAAATTAATTACTATAATAGTGAAACATTAAAATAATTGATATTATAAATACCCAAATAAATATAATATGAAACTTTTAATGAATTAAACTAATTTTATAGAATAATATGATATATTAGTATTGATTTAATTTACTTTTTTCGAAGTAATCAATCTGTTATGAGTTTCACAAAAATCAACTATTGAATAGTGTCAAAATTGACATAAAAGAGTTCTTAAAACCAATATTATACTATTAGTTGATATTAAATTCCTAAAAATCTAAGGTTCGGCCAAGAGACTTATATCATGATCGTTTCATCATTAATGGACCACTTGGGGGTCTCTTGTATGTATATAGTAAGTTTATTAACCATATTATAAAAAAATACAAAGAGACATTGTAAAAGTGAAACTAATTTACTTAGAGTTAATACTTAAAGATAAGGTTATTATAAGTACCCAAACCTGTCTAAATTATATTGGTTGAGTTGTTTTAGACCTATCCCCACCTTAACATTTAAATAATCAACTTTGGAGCCATTATAAACCGAATATTAATTTATTATAAATTAATATTTCTAGCTTTTCCAAAGGTGCCCCTCACCCCACTTATAAAAGGGCATTCCTCCTTCTCATTTCTTCACACCTTCAAAGCCTTTTGGTTCGGCCAAAACCTGCCCAAATACTCTCCCAACTTCCCGCACTACAACCTAGAGGCCTTAGTTTGATCAGAAAGCCAACCTAAGGAGCCCTTTTGATCAAATCAAAAGGAAGAACCCGAAGAAGAGGTAATGATTTCACCACCCTTTTTCCAAGTTCCTTTCTTCTTCCACTTCTTCTTCCTTTGTTGTTACCATTCTAAAAAAATAACTCTAGTATCTTATATATACTATAATGTTATTATAAATATGGTACAACCATATTCAGTATTCTATCCACCCTTTGAATAACATGTCACCATACGTGCGTACGTACGGCTTACCGTCTCCACGTAGTGGTGTAATTTTTATTCAATATATTATTATTTAGATGGGTATAATAATGATGTGTAACTCATGTAAATAATAAATATAACATGTTAATTATTCTGTATATATGATATACCATCCATTTATATATTATTTTAATATCAAAAAATGATATTGTCGCTCGTGCGTACGTACGGACTACCGTCTCCACGAACGCGATAAGATTCATTCTCCATCATATCCATTCAAGTATAATTATCATTTGATAATTTAAAAATGATGTTTAAGGACTTGATATCATTATGGATATGAATAATATACAACCTATCCTTTATAAACATGTCTTATGTAACAAAACTTATAAAAGAAAACAAGTAAGTTAACACCCGAAACAACGATAATACTAAGATATTATTATCAAATCAATATTAAAAGATCATATATGATATCATATTAATGTATATGATTATTGTATAATTTAATAAAAATTATTTCACCATTATATAGGAGGTTAACCTTCCCCAACCAAGGAAAAGTACAAGGTAAGGGTTATTTCACAATCTCTTCATTATCTGAGGTTGTTTATATGTAATAATCTACTGGGATCTCTTTATCATCCACATCCATGTTTTCTTAAAAATGTATTTAAAAATATTTTTATTATTTAATAGAATATGGGTTAAAGTCATTTATACCCTTGTTTGACTTTTTATAAGAGGAATATTTCTGTCGTTTCCAAAACAAGGTCCTTTTTAACCTTTTCAACAGAGTTAAGGTAAGAATGTTTTTTTAACTTATATGGCGGGTGCGGCTATTTACCGCCGTTATAAAATCTTCAAAGTTTTCTTTACAAGCTTATAAGAATATCTTCAAAGAAAATGTTTTATTTTATATGTCTCTTAAATGATTTCAAAAATAGAAAGAGATATTTCTCTAGAAAGAGTTTTGATTTCATCTATGTCAACATCCTTTGATGCATTTTACGCTTATTTGAAGTTGATTTATTATGATACAAAACTTCTATATTGTATTGAAGGTTTTGTGATATGTTTGACTGTGGATGTGCTATTTTTATACTATTCATAGTTTATGGTGAAATTATTGACATTTCGTATGCTAGTTATAATACGAATGTTTATGTTATGTTTAAACCTTTTCATATGGGAATGAATTGGACTTAATATGTGACGGGTAGATCCCGCTATAGCTCCTCGATGCATCGGTAGGTCTCATGAGACAACTAGTGTCTTGGCACAAGGCCTTGACAAAATCTTATTTGTAGTCTTGGCACGAGGCCTTGTCTATGTGGGTATGATAGTCTGGCATTATGCATTCCATCATTATGAAAGTGGTTATTGATATTGCATGTGATTATTCGATTAGTAGAATATCCATGTGAATAAGTAAATGGCATTATTTCATTTTTCTTTTGCCATACTATGTTGAAGTTCATGTTTAAAAGGCTTTTAGTTATAAATTGCCTTAAATGTTTATTCTTATTTTTGAAAGTCTCCGCTATATTGTTATCCTTACTGGGCATTTGAGCTCACCTCTTTTATATGTTTTATTTTTCCCAGGAAGTGAAGAAGTAAATTATGAATGACCTGCAGGGATATTATGTGGGGATATGAGTGTGGATTATGGAGACAATATGTTGTTGTAGTAGTTTTTCAATTTATGATGTAATGTAAGACTTATGAATTAATGTAGTGTTTCCAAGGCTACTAAACCAATCGGTCTTTCGAGATTTGATCTTTCTTGTGATCATGCCAATGTTACGTAATAATGCACCGACTCTGGGTAACTAGGGTCGGGGCGTTACAAATAATCCTATAGGGTTGTTCTCTATGTGTATCTAAAATCTCTGTTAAATTCAATTAATTATTTTAATATGATATAATAATAAGATTTAATAAGTTATTTTGATCATGTTTTTTAATTAAAAGTATTTTAAATAATATGTACGCTAATAATAATAAAAAATATTTTAATGTTAGTTTAATATAATATTTCTTATATTTATCATTGAGTAAATAGTGAATTTTTTTTATTAAATAATACTCATTCAAGGATCGGTAAATGAAAATAAGGGAAAGCAGACCTAGATTAACTGTTTGATTAAAAATGTTATGAGTGACATTTACTTAAATTCATAACTTTTCTCACATGTCAGGTGATTAATAATAACAATATTACTATTAATTTACATAGGTTTAACTATGAATATTAAATATAGTAAGGGAATTTTGTGTGATTTTTCAACCATATGTCTTCCATAATAAATATCTAATTATATCACTTTCTATAACTAACTTTTGGGGTACACAAACAATAGTAATAAATATAGAGATATAGAACATGATATTTATTCAAAATCTCTCAAGACTTCAAGATAACATCAAGACTTAATCCACCATTGAGAATTATAATGCTACAATAAACCACAAAAAACACAAGTGATCATGATCATCCTTCCAAGCACCTGATGATTCTATGATGATGTTCAATGATTTTCATTCATGTTTGGATCACATATAGAGTGATTCTACAATTGGATCCTATAACCAAATGATGGTACAAGAATATATAGTTAACCATATCATCCACAAAATCATAATTACAAGTTGAGGTAAATCTGTATCTGCTCATAAATTAATTTTAAATTACATGTGAAGATCCACCAATTCTTGTTTTAGGGTTTTTTACTCATCATGAAATCTATTATTTTCATTGGAATTGATGTTTTGATCTTGTAAAATAATGATGTAACATATATTAATACTAAATGTAGAGTTGGTCATTCCCTCAATGGTTTCATCCTATATGAACGGAACCAAAAAATACTATTAGATTGGTAATGTGTTTAATTTATAATTATTTATTATTTGGGGAATGTTTTTTTATATTTTCAATATATTTTAAATAAAAATTTTATTTTTAATATATGAACATCATCATTTCATCAATTCTCATTTCTTGCTAACAGAACTAGTAAAAAGGTAATGATTAGAAATGAATAAGTATTAAATTAACACCATTTTGATGTTCCAAAGGATATCACTAGAAAAAATGAGAATACATGTAGTATAATTACCACATACACAACATGTACTTTTGTTTTGGTGTCTTTATCTCTCAAAAAATCCATATATATCTTATGAAATCCTATCCTGATACAAAAAAGAGAATCAACATGTGGATTTGGATATACTAGAACACGGCTTAAATAACTATACATCATGTTGAAAATGTACAAAATGCGCCATCCTAGTGTTCTCGTTACAGAGAACAAATAGTGTCTCAGTGATCCATGTATTGGATACATGACATGGGGACTATCATTCCATGAAACTCCAAGGTCACATGGTATGTATTCCTAGTACATTCTATTTAATTGATGATTTTCCCTGGTGTGAATACATTCCCAATACCAAGGCATGTTCTAGGGACATTGGTAGAATATGGTACACATATTTTACTTTTGTACATTCATTGTATTCTACTATAGATAGTGTTCATAGTATATTTCATAGAGAAAAATAAAATATCTATTTAAACCAATTCACATGTGTTTCATATGCTGTTTAGTTTGATAGTACATTCCATGGATTTGGATTTATAGTTATATATGTTAATTCTATATACATTTTAAATATTTAGATAATCACACACTATTGCATCTATGTACACTTGTTTAATTTGTTTATCATAAAGAAAATTTATTTTTATTACAATTATCGATGATGGTGAGTTATGGATTCTTGGATGGAATGAAAATAAATAGAAATAATTTTGTTAATTAAAGGTCAATTATCATATTTAATGAAAAAATTGATGCAATTGATAATAAGATTTAATATTTATACTTGTGGCATGATATGTGTGGATGATTATGACATTTAATAAGCCCTTTGTTTATGATTAGTTTATTTCAATTTATTTTGATAAAATGAAAATGAGGAATTTTGAGCCATCTCATCCCCATTATTATGTAATGGCCTATGTTCACATGATTTCTTTTATGGAAACCATCTATATCAATTCTATCAGATCCCATAACCTATGTGTGATTAAAATATAATATAAGGATAACACTTTCGATCAAAAGGATGATGCTTGACTCATGGAGTTGTGGTAAAACCAACCAAAGTGATACATAGGATTCAAAGGTGGAATGCTGAAACATGAACCATGTGCTTAAAGGTGTTTTCACCAATGGTCAAGAGTTATATTATTACCCATTATATATTGTAACCTTTAGATAACCTCATGATCACACCACTTTTGTTTTATCTTTGTTATCTATACAATTAATCCTTTATGTTTCGAGATGCGACATGTTCACCTAATAAATGAATTAATAATAATGGAATATGGAATAAGATATTACCAAATTATTCATAAATGATTTATCCTACATGGTTAATAACATGTGTAAAATACACTTAATATTAACATCACATGTGAAAAGATAAAGTGGGAATTACCTATATGGATGAAAAATCCATGAATAAAATATTAAGTCTATTTAGCCTTCCACTACATAAGTTAGAATCGGTCAATTAGTTCAATGTAACAGAACAAACCAAGTTGGGGTTCTCAAAAATATAATGAAAATTTTAGTTTGATGTTTTGGGATTAGATAAATTATCTTAAATCAATGGTTTACTAACCAAGTAGATATTAGTGTAACCTAGTGGAATTGGTTTAGGAAATGTTAAATCAAGATTTACGGATTTGTGAGTCCACTCTATGGATCAAAGAACTATGATTTAATGTATTTTGAAATCTCAGCCTATGTAAACCTCTTCAAATAACATATCAAACCCATGTATGGGTTAATTATGGGGGAATATATATCTATCCACAAAAATTTTTAAATGGAAAGATATTCCATGACTGATGAGAAAAGATATTAGGTTTCAAAAAATAGTGAGAGATTAGAGTGAAATTAATTAATTTTAAATTAATTAATCTATTTCTGTAACAATAAATACTAATAATTTAAAACTGTTTTTAAAATTGGAAAACAAAATTTACATTGACTATATCACTCCGATCCAAAAATGAGATATATAACCTTCTAACCAGCATGAATTTCTAGGATTGTTATATGCACTTTCACATTATACTACACCAAAATTGGAATTTATACATATTGTAAGAAACACTTCCTGATTTCATCTCCAAATAGGCTAATAAGGAAGAAGTATCATTTTATTTTAAGTATTTGGATGATTCCATGGATTTATAATATTTCACGAGTTCCCCCGTGTCCAATGATCTTCAAAAAAATTTAAGGATATGGATGAAAAAATCATAATTTCTCACCTTAATGTTCTATATCAAGAGAAGGTGAGATTAGAGAGATATCAGATCATTAATGAACTATTCACATGTAATATGGGAGAGTCATCACTAGATGGGGCATAATTATTTAAAATGATTGGATACATTGAGTGAATATACATCTTAGGTTTTATAATCAATGATGATCTACACATAGATCTCTTTTTTTACTCATTACCCAAAATGTATGTAGTTTTATTGGGAATTAAAACATGTGAAATAGTGAGTTGACATAATCATAACTTATTACACTTATTTTCCTAGTTGATAAAGACATAGGGCATTAAAAAACATTTATTATTATTTTGAATAAGAAGATGATGAAAAAAAAGTGAAAAAAATACTCCTACCTAGTATATATCATTGAAGCTCCATTCTCCATATTTGAAGAAGATATGTAGGCAAGAAAATAAGTATAATGCGTTATGTTTCTCAAGTGGAAACCAGGGCCACTGGAAGAAGAATTACACCAATCAAAATATTCAAGGAGAAGCTTGAGGTGCAGTTTTATTGAGTGTGACATTTCTATATCTATATTTTGTATATTAGATACTGATATTGGTGAATACATTTTTATCTAAATATATAAACCAAGTATATTGTGAAATATTATCAGTAATGAGGTGGATGTACGAGCTACCAATGGATAGAGGATGGATACTCTATCTATTGGTGACTACTATTTCACATTGTTGATGTGATTGAATTTTGGTTTTAAGGAATTCTTAATATATGTCTAGTGTATTCAATAATATTATTTATGTTTTTTTAGATATAGATGGATTTTTTCTTAGGATTGAAAATATAGGCTACTACTTTTATAAAAATATCATATATTATGTTATGAAGCATTTGAATAATGTTCTTTATGAATTAAATAAAAAATAAATATTGTAAATGGTTAATTAAACAAATATGTTGGATTTATATAACACCCAGTTATTGAATAACCATCTTGGTCATATAAATGTGAAGCATTGATAGAGCTATATCGAGATGGTTACTTGGACTCTTTTGATTTTAAGAATCTTAAAAGACTTCATGCTTGTTTACATGGTAAAGTGAAAAAACTTCCTTTTGGTGGTAAAGGTGAAAGGTTCATAGAGATTTTAGACATAGTGAACAGTAATGGGTGAAAACTGTTTCTGGTATAGGATAGAGGTGGATTCTTATTATTTATTACATTTAGGGATGATATGATTACGTATGGTTATTTCTAATTGTTGAGGTATAATCATGAATCATTTGTGAAGTTAAAATAGTTGAATAATGATCATGAGAATAATATTGTTATGAAGATAAAGGAACAATGATTAGATCAATTTATCACCATTCTATGGGAGTTTGGGATTTTATTTCAATTCACTCCTCCTTGTCGATCATAGTGGAATAGTTTTAATAAAATGAGGAACCATATATTATTAGACATGGTCTGGTCGAATATGATTCTCCCAAGACTTATATTATCCTTTTTGGTAAATGAGTTACTGTAGAAATTATACATACTAAAATGAGTACCAACTAAAGTAATAAATATTGTTCCCTTTGAGTTATGGAGTGGAAATAAACCTTTTTTATCACACGTTAATGCATGGGTTTGTGAGGAATTTTTTAAGGGTAGAAAAGAAAAAAAACTAGAACCCCATGAAACAAATCTCATATTTATTGGGTATCACAAGGATGAAATAGGATATTATCTATACAAACTATAAGAATAGAATTTAACTATCACATGACATAAAATATTTCTTGAGAGGGAGAACATCATCAATAAGAATACTCATATAATGTTTGAATTCAATGAATTTGATGATAAAGATACACTAGAGTTGTTAAAGGAACTGATTCTATAGGTCCCCAAGGGAGAATTTATTCATGAAAAATATACTATATTATATTACTAGAGAAGTTATATAAGCATATTGATATTGTTTTATATTCACTGATTATGGTGAATCATTATTTATGGAATATAATTATATTTTCTAATATAAGGTGACAATAGAGAGCTCATAATATAAATGATGGAAAAAATATATGAATTCTATGATGGATTCTATATATCGAAACCATGTTTGGGTTGTAATGAATCCACTAGTTAATGTAAATCCAGTTGGGTATACACGGGTATTCAAGAAAAAGATGTACATAGAAAGTAAAGTAAATAAATATAAGTAACATATAGTAGCTAAAGGGTCTCGATAGTTTCAATGCATTAACTATGAAGATAAATTTTATCTAGATTCAATGTTTATGTCTATGAAAATATTGTTTTCCTTAACAGATTACCATAAATATGATATTTGGAAGATGGAAGTTAAAAATTATTTCCTTAATGGGAAAATTTAAGAGGATGTGTACATGACACAACCAGAAGGGTTTACGACCCCAGGGAATGCTAAAAATTTATACAAGCTACATCAATCCATTTATTGATTAAATCCAGTATCCAGGTCATAGACCATTCGATTCGATAACACAATAAAAGAATATTGTTTCATTAATGGTGTATGTGATCCATTAGTTTAAAAGAGATTAAATGGTATTATAGTAGTTTTAATATTAGTATATGATAATGAAATATTACTAATTGAAAAATATATACCAGGCTTACATGCGATTAAGGAATAGTTGAGAAAGTGATATCCCATGTTGGATATAGGTGAAGTAACATACATTCAAGGGATCAAGATCATGTGTGATAGATTCAAGAGGATACTTGGAGATCCATTACTGAATAGGTTTATTATTGAATAATCCAATAGTGAATTTTTTCTAGTGTCACATGGTAAACACCATTCCATGAAAATGTGTCCTTGGACACAAGAGGAAACATACATAATGATTACGATATGATAGGATTTTCTATATGATCTATCATGTATTCATTAATATGTATGAGTCTTGATGTTTCCTATTATTTGAGTATTGAAGTAATATATCAAGATGATCTGGGTAATCAACATCGGACTACTGTTAAGACTATCCCTAAGGATCTAAGGTCATGTAAGGAGATGTTCTGAGTGTATGGAGGAGATAAAGATCTAGTCATTAAGGGTTATGTAGATGCTAGAATTCAGATATGTCAGAATGATCTAAAGTTGTAGTATATATATATATAGTCTCAATAGAGTAGATGTCACTACTGCAATTTGAGTTATTTATGATGGGATCCCATCACAATTGTGCTTTTACAACAAGGTCCCGTCACAAATAGCATGTTGCAGAAAACGACGTCACAGATACTATTTTTTTTGCATCGAGCCCGTCGCAAAAAATACTATTTGGGATGGGAACCTATCCTGTCACAAATAGATCTATTATTATATACATTATATATATATATATATATAAATAAATATATGTGTTGCAACGGGCCCGTCGCAAAAAGTATTTTCGATGAACCCGTTTTCCCATTGCAAATAGTTCTCTGTTTATATATGTTATATATATCAAAACATTTTTGGGATGGGTCCTTTTTCTCATTGAAAATAATTATTTAAAACATATATATCAACTATTTGCAACAGGGTCCCATCGCTAATGGTCACGTCCGAAATACTAAATAAAATACAAAAATATATTTAATAAAATCATGATAAATGATAGAAAAAATGATATTAATATTGTTAAAACAAAAAATAATAAAATTTTCAATATTCACAAAAAAATATAAAATATTCAAAAATTATTATTATTATTATTATTAAAATAAACAAACATGAAAAAATATAATACTAATAATAAATAATAAAATATTAAAATATTAAACAAATAATAAAAATTAAATTACGTAATATTCGCATGAATAGAAAATACAGAAGCTGTAAATCGTTCATATTACAACAAATCTTGAATTCAAATGTTTTTAACATAACAAAAAAATCACTGGTGGGAATAATCTTCTAGAGGGGGTAGAGGAGCTGGAGAAAATGGTTGAGAACTCCATCCCTAAACTACAAGTCAGAGGACACATATACTCTATCTACTTGTGCTGCTACTATAGAAATTGACACATCTCCTCCTCATGCTGTTGTTGCTACTACTTCCATAAATGCATATCCTCCTCATGCTGCTGCTACAATTCCTAACACATCTTTTCATACTGCTTCTGCAAACTCTCTATAAGCTCATTCTGAGCTCATAACTGCTCCTGATACTATGAACTTTTAGATGATGCCTCTCTACAAGCTCCACTCTAGCTGGACGCCTACATCACAGTAGTACCATTATATGTTCTCAGAGTCAAATGGTAGTCGATACCAACTACATGGACCTTCTCAAAGGTATATTGGGTCACCTGCATCCATGTCGTCTCATCGAAATGGTATGTACTAGTCTGATCAACTGTATCAGACTGACTCTCAACCAGTCTCTGATTGGCCACGACCTTATATAACTCCTTCAATTCCAATTTGAAATTAAAATAGTGAAAATATTATATGAATTTAATTTTCAAAATGAAAACGAAATAATACTCACAACAATTCAATGCTGGAAATCACCTATAATCTCTCTACTGGTTTGATCACTGTTCATTATCCGATAAACGTCATACTCTGTAATATTGGGCTGCTCGACTGCCCATATGAATATAAAATAATCTGGTTATATTTAATGATACATAAAATATTTAAAAAGATACCTAGAAGTTTATCTATATACATAATAAATGTACTGCTTCCAGATCAAGGTATCACCTCTAGTCTCCCACAGTTCTATCGGCCCAATGACGATCTCCTATGAAACGCAAAACCCAACCCGTATGAACATAATCCATCCCAAACGTGAGATGAAATGTAATCTGGTCGGTGGGATCTACATGACTCATCAAATACCATCACTCCTACTTTCTTTATATTCATCCTTCTCAAATTATGTGCAAACTGACGTAAACGATCACACATAGACACTTCCCATGCCGAGTGGATAGCATCACTCATGCTATCATCGATGGGATACCATAAACCCAGAAAATAATTTATAATATCATGTTATTAATGAAATAAATTTAAAAATAAATATTATTTATTTACGTACCTTCCAATGATTGAACATGCTGACATGCACATCAATGAGAATTTGTTCCCATGTGATCTATGGATGAGAAAAATAATTTTTCAAGATAGAGTTCCCCTTCCAACTACTACATTCACAAAACTATGAAAAAATAATAAATAATCAAACAATTAGTTTATAAATAAACTAATGAAAGATAACTAAAATAAACAGCTTACCATACCTCTCTATGCATGGATTGAATCCAAGACGTGGACGTCGCTCAGGGATAGGGTCAAGAATCATCAATTGTACAAGACCGTACCCCCTCCGTGTACCCCCTAAACCACCAGTTGGCTAACCGTTAGATGGTCCCGCATCCTCTTCATCCAAAGGTAGCTCAGCCTCCTGCAACTCACGAAATAGATCATCATTCATATAAAACACAAAAATGATTTTTATTATAAAAAATTTAAATATAACTATTATATATAGATATATATTAGTTAGGATTATAACCAACATTTAACTATGTAAATGTTTACCTTCATCATCATCTTTCTATCTGACGATGTCAATGTATCCATATTCCTCCTCAGTTTCATCAATATACATATGAGTTTCAGTTTTATCATATATTTTCATTTCAATTTAATTTATAACAACATTAACATCATTGTCACCATCAACCCTTATTTGTTGGGTGTCATCATTGATATTCATGTCTCTTTGTGAAAGGGATGGATTTTGAGTAGTCTCTTGAAAAATTTCAATTTCTTGCACTTCAGTGGAACCACATTCACATTGAGTAAAATGATTTTACTAATATTTTATTATTATTATGTTCCAAAAATATCTCAGGTCCCTTGATATAGCACCATACATTGCGTAATAAATTTGATGTGCCTGTTAAACCAGAAAAAATGGTTCATTTACTACAAAACTTTTATATTTAATATCAACGATTCCATGAGTCAGATGAACATGAAATCCTCCCTTAGTATCCAAACACTGACACTTAAACATCTTTATGGAATTTTTTCATAGATAAAACAGTTCAATAATTTCATCCAGCATACCATATAGGTCAATATCTGTTTCTATATAATGAGATCCTCTCAAGAAAACTCCACTATTTATTGTTTTTTTATTCGAGATATGCACATGTATGAAATCGAAACCATTCACCAAATATTCATTTTATGATTTAAGTATTTTGGATGGTGGGTTACTCAATATATACAATCACTTATCAATTTTTTCAGCATGTTGAGACACCTGAAAATTCATAATACAATTATCAATATAATAAATAATAAATAGAATTGATATGTTATACCATCAATAATTTATGTTACCAGTTTTGGAAAACATTTTGATTTTTTCCAGTAGTCTATAAAACCAGTTACTGTAATTTTAAGAAAATGTTTCTTGATATGATTATCATATAACCTACAAATAAAATATATTTACTTACTATAACAAAAATTATAGAATAAGTGATAAAATAACTCATAGTACAAATGAAGAAATTTCTTCATAGTTTAGCAGAACATATGTATGAGGTATGTAATGTTCATCATTGAAAATCCATCATTCATGAACTCCACTGAAGTCAAGCTCTGGTTGATTAAAAAATGATAACTGATTTTCCATTTAATCATTAACATTCCCCTCGTTCTATCCCATGTGGTTTTTTTTTATGGGATATTCAGATTCAAAATAATGATAGCAGAAAAAGAAATTTCCTCTTGCAAATAAGTTCAGGAATTTATTTTCCAAATGATGCTTTGTTACATACATTTTTTTTCAATTTCTATATGCTTCTCTTGAATGGGTACATCAATCAAAGCTATACTGGACCTCCACATTTTTCTTCATTTGGAAATTTTAATATCAGATGTTCCATTGAGTCAAAGAAAGATGGCGATAAGATTTTTTCCAGTTTACATATAATTAAAACAACACCTTCTTCTAGTTTTCTTAGTGCATCATAGTCTATTTTTTCCACACAAATGTCTCAAAAAAATATGATATGTTTGTTATCGAATCCCAAATCATATAATTCAACAAACCTCTTAATTATATTGGCATAAGTCATCCCATTATAACATGACGATCATTACTTTTTTATTTGGTAATATGACCATTCTTAACACATCTTCCCAAATTGGAAGCATAGCAATCAGGAAGAATCAAATATTTAATCCACTAACATAATAATATGCGAATCTCTTTGATCAGTGTATAACCTTATTTTGGATTCATTAACCTATATGATCTAAAATTTTCAAATAGTTCAATTTCTGGTCTCCTGCAAATTTGGGAAGATCTAATCATGCCTTTATATTTTCATTGGTCATACCTAGTCTATAAAAAAATGTGTCAAAAAAATTATCAAAATAGTTCTTCTCAATATTAATGACATCCAACATGTAGCAGAACAACAGATCAAACCAATATGGAAGATCCCAAAAAATGCTCTATTTTATCCAATTTTGATCTTTCCCAATTCCATGAATTTTATGTTGTCTTATTATTTTTCCAAATGTAATGGGAGGTAATTAAAATAAAACTGATTTTCACTCTGTACTTGAGATCATTTTTGGAGGTTTATCACATTCAATTGTGCCTTTTCTGAAGTGAGATTTGTTCCTCCAAAAATGGAGATCTGTTGGAAGAAATCTGCGATGGCAGTCAAAATAGCAAGGTTTATTTCCATTAATGAGAATAAATGCTATATTGCCTCCCTTATAACAAGGACATGATTTTAGACCATGTGTACTCTATCCAGATAACATTCCATATGTCAGGAAGTCACTAACTATCCACGTTAATAACTCTTTTAGTAGGAAAGTTTGTTTCATAGCTACATTATATGTACTCACACCATTACTCCAGAATGATTTCAACTCATCAATTAATGGATTCAAATAAACATCAATATTTTTTTAGATGTCTTGGGATTAATAAAGTCCAAAAGATATAAGGATCCTTTAGCAACATCCCTGGAGGTAAATTGTACGGTGTTATAAAGATAGGCTAACATGAATACTGAATACCTTAAGAACCAAATGGACAAAAACCATCAGTAGAAATACACAATCGCACATTTTGGGATTCTAAAGAAAACGATGGATGAAATCAGTCAAAATGTTTCCATGAATCACCATCGGATGGATGATTCAAGCTTTTACGTGTTGTAATTATGGTTTGGTACCATAAAATCATTATCGCTATGTTCTAGGAAATAAATAAATGTTGAAACCTTGGTGTAAGAGGGAAATATATCATCTTCTTTACAGGAATCAATCCAGACTTCCCCAGTTGAGATTCTTTATACCTCGATTTTCCATATGTGGGAATAATACTCAATGAATCTTTTTTACCAGAATATAAGATGCAATTATTTTCACATGCTTGAATTTTTTGACAACTAAGGCCCAGATTACTATCCAGCCTCATTCCCTTATAGTAATTTGTAGGAAACACATTTCTTTGAGGTAACAATGTTTTAACCAATGAATATATCTGATCAAAATAGTTGTTTTACATTCAATTATCTAATTTAATAGCCATAAATTTTGTAACTAATTATAATTTTCATATATTGAAACCAGTATATAATGCATCCTCAGTAGAACTCAATAACTCCTAAAATTCAGGTGGTGACATATAGGGAGTTAAATAAATATGACCATGAGTTTCAGTTTGTTTAACAGATGGACCTGCAACATAATGCACAAAATTTAGTGACTGTGATGGATCCCGAATCAAATTATTAGTATCTTCTCTTGAACTATTTTCATCATTTTGATAATAAAAATCATAATTTGGATGAAAACAAAAACTCAAGAGATATCCCCCAACATTTCCAAATGTGTCAAACTTTCTCAGAGAACATTTTTTACAGGGACACATAATTGTTCCTTCTGAAACAAATTTTAATTTTGATGAAGAAAATGATATGAAATCTTCGAAACATATTTTTCATAATGTTTTGATTCAGTGAGAGTTGAGAGGAGAAGACTCATCGAGCAAAAGGAGTACCACCAATCCACTAGAAATTAGGCCATGTTCTTACTATTTATTACAAGGTATTCTTATTTATTCATAATTATTCATAATTATTCATAATTATTCTTAATTAGTCCTAATTATTCCTAATAATTCCTAATTATTTATAATTATTCCTAATTATTTCTAATTATTACTATTTGTTACTATTTATTACTATTTATTACTATTTATTATTAATTATTACAAGATATTACTAATTATTACTAATTATTACTAATTATTACTAATTATTACTAATTATTACTAATTATGAAAAATAAGGTCCTACAAATTCTTATCTGATCTCGTGCATAAGACATGAATATGCATATGTAGAAACATATTTTTCATAATGTTTTGATTCAGTGAGAGTTGAGAGGAGAAGACTCATCGAGCAAAAGGAGTACCACCAATCCACTAGAAATTAGGCCAATTTCTTACTATTTATTACAATGTATTCTTATTTATTCATAATTATTCATAATTATTCATAATTATTCTTAATTAGTCCTAATTATTCCTAATAATTCCTAATTATTTATAATTATTCCTAATTATTTCTAATTATTACTATTTGTTACTATTTATTACTATTTATTACTATTTATTATTAATTATTACAAGATATTACTAATTATTACTAATTATTACTAATTATTAATATTTATTACAATTTATTACTATTTATTAACAATTATTACTAATTATTACTCATTATTACTAATTATTACTAATTATTACTAATTATTACTAATTATTACTAATTATTACTAATTATTACTAATTATTACTCATTAAAACTCATTATTACTGATTATTAATAATAATTACTATTTATTACAATTTTTACTTTTTATTACTATTTATTACTCTTAATTGCTAATTATTACTAATTATCCCTAATTATCCCTCATTATCCCTGATTATCCCTAATTATCCCTAATTATGACTAATTATCCCAAATTATCCCTAATTGTCCCTATTTATCCATATTTATTACTATTTATTATTTTTTATTACTAATTATTACTAATTATTACTAATTATTATTAATTATTACTAATTATTTCTATTTATTATTATTTATTACTGATTTTACTAATCATTATTATTTATTACTATTTATTACTATTTATTATTATTTATTACTATTTATTACTATTTATTATTATTTATTACTATTTATTACTATTTAATACTATTCAATACTATTTATTTCTATTTATTACTAATTATTAGTATTTATTACTTATAATTAGTATTTATTAAAAATTATAACTAATTATAAGTATTTATTACTAATTATTACTAATTATTATAATTTATTTCTCATTAATACTTATTATTAGTATTTATTTTTAATTCCTACTAATTATTACTAATTGTTACTAATGGTTACTAATTATAACTAATTATTACTATTTATTATTATTTATTACTAATTATTAGTAATTATTACTATTTGTTAGTATTCATTACTAATTATTAGTATTTATTACTAATTATTACTAATTATTAGTATTTATTACAATTTATTACTAATTATTCATATTTTTTAGTAATTATTACTAATTATCAGTATTTATTACTAATTCTTAATAATCCTTACTAAATGTTTCTAATTGTTACCAATATTTACTAATTATTAGTATTTATTACTATTAATTACTAATTAATCCTAATTATTACTAATTATTAATATTTATTACTGATTTTCAATAATTATCTGTATTTGTTACTAATTATTAGTATTTATAACTAATTATTAGTATTTATTGCTATTTTTTTACTAATTATAGCTATATATTAGTATATATTTCTAATTATTACTATTTATTAGTATTTATTACTATGTTAAACAAATAATTACTATTTATTAGTACTTATTACTATTTTTTAGTAATTATTACTATTTGTTCCAAATTATTACTAATTACCACTAATTAATACAAATTAGCATTAATTATTACTAATTAGCGATAATTATTATTAATTACAGAGAATTACAACTTCTAATTACTAATTGCCGCTAATTATTTATATTCATTACTAATTATCTTTAATAATTCTTAATTACTATTAATTATTAGTAATTAGTAATAATAATTAAATTTATTGTTACAAATAAATACTGATGACAAAACAATCTAAATCTAATTTTATTATAGCTAATTATCAATAATTAAAATTAATATAAAAAATTAATATTAATATTAAATTAAATAGAACATAAATACCATTAAACTTGATCTCTTATAGGTGGAGACAACTTCAAAAACTTCTTCGTAAAAGAAATTAACTCACAGAAAGTTTCACACTAAAATTAGAGTTTAGAGAGATAGAGGAAGTTGGAATTGGGAGGAAGAATGAAAAAAAACAGATGAGTGTATATATAGTTTAGATTATTTACAACGGTACTATTTGCGATGAGTCCCGTCGCAAATACATTCGACCGCATTAATTACTGTCAACGGTAATAAGGGTTTTTCTGAAGGGTCCCATCGTAATTAATATTTACCACCATCATGTTTTTGCAACGGGTCCCATCGCAAATATTTACCCACAAATGAACTATTTATGAAGGATAAATTTCCTGTCACAAATTTCATTTCCACCTCCAGATATTTGTGATGGGGGGGTGCGGCGCCATCGCAAATAACCTTCCCGCGATTTATCATGCAAATTGCGCCTAATTTTTTGCGACAGGTCGATGGTCCCATCGCAAATAACCTTTTTAATGGACCATTTGTGACAAGAATTATTCTTGTTGCAAATAGCCTGTCACAAAAGGCCATTTTCCCGTAGTGTGTGATCTAGAAGAGTTTAAAGCATCCTGTTTCAGTCTGAATATATTTTGGATTTTGATGAAGAAAAGGAAGTAGAATGGATTCAAAAAACATTATAGAGAATGATGTGGCTCCTATTACTAAAGACCCTATTATTGTTTACTGTGATAACACTGAAACTGTGGCTTTCTCCAGAAGGAAATGGTCACAAAAAGGGATAGAACACATAGCTTGTAAGTTTCAACTCATGAGTGATTTTTATCAATGATGTGAATTTTTAGTGAGAATAGTGTTCATGGAGGCAACCTTGGTGAACCTGTTGACTAAGGCTTTATCTAAGAAGAGTCATGTGTGTAATGTGAGAGTTAGTGGACCGAAAGTTTTTTTTAGATGGTTCTGGTGCTTGTGGGAGTCTATTGGAGTTGGTTCCCAAAAAAACCCGTTTAGTATCTAATTACATGTTTTCACTATTGATGATGTTTTCTTATCACAATATTCTTATTCATCTTTATGAATATTGATTGTTATAATTTCATATTAATATACGTTTCACTAAAAGTTCATATATGATCATTTCTATGATGAGAACCTAGAGGTACCATAATAAGATTCTTTAATATATGTTTTATGGTTGGATGAGATTGTATTATGAAACACATTAACTATTTTCTATCAAAGCTAAGAGGTTTATAACACACCAGGGTACCTTCTAATGGCATTCTTCATGTGTAATCTTCAAGATATGGGCTTATGAGAACAGAACCATCAATAGGATATCCTCTTTTCCATGTGTCAGTGGATGTTTCTATATGTGAATATCTGTATTAATCCCTAGAGTTTAATACTATCATTAATGGATATCATGACCCATTTACTTTGATGCATTGATGAAAACTATGATGACCTATGTTTGCGAAATGTTAGGATATATTGGCCATGTCTCTAGTGATTTTTCATTAATATATAATGTGAGAAAGGATTTATAAATGTTTTCCCGGAATGGAAGGGCATATATCATTCCCTATGATAGGAATAGAACTACCAACATCAATCCAAGTCCATAGTGTTTTATGGGTGAGTTCATTTCAATAATTTCAATTAAGAAGGAATTGATCATATAGGATGATGGTGCCGACATGAACCATTATTGATTAAAGATATCCAAGTAAAGGGATTATATTACATAGTAATCGTTCATGGGAGGTATAATTTATTTCAGATATCAACTTCTTTATCTATGGGATCCTTAGCACATCATTATACACTAACCCTAAATTTTAGGTTATTATGCCTAATTCCACTGACAAAGTGGCCTAGTGGGCCACACACTATGTGTATCCACAATCAGAGTTAAATTCAAGTAATGAAATAAAAAAGTTATAATAAATAATGTTTATTTGTTTTCTTTGATCACCATAATTTAATCACAAGCTATAAGAATGAATAAGTGTCTTAAAGAATAAAAATAAATATTTCCAAGTTTGGAGAATATAATATTTATTATATTTTTCATAGAATAATGCAGTGACATTTATTTATCAAATAGTAATTTTTCAAGGATACATATATGTAAATGG
The DNA here is from genome assembly GCA_963277665.1 of Viscum album. Taxonomy (NCBI): domain Eukaryota; kingdom Viridiplantae; phylum Streptophyta; class Magnoliopsida; order Santalales; family Viscaceae; genus Viscum; species Viscum album. The sequence continues at coordinate 156,912,844 of OY728150.1, forward strand.
GGTGATGAGGACCAAGATTAGTTGTCTTGTTTAAAATGGTAAAAGTGATATTTATATATATTTTTAAAACATGGAACTTATTATGTGATTAATAATATTATAATTATTTTTAATGGGCATGGGGTCAGTTAAGAATATTTCAAATGGTAATAGTCTTGTGTACAATTTACCAACCTTAAGCCTTCTCTAATAAATATTTAATTATATCACATTACATCACTAACATTTTTTCTAACACCCTAACATCAGATGACCTGGAGCCGGTGCATTATTACATTTTATTGGCATTATTACAAGGAAACAAATCCTGAAGGACCGTATAGTTAAGTAGTCTTGGAAATCCAGACTAAATACATGATACCCATATTGCATTTGGAAAATAGTGTAACACATGTGAAAAAATAACTGAAATAAACTAATTACTTGAAAACTTAATCAAATTTCTCTTCTTAATAGCTTGAGGAGATAAACGTAATAATATTGAGCTCAATTCCTCAGTAAGGGTATGTACAATGGAACAAATAATCATTCATTATGGAAAGGTAAATATCTTAGAATAGTTTCCATTTATAATGCTAGATAAGGATCAAATAATATGGATAGTACGAAACTGAAAAATATTCCCTAAATCAATAAACTGGGAATGAACTACTTCCATAGATATGTCGACGACAAATATCAGGGATAAATAATAACTAAAATTAAATTTGGGAAATACTTTATTTAAGGATGCCATGTCTCCAAAACATGAAAACCTATTATCGTCAAGTCCTTTCACAAGCCAGTTTAAAAATTAAGGGTAGACACCCATTTTTTCAAATTATTCATCTCATGAGAACCTAACATTGAATCGAGGATCTGTGTAATGTAAGAGATCCACCCGCCATTACCAGTCCAATGTATTTCCCAAAATGGATAACCAATATAAATAATATGCATTATCAAATAACAATAATAAATGAGTAATATGGATCTATCAATAATTCCCATTATAGAAATAATATAATATCATGAAAATAATGTGATTCAAGATATTAAAATAAAAAATATTGAATATACATCATATAAAAGGAACTAGGTTCATAATATTACAATATGCCTCAATAAAATGAAATTGAGACAAAATCTCTTACCTTAAGTCTGATACTCACTTTATTTGTCTGAAACATCTATATGATGGTATTATTAACTTACATTAGAATCATAATAAAAAATTAATATCATATATGATTCTTTTATTACTTTATATTACCCGTTTATTAACAATTATATGTTAATGCCACATTTTGGGTAATAATCGCTTCGTTTACTGAATGTGTTTTGACTTGTTATTCGTGATCATATTACTAGATAAGGCCATCCAGAAGAAAATCTTCTGACCATTTATTAAAAAGAACGAAAAATTACTTCAGAGTGGAAGATGGGGTCAAACAAATAGAAATGCCCTCAACCATCAAGAACAGTTCTAAAGATCATAGTACGACATATCATTTCCATGATCAAAGTCACCAGAAGACTGCCACTCAGATTGAGACATATTCTGATGTAAGACTTTAAAGATATTTGTATCCACTACCTTAGACGACAATCTGGTCGACACAGTTCTGGGAACATTAGAATAGTCCTTACGGGGTCTCCACTTAGAGGTTCTTGATCATATTATATATATCATGATTTAATTACTTCTAAAATGTATAATATGATTTATATATCATATATATTCATACCATAAATATATATAATAGATAGGAATACACCGTTCATTGAGACGGTACGTTGTACGTACACATCAATGTTGTTTTTGTTTTCTAATCTCATGAATAAAAGTAAGTGAATGATGTATATGTACATACATACATACATACATATATATATATATATTATTCCAGTAGAATTATTATTTCATGTATTTCATAATTTTTCATAAAATATATCTTTATAATCATTCTTGGATGGTGAACATGGAAGATGAGTCTCGTCATGTTGTGGAGATGGTAAGCCTTACGTATCCACGAGCGACGATATCATTTTCTTAATGGTTCAATGGTTTGGATTTCGAAGGAATATGTATTTTGATGATAAAATATCATGTTATATTTATTATTTAAGTCATTTTTATTCATCATTATACCCATAAAAATAAATTATAGATGAATAATAGTTTACACCATGATGTGGAGATGATGAGTTGTACGTTCGCACGCATGGTGATATTATTTTCCATAGGATGGGTAAAAGAGGAATATGGTTGTCCCATAATCATAATAAAATCTCAGAATATAGTAGATGATGTGGTTATTATTTTCGTGTGTTAACAACTTAGTAAGAGGAATAGAAGAAGAAATGAACTTTGAATGAAGGGAAAAATGATTACCTCTTCTTTAGGTGTGTCCTTTTGATTTGCACAAAAATAATCTTTAGGATGGGTTTATTCGCAAAGGGAGGCCTCTAGGACTATGTGACATATGTTTATAGGGGATATGGGTAGGGTTCGGTGAGTCAAATTTATTTGGAGGTGTGAATAAGGGGTAGAGTTGGGGACCTTTTATAAGTGGGAGAAAGGGGCACTATTGAACTATCCTGAAATATTATATTATTATAAAAATATTTTCTAATAATAATTATTCAAAAGTGCTATTATTAGAGGATAAGATCATAATTGGTAGAAATAAACTCATCCAATAGGTTTTATACATGTTTATATAAAAAAAAGCAACCTTATTATATGAACCTAGATCTTCCTTTCAGGTATGTTTTTCTTTTCCGAGTGTTTTTCAGAAAAAAGTGTAGTTTCTGGAAATTTTAGGAGTACATGTCATGTACTTATAAGTACACATTATGTACTCGGTTTCTGTGGGTGACCATGTACTGGCCGTGTAATGACCGAGTACATGGCCATGTGTGGTGACCTGGAGACCGCCTAAAGAGGAGGCTGGTTAAGGCAAGTACATGTCGTGTACTTCTAAAGTACAAACTGTTTACTTTTTTTTATTTCATTAAATGAACTAGGGTCATATCTGATGGAAAAAACCATCTTCTTCTTGACTTATCTCTTCTGGGAGTGTATGATACTACTGGATCTTTTCCTAGCCCCCGACTCGTCGGCCGTCCTCCAATTCGAACTTCATCGGTTGCATTGGAATCACATCGATGCGTTCTTCCTTCTTCTTCAAATTCATCTCTTCATTTTTGTGCTTTCACAAGTTATCCTCAGTTGAAATTTTTTATTATTTCTATATATCTATGTTGTTCTAGGGAGATTCAAGGCCTGAGTATCATGTTTATTGATCTTACAACACCGAGGTAGGTGGTTTGTGCCTTTCTGTAGATAGTCTTTAAGTTTTATGTGAAAAAGTGCACAATACCCATGAATAGGGTATTACAGGATTATGGTTTTTAGCCATGTTATTGCCTGTTATGACTTGTTTGTTTGGATAGAGGTTTATTTTTTTGAATATGTTTAACTTTTCCATGCTGTGTATGTTTTTCCCACGTATGATTATTATTGGTAATTTGGTCTAGCTTGCCTATTTGGATCCTTTGTTTTCCATACCTAGTATTGTTAGGATGGAATGGTTTTATCTGACATGTTGTGACGTGTTTTAGACTATTTATCCAAGTAGTTCTTAAGGTTTAATTTAGTTTCCACATATCATTGTGCATGTTTGAATTACATAGGGTCGTGTGAACCTAGTGTAGTAGACAATAGGAAGAATGGACATTGAGGGCTTCTCCAGAATTCATGTTTACTTTTACATTGCAAGACCATAGGGGGGAAAGACGTAAGTGCTCCCTCAGAGTGTCTGTAGATCCATGTTGTGAGACCACATGAGTAATTGGACGTTTAGTGCTTCTTAAGAGTGTCTATAGTTATCGATACAAGACTACCGGGGGAATTGTCAGTGAGTGCTTCCTCAGAGAGTCTTTGCTAAAGATGATGTAGAGGGGTTAGAATGTGTGTACTTCCCATAGGGTTTCTTGTGTTGTTTGGTTGAACAAGAGGGGTTAGGCTATGAGTAATTCCAATAGGTTTACCTATTTTTGTGTAGATTCTTACTCTATATAAGGAATTTAATGGAATTTAAAATATATGATTTTTTACATTTGAGTACTTCCTTGTTTACTACTTCTTTTTTCTCATTGCCTGCCATATATATTCACAGACAGTTAGGCACATATTTTTGGTTTGTTTCCTACTGGTATTAGTCTCACACCCTGTTGGGGTCATGCTTTTTGACCCAAACATATTATATCGCTGCAAGTATAGATAATGGTAAGCACCCTTCTACTTCAGGTACATGATTATTGAGGATCTAGGGAGCACGGGACCAAGCTAAGGCGGGTGATGTTGTGGAGCTGTCTACATGTTGTTCTTTTTACTTTGGTGTAGTAAAATATTCCAGCATTGTGACTTTTTTGGCTGCTTTCCTAGAAAATGTATTATGTATCATTTTTTGTATGTGCTCCAGTTATTCTTACCTTCAGTCTTATGCTATTTACATTTGTATGATATAATTATTGCTTCCTCTATTTCTATCTGTTTCACTTCCACTATGGTACTCTACCAATGAGGGCATAGTTTCCCCACTATCACACCCAAGGTCCTCGCTGCATGTCGGCAGCCTCTAGCGTTCGTGGAAATGCGCTTGAGGCGATTTGACCAACCGGGTATAGGGAACCTCTGGGTGGATTCCGGAACCAGGATGTAAAAAAGTTGTGTGAGATGAATTATTTTCTTCTTGACTTACTGTTTGGAGCCTATAGCTAGGGATAGGAAGGAATAAGTACTTGGCAATAAGTTGTGCCTGGGAGTAGCTAACCTGTGTACATGGAAAATCCAATTTACCTTGTATATTTCAATTTTTTCTGGTTTTTCAATTATTACAGTTGATTTGATTTCACCGTTGGGTGATTCTCATGTTTTTTGCTATTATTATTGGGGTTATTATGGTTCTATTTTTGTTCCAACCCGATGATATGAGGGTATTCCATCTCACGCATCATATATGAACTTGATAGAGATCACATGTCATGCATTATTTCCACGTCGTTTAGGGTGCATTAGAGATTTCATGTTGTTGTGATAGATGTTGTGCTAGATATTCATGTTGTGATAAATACCTTGATAGAATACCTGCTATTTGATAGGGTATTAGATTGTGTAAGGTTTAGTTTAAATGAATTCCAAACTTTTTTTCTTGAGGTGTTATGGGCCATCAAGGATCAGAATTAGGCAGATCATTGTATTGTTAGTCCTAGTATATGACATGTAAAAGATTGCAGGATTTGATTCATGGGGAGTATGGGCCCTCACTGATCAGAATTTGGCACTTTAATGTTCGTTTCAGTGTTTTTCATGGTTTTAGATTAGTTTTTGAGGCTTACTATCTAGAAAAACAATGAATATGTGGTGGGTAAAGATGAATACATGCCATGTGTCCTTATATTTGGGAAGGATCTATTTTTCTTTAGTACACACCGTGTAATGTAAGTACATGCCATGTAGTCTCTAACCGTGTCACTGGATGTGTGGGCTGAGACACAGGGTTGGGAAATCTGGATGGGACACACTGTGTACCGGACATACACATCGGGTTTTTAGACCATGTGTCTGCATGTGTGACTATTGGCACAGATGGATAAAACCTATGTTATACTCTTTGTGTCACGATTGAACATGCCGTGTAGTGTAACCCATATATCGGACCATGTAACTTACAACACTGTTCAGTTAAATCCTCCAAGTACACACTGAGTCTCTTTGGAACACACCGTGTAGAGTGAGCCATGTAACCGTCCGTGTGACTAACAACATGGGTCAGTGAAGTTCGTCTAGTAAACACCGTGTCTCGAACTAACACGTTGTGTAGTCTTGTTCAAGGAGAACCATGTGGTTTAGCCATGTAAGGGAACTCTGGAAGGGGAAGAGGATCCATGTACAAGTCGTGTGTTAGGACAACACGTCGTGTGTATGGGGTGTTACAGAACCTATGTTGTCAAAAGTGAACGCACATGTGATGGCTTAAGGGAACATGTCGTGTTGGTGTAATACATGTTGTGTATCCATGTTTTGAAAAACATGAATTCTTTATTTTTCTTATTCCCATATTACACTTCCAGTTTTCAGTCCTTGATATTCTTGATCTATGGTGTGTGTTTGACCATGTAGAGTCATGACATGGAGACATCCTTCGGTTGTACGCCAGTTGCATGGTATTAATCAGACCCCAGAACTGGCTAATCAAGGACTACTAGAAGATCCTCCTATACTTCCAGTCATGGCAACATCTGTTATGCCGGACATATGTGCTGACTCAAAATTCTAAGAGGGGATTATGAGGTTTATACCGAATTTCCAGGGAGTATCGCATCTTTCCCCATCTATGGCTGAGTTGACATGGGTTTTCCAATAGCATCATCTTCACACATTCTTAGGGTAAGGAGGACCACAGGTTGTAGAGTCATGGATGGAAGCCATGCTATCTATCTTTGATCATATTGAGATTCCTCCAGAGAGGAGGGTGAAGCTTGGTAAATACATGCTATAGGACTCCTCCAAGAGATGGTGGGATGTGATCTCATAGGTAGGACACTAGCAGGTTATGGATTGGGATGAGTTCCAGCATGCCTTATATGATAACTTATACCCGGAGAATTTGAGGGACGATGGAGCCTGAGAGTTCATGAGTCTAGAGAAGGGTACTCTTTCAGTTATGGAGTATTCTTCTCACTTCACAGACCTGCCTCACTTTGTACCCATTCTTGGAGGTTATGAAACATTCCTGGAAAGGAAGATTGATGATGGTCTCAAGCAAGACATCTGATCTATGGTGAACATATTCAGGTTGACTTCCATCACTTCTATAGTCAACCAGGCGCAGATCACAGAGCAGAATATGAGGGATTATGGAGTTGCGAGCTAGGGAAGCTCAACATCCAAGGTTGGTATCCCTCCTACTGATAGTAGGAAGCTCCGTAAGGAGTCTACATGCAGAGATACAAGGATATGATATTCTTCTTCTGGTAGCTAGGTGGTGTGCTACTAGTGCAGGAAGAACGGGAATATGAGGCCACATTGCCCGAGAGACCTAGTGGAGTCCCGATCTTGTGGCAATATGGGGAACTTTAAACGTTTTTGTCAATTTTTCTAACCAGCTGCTGGTGACAGGGGTTATTCTATGACTCCTTGTTCAGGAGAAGCACCGCCAGTTTCTTAGAAGTCAGGGAACTGGAGTTCTTTCGGCCGTTTGGGTCGAGGTGGAGGTCATGGTCATGGTATCCAGTCCTTATACAATCAGCGACAACAGGGTGGATCCACTCAGGGTGGTCAGGTTGGGTCATAGAGATGTGGTACATGCCATACTTTTGTAGTGGATCAGACATAGCTATCGAAGGATCTGGGACATTCCACAGTTTTACATACAATTCTAGCTACTTCAATTTTAGCTTCTGCACTTTTCGATACAGGGGAATCACATAGCTTTTTATATGTTTCTATTTTCGGGAGCCTTGGGATCAATATGTTTTCTTCTGTTATTTTCTTGATGTTGGACACTCCGTTGGGGACAAGAACGGATAGTGTACATCAGTGCAAGGAGTTCCCTCTTGAGATTGGTGGGTGTCACTTTTTTTGGGGCCTCTATGTCTTAGATATGAAAGGCTATGATGTCATTCTCAAAATGGACTTCTTATTTCCCTACTAAGATAGTGTCGACTTCTATAGACGTAGGGTGAGTTTTACATCACAAGAGGGTGGATCATTTCTTCATAAGGGAGAATGGGATGTCTAGGAGAGTAGAGCAGGACTCGAGCATCATGGGTTAGGAGGAGTTAAAACCAAGATTCCTAGTCTATATCTGGATGACCAGGGGACTTCACCAACAGACATCCCTCCAGCAGTGTATCATTTCAGGTACATCTTTCCAAAAGGCTTTTCTGGATTTCCTCCAGAGTGAGAGGTGGAAGTTTCTATTGATATTGTGCTAGGAGCGACATCGGTGTCTGTTCCTCCTTATAGTATGGCTACATCAGAGTTTCAGGAGCTCAAGAAGTAGCTATAGGAGTTACATAATAAGGGTTTCATCTATCATAGTACTTCTCTTTAGGGTTCGCTTGTCCCATTTGTGAAGAAGGCAGACGGTACACTCAGACATTGTGTTGATTATCGAATGTTGAACCAGTTGACGGTCAAGAACCGATATTCCTTGTTGAGGATTAATGATCTCTTTAATTAGCTTTGAGGGGCCCGAGTGTTCTCAAATATTGAATTGAGATCCAGTTATCATCAGTTGCAGGTTACACCATCTAATATACCTCATACAACCTTTCAAAGAAGGTATGTTCTATACAAGTATGTGGTTATGTTGTTTGGTCTCACGAACATGCCTAAAATTTTCATGGAACTGATGAACTCTATGTTCCATCCATACTTGGATTCTTACGTGGTGGTTTTCATGGATGATATATTCGTGTACAATCAAACTCGACAAGACCATGCCACACATATTGATATCCTTTTGAGTACACTGAGAGAGCATCATTTATTTGTTAAGCTGTCAAAATTCCAATTTTGGATGGACCAGATTCACTTATTAGGTCATTGCATCTCCAAGATTGTAGTATCAGTAGACACAGAGAAAGTTAGAGCATTAGTTTCTTGGGAGAATCCAAAGAACATCTTTAAGTTTTTGAGTTTCCTAGAACTGAAATTATACCACAGACGATTCATATAGGACTTATCATGCTTAGAAAAACCATTGACAGTCCTGACTAAGAAGGGTGTGGAGTACATGTGGTCAGATTTTTGTGAGTCGGCCTTTCAAGAGGTGAAAGTGAGGTTGAATTCAGCACCGATACTAGTTTTTTCAGATTTGGGCAAGAGATATACTGTTCACTATGATTCTTATGTTATTGGGGTGGGAGCTGTACCTATGCAAGGGGAAGGAGTCATTGCTTACGGGTCTTGGTAGTTCAGGCCACATGAGATAAATTACCCAACACATGATCTCGAGTTGGCTGTAGTTGTTCATGCCTTACGCTGTTAGAGACATTATATTCTAGGAGAGAATTTTGTGGTTTTCACCAACCAAAAATGTCTCAAGTACATCTTCACTCAGCATGATATGAATTTGAGATAGTGAAGGTGGGTTGAGTACATTCAGTCTTTTGATTTTGAGCTTGCCTACAAGCCTGTGAAAGGCAATGTTGTGGCTGATTTGTTGAGCATGAGGACACATATACATGTAGTTCAGGAGGCTAGCAATGAGTGGAAGCTCATGGCTATGTTCTCTAATATGAATTTGGAGGTGCATGATAGATAGGGGAAGACTTTAATTTCTTCTTTAGCTATTACCTCTTCTCTTCTTGATCATGTGAGAATGAGGCAACTATTAGATTCAGAAGGCCTAGTCCAGCAGGAGAGTGTGTTAGGAGAGGACCCTATTCATGGATGGACTATAGGTGAGGATGAGATCTTTCATTTTCATGGGCCCATATGGGTGTCCACATACAAACATGGGGAGCTCATTCGGGACTATCATTCCCCAGTTTGGGCAGTTCATCCTGGTGTCACCAAGATGTATTGTGATATACACCGTTAGTATTAGTTTCTAGGTATGGAGAGAGATTTTTCTGGGTTTGTCACAAGGTGTTCCACCTGTCATCACATGAGGGAAGGGAATCAAGCAGAATTTGGGATTTTGCAGCAGTTACCCATTCCTGAGTGGAAATGGAATGATGTCGCGATGGATTTCATGACAGGTTTGTTGAGGTCGTCTCGATGAAATGATGTAGTATGGGTTGTCATTGATAGACTCATGAAGGTTTCTCACTTCTTTCCGATGAAGGAGACCATCACAGTTGATGATTTGGGACAGATATCCATCTAAGAGATTGTATTCTTACTTGGGGTTCCACACTCCATTGTTTCAGACATGGACGCATGTTTTACTTCTCGAATCTTGATGGGACTTCGTAGGGATCTATGTACACAGGTACTTCTGATTATTTCTTACCATCCCCAGACTGATGGCTAGTTCGAGTGTATGATTCAAGTGCTTGAGAACATTCTTCAAGCATGAATCCTAGATTTTGGAGGTTCTTGAGAGAAACATATACCTCTAGTTGAGTTTTCTTACATAATAGTTCTCAATAAACTATTCAGATGACACCTTCTGAGGCCTTGTACATTAGGCCATGCCAATAACCCTTATGCTGGATGGAGCCTAGAGAAGTAGCTATGTTGGGACCACGTCTTGTCTAGGAGAGCATAGAGAAGATAGAGTTGATTCGAAAGAGGATGGAAACCACACAATCATGACATAAGTCTTATGATGAATAGAGGAGATAACCTGTGGAGTTCGAGGTCATAGATCAGGTTTTTCTTTGTGTCACACCGAGGCTGGAACGTAGGAGGATTAGAAGATAGGGTAAGATTTCACCTATATATGTTATACCATTTGAGGTCTTGGAGAGGGTTGGGAGAATTTCCTATCGGCTGCAGTTATCACAGAGGTACCAGTATATGCACGACGTCTTTCATGTTGCCCAGCTTCAACGTTACTTCTCAGACCCATCTCATGGTTTTCATTGTAAATAGGTTGAGTTAGAGTTGGGAACCTCATTCTAGGAGCATCCTATCTAGATTTTTGATCGATGTGAGAAAGTTCTCCATGGCTGGACTGTTCCTATGGTATGAGTGGTTTGGCAGCATGAGCGATTACATGAAGAGACCTAGGAGAGGAAGGCTGATGTACATTCATAGTGGTCGGAGCTATTTGAGGATTATTCTTCTACGCCCCCTTGCTAGGGAAATTTGGGGATGAAATTTTTTATGGGGGGAAGTTTATAAGAACATAGATATTACTTGTAGGTATATTCTTCTTTTCTGGTTGTTTTTGAGAAAAAGAGGAGTTTTTGAAAATATTAGGAGTACACGCTGTGTACTTAGTTGCCACAGGTGACCATGTATTGGCCCTATAACGGAAGAGTACAAGGTTGTGTGTGTTGACCTGGATAATTCCTAAAGAGAAGTCTGGATAAGGAATGTACACGTCTTGTATTTATAAAGTACACACTGTGTTCTTTTGTTTCATTTCATTAAACCAAATGGGGTGGCGTTTGATGGAAAAAAACATCTTCTTCTCGACCTATCTCTTCCGGGAGCGAACAATACTGCCAAATCATCTCTGAGCTTCCGACTCACTGTCCATCCATCAAATCAAACTTCATCAGTTGTGTTTCATTCGCATCGGTGAGTTATTCCTTCTTCATGAACTTCATATCATGATTTATCCTATTTTACAAGATATCCCCTGTTGATTTTTTAGCATTTTTATAGAACTACAGTGTTCTAGAGAGATTAAAGGCCTAAGGATGATGCATATTGATCACACAACGCTGAGGTAGGTGGTTGGATACTTTCCATAGACAGTCTTTGATTTATATATGAAAATGTTCCCAATACCCTTGAACGGGGTATTGATGGTTTATGGGTTCTATCCCTATTATTGCCTTCTATTCCTTATTTGTTTAGATATAGCATAATTATTTGTGAAAAAGGTAAAATTTTCCTTGATATGGATGTTTTTATAATGTTTTCTTATTATTGTATGTTTGGTCTAGCTTGAATGTTAGGTTTCTTTGTTTTCCATGACTAGTATTGTTAGGATGTAATGATTTTATCTGGAATATGATGATATGCTGTAGACTATTTAGCCAAGTACTTCTTGAGGTTTACCTTGTCTGCCAAATATCGTTTTGAATTTTTAACTTACACAGGTCCGTGGGAACCTTTTGTAGTAGACTATAGAGAGAATGGGTGTTGAGGGCTTCTCCAGAGTGTCTGTTTACTTTTACATTGAGAGACCATAGGGGGGTGGACATAGGTGATCCCTCAGAGTGTCTGTAGTTCCATATTGTAAGACCACATGGGTAATTGAACATTGAGTGCTTCCTCGGAGTGTATATAGTTACTGCTAAAAGACTATAGGGGGAATTGATGGTGAGTTGTTCCTCAGAGAGTCTTTGCAAAATCTTAACCAGAGGGGTAAGAGTGTGTGTACTTCCCAAAGGGATGTTTGTGTTGTTTGGCTGAACTATAGGGGTTTGGTTGTGAGTACTTCCCAGGGGATTACCTATTTTTGTTTATCTTCTTACATGATATATGGAATTGAATGAAATTGAAACTGTAGGATTTTTTACGTTAGAGTACTTCCTTATTTACTTCTTCTTCTTTTTTGCTTATTTCCTGCCATATATATTCACCGATTGTTAGGAAAAAATCACTTGGTGGTTGCCTACTGCGATTAGTCTCACACCCTGTTTGGGTCATTCTTTTGGGTCCAAACAGATTATATCACTATAGGTATAGATAAGGGAAAGCGCCCTTATACATCAGGTGCTTGATTGCTATGGAGCAAGGGAGCATGGGACTAAACTGAGGCTTGCAATGCTATGGAGCATTTTACTTACTTTTCATTGTATTTTGGGTTAATACTGTATTCCAGCATTGTGAATTGTTTGACTGCATTCCAAGACATATATATCATGCATCATTTAGGTTTCTGATCCAGTTGTTCTTAACATCAGTCTTCCACTATTTACTTTTGTATGGTATTATTACTGATTCCGCTATTGATATCTATTTCACTTCTTTTGTGTTACTTTGCTAATGAGGTCATAGTTTCCCCACTATCACACCCAGGGCCCTTGCTACTAGTCGGCATCATCTGGAATTCCAAAAAATGAACATGAGTCCGTGTGACCAACCGGGTATGTGGAACCTCTGTGCGGCTTCCAGAATAGGGGTGTTACACTTATCTTTTAGCTTTAACCCTTAGTTAAATAACTTATCTCTTACCACGTCGTCTTGTATTTTTACACCATATGGTTAATTTAATTACTATAAATTGCCAAGAGAACCACAAGAGGGTCATTAATGAAATTGATAACATTATATATGTCCGTTGGCAGAATCATAGATTATGAGAACAAATATATCATTTAACAAAATAGTATTTGTCTTAAAAGCTCATTTAGGTAAATTTTGACACTATTTAGAAATTGATTTTTGTTAAAATCATGAAAACGTTATTTATTAGAACCAAATGCATTAACATGAAGATAATATGTCAATATCATCCAAAAAATTTGTGGATGTCATCTAAATGTTCAAATTATATTTTGTTTAATATTTATAATATCCATTATTTGAATCATTCATTAATAAGGTAATCATTGAATCATCAATGTGTCATAAATAAAATTACTTCTTTAATGTCTAAATATTATAAATAAAATAAAATGATGTTGTAAATAACTTTATATTTATAATGAATATTTATATTCGAATATATCAGTCATATTACTCAATATTATTTTTTTTAATAAAATATACATGTTTATGTTGTATTTCTCTTTACTTTAAATTATTTCTTATAAAATGTCATTATCACACCCAAGTGGCTCCACAAGGTCACAAAATCAACCTAAGGATTCCTATGGTCAGACATATATCATAATGTAGGATTCAGATATGTGTTAGGGTCATTTAATGTTATTATAATTTTATTTTTTACCCTTATTTACCAGATTTACCCTTTCACCATGGTAAATAAAAATAATTACTGAACTTACTATTCATAATGTTCAAAAATAAAAGTTACTTATTTATATAATTTGGAACTTTTGATTCCAAATAGGGAATCCATTTTTCTAAATTCAAAACATTGAAGTTGTAGTAATTAATTTAAAATTAATTCATGTTGTCAAAACCAGAAAGCATGTTTTTAAGGAGTAAAAACAATCAAAAGATTGACATGTGTTTATATATAATTTAAATGTAAAGTTACTTGCAATGACCATAATTGGATTAAATGATAATATCTTAATCCAATTACACTTTAAAACAAATTAATATACAATCTAACAATATAAATAAATTATATAAAAATATAGTTTTGAAATAAAATGCAGTATTTTTCATTGTTCATCAAAATTGAAACATTTCATAAAATTACAAAATTTTCACCCTAAGATAATTTTGATATTCCGAATTCAAAAATAAAGTTTTTTTAAAAAAATAATGTTTATAAAATTTCAAAACCTAGTTAATAATATTTATAACAACTTTTTAAACGACAGCTTTGATAGGTCGTGGTGTGCTTGAACTCATGGTTGCGTACAAAAAAATCCATTGAATTATTTAAAAAGGAGTGCACCATGGAAACTTGGGGTGTTACATTTTTCTGCCCTTGAAATAATTTCTTCCTCTAAATTTCTAGAGTATCATTCCATAAAAATAATTCGATGGTTATTTATTATATTTTCTTCATGTTCCCATGTCTCCTCTTCTATTTTATAGTTTTTCCAAATATATTTTTCCATATGAGTTGTCCAATTCCTCAACACATGTTATTTTATATCAAGAATCATGATAGGATCTTCAAAATAAGAAATATTATGTAATAGTTCTATTTGTTCATAGGCGAGTACATGCATTGTGTCATTCTAGATACTTGAAGGAAATATAAAATGGTTGGATACAACTCATATTTTTTCTAGAATTTAAAAATGTTCTATGTACCTAGGTGTTAATTTACCCTTCTTACCAAATTGTATAACACCCTTCCATGGAGATACCTTCAAGAAAATTTGATTTCCTACTTGATATTTTGAATCCTTCCTTCAGTTATCGGCATATATGTTTTGCCTACTTTGAGCTGTTTTGATATGGGTTTGGATAATCTTCACCTTCTCTATTGTTTTTTTAACAAGATCTCAGCCTACAAGTTTTTATTCACCAATATCATCCCAAAAATTTGGTGTATAAAATCTCTTTATATATAAATCTTCATATAGTTCCATCTAAATACATGAATGGAATCTATTGTTATAGAAAAAATCTACAAGAGGTAAATAATGATTCCACATACATTGAAAGTCATGTGATCAGAATATCAACATGTCTTCTAAAGTTTGAATTGTCCATTCAATTTTCCATCAGTTTGAGGGTGGTATGCAGTCCTCCAATGAAGTTTAGTATCTAGGGCCCTCTACAGACTTTTCTAGAATCATTATGTAAAATGGATATCACGTTAAGAATAAATTGATAGGGGTAAACCATGAAGTATTACAACGACATTAATATATAGTCTTGATAAACATTCATGTGGTAAATCTTCTCTTAAAGAAATAAAATTTGCTGACTCGGTAAGATGATCAGAAATGACCCATATCACATCATTCCTTCTAGGAATCTTTGGTAACCCCATGAAAAACAACATCGTAATATCATCCCATTTCCACTTAGATATATGTAGAGGTTCCATGAATCCTCTTGGAAGTTGTATTTCAATCATCACCTATTTAAAAACAAAACATTTCGACACATAATCATCATTATCCATCTTTATTTTTTTCCACCAAAAATGTTCCTTCAAATATCTATACATATTAGTGTCACTATGGTGTATAGAGAAATTGGAACTATGAGCATCATCCAATAATTTATTTTAGATTAGGTATATCGAGGACAAAAATTCTCTTCCAAAATTGAAAAATTCCATCTTCAAGTACGAAATCAATCAACCTCCAATCATTTATACCTTTCATTTTCTTTTGAAACTCCTCATCATCAGTATGAGAAATTTTTATCCTTCCCAGTAATGATGGTTTAGAAATCATTTGAAAAAGTAGTAATTTTTCACCCTCAATAATAATTTCCATACCCATATTTACTAGATCAATGAACATACGATCCCTTTAAAATCTCATCTTATTCATAACTCCATGGTCCATTATTCTCATGTAATTTGCAGCATTATTTTCCTTCCTTGTATTGTAGTGTATTGTGCAGTCATAATCCTTGAGTAGCTCAAGCCATATCCTTTTTATCACATTGACTTCTTTCTATGAGAAAATATATTTCAAAATCTTGTGATCAATATATATCTAACATTTTTCACTGTAGAGATAGTGTCTCCATATATTCAGAGAAAATATCACTGCATCTAACTTATGATCCTGAGTTAGATAATTTTTTAAATGGGTTTTATGTTCCTTGATGCATATGTAGTAAACCTATCATTCTACATAAGGGCACAAATGAGTCTGTTACATGATGAATCACTATAAATAACTGATCCATCATTTCAAGATGGTAAAGTCAAGATATAATCATTGAATAATATTCTCTTGAATTCATCAAAATAATCTGCATTCTCTTTTTCCCAATGAATTTAACCCATTTATGTGTGAACTTGGTTAATAGGTTACCCAATCAAATGAAATTTTGGACCAAATGCTGATTGTAACCTACTAAACCAACAAAACTGGTTAACATGGTTATACTTCTCAGTGCTAGAAATTATTGAATTTCCTTTTTATTTGAAGGATCATTAGTGATTCCATCATCATAGATAATATCACCAAGGAAAGAAATTTCATAATTCCAGAATTCACACTTTCTGAATTTACCATATAATTCTTCCCACCTTAAAGTCTTAATAATGATTCACAAGTGATACTCATGGTCTTTAATGCTTTTATAATATATCTAAATATTGTAAATGAATACCAAAAAATATCATCAAGTTATTCCATAAATACTCTATTCATGAGATCCATAAAAATAGATTTTTCATTAGTCAATAAAAAATGCATTACTATAAATTCATAATGACCATACCTCATCCAAAAATATGTCTTTAGAATGTCTTCCTTCTTCAATAGTAATTGATGATTTCCATAATAAAGATCAATCTTTGAAAAGAATTAAAATCCTTAAAGTTGATCAAATAAATCATCTATAAGACACAGAGGATACTTGTCCTTTATTGTGATCATAATGATTTCCCTATAATCAATACACACCCTCACGGATCCATCTTTGTTCTTGAAAAAGAGAATATGGGCTCCCCCTAGAAAAACACAAGGGTGGATAAATACCTTTTGACCCAACTCTTTAAACTGTTTTTTAGCTCTAATAATTCCGTAGTGTCCATTCAATAGGGAGTTTTTAATATTGGCCTTGCATTTGGGATTGAATCAATACAAAACACAACTTCACACTCTAGGGGGGGTGTCTAGGTTAATCATCAAGAAAAAAATCAATGTATTCCATTAAAATAGGCATATCCTCAATTTTACTATTACCTCATTCATCCCTAGATGTTATTTTCTCATCCTCCTCAATAACCTTTTCCAGAAAAGCTACCATGGTGGATTTTGATAAGAACCAGATGATGAAGTTTCTTCTCTAAAGATAATGGATTATACATATTCCTCAAAAATCGTAACTCCATTAATCTTGCAATAGATCTTCACATCAAATATCATAAACTTTTGTTACTTTTGGTGAATTACCATAAGTGTATTTACAATGTCCAACATATGGTATGGTCCATAATCTATGTTCTCTAAATATAGTTTCTAAGGTTGTTTTTTAACTTATTATGATACCATCTATAACTACCCAACCATAGATGACCTGATTATGGTGCATTATTACATTTCATTAACATTATTACGGGGAATCAAATCCTGAAGGACTATATAGTTTAGAAGACATGGAAATCCAGATTACATACATAATTCCCATAATATATTTGAAAAACAAAATAAAATATGCTACATAATTAATTAAATAAATTAAATCTTTTAAATCTCAATCAATGTTCACTTATTCATAACTTGGGGAGAGAAACATAATAAATGTGGTATCAAAATTATCGGTAAGGGTAAGTACAACGGAAACAATAATCAATCTATATGGGAAGGTAAATATCTAAGAACACCTTTCATTTATAAAACTATATAAGGCAAAAATGTTATGGAATGTAAGGAACTAAAACATATATCATAAATCAATACTATTTGAATGAACTAATTCCATAGAAATGTTGACACAAAATCTCATGGATAACTAATAACTGAAATTAAATGAGTTAAATACTTTATTTAAGGACGCCATGTCTCAGAAACATGAAAACTTATTACTGTCTAGACCTTTCATAAGGATGTTTAAAAATTAATGGTATAAACCCATTTTTCATCTTAATCATCTCATGAGAACCTGTCGATCAAATAAATATCTATATAATGTCTGGGATCCACTCGTCATTGAATGTACAAATTATTTCTCATACTGGATAACCAAAATAAATAATATTCCTTATCAAATAACAATATTTAATTCTTAATATGGATCTATCAATAATTCCCATGAAGTAAATGATATAATATCATGAAAATAATTAGATTCAAGATATAACAAGTCAAAAGGTATAATATTCACCATATAAAAGGAACTAGGTGCATAACATTACAATATGCCACAATGAAATGATATTGAGATGAAATCCCTTACCTTAAGTATGATACTCTCTACATTTGTCTGAAACTCATGTATAATGGTATTATTAACTTATATTAGAATCATAATATTATTTATTATATCATATATTATTCCTTTATGAATTTATATTACCACTTTATTATTAATTCTATGTTAATGCAACATTTATTTTAATAATAGCTTTGTTTATCAATCGTGTTTTAACTTTTTATTCTTGATCATATTACTTAGATCGTGATTTAAATACTTCTAAAATATATAATATGATTTATATATCATATATTTTCATAATATAAATATATATATTAGATACGAATACAATGTTCATGGAGACGGTAGGTCTTACATACGCATGAATGTTGTTTCCGTTTTCTTATCGGATGAATATAAGGTAGTGAATGACATACATGTACACACACACACACACATTAATATATTAGAATTATTATTTCATATATTTCATAATTATTCATAATATATATCTATAACCATTCTTCAATGGTGAATGAGGAATATGAGTCTCATCACGTCGCGGAGACGGTAAGTCGTACGTACGCAAGAGAAACAATATCATTTCTTTAATGGTTCAATGTTATGGATTTGGATGGGATATGAATTGTAAATAAATAATATCTTGATATATTTATTATTTAAGTCATTTTTATTCATCATTATACCCATCTAAATAAAGTATAGATGAAAAACAGTTTATCCCATTACGTGGAGACGGTAAGTCATACGTACGCACACATGGTGATATTGTCTTTCATAGGATGGTTAAAAGAGTAATATAGTTGTACCATAATCATAATAATAGAAAATATTGGATGCTATATTTATTATTTTAAAATGGTAAAAACTTAGTAAGAGGGTGTAGAAGAAGAAATGATCTTTGAAATAAGGGATAAAATGATTACCTATTCTTAAGGTGTCTCCTTGTTATTATCACAATATGACTTCTTAATATGGAATCTTGAAGAGGATATAGCAATAATTACATGGAAATTAAACTTAATTTGTGTAATAATTAGTATACTACACAAAAAAATTCCTAAATACCATAGTAGTTTAGTGTCTCTGGAAACTCAGAACTTAATATTCTAATCACGGTGAAAGTTCATCAACAAATCTGATAAGGATCTTCCACTTTTGTTTTCTGACCTAACAAAATTTCCTTATATCATGGGAAAAAAACATAAAAAGGGTGATATCAAATGATTACCAAGGGTAAACATGGATAACATAAAACAAAACATAAACATTTGAACATCTTAACATGAACATAAAGTTTAAACATCAAAATATTTATTCATGAAATAAACCATGGCATTACATAAGGCATGGATCATAATGAAACATTAACCATGATAGAATCGAATTGGAATAAATCATGTAATTGTAGAAAACTAATAAGAACATAATATGATTTCTATAGTAGACAAGGAATTCTTGCTGAGACCATCATAGTATACGAAGTCCATTACTAAACCGGGATTACATGCCATTCTATCCATGTATTACAAAACTAGATTTACATACTGTTCTAGTAATGTATATCTCAGGATATATTAATCTTTTCACAATTAATTGGAGTTAAATATAGGTCCCACCTATCTCATAATGAAATCATTCTTACATGTTCCACAAAACACATATCATTCCTCATAGCATAAACTAAGAAAAAAATGGGTTTCTTACACATCATTTCATCATTACACAATCCATATAAGATAAATAGATTTCATAAAAATAATTCCACCATAAAAAAAAATCAATGTATTATTAGGGATAGAAACATATAACTATGTCATCGTAGATGGATAATAACTTTGATAAAACACTTCATCTTAATTATTGAGAAAAATATTCTATTTTCTTTTAAAAGGTTTTATTTTTTCAAAATTCCGTACAATTTGAAAAGAAAAGGATTTAGTGGAAAATAAACATGACATATTGTAGAGGACGATCTTCAGAAATAAGGCATCATAAAATTGTAAAAATACATTCATGCTGTATTAGTTAAATAAAATCATTTTCCTTATACATTTTCGAGAAAAGTCAAAAAGTACCTCGTATGGTAAATATAAGAAATATTCCTTCCCTACCATGTAGTAAAAGTAAAAAATGGTAAAAATGAATTTAAACATACATTGAAGAATAATAATCATTTTATGAAATTTTTTAGAAAATATGGACATGGATGATAAATATAACACCAGTAAATACTTACGTAAAAGTAATCTCAGATAAAAATGTGATAGAAATATTATCCATTACCTTAGGTATGATTTCATCCATATGTGTTTAAAACTCATGTATAATGGCTTTAAACATGTTATTGACTTTTAACATAACCATATTAAAATTTATGATATCATATCTGATTCAATTACGACTTTATAATACCCATTCATTTGTCAATTCCATGTTAAAACGTTATTTTGGGAAATATCCATTATTTTTATCGTATGTGTTTTGAATTTTTATTCTTCATATTATTACCGATATAATTATTTACATACTTACAGAATGTAAAACATGATTTATATATAATAAATATTTAATATATATATATATATATAATAGATAGATAAATGAAATGGAATACACCGTTCATGGGGACGGTACTCCATACATATGCATGAACGTTGTTTTCATTTCCTTATTGAATTGAATAGAAGTCAATAAATGAAATAAATATATACACATAAATATAGTAGAATTATTGTGTCTTATATATCATGATTATATATTATATATAAATTATAATAATTCTTGAATGGTTAACGTGAGAATGAATCTCATTGCGTTATTGAGACGGCAAGCTGTACGTTTGCATGAGCTACGATATCGGTCACATAATTGTGGAATGGTATTGAATTGGATTGGGTATAATATCTAATAATTAGTCTCATGATATAATAATCATATATAGTAATTATTTCTACCATTATTCCCTTTCCATTTAAGATGGTGGTGAAAAACATTTTACACCCCGATGTGGAGATGGAAAGATGCAGGTACACACGCTCAGTGATTTCATTTTTCGTAGGATGGATAGAAGGTCAAATATGGTTGTTTCATTTTTATAAAAACATCTCCATATATGTTTTATACTTATATTATTACTTTATAATGAAACAACTAAAGAATAGGAAGTATAAGAAGAAATAAATTTTAAAGAATCAGTAGAAGAGATTATCTCTTCCTTGATGTGCATCCTTTAAATTTCATCTTAGGGAATGAGAATTGGTCTTTTAAAAAGAACAAAACCTCTATAATGTAAATAGGGAAGTTGATAAGTGAACTAGGTAGGGTTTATAAAAGCATGAAGTCTTGATATTAATTAAGTGGAGAGGGAAGACGTGGCCTTTTATAAGAGAGGCGAGTGTCACCTTAAGAAACTCTCAAAATATTAATTTATTATAAATTCAATTTCTATTAAAAATAGTCTAGAACTTATTTAATTAAAATATATGATTATGATGGTTCTAATAAAAATCATCCAATTATTTTTAGATAGATTTTTAATACATTATTATCTTTATATGTTTTGTTTAAGCCTTAGTTTATCCTTTTTATCTTATTGTGACATCCTGTTATTTACACATTGTGGGTCAATGTAATTATCATATAAAGTGAAATGACCCAAAAAGGTTATTTATGACATATTAGGACTTATATTAATCATTTTGATGAATCATATATTTTTTTCAATTTAATATAATCTAATAAACTATTATATGTTTTATGTTACGAATTATGTCAATTTTGGACACTACTCATACTTGACTTTTTGAAAAATTCAGAACAACCTGATTCCTTCAAAATAAATTCATTAAAACATCCCTAATATGTCAATTTTGTCTCAAAAATTCGTGGATGGAATAAAAAATTTCAAATTAAATTTATTTTAATATTTATACATTCATTATTTTTAATTGTTCATTAATAAGGTATTCACTACACCATAATTGTGTCATAAATAAATATATTTATCTAATGTCTAAAAATTATAAATAAATTAACATTATTTAGGAAACCATTTTTCCTTTCTAATTAAAATTTATAGACATATATATCAGTTATATAACCCTATATTAAAATCTATTTAGTATAATATATATGCTCATGTTATAATTATCTTTACTTTAAATTAATTATTATAAAATGTCATTTTCACATCAAGTGAATCCATCAGGTCCCAAAATCGTCTCAAGGATTACCATGGTCGAAAATATCCCATATAATATGATTTGGAAATGTTCTAGGGTAGTTTAATTTTATTATAATATTATTATTTTTTACCCTTATTTACCAGATTTACCCTTTAACCATGGTAAATAAAATAATTACTAAAGTTACTATTCCTAATGTCTTAAAATAAAATGTAACAATTTACACAATTTGAACCATCCTATTACAAATATGGAATCCATTTTTTCAAATTAAAAACACAGAAGTTGCATAATTAATTTAAAATTAAACCACATTGTCAAAACCAAAAAATCAGTTTTTTAAGAAATAATAACTATCAAATATTGACATGTGATTATGTCCAATTTAAAGGTAAAATTATTTCCAATGACCATAATTGGATTAAATGATAAATATATAATATAATTAAAATTAAAACCAATAAAAATGAAAATCTAACTATATAAATAAATTGGATTAAAAGGCAGTTTCGAATTAAAATGCAATATTTTTTCACTATCCATTAAAATTTTAATTTTATTTGAAAAATACAAAAATTTTAAAAAAAGTAAATTTTTATGTCCCACTACCATTTAATAAGTTTATTTTTTCAAATTTAACTTATAAATGTTTCAAAAACAATATTTAAAATGGGTGTGCCATCAAAAGGCGGTAAAACTGCCTTTTTAGAAAAATACTTATTTTATCTGAAAAAATTGATTTTGTTCTCATATCATGTTCTAGAAAATATGTAAAATCAATAATAATGTTATATAAAATTCAAAACGTGTTTAATACTATTCATAATGTCTAGTTTATATCCCATTAAATAATAATAATTTAATAATATATCGTTGTTCAGTTAAACTCAGTATAGCGTACAATGCAAGCTATCGAGGAAGGTCACTCTTGTGTGTAATGAAAGCCAAGTGTGGCCTATAGTGAAATCTTCCTTTGGTGTTTCATATAACATAATCCAAATTATTACATTTATATATTGAACAAAATCTATACTCACTCTTTCTTGAAATGAATTCTATCAAAAGAACTTGAAATTATGCGCAACAAAATCCAAGAATAGTGTTGTGTAGGATGCAAGCTAATACAGTGTTACATGTAGCTTAATCTAATCTTGGTGTAGCGTAAAACACTAGATATCAAAGAAATTAAAAATAATATATCTCTTAAAATATCTGGGTGTTACATTCTACCCCCCCCCCCTTAAAAGGAATTTTTCCCTCAAAATTCGTCAAGGTTATAAATGGTTTTTTACGTGAAAATTTATTTCAAGGAAAAACGCATAATAAAAGTTTATACAAAAACATAAATTTAAAAAAGGATGTTAGAAATATAATGGTTACCCAATGTAACTCATCACTGAGTTTCCACATAGATGAACATAGGTGGTAAGTAAAAAAACATGGATATGGAAGAAAAATATAACCATCAAGTTTTGATGGATAGTGATAAATAATAAGTTTTGGAGAAATTTAACTACAAGAAATAAAAAAATCAAATATGATTTAAGGGATCATCTGATTTATCAGATTTGGAAGTACTAGGATAACATTTCTCATTTTAATATCTGTTTCCTAAATTTAATGAATTTTTGCATGAGGACTAATAATTAATTGATTTCAGTACAATCTAACCGTTGGTTGTTCCCTTGACCAAGATCCAATTTATCTCTTATTTAAAGAAATTAAGTTTAATGTTTCATTCATGAAGTGTTAATAAATTATGAGATAGAATGATAGGTCATTCTACATGTATCTATCACAAAACGGTTATCACAAGTTATCAAATATTAATAAGTATATCTATGATGAGATTAACCCTATATGGTTCCAAAATGGACATATAATTCATATATCGTACCTATTAAATAAAATAAAACTAATTTATACTAACCAGGGACTTCCCATAGGCCAATTGTAGGTGATAAAGTGTTGGCGCACTTCGCTTGTGGGTTCTATTCCCGCATCCTTTTCTGATGTGATGGGTTTTCTACCATCCTGTAGGTTGTCCTTTTTCTAAAACAATACCTTTTATAAAATTCTAGAAAACTATTTTTAGCCTTAAAAATAATATTAGAGGTAAAAAATAATCCAATCCAACCTTTAGGCTTATCGAAAATACTTCATCCAAACTCACAATATAAGAAAGGTCATATAACAATAATTTTAATACCAACATTTATCCCACTATATATCATAAGATATATCTTTTTGGTTACATTGCATAATTTTGAATGGATTTATCATGTATTTTCTTAAGTCATAGTAATAAACTAAATTATCATATGTCTTTGTTGAATACATGCATGTTTCCTTTTTCCAAAACTTATTGGATATATTCCTTGAGTCCTAAAATGTTGTATAATTCATCTCTAAGAACATAACCCGCAGGTCTAAAAAACCTTAAGCAGTTCCAAGGTAACTAATATCGTCCAACATATTTTTATCCAAATGTCATTATCTCAACATCATGCTCATATTAACAGTTATACATTCCTTAATCACTTTCCTTATCCATTATAACTATTCCATATATTCTTGAAAATCCATAGTAAAAACATAAACTGATAATTATTATATAATTCATCATTCATCATTCATGGATTAAAATACATAAATAATTCAATCCTCTCACTTTAATGGAAGGAATGGAATATGTCCATCCATGTCTTATAAGTTGATTCTTATGGATAGGCATTGAGTTAGGTAATTCCCATGTTTTCCATAGATGAGATGTTGAACTCCATAAAAATTCGTCACTCTATGAATCTTTTTCCCACATATATAACATCATCCCATCCTTTTGAGGTATTCTTCAAGGTTCTTATTCCCTTCTACTTAACATGTAAGAAGGTTAATATTTCTTCTTATATGCTTGAAAATTTTCATCATCGTCTTTTTCGAGGAGTTAGTAATTTCATCAAAGCTCACATTGTAAATCATATATCGTGATATCTGAGTCAGCATAGTCGCAATATATTTATCTCCTATCATGATCCAATTTATTTTTTCATAATCACTATATTGTCCTTTAGAATCCATGTTAATCCAATTCCTTCTAGTGTCCTCCGTTAACTAAAACCAAAAAGCACAGGGTGAGAAACACATCTCAGAGAAGAAAAAAAAATAATCAAGGGGGAGTAAATTCAATCTCTATCATCTTTGGCATAATCCTAGGTTTTTCATGATCATTACCATAATTCTAGGACTATAATCTACATAAATAATTACCCTTAAGGAAATCCCTAGACATACATTAGAAAAACTTATAGGGATCTCGCTAATGTTTTTGCATCCTAGTTTCCAAAGGTTGACTAAAAATTCATTATGATACCAAATATAGAGACCCTAGATCGACGTACATGGAAATTACATTTATTTTTTATAATACTTAATACATGAAACAAACATATGACCAATTTCTGTATTAGTTTAGTGTATTTGGATACTCGAAACATAATCTTCTAATCATGGTGAAAGATCTTAAACATCTCCCATAATGAACTTCCCCTGTTGTTTTCCTACCTTAAATATTTCATTATATCTTAGGTAAAATAAAACATAAAAGGGTTAGGTTAAATTATCACTAAGGGTAAACATGGAGAACATAAAACAAACCATAAACATTTGAACTTAAAAACATGAACATAATGTTGAAATGTCAAAATCCTGAGTCATGAAATAGATCTTAGCCATACGTAAGGAATGGGTCATAATGAAACATTAACCATTATATAATGGAATTTTCATAAAAATGTAATTGTGTTAAACAAATAATCATATAATATGATTTCCATAGTATCCAAGGCATTGCTTCGAACACCATTATTGTGGACGAAGTCCATTACTGAACTGGGATTAATTATCGTTCCAGCCATGTATTACTGAACTAGATTAACTATTCATTCCAATCATGTCTATCTCATGTGATATAAATATTTACCCAATGAATTTGAGAGAGATTTAGGTCCCAAACATCTCATAATTAAATCATTATTACATGTGCTACAAAACATAAATCATTCAACATATCATAACCCAAAAAAAATTGTTTTTTTAAACATCATTTCATCATAACAAAATCTATAAAGAAAAATGGATTTCATAAAAATAATTCCATAATAAACACAATCAAATAAAATTTTTAAATGTTATAGAAACATAACTGTATGTCATCTTTTATTGAAAATAATTTGGATAAAACACTTGTTCTTAATTCCTAATGAAAACATCCTTTCTTCTTTAAAAACATTTTCTTTTCTCAAAATGCCGCACAATTTTAAAAGAAAATAATTCAGTTGAAAATAAACATGAAATAGTGTAGAGGAAACTTCGTGGAAATAAGGAATCCTGAAATTGAAAAAATACAATCCTGATGTATAAGTTTGACACAAACATTCTCCTCGTACTTTTACTGTAAAAGTCAAAAGTACCTCATATGGTTAACAAAAGAATGATTCCTTCCATTCCATGAAGTAAAAGTAAAAAATGGGTAAAATTGACATTATTAAAACATGGAATAATATTTATCATTATATTAAAACATTTTTAGAAAACATGGTCATGTATGATAAATATAACTCCTGTAAATACATACTTATAAGCAATCTCGGATAAAAATGAGATTGAAAAAGTATCATTTACCATAGGTCTGATTTTTTTGGTACGTGTCTGAAACTTATATATAGTGGGTTAAAAAATATTATTGGCTTGTAAAAAACCATAATAATATTTATGATATCATATATGTTTAACTTTTGACTTTATATTAGTTGTTCATTTCTCAATTCAATATTAAAGCAATGTTTTGGGTAATAATAATTTTATTTATCATGCATGTTTTGAATTGTTATTCATGATATTATTACTGATATAATTATTTACGTATGTACAGAATGTAAAATTTTTTATCTATCATATATTCAGTATTTATATAATAGATAGATAAAATAAATGGAATACACCATTCATCGAGATGGTAGGCCGTACATACGCATGAACGTTGTTTTCGTTTCCTTATTAAATTGAAAGGAAGTAAGAAAATGACATATATATATATAAATCCAATAAAATTATTATGCAATATATTTCATTGTTATTTATTATATATTCCTTATAATCATTTTTGACTGGTTACCATGGAGAATGATTCTCATCGTGTCGTGGAGATGGTAAGACATATGTACACACGAGCAATGATATCGTTTCCATAATTATTGAATGATATTAAAGTGGATGGTGTATAATATCTCAGAATTAGTATAAGGTTATAAAAATCCTATATAGTTATTATTTTCATCGTTATACCCATCCATATAATGTGGTGGAGAAATACATATTACAACACGACATGGAAATGGTAAGTTTTACATACGCACACGCAGTGATTTCATTTTTCATAGGATGGATAGAAGGTGAAATAGTGTTGTTTCATATATATAATAAAATTTCATTATTTTCATGATACTGATGATTTTACATTATAATTAAACAAATAATTAATAGTATGTAGATGAAAAAATAAATTTTAAATAATCAATATAATAGATTTCCTCTTCCACGACGTGCCTCCTTTAAATTTCATCTCAGGGAAATGGAGTTGGTCTTTTTCAAAGACCAACACCTCTAGAATGTAACTATGGAAGTTGAGAAAAGAAATGTATAGGGTTTGTTTAAGCTTGATGGATCACAATGTAGTTAATAAGTGAGGGGGGAGGTTCCCTTTTATAAGAGAGGAGAGAGGCACTTTAGGAAAGTCTTAAAATATTAATTTATTATAAATTCAATTTTGATTTAAAATGGTCCCAAAATTATATAATTTTAAGAAAAAATTATGTTGGTTAGAATAATAGTCAACCAATAATTGTTATACATTTTTTGAATATTTTTTTGTCGTTATCATTTTTGGGTAACCCATATTTTTCCCTTTTTAATCTTACCGTGATATCATGGTATTTACACATTGTGGGTTAATGTAATTTCCATATCATTTCAAACGACCCAAAAAATGTTATTTAATGGACTAATATTAACCACTAGGATGAATCATATATTTTTATGAATTTAATATCATTTAATAAAATAGTATTTTTCTAAAAACCCCATATATGTCAATTTTTATACTATTCATATTCTGACTTTTTAAAAATCTAAAACAACATGATAATTTAGAAAAAAACTTCATTAATTCAAATATAACAAGTAATAATCATACATAAAATTCTAGGATGGCATAAAAATAATCAAAGTAAATTTATTTTAATATTTATGAATCATTTATTTGATTCTTTCATTAATGAGGTAATCATTACATCATAATTATGACATAAATAAATATATTTATCTAATGTATTAAAATTATAAATGAAATAAAATGATATAGAAAATATTATTATATTTATAATGAATATATATATACATATAGATCAGTGTTATACCACTATATTAAAATTTATTTAGTAAAATATATATGTTGAGGTAATAATTAGTATTACTTCAAATTAATTCTTATAAAATGTCATTTTTCACTTCCAACTGAATCCATGGGGTCCCAAAATCGGCCCGATGATTACATGGTCTGAAAAATCTCATCTAATTGGATTAAGACATGTGTTAAGATAATTTAATATTATTATAATATAAATTTTTACCTTTATTTACCATATTTACTCTTTAACCGTGGTAAA
The DNA here is from genome assembly GCA_963277665.1 of Viscum album. Lineage (NCBI taxonomy): Eukaryota > Viridiplantae > Streptophyta > Magnoliopsida > Santalales > Viscaceae > Viscum > Viscum album. The sequence goes on from OY728150.1 coordinate 156,942,099, forward strand.
TAAAACAATTACTCGAGTTAATATTCATAATGTTCAAAACTAAAAGGACCCTATTTACACAATTTGAACCTCATGATTCAAAATATGGAATTCATTTTTTTAAATTCAATTCACATAAGATGCAGTAATTAATTATAAATTAATTCCTATTGTTAAAAGCAAAAAACAATTATTATGAAATAATAACTATCAAAATATTAACATGTGTTTATGTCCTATTTAAAAGTTAAATTACTTACAATGTCAAAAATTGGATTAAATAATAAAAGTATAATCCAATTACACTTTAAAAAAATAGTATTACTATATAAATATATTAGAAGAAAATGCAGTTTTGAATTAAAATGCAATATTTTTCACTATTCGTCAAAATATGGAAATTATCAGAAAAAATATCAGAAATTTATCCAAAGATAAATTTTATTTCCCTCTTAAATATAAGAAGTTTTTTAATGTAAAATTCAACTTGTAAAAGTTTCAATAAACTATATTTATAATTAGTGTGGAATCAAAAGGTGGTAAAACTACATTTTTTTAAAAAATACATCCTTTACCCGGATAATTGAATTTTTTATTATATAATGTTCTAGAAAATACATAAGATGAATCTTAATCTTATGTAAAATTCAAAATGTGGTTAATCCTATTCATAATTGCTAGTTTATATCCCATAATAATATTTTAATAATATATCGATGTTCAGTGAAACTCGATATCACGTACAACACAATCTATCGAGGAAGGTCCCTTTTGAGTATAACACAAACCAAGTCAGTGTTACGTGTAGTGAAAGCATACTTTTTTGTTGTGTATAACATAATCCAAAATTATTTCATTTATAAATAGAAAAAAAATCTATACTCAGTGTTGTGTGAAATGAATTCTATCAAAAGAACTTTAAATTGTGTCGAACAAGAGCCAATAATAGTGTTCCATATAGTGCAAGATAATAAGATGTTGGTATAGTGAAAGATAATCATAGTGTACCAAACAACACAAGACGTCAAAGGAAATAAAAGTAATTCATCCCATAAATGCTTAGGATGTTACATTATACTCCCCCATAAAATAATGTTTTCTATCAAAATTCATCTGGGTTATAAATGGTTTACTACTTGAAAATTCCATTCATGGAAACCCACATCTTAAAAAGGAATACTAAAACATCATTCTAAAAAGTAATGTTAAAAACATAACAGTTTCCAAAAGTAACTCATCGCTGGGTTTCCACAAAGGAGAACATATGTTGGATATGAAACATGGATGTGGAAGAGAAATATAACCATCAAGTTCTGATGGATATTGATAGAATAACACTCGAATAATACATGTAATTATAGTAAACTAATGACCAAATAATTTTATTTTCATAGTATACAAGGCAATACATCCAAGACCATCATAGTGGACAAAGTCCATTACTAATCCAGCTTTACTTGCCTTTTTATCCATTATTACTGAACCAGATTTAATTTTCATTCTATCTATGTCTATATCATGAGATATAAATCATTACCCACTTCATTGGAGGGAGACATAGGTCCCACCCATCTCATAATTAAGTCATTCATACATGTTCCACAAAACATAAATCATTCATCATATAATAACCCAAGAAATAAAATGGGTTTCTTAAATATCATTCCATCACAACATAAACCATATAAAAGTTCATTACATCGTTATCACAATAAAAACATAGTAATAATAGGGATAAAAATATAATCCTATTTATGAGCGTCATCTTAGAAGTAAAATAATTTTTATAAAACACTTGGACTTAGTCATTGAGGAAAATATCGTTTCTTATTCAAAAATGATTTCTTTTCTGAAAATGATTCACAATTTAAAAAAAATAAATTTAGTTTAAAATAAAATTTTAATACTGTAGAGTATTCTTCATCGAATTAAGGCTTCTTGAAACCATAAAAATCCATTCATGTTGTATAAGTTAAAAAACATTCTCCTCATACTTTTGTCAGAAAAGTCAAAAAGTACCGCTTATGGTAAACAAAATAAAGATATCTTCCATACCACATAAAAAGGTTAAAAAGGGGTAAGTATGACATCAAATATACATAATAATATTAAAGATTTTAAGAAAAAAAATAGAAACCCAGGAGATTTATGATAAAGAAACCCCCATTATATACTTATGTATAAACAATTACACATAAAAATGAGATTACAACATTATCCCTTACCTTAGGTCGGATTTCATCCATATGTGTCTAAATCTCATGTATAGTGGGTTTAAACATATTATAATCTTATAAAAGTACCATAATAATATTTATGATACCATATATTATTCACTTACGACTTTATGTTACCCGTGCATTTGTCAATTCCATGTTAAAGCAACGTTTTGACTAATAATTGTTTTATGTATCATATATGATTGGAATTTTTATTCTTGATATTATTAATTATATCATGATTCAATTACACCCAAAATGTAAAAAAATGATTTATATATGATATATATTCTGTATATATATATATATATATAATATAGATAAAAGAAATATAATACACTGTTCATGGAGACAGTAGGCCGTATGTACACATGAACGTTGTTTTCATTTCTTTATTAAATTGAATAAAAGTAAGTAAATGAAATATATAAAAAAATTAAATTAGAATTATTATTTCATACATTTCATGATTATTTATTATATAAACATTATAATCATTTTTGAAGGGTTAACATGGAGAACGAATCTAATCACGTCGTGGAGATGGTAAGCCTTACGTACGCACATGCGAAGATATCATTCTCAAAAAAATTTAATGGTATTGAATTGGATGGTGTATAATATCTAATAATTAGTATCATTTTATAATAATCACATATTGTTATTATTTCCACCATTATGTCTATCCAAGTACGGTGGTGTTGAAAAACAGATTACAGCATGGCTTGGTCACGGTAAGTCGTACGTACACACGCATGATGATTTCATTTTTCGTAGCAAGGATATAAGGTGAAATAGATTTCTTTCATATTTATAATAACATATAATTATATGAGTGAAACTGATGATATATATTTATAAGGAAACAGCTAATGATGAATAAGTAGATGAAGAAAGAAACTTGACGGAATCGGTATAAGAGATTACCTCTTCCTCGACGTGGCTCCATCAAATTTCCTCTCAATGCACTAGAGTTGGTCTTTTGAGAATTAAAAAACCTATAGAATGTGATTAGAGAAGTTGATAAGATAAATGGTCTAGTTTTGACCGAACATGAAGGCCCAAAATGGAGTGAAGAGGAGAGGGAGGTGGTGCCTTTTTATAAGAGAGGGGAGGGACACATTATGAAAGTCTAAAAATATTATTTTATTATAAATTAAATTTAAATTTATGGTGGTAAAAATAATATTTAATTGAAATATAATATTATTTTTTTTAATAAACATCATCCAATAATTTTCAGACAATTTTTGAATAATTTTTATCCTTATTGTTTTTGTTTAACCCTTATTTTACCCTTTTTAATCATATTTTGTTGTCATGTTATTTACATATTCAAGGTTAATGTAATTTTTATATCATGTGAGATGACCCAAAAAATTTATTTATGAAATATTTGGACTTATGTTAACCATTTGGCCGAATTTTAGATTTTTAATAATTTAATATCAATTAATAAAATTGTATTTGTTTTAAAAAGTCATTCATTCAAATTTTTATACTATTAATATCATGAATTTTTTAAAATCAAAACAAATTGATTCTTTCTAAAAAGCTTCATTAATTCAAATATAACATGTCATAATCATCAATAAAATTCATGGATGGCATAAAAACGTTCAGAGTAAATTTATTTTAATATTTATAAATTCATTTATTTGAATATTTCATTAATGAGGTAATCACTACATCATTATTGTGTCATAAATAAATATATTTATCTAATGTCTCAAAATTATAAATAAATTACCATGATGTATGAAATCATATTATATTTCTAATTTATATCTTCATGAAATAGATAAGTTATATAAATCGATATTAAAATCGATTTAGTAAAAGTTAAATGTTTAGGTTATAATTATCATTAGTTTAAATTAATTCTTATAAAATGTTATTTTCACATCCAATTGAATTCATGGGGTTCCAAAATCTACACTAGGATTCACATTGTTAGAAATATCTCATCAAATAGGATTAGAACATGTTTAAGGGTAATTTAATATTATTATAATAATAGTTTTACCCTTATTTTCCAGATTTACCCTTTAATTATGGTAAATAAACTAATTAGTGATGTTATTATTCATAATGTTAAAAAAGTACCAATTTTCACAATTTAAACCTTATGATTAAAAATAGAGAATCCATTTTTTCAAATTCAATGTACATAAGTGGCATTAATTAATTTAAAATTAATCCCCATTGTGAAAACCAAAAAGCAATGTTTTTGACGATGTAATAACTACCAAATGATTAACAAGGGTTTATATCCAATTTAAAAGTGAAATAACTTCAATTACTATAATTATATTAAATAATAAAAATATAATCCAATTACATTTCAAAACCAATTAAAAATACAATTTAACTAAATAAATAAGATGAAAAAGTAGTTTTGAATTAAAATGTAGTATTTTTCACTATTCTTCTAAATATGACAGTTTTCACGAAAAATATAAAAACTTTACCCAAAGTAATATTTTATTTCCCAATTACAAAGAAGAAGTTTTTTTTTCAAATTGATGTTATAAAATGTCAAAATACTAGATTTAAAATCAATGCACCATCAATAGGATGCAAAATTACATGTTTTTTAAAAATAATTGTTTTATCTAAAAAATTGAATTTTTTCTTATATCATGTTCTTGAAAATACATAATATTAATCTTAAGGTTATATAAAATTTAAAATAATGTTAATATTGTTCATAATGTCTAGTTTATATCCCAAAATAATATTTTTATAATATATCATTGTTTTGTGAAACAGGTATTGCGTACAATTCATGCTATCAAGGAAAGTTGCTCTTACATGTAATGGAAGCCAAGTTACTGTTATGTTTAGTGAAATATTTCATTGGTATTTTTTATAACATATTAAAAACATAGTTATTTTATACATTGATTAAAATCTATACTCATTATTTAGTGAAATAAATTCTATCAAAAGAACATTAAATTCTATGTAACACAAGCCAATAATAGTGTTGCATATACTACAAGCTAATATGGTGTTGCGTGTTGCGCAATATAAGATTGCTGTAATAAAAAACACAATACATCAATGAAAACAAAAAGAATCTATCACATAAAATCTCGTGGTGTTACATTATACCCCCCCCCCCCCCCCTAAAATGAATTTCTCCCTCAAAATTCATTGTGTTTATAATTGTTTTACTACTTGAATGTTCATTTCATAGAAACCGACATCATAAAAAGGAATACTAAAACTTTATTCTAAAAATGAATGATAGAAACATAACAGTCACCTAGAGTAACTCATCATTGGGTTTCCATGGAGGAGAATATATGTGGGAAGTGAAACCTTGATATGGAAGAGAAATCTAACCATCATGTACTGATGGATATTGATAGAGAATAATGATGGAGAAAGTTAACTACCAGAAATCCATAAATATGTGATGATTTAAGAGACAATCTGGTTAATTGGATAAGAAGATACTAGGATAACATTATTGGTCTCAAGATCCTTTTCCAAAATTTGATGAATTTTTCATGAGAATAAATACTTACTTGATTTTTATATATTATTACCATTGTACGTTCCATAAACAATTTCCACTTTATATCTTATTTAATGAAATGAATTTGAATTTTTTATTATTGAAGTGTTAGCAGATCATGCGTTAGAATGATAGGTCACTCGATATGTCTCAACAGAAATGTTAGCACATATAATCAAATATGTATAAGGCCACATATACTAAGATAATACATTAATCTAAAAAACTTCAACCAAAATATAACTTATACAATCCTTCCAAGAACTGAACAGAAATATTAAACCTCAAGATCTTGAGTCATAAAATAAATCATTGCAGTATGAAAGGAATAGATCATAAAGTAACATTTTCCATGATAGAATATCATTGGCATAAAACATGTAATTGTGGAAAACTAATGACTACATAATTTTATTTCCATATTAGCCAAGGTATGGCTTCAAATACCATCATAGTAGATAAGGTCTATTGCTGAATCCGGTTTACTTGTTGTTCTCGCCATGTATTACTGAACTAGATTTACATGTCATTCCAGCCCAGTATTACTAAGCTGGATTTACATTCCCTTCCAGTCATGTCTATCTGATGAGATATAAATCATTACCCAATGAATTGGAACGAGATATAAGTCTCACCAATCTCATAATGAAATCATTCTTACATGTTCCAAAAACATAAAAACATTTACTATAGTATAACCCATGAAATAAAATGAGATTCTTAAACATCATGTCATCATAACATATTCCATAAAAGATAATTGGACTTTATAAAGATAATTTCATCATATACACAATAAAATCAAGGAAATAATAGGCATAGAAATATAACCATATGTAATCCAACATTTAAAATACTTTTGATAAAACACATAAACTTAATTCTTGAAGAAAATATCCTTTAATTTTCAAAAGTATTATATCTTCTCAAAATCCTACAAAATTTTAAAAGAAAAAGACATTGTTGAGAATAAAACTTAAATAATTTAGAGTATTCTTCATGGAAATAATGTTTTGTGAAAATGTAAAAATCTATTCATTCTATATATGTTAAAAAAACATTCATCTCATACTTTTTCTGGAAAAGTCAAAAAGTACATTGTATGGTAAAAATAATAAAAATTATTTCCAAACTATGTAGTAAAAGTAAAAATTGGTAAAAATGTGTTTAAACATACATAGAATAATTTTAAACATTTTATAAAAACATTTTTATAAAACATGGACATGGATGATAAATATACCCTAGTAAATACTAACGAATAAAAAATCTCAGATAAAAATGAGATTTCAAAATTATCCTTTACCTTAGGTATGATTTCTTCCATATGTGTCTGAAACTCCTATATAGTTATTTTAAACATATTAATAACTTGTAACAGAACCATAAAAATATATATGATAATATATATGATTTACTTATGAATTTATATTACTCATTCGTTTGTCAATTCGTGGTTAATGTAACGTTTTGTGTAATAAAATTTTTATTTATTATACATGTTTGGACATGTTATTCTTGATATTATTTCATAGATCATGATTTACTTTGTTCTATAATGTAAAATATGATTTATCTATCATTTATGTTCAGTATATAATTATATATATAATAGATAGATAAATGAAATGGAATACACCGTTCATGGAGACTGTAGGCTGTATGTACGAATGAACACTGTTTTCATTTCCTTGTTGAATTGAATGGAAGTATGTATATATATATCTTGTATCATTATTATTTAATATATTTCATGATTATTTATTATATATACTATAATAATTCTTTTATGGTGAATGTGTAGAATAAATCTCATCGTGTCCTGGAGATATTAAGTCGTACGTACACAAGAGTGATAATATAGCTCCCATAATTGTTAAATGGTATTGGATTGAATGGTTTCTAGTATCTCAAATTAGCATCATTTTATAATAATATTAAATATTTATTATTTCCACCATAACACCCATCTAAGTAAGGTTGTCTTGAAAAATAGATTACACCACGGTGTGGAGACGTTAAGTCGTACGTACATACGAACACACAATGATTTTGTTTTTCATAGGATAGAAAAAGGTGTAATATAGTTGTTTCATATTTATAATAACATATCAGAATATGATTGATACTGATTTAATTACTTTATAATGAAACAACTAATGAAGAGGATGTATAATTTGTAAGAAATTTGAAATAATCGGCTGAAGAGATTACCTCTTCCACAACGTGCCACCAATAGATTTACCCTTAAAGAACTAGAGTTGTTGGTTTGAGAATACCAGAACCTCTATAATGTTACTAGGGAATTTAAAAAGAGAAATGGGTAGGTTTTGGCTGATCTTATAGGCTTAAAATAGAGTGAATATGAGAGGGAGGAGGTTCCCTTTTGTAAAAGAGGAGAGGGGCACTTTAGGAAAGTATTAAAATATTAATTTATTTTAAATTCAATTTCAATTTAAAATGGTCCAAAACTTATTATATTCAATGATATGATGGATTCAAATACCCATCATCCCATAATTTTTAGACAAGATTGGAATATTTTTTATCCTTATATTTTTTGTTTAACCCTTATTTTACCCTTTTTAATCTTACCGTGATATTATGTTATTTACACATTATGGATAATATTTGTCTAACGTTACACGCAAGAGTGACCTTCCTCGATAGCTTGTGTTGTATACGATATTGAGTTTCACTAAACAAATAAATATTATTAAAATATTATTATTTAATGGCATATAAACTAGTCATTTTGAATAGTATTACCCACATTTTTTATATATAACATTATCATTCATCTTACACATTTTCTAGAACATTATTGGAGAATGAAATATTATTTTTTGGATAAAAGAAGTATTTTTCACAAATTGCAGTTTTACCACCTTATGATGGAAAACCCATTTTAAATATATTTTTTGACATATTTATAAGTTAAATTTTACAATATAAACTTCTTCTTTGGATGGGGGACATAAAAATATATTTTTTTTAAATTTTTAGTATTTTTCTCATAAAATTCAAATTTTAATGAATAGTGAAAAATACAACATTTTAATTCGAAACTACCTTTTCATCTAATTTGTTTATGTAGATAAATTAAATTTTTATTTGGATTTAAAGTAGAGTTGGATTATATTTTTATCATTTAATCCAATTTTGTTCATTGAAAGTAATTTCACTGTGAAATTGGATAGAAACACATGTCAATATTTTGTAAGTTATTACTTTTAAAAAAACCCCACTTTTTGGGTTAGACAACGTGAATTAATTTTAAATTAATTACTGCAAATTCTATTATTATTCTTTGGGAAAATGGAGTCTATATTTGGAATCATAGGGTTCATATTCTGTAAATTGGTATATTGTATTTTTGGACATTACGAAAAATAACTTCAGTAATTATTTTATTTACCATCGTTAAAGGGAAAATCTAGTAAATAAGGGGGAAATATTATAATTATATTAAAATAGCATAAAACTTGCACTAGTCCTATTTTATGAGATATTTCCGACAATATGCATCATTGGGTCAATTTTAGGACCCCATGGATTCAGCTGGATGTGAAAATTACATTTTATAAGATTTTATTTAAAGTAAAGATAATTATAACCAAAACATATATCTTTTACTAAATCTATTTTAATATAGGGTTATATAACTAATATCTATATATAAAAATATTTATTATAAATAAAACAATATTTCATACATCATGGTATTTTAATAATAATTTTTAGACACCAAATAAATAAAATTATTTATAACACAATGATGACATAGTGATTTCCTTATTAATGAATTATTTAAATAAATGAGAATAAAAATATTATAATAAATTTAGTTTGAACCTATTTTTCCATAAAAAAATTTTATGGATGCTTATAACTTGTTAAATTTGAATTATTGAAATTTTTTATGAAATAATCAAGTTTTTATGGATTTTTGAAAAGTCATGATATGAATAGTATAAAAATTGACATAAATGAGTTGTTAAAACAAATACAATTTTATTAAATGATATAATAATCCTAAAAATTTAAGATTCAAAAAAATGACTTATATAATGTTTAAAATTTTTTTAATTAAACATTTTATGTTCGATTAACATTTTATTGTAAATATATTAACCATATAGTATGGATATACAATAAGACACAGTAAGAGTAAAATTAGTTAACTAAGTGTTAAAGATAAAAGATAAGGTTATATTTGAGAACTAAACTTGTATAAAACCTATTTTTTGAGATTATTTTGACCAATACACATCTTATATTTGAGTTTAATGAGTTTGGGACTTTTGAAACCGAAAATAATTTTGTAATAAATTAATATTTGGAGAGATTCCTAAAGTGACCCTCTCTGCTCTTATAAAAAGGCACCTCCTCCCTATCCTCTTCACTCCATTTTGAGCATTCAAGCTAGGAAAACCCCTATCCATTGCTCTTTACAATTTCCCTATATACATTATATAGGGTATGGTCTTCTCAAAAGACCAACTCAAGTGCCCTAAGAGAAAATTTATAGGAGGCACATCATGGAAGAGGTATTCTATTCTACCGATTCTTTCAAATTTTATTCTTTTTATACTCCCTATTCATTAGATTCTTAATTATAAATTAATAACATAAGTATAAATAATATTCTGATATGTAATTATAAATATTGAAAAATATTATTTCAGCTTCTATCCATCCCATGAAAAACAAAATCAATGTGTGTACTTACGTACGACTTACCGTCTCCACACCGTGGTGTAATCTATTTTTCCCCACCACCTTATGGGGATGGGTATATCGGTGGAAATAATAACTATATATCATTATAATTACATGATACTAATTCTTCGATATTATACACCATACACTACAATACCATTCTACAATTATGGGAACAATATTATCGCTTGTGCGTATGTAAACCTAACTGTCTCCATGACGCGATAAGAATCGTTCTCCATGCTATCCATTAAATAATGATTATAAAGTATATATAATAAATAATCATGAAATATATGATATAATAATTCTACTTGATTTGTATGTATATATATATATATATTACCTAATTCCATTCCATTCAATAAGGAAATGAAAACAGAGTTTATGCATACGTACGGCCTACCGTCTCCATGAACGGTGTATTCCAGTTCATTTATCTATCTTTAAAATATATATTTATATACTAAATATATATGATATATAAATCATGTCTTATATTCTAGAAGGAATTAAATCATGATATATGTAATAATATAATGAATAATAATTCAAAACAACTACGATAAATAAAACGACTATTACCCAATACCTTTCTTTAACATTGATTTGAAAAATGAACACGTAATATAAAGTCATAAGTGAATCATATATGATATCATAAATATTATTATAGTTCTTTTAGAAGTTAATAATATTTTTAAAACCCCTACACAAGAGTTTCGTACACATCAAGAGGAAATTAGACCTAAGGTAAGAGATTATTTCGTCTCTCTTTTATTTTTGTGGTACGTATGCATTTAACACTACATATTTCATTGGTGTGATGTTTATGCATCCAATGAATGTTTTATGATTTTTATTGTGAATGTTATGATATCTAAGTATTCAAGTAAGATACAATATTTCACGACCCCCTCCCACCAAAGATGCCCCTCCTGAGCTGGCAATGGTGAAAGGGAGATAATGACCCCCAAGTCCCGCATCCAGTAGGCCCCAGGGTGGAGACTAGCACCAAGGGTATGAGTTTTTCACAAGTATAGGAGGCATTACCCTTTTTATTTTTAATGATCAAGAAATAGGACAAGTCAACCACCAAGAAGGAAAAAGAAAAAGTGTATAGAAATAACCCCAAACCAAGCCCACATGCATGTTTAAACAATTTTATAACAAGGTACAAGTACAAGAAAGCTCAACGTACAATACCAAAAGAAAACAAAGGTACAGCAACAGCAAAAACTCCAAATGTCTGACTAGTAGGGTCCCGCACGGCCCTGGTAGTCCTCCTGGAAACCTGAAAGTAAACGTAGGGTGAGCATACACGTATACTCAGTAGGGAAACCTAATGCTCTCGTGCCCAAGTGGGGAGACATCCTAATGTCCCATGAGAACAACAGAAGAAACCTAACAAGGAAAAATATCCAACCAATCTTACCAGCCACACTCACCAAAACACAATCACAATAGGTAGTAGTAGTATAAGAACAAGTATTGGGTACCCCGCACAATTTCCTATTAGTTAGCTGAACGTCCTATCACTGCCACACTTTCCCCACCGGCACACACCTGGGCCTCACAACCACGTATCCCGCTCGCACACACCTGGGCCTCACCACCACGCATTCTTCCCGCACACACCTAGTCCTCACAACCACACATCCCGCCCGCACACACCTGGGCCTCACAACCACAACCACATCCCCGCCCGAAGACACCTGGGCCTTATCCCGAAGATTCTTGGGAATAGTAACAGAACTCTCGCCCGAAGACACCTTGGCCTGAAATCAAAACCTACCTGAAGAGTCTTAGGTGTAAGGTCCCCTCAATCCATCACAGCCCATAAGTCTGCCCGAAGAGTCTTGGGCCTAACCACCCCAATCGAAACCTACCTGAAGAATCTTGGGTGTAAGGTCGCCTCAAGCCATCACAGCCTAGGGGAGAAGGAGAAGGAAGGAGCTAGTAACTATGGTAAAACACCCTCTCCCATGAAATGGGAGTGTTTGGCACTAAGTGCTCAACATGGGTGCAGTTTTATATAACACAAAAGATATAGATATATGTATATATATAGCAACCACTCAACCCAACCTATGGCTTCTAATTAGAGAAACTGAGCACGTGCCTCGGCACTTCTACCACGAAGCATGCATACAACAAACAACCCCAACCCCATTTAGGATTTCACATCTCAATAGAAATTAGATTATTTAGTTCCTTAACTACTGGGCAACTATCCACAACCAACCACAACGATCGTTCATAAGCATATCGCTGCCATCCACAAAGCAAGTTAGGAAAAACACATCAACACAGTAAGTTCCTTCTTATTAACCAACCAACCCATTGATTATTATTTCCATTTCATTACCAAGAACCATCATTCATTAACTCTTCCACATTAATTATTAAACACAATCCATAGTCCGTTCACATTTAAACTCATCCCTGCAGCCCCGCTTCCAACCACCTTAACCACACTATACATCATTATCCCTTTAATACCATTTATTGCATCCCCGCTGACCATCATCATCAAACATTCACACCTTCCCACAACCAAGCCAACCACAGCCCCGCTGCTCACCCAAACCACAACAGCCCACAAAACACCCCCATCACATGCCACGTAACCAAGCCAACACCCACATGTTCATTATTCCATTTTGGTTCAACCGGGGTGAAAACACAAGGGTTCAATATTTTTATTTAAACATGCAACTTTACGTGATTAACCAATTTCCACATTCCACAAAGATTCCATCCATAAGAAAATCCAGAAGGAGAGGGAAACATTTAATTGCATAAGAAAAGGCCCCCAACGACTGTGATTTTCCATAGGCAGAATCTCATTCAATTCACAACATAATATTACAGGATATAAAAGGTAAAGTAACAGCAATCACAAACTTCCCATACCCGTTATATAAGCCAGTTATTATCTTTATTAAACTGGTTCAAAAGTGTTTCACGTAAATAATAGAACATCCACCCCGCATGATGCACAAATTAGAGATACGAAGGTAAAATCCCTACCTTAACAGGTTCTGGTCACAATGCTCCCCCTGATCAACTTTAGAAGACGTCTGTCGTCATCCATCACTTCTGTCGGGTCCTGGAAAAACCTCCTTGGGTGGAAGTCGGAAAGGAAGGGCCAAAGGAAAGACAACAGACCCAGGCTCAGAATCTCCGTCTCGTCGTTACGATCTCGTGGCCATCAACAGATCATAAAACGGAGCTCGGACGAAGAAGTTATGGAAGAAAGAGCCTTTGAGTCTCTTGAGAGAGCTCTACTCAGAGGAGAGGAGAGGCGAGGAGAGGGGTGAGTTGAAAGGAGGAGGGGACCCCTCCTTTTATAGGCGTGAAAAGAAAAAGTACACGGTGTATACTTTATGGTACACGGCGTGTACTCGGTTCTTTCACACGGTCTCCACGCGGCTTCCAACATGGCTTTATGGTCGTTGACTGGTCAACACACAGTTTGAGGGTAACGCATACACGGGGAAGGACTACACGGTGTGTAGTTTGGACACACGGCGTGTACTCATTATTCCACACAGCAAGGACATGGTCTACAACACGGGGTATACCCGGGAGGGGGGTACACGGCGTGTACTCAAACTACACAGCGTGTAGTTTCAAAATTCTGGAAGGTGTGGAAAAGTCCATTTTACCCTCCAGAACACTTCTTGACCTTCTTTTGGACAAAGGAATGGGCCGGAGAGATCCGGGACATTACATCAGATACCTCTTAAAACATTATCATCCCTGAGAATTCAAAAACCAACCCAGAGGAACCCAACAAGATACCTCTTAGGGTTCTTGTTATAACAAGAACCCAACCAACAACCCTGATCATATGTGTTAGGAATTCCTTCTCCTATGTAGAGATATTATCCGCTTTAGGCGGCACTGACTCGCCTATACGGGTTTAATCGCATCCTCATTAATGTGTCTCGATTAAGAATTGGGTCTTCCCACTTTCATACATTAGTATTTTTTTCAACTCGCACTAACCCCAACACCACACAACCAACACACTGCCCAAACATGTGGGTTTGGGAAATTCCTTCACCTATGTCGAGATATTATCCTCTTTAGGTGGCACTGACTCACCCGCACGGGTTCAACTGCATCCACATTAATGCGTCTCGATTAAGGGCCAGGTTTTTCCTTTCCCACACATCCGGAAATGTTACACGTTACTAGGGAACAAAGAAACAAAATGTCTCACAACTGACAAGCCAAGCATTCCATAACAAGGGTACAGAGTACAATATCAACACAAAGCTCAGAAGAACAAGGGAAAAACACAATTCAAAACAACTCTGGGTACTGAGCGTGAATCTGGGTCTCCCGCTCCCAAGTGCTCTCCTCGAGACCACCATGCCTCTACAACACACGAACCAAGGGAATAGTTCGTCCACGGAGAACCTTCTATTTACGATCCTCGATTCTGACTGGTCGTTCCTCAAAGGTCGCATCATCTCCCATATCTAACTCTCCCCAGTCGATAACGTGAGAGTCATCGTATAAGTAACGACGAAGCTGGGAGACATGGAAGATGTCATGGACTTTCTCCATCTGAGGTGGCAGGGCCAGCTGATATGCCACCCCACTGACTCACCTCAGCACCTAAAAAGGTCTGATGAACCTTTGTGAGAGCTTGCTCCCTTTCCCAAACCTCTGCTACCCCCGTCAAGGGGAAACCTTCAAGAACACATGATTTCCCACATAGAACTCCAAGGGCCTCCTCCGACGATCAGCATAAGACTTATGTCGGTCCTGAGCCGCCTTTATCCTCCCACATACAAGCTGGACTTTCTCCGTGGTTCTCTACACTGCCTTTGGTCCAGAAGCACCCGTCTCACCAACCTTTGCCCAGCAAATGGGTGAACGACATGGCCTTCCATACAAAGCCTCAAATGGTTCCATTCCAATAGTAGATTGGAAGCTGTTGTTGTAGGAAAAATCTACTAAAAGAAAGTATCGTACCCATGATCCTTCGAAATCCAAAACGCATGCTCGCAGCATGTCCTCCAGTGTCTGGATAGTTCGCTCTGTCTGCCCGTCGGTCTGGGGGTGGAAAGAAGTGCTAAGGGGTATCTGGGTGCCAAAAGCATGTTTTAACCCCCTACAGACTCGTGAGGTAAACCGAGTATCCTGGTCTGAGATGATAGTCCTCAGAACTCCATGCAAACGCACCACCTCGTCTACGTACCTCTGTGATAAGGTACTCACCGGGCCCGACTCCTTGATTGATAAGAAGTGAGCTGATTTCGTCAGACGATCCACAACTACCCAGATAGCATCATAACCACCCTGAGCTCTGGGTAGTCCTGTGACAAAGTCCATTGATATTTCATCCCACTTCCACTCGGGGACATCTAAAGGATGTAACAAACCACCGGGAACACGGTGTTCAGCCTTCACTTGCTGACACACTAGGAACTTAGCCACAAACTCTGCCACTGCCCGTTTCACCCCGGGCCACCAAAACTAATCCCTCAGGCCTCGGTACATTTTTGAAACTCTTAGATGTACCGCCAAGGCTGAGCTATGGAAATCACAGAGAACTCACTCACACATCGCCTCTGGGACAAACAACCTTCCATGGAAAAGAATCTGATGTCAGATGTCCTCTGACCATCCCTCTGGAGAATTCCCCTGATCGACACGATCCCGCATCACCTCTGCCTCGGAGTCCCCCCACTGAGACTCTTCCACCTGCTGTGACAAGGAGTATTGCACCATCATCTAGAACAAACAGCCTCTAACACCTTCTTCCCTTGCATCTAAGTGCAGGGCAGCCAACTCTCCCATCTCCTTCCAAGCATTAGCAGATTCCCGAACCACTTCCTGATGCGACTTCCTGCTCAGGGCATCAGCCACAACGTTTCCCTTACCTTCAGTGTAAGAGATCTCAAAGTCATAGTCTTGGAGAAACTCGACCCATATCCACTTCCGTAAGTTAAGATCACGCTAGGAGAAGATATAACGCAGGCTCTTGTGATCTAAGAAGACCACAAAGCGCTCCCCAAAGAGGTAATGTCACCACAACTTGAATGTGAACTCTACTGCTGTATGCTCCAGGTCATGGGTGGAATAGTTACGCTCATGAGGGCGCAACTTCCTAGACCCATAATAGATCACACCCTTCTTCTACATCAGTACACACCCCAGACCAAGGCCAGAAGCATCACAAAACACCACATACAACAACCCTTCCTCTGGAAACCTGAGTACGGGAGAACTGACCAACTTCTCCTTTAGGTAGTCAAAAGCTTTATGGCACTTCTCTCTCGATAGGAAGACCTGGTTCTTCCTAGTCAAAGCTTACAATGGAGCAGCAACTCGAGAGAAGTCTGAAACGAACCTCCGATAGTAACCTGCTAACCCTAGGAAACTACGAACTTCATCCACGCTCTTGGGTGCTGCCCAAGAAACAACTGCATCCACCTTCAACGGGTCCACTGACACTCCATGCTGAGACACCATGTGCCCAAGGAAGTGTACTTATTGTGTCAAGAACTTACACTTTGACAATTTCCCATAAAGCTGGTGGTGTCGAAGGACCTCCAAGACTGCCCTGAGATGCTCAACGTGCTCCTCCTTTGATCTTGAGTAGATCAGGATGTCATCGATAAACACAATGACGAACCGGTCCAGAAACTCTCAGAAGACAAAGTTCATAAGTCCCATGAACACAGCTGGTGCATTTGTAACTCCAAAGAGCATCACTACAAACTCGATGTGCCCATACCTGCACCTGAAAGCCGTCTTTGAGATGTCACTGTCCTTCACCCTTAGCTGATGATATCCAGATCATGGATCAATCTTAGAAAACCAACCTTCTCCCCTCAGCTGGTCGAAGAGATCATCTATCCTTGGAAGGGGGTAACGGTTCTTGACCGTTACCTGGTTCAGCCTTCGGTAGTCTATGCATAGCCTGAGACCACCATCTACCTTCTTCACGAACAAAACTGGATCACCCCATGGCGACACGCTGGGTTGAACAAAACCCTTCTCCATCAGATCGTCAATATGAATCCGCAACTCCCGCAACTCCGAAGGTGCCATCCGATAATGGGACATCGAAATCAGATGGGCACTAGGCTGTAAGTCTATCCCGAACTCAACATCACGTCGGGGGGGGGGGGTAGAGTCATAACCTCCTCAGGAAAAACATCGAGGAAATCCCCAACAACTTTTGGGACATCCATCATCTCTGTATCGGCTGGAACCACTGATAACCTGCCCAACAAGGAAAGGAGAGGCTCCACATGCCAGCTTCCCGCCTGATAGCTCCTCTCGCCAACAAAATATCCTAGTTGCCCATCCGCGTTGGAGAACACGACTCTTCTCCGGAAGCTTTCGATAACGACACTAACAGAAAAAAACCATTCGATTCCTAGGATGACATCATATGGCTGCATCTATAATAGAATAAGGTCCCCACTAGATCGATGTGGTCCCAACGTCAGCCCACATCCCCGGAAAACAAAAGATACGCTGGTCTGGCCTCCAACTGGTGTTCTCAGCACCAGTGGTACGGAAAGTAACTCGACATCTAGTCCCAAAGAATGGGCTAGACCAGGTGTAACAAAGGAGTGTGAAGCTCCCGAATCGAAAAAATCAGAAACAAGAGTGCTGAACAAACAAATCGTACCTCGCACCACCTCTGGTCCTGCTGGAGCTGCCAACTCTACTGTGTGCAACTGTCCATGCCCAGATCCTCTGCCTTCTTCTGCACCGCCATGTACGTCGGAAGGGTGAAGGGGGTGACAGCATAATGGAGCGAAGGACGAAGAACCTCCTCCAAATGTCTCGCTCGAGACTCCTCATCCGGAAAGAGATCTGGAGCAAAGAGCAGGAGATCCTTGAAGTTGATCCCCAGCTCTCGTACCGACATACTCCCCTTCTGAAGGGAGAGTAACTCCTGCCGCTTCTCCGCCTTGATCATATATGAATGTAATTCTTCTCGGAATTGCTTCTCAAAGTCAGCCCACGGAACCTCTGCCTTTATCCTCTCTCCGAGGTAGAGCGTCCACCACTATCACGCCGCACCTCTCAGCTGACTGACTGCTAGGGGAACCTAGTACTCCCTCGGAGCACGAATCAAGGTAAAAGAAATCCCTAGCTCCACAATCCACCCCTCTGTCTCCGTATCCGAAGTACTACCCTCGTACTTCTTGAGGGTCTACCGCTGGAAGGAACGGAGAGTCTTCTGCCACTGGCTATCTTCCTCCTCTCGGTCAATCCTCAACTGATCGACCGCCTGGATCTACTGGGCCTCGGCCGTCTGAGCCACCTGGGGACGACATCCAAGTGCCATAGTTGTACGATAAACAAGGATAGCCTAATCCCTAGTAGTAAGGAAATTTCTCAAAGTTTTAATTATCATTTTATTTCAATTCTTTCCCAGAACACCAAAATCAAGTAAAACACAATCATGATGATGAATGTACCTTCCCTAGGGTCTCTACCCTTCAATCAATGTAGTCTCACTTGGTCGTTTGGTAGGTTCAGAGTCCTTGCATCGGATCACGGGGGGCCCTAAAATCCCATGTCCTAGCCGGTCTTCTCTGGCCTATGTCACGCACCAAGGTTAACCAACATTGTTGCCCTACCATCCCATGCATTACTCACTATGCCTAACTCCAGACTCCATCCTATCTCTCAACCATCAGCTCTGATACCATTCTGTCAGGACCCCTCCCACCAAAGATGCCCCTCCTGAGCTGGAAATGGTGAATGAGAGATAATGACCCCCGAGTCTCGCCTCCAGTAGGCCTCGGGGTGGCGACTAGCACCAAGGGTATGAGTTTTTCACAAGTATGGGAGTCATTACCCTTTTTATTTTAAAATATCGGGAAATAGGACAAGTCAACCACCAAAAAGGAAAAAGAACAAGTGTATAGAAATAACCCCAAACCAAACCCTCATGCATGTTTAAACAATTTTATAACAAGGTACAAGTACAAGAAAGCTCAAAGTATAATACCAAAAGAAAACAATGGTACAAAAATAGCAACAACTGCAACTGTCCGACTAGTAGGGTCTCGCACGGCCCTGTTAGTCCTCCTGGAAACCTGAAAGTAAACATAGGGTGAGCATACAAGTATAATCAGTAGGGAAACCTAAAGCTCTCATGAACAAGTGGGGAGACATCCTAATGTCCCGTGAGAACAAAAGAAGAAAGCTAACAAGGAAAACTATCCTACCAACCTTACCAGCCACACTCACCAAAACACAATCACAACAGGTAGTAGTAGTATAAGAACAAGTATTGGGTAACCCGCACCTTTTCCCATTAGTTAGCTGAACGTCCTGTCACTGCCACACTTTCCCCGCCCGCACACACCTGTGCCTCACAACCACGTATCACGCCCGCACACACCTGGGCCTCACCACCACACATCACGCCCGCACACACCTGGGCCTCACAACCACGCATCCCGCCCACACACACCTGGGCCTCACCACCACGCATCCCACCCGCACACACCTGGGCCTCACAACCACGCATCCCGCCCGCACACACCTGGGCCTCACAACCACAACCACATCCCCGCCCAAAGACACCTTGGCCTCATCCCGAAGATTCTTGGGAATAGTAACAGAACTCTCATACGAAGACACCTGGGCCTGAAATCGAAACCTACCTGAAGAGTCTTAGGTGTAAGGTCACCTCAAGCCATCACAGCCTATAAGTATTCCCGAAGAGTCGTGGGCCTAACCACCCCAATCGAAACCTACCCGAAGAGTCTTGGGTGTAAGGTCGCCTCAAGCCATCACAACCTAGGGGAGAAGGATCCAGAAAGAGCTAGTAACTATGGGAAAACACCCTCTCCCATGAAATGTGAGTGTTCAGCACTAAGTGCTCAACAAGGGTGTAGTGTGATATAACACAAAAGATACAGATATATATATATAGCAACCACTCAACCCAACCTATGGCTTCTAAACAGAGAAACTGAGCACGTTCCTCAGCACTGCTACCATGAATCATGCATACAAAAAACAACCCCAACCCCATTTTGGTTTTCACATCTCAATAGAAATTAGATTATTTAGTTCCTTAACTACTGGGCAACTATCCACAGCCAACCACAACGATCGTTCGTAAGCATATCCCTGCCATCCACAAAGCAAGTTAGGAAAAGCACAGTAACACAGCAAGTTCCTTCTTATTAACCAACCAACCCATAGATTATAATTTCAGTTTCATTACCAAGCCCCATCATTCATCAACTCTTCCACATTAATTATTAAACACAACCCATAGACCGTTCAAATTTAAAATCATCCTTGCAACCCCACTACCAACCACCATAACCACACCATACTTAATTATCCCTTTAATACCATTTATTGCAGCCATGCTGCCCATCACCATCAAACATTCACACCTTCCCACAACCAAGCCAACCGCAGCCCCGCTGCTCACCCAAACCACAACATCCCACAAAACACCCCCATAACATACCACGTAACCAAGCCAACACCCACATGTTCATTATTTCATTTTGGTTCAACCGGGGTGATCACACAAGGGTTCCAGATTTTCATTTAAACAGACAACATTACGTGATTAACCAATTTCCAAATTCCACAAAATTTCCATCCATAAGAAAATACAAAAGGAGAGGGAAACATTTAATCGCGTAAGCAAAGGCCTCCAATGACCGTGATTTTCCATAGGTAGAATATCATTCAATTCACAACATAATATTATAGGATATAAAAGGTAAAGTAACCGCAATCACAAACTTCCCATCCCCGTTATATAATCCAATTATTATCTTTATTAAACTGGTTCAAAAGTGTTTCACGTAAACAACAGAACACCCACCCCGCATGATGCATGAATTAGAGAGACGAAGGTAAAATCCATACCTCAATAGGTTCTGGTCACAACACTCCCCCAGATCAACTTTAGAAGACGTTCGTCGGTGTCCGTCACTTCTGTCGGGTCCTGGCAAAACCTCCTCGAGTGGAAGTCGGAAAGGAAGTGCCGAAGGAAAGACAATGGACCCAAGATCGAAAGCTCTGGCTCGTCATTACGATCTTGTGGCCACCAACGGATCGTAAATCGGAGCTCGGATGAAGATGTTATGGAAGAAAGAACCTTCAAGTCTCTTGAGAGAGGTTTGCTCAGAGGAGAGGAGAGGGGTGAGTTGAAAGGAGGAGGGGACCCCTCCTTTTATAGGCGTGAAAAGAAAAAGTACACAGCGTGTACTTTATGGTACACGGCGTGTACTCGGTTCTTTCACACTGTCTCCACATGGCTTCCAACACGGCTCTGCGGCCGTTGACTGGTCGACACATGGTTTGAGGGTAATGCATACGCGGGGAAGGACTACACGGCGTGTAGTTTGGACACACAGTGTGTACTCATTATTCCACACAGCAAGGACACAGTCTACAACACGGGGTATACCCGGGAAGGGGGTACATGGTGTGTACTCAAACTACACGGCGTGTAGTTTCAAAATTCCGGAAAGTGTGGAAAAGTCCATTTTACCCTCCAGAAAACTTCTTGACCTTCTTTTTGACAAAGGAATGGGCCGGAGAGGTCCGGGACATTACACATTATATTATGAGTCATTTGATTCAACTGATTATAATTGGTAATGGATAAATTTTCAACCTCATTTTTATCTGAGATTGTTTATACATAAGTATTTACTGGGGATATATTTATCATCCATGTCAATGTTTTCTAAAAATGTTTTCTTAAATTGTTTACTATTATTGTATGTATGTTTAAATCCATATTTAATTATGTTTTACTTTTACTACATGGTATAGACGGAATCATTCTTTTGATTACCATACAAGTTACTTTATGACTTTTCTGACAAAAGTATGAGGGGAATGTTTTTTTAACTTATATGGCATGAATGGATTTTTATGGTTTTATGATGCTTTATTTCCATGAATCTCCTTTTATATGGTTTCGTGTTTATTCTAAATTTTTTCTTTTTAAATTTGATATCATTTTGAGAAAAGAAAACTTTTTTAAAATGAAAGAATATTTTCATCCGGAATTATGTTCATGTGTTTTAAAAAAAATTATTTTTCATCTAAGATGGCTAGGGTTATGCTTCTATCCCAAGTATTAATTTTATTTTATTTTGTTTATGATGGAATAATTTTTATAAAGTCTATTCTCTTGTATGGATTATTTTATGATGACATGATGTTTAAGAATCCTATTTTATTTCATGGGTTATGCTATGATGAATTATTTAGGTTTTTGTGGCACATGTAAGAATGATTTCAATGTAAAATTGGTGGGACCTATATCTCCTACCAATGAATTGGGAAAATATTTATATCTCCTAATATAGACATGGTTGGAATGAAAAGTAAATCTGGTTCAATAATTGAGGGTTGTAATCATATGTAATTATAGTTCAGTAATACATGACTGGAACAACAAGTAAACCTGGTTTCGCAATGGACTTTGTCCACTATGATAATCTAGGAAGCAATTCCTTGTCTACTATGGTAATAATATTATGTAATTATTATTTTTACACAATTAAAATTTTTATTGAAATGTTATTATTTCATGTTTGGGTTCCCTTTATGATCCATTCCTTAGGTACTTCCATGATTTATTTCATGACTCAATATTTTGAGGTTAAAACTTTATGTTCATGTTTTTACGTTCGAATTTTTATCATTTGTTTTATGTTTTACATATTTAACCTTACTTATATAATGTTTAAAAGGTAATTTATTAACCACTTGAGGTTATATTGGAATTTTATAGTAAATATATTAACCATATAGTATCAATATACAAGAAGGCATGGTAAGAGTTAAATTACATCACAAAGGGTTAAAGTGAAAACATAAAGTTAACTTTGAGACCTAAACTTGTCTAAAACCTATTGGTTGAGAGGATTTAAAAAAATCCACATCTTATATTATAATTAAATGTTTTTTGATTGTTTGAAACTGAAAATAATTTTATACTGAATTAATATTTTGGGAATTCCTTAAAGTGTCTTCTCATATCTTATCAAAGGGAACCTACTCCCACTCCTGTTCACTCCATTTTAGCCTTCATGCTCCCAAAAAACCTAAAAAGTTCTCTTCTAAACATCCCTATTTACATTCAAGAGGTTATGGTGTTCTCAAAAGACCAACTATAGTTCACTAAGTGGAAATTTAAAGGAGGCACGTCAAGGAAGAGGTAATCTCTTCTACCATTTCTTTCAAAAAAAATTCTTATTATAATTCCTATTATTTAGATGTTTCATTATAAAGTAATAACATAAATATCAATTATATTATTATATGTTATTATAAATACTAAAAATCCCTATTTCAACATCAATCCATCGTACTAAATATGAAATAACTGTGCATGTGTACGTACAATTTACTGTCTCCACACTGTGGTGTAATCTGTTTTTCACCACCACCTTACTTGGATGAGTATAATGGTAAAAATATTAACTATATATTATTATTATTACATGATTCTAATTGTCATATATAATAAACCATCCACTTAAATACCATTAAAAAATTATGGGAATGATATCGTCCCTCATGCGTACATATGGCTTACCGTCTCCACGACGTGGTGAGATTCATTCTCCACATTAACCATTAAAGAATGATTATAAATTATATATAATAAATAATCATGATATATATGAAATAATAATTATATTTAATTAATGTATATACATGTTATTTACTTACTTCCATCCCATTAAATAATGAAACAAAAACAACATTCATGTGTACGTACGGCCAACCGTCTCCTTGAACGGTGTATTACATTCCTTCTATGTATATAATATATATATATATATACTGAATATGTATAATATATAAATAATTTTTTACATTCTTTAAGTTAGTAAATCATGATATTTTTAATAATATCAATAATAAAAATTAAAAACTTGTACTACCAATAAAATGATTATTACCCAAAATGTTGCTTTAACTTGGAATTGAAAAATGAACAGGTAAGATAAAGTCATAATTAAATCATACATAGTATCATAAATATTATTATGGTTCTTCTAAAAGATAATAAAATGATTAAACCCACTATATAGGAGTTTTAAATACATAAAGAAGAAATTAGAGCTATGGTAAAGGACAATTTTGCAATCTCGTTTTTATCTGAGATTGTTAATAAATAAGTATTTAATGGGGTTATATTTATCATCCACGTCCATGTTTTCTAAAAAATATATTTTTAAAGTCATTTTTACCTATTTTTTAGTTTTACTACATGGTAAGGAAGGGATCATTATTTTATTTACCATATGAGGTACTTTTTTATTTTTCTGAATAAGTACTAGGAGAATGTTTTTGTTTAACTTAAACGGCATGAATGGATATTTATGGTTTCATGATGCCTTATTTTCATGATGATTCCTCTATACTATTTCAAGTTTATTTTCAACTAAAATATTTTCTTCTAAAATTGTGCGGTATTTTGAGAGAAGAAAATGTTTTTGAAGAAGAATGGATATTTTCCTCAAGGACTAAGTTCAGGTGTTTTATAAAAATAATTTTCCATCTACGATAATGCTCTAAAATATGGTTATGTTTATTTATAACTATCCATCAGAACATGATGGTTAGATTTCTATTCTAGATTCATGTTTTACTTCCCACCTATGTTAAACTCTATGGAAACCTAGTGATGAGTTACATCTATTAACTGTTATGTTTATAAATTTCTTTTTTAAAATGATGTTTTAGTACTCCTTTTTACGATGTGGGAATCATTCAATTAGTAATCCATTTATAACCCCAACGAATTTTGATAGAGAAATTCATTTTAATGGGAATGGAATGAAACACCTCGAGATTTTATGAGATAGATTATTATAATTTCATTGATGTCTTTTGTTGAATGATATAACAATATTACCTTGTCCTATACACAACACCGTATTAGCTTGTAGTATATGAAACACTATTCTTGTCTTGTGTTACACACAATTTCAAGTTTGTTTGATATAATTTATTTCAAACAACACTGATTATAGATTTCTTTCAATGTATAAATGAAATATGTTTTGATTATGTTATTCAAAACACCAAAGGAATCTTTCACCACGGTCAAATCTACAGTGGCTTGCGTTACACACAAGAGAGACCTTCCTCGATATCTTGTGCTGTACACGATACTGAGTTTCACTAAACAATGATATATTATTAAAATATTATTATTTAATGACATATAAAATATCCTTTACAAATATTATATACCACATTATGAATTTTATAAAACATTATAATTCTTCCTACACATTTTCTAAAACATGATATGAGAAAAAAATCTATTTTTTTATAAAAGATGTATTTTTTCAGAAAATGCAGTTTTACCGCATTTTGATGGAGCACCCATTCTAAATCTATTATTTGTAATTTTTATAAGTTAAATATGACAATATAAACTTAGTATTGGGAATAGGGACATAAAACATTACTTTTTTTTTAATTTTTGGTATTTTTCTGTTAATATTCAAATTTTAATGAATAGTGAAAATACTGCATTTCAATTCAAATATTACTTTTTATCTAATTCAATTATATAGTTATATTAATTTTTTAATTTATTTTATTTTGTAATTGTATTATATTTTTATCATTTAATCCCATTTTGGCCTTTGGATTTAATTTAAATACTAAATTGGACATAAACACATGTCAATCTTTTGATAGTTATTACTTCTTAAAAACCCTGTTTTGGGTTTCAACAATGGGAATTAATTTTAAATCAATTTAAAAAACTTCAATGTATTGAATTTGAAAAAATGGATTCCATATTTTCAATCATAAGGTTTAAATGGTGTAAATTATTACCTTTTAGTTTTTTGTACGTTATAAATAGTACCTTCAACAATTATTTAATTTACCATGGTTAAAGGGTAAATCTGGTAAATAATTGTTTAAAAAATAAAATAATAATAATAATAAACTAACCTAAAACACACCCTAATCCTATTTTATGAAATATATCTGAACATGGTCATCCTTTGGTCGATTTTGGGACCCCATGGATTCACTTGGATGTAGAAATGACATTTAATAAGAATTTATTCAAAGTAAAGATAATTATATCTTAAACATATATCTTTTACTAAAGAGATTTTAGTATAGGGTTATATAACTGATCTATATGACTCTAAATAGAAATTAGATATATTAAAAAAATTCGTAAATTATTTTATTTTATTTATTATTTTGATAAATTAGATAAATATATTTATTTATGAAACAATTATGATGTAGTGATTATCTCATTAATGAAAGATTAAAATAAATGAATCTATAAATATGAAAATAAATTTAATATGAACATTTTGATGCCATACAAGAATTTTTTGGATTAAATTAACATATTAGGTATGATATAATTCCTATGATTAAAATGAATCCGGTTTTTATGAATTTTTAAAAAATTCACGTATGAATAATGTCCAAAATTGACATTATTCATAACTTAAACCATAAAATAGTTTATTAAAGAAATATTAAATTTATAAAAATATAATATTCTTCCAAAAGGTTAATATAAGTCCAAATATGTAATAAATTTATTTTTTTGGGTTGTTTGACATGACATGACAATTAAATTCATCCCAAATGTGTAAATAACATGATATCACGGTAAGATTAAAAAGGGTAAAATAACGGTTAAACCAACAAGATATGGATAAAAAAATATTCAAAACATGTCTAAAATTTATTTTATGATGGGTATTCGAACCAAAATTATTTTTTATTCGAATTAAATAAGTTTTTTACCGTTTTTAATCAATATTGAATTTATAAAAAATTAATATTTTAAGACTCTCCTAAAGTGCTCCTCTCCTATCTTATAAAAGGTCACCTCCTCCCACTCCAGTTAACTCCATTTTGAGCTTTCAATATTTTCCAAAATCTACCCATTTTACATCTCAAATTACCTAGTTACATTATAGAGGTTTTGGTCTTTACAAAATTCTAACACTAGGGCCCTTTGATGAAATATAAAGGATGCACGTTGAGGAAGAGGTAATCTCTTCGACCGATTCATTCAAATTTATTTCTTCTTCTACTTCATATTTATTTGTTGTCTCATTATAAAGTAATAACATAAGTATCACTCATATAATTATATGTTATTATCAATCCTAAAAAACCCTATTTCACCTTTTATTCATCCGATGAAAAACAAAATCACCGCGCATGTATACATAAGACTTACCATCTCCACGTCGTGGTGTAATCTGTTTTCCCCACCACTTTCCATGGATCGGTATAATAGTGGAAATAATTACTGTTTATTTTTATTATAAAATTATACTCGTTTTTATATAACATACATTATTCAATTCAATACAATTATACAATTATGGGAATGATATTGTTGCTCGTGTGTACGCACGATTTACATTCTCCATGATGCGATGTGGTTTATTCTCCACATTCACCATTCAGAAATGATTTTAACGTGTATATAATAAATGATCATGAAATATATGAAATATTAATTCTATTGGATTTATATATATACTTAATTTCATTCAATTTAATAAGGAAACAAAAACATTATTCATGCATATGTGTGGCCTGCCGTCTCATTGAACAGTGTATTCCATTTTAGTTATCTATCGATTATATGCATTTATTTATATACTGAATATATATGATATAATTTGTTTACATTATTTATGTATGTAAATAATTATATAATAAATAATATTAAGGATAACAATTCCAAACAAGTACGATATATAAAATGATTATTTCACAAAACGTTGCTTTAACAATGAATTGATAAATGAATGGGTCATATAAAGTCATAAGTAAATCATACAAGATATCATAAACATCATTATGGTTCTTTTAAAAGTTAATAATATGGGTAAACACACTATACAATAGTCAGAAACATAAAAAATAAATCACAGCTAAGGTAATGGATAACCCTATGTCATCTTAGATGGAAAATTATTTTGATAAAACAAATGAACTTAATTCCTGAGGAAAATATCCTTTCTTCTTAAAAAAATTCATTATCACAAAATGTCATGAAATTTTATATGAAACGAATTTAATTGAAAACAAACCTGGAGTATTTTAAATTAATCTCCATGTAAATAATCCGTTATGAAAGTGTAAAATTCTGTTTATGTCATATAAGTTAAAAAAACATTCTCCTCTTACTTTTTCCGAAAAATGAAACAAGTACATTGTATGGTAACAAAAAAACTGATTTCATACCATTAGTAATAGTCACAAAAGGGTAAAAACGACTTTAAACAAACATAGAAGAATAATAAACATTACATGAATAATTTTTTTGAAAAAATGCACATGGATGATAATTATATCCCTAGTAAATACTTATGTTCAATCAATCTTGGATAAAAAATGAGATTGCAAAATTAACTCTTAAAATATGTATGATTTCTTAAATATTTGTCTAAAACTCATGTATAGTGGTTCTAAACGTATTATTATCATGTAATAGAACCATAATGATATCATATATTTTTCACTTATGACGTTATATTACCCGTTCATTTGTCAATTCCATGTTAAAGCAACCTTTTGGGTAATAATCATTTTATTTATCGTACATGTTTTGAATTGTTATTCATGATATTATTACTTAAATCAAGATTTAATAACATAAATAATATAAAATATTGTCTATATATTTGATATATTCATTATATAAATATATATATAATAGATTATAAAATGAAATGGAATACACTGTTCATGGAGACGGTAAGTCATACATACACATGAACGTTGTTTTAATTTCCTTATTAAATAGTATGGAAGTAAGTAAATGAAACACACACACACATATATATAAATCCAATTTCATTATTATTTAATATATTTTAGGAAAAAAATTACGTATATATTATAATCATTCTTGAATGGTTCACATGGATAATGAATCTCATCGTGTCGTGGAGATGTTAAGTTGTATGTACCCTTGAGCGATGATATCGTTCCCATAATTGTAGAATGATATTGGAGTGGATGGCGTATATTATCTCAAAATTAGTATCAAGTTATATTAATTATATATAGTTATTATTTTCACTATCATACCCATCCATGTAAGGTGGTGGTGAAAAATGGATTACCCCGGGACGTGGAGACGGTAAGACATACGTACGTACACACGGTATTTTTGTTTTTCCTAGGATTGATAAAATTTGAAATATTTTTGTTTAAAATTTAAAATAACATATCATAATATGAGTGATACTACTTTTAATACTTTATAATAAAAAACTAATGAAGATAAATTATAAGAAGAATTAAATTTGAAAAAATCGGTAGAAGAGAATACTCTTCCTCGACGTGCCTCCTTTAAATTTCCTCTTAGGGTAATAGAGTTGGTCTTTTGAGAATACCAGAACCTCTACAATGTTACTAGTTAAGTTGAAAATAGATTTTTACAAGTTTTGGTGGATCCTGAATGCTCAAAAGGGACTGAAGAATAGAGGGAGGATTTTCCCTTTTATAAGAGACTAGGGGAACTTTAGAAAACTCTCAAAATATTAATTTATTATAAATTTAATTTCAATTAAAAATGGCCCCAAACATTTTTAATTCGAAGATAAGATGATTTTTGTTATAATACCCATCATTTGATAATTAGATAAGTTTTGAATATTTTTTGTATCCTTATTGTTTTAGTCTAACCCTTATTTTACCCTTTTTAATATTACCATGATATTATATTATTTACACATTATGGGTTAATGTAATTACTATATCATGTAAAAAGACCCAAAAAGGTTATTTAGGACATATTGGGACTTGTATTTACCATTTTGATTAATATTATATTTTTATAAATTTAATATCATTTAATAAACTATTTTATGTTTTAAGTTATGAATTATGTCATTTTTGAAAAATATTAACTTATTAAAAATTTCATAAAAACATGGTTCCTTTGAACCAAAGGAATTAAATCTTCCCAAATATGTCAATTTCATCCTGAAAATTAGTCGATGGAATCAAAGTGTTAATATTAAATTTATTTTAATATTTATAGATACATTTATTTGAATCTTTTATTAATGAAGTAATAACTACATCATAATTGTGTCATAAATATTTATATTTATCTAATATCAAAAAAATTTAAATAAAATACAATGATATAGGAAATATTTTTAGCTTTATAAATACTATTTATATAAATAAATATCCATTACATAACCCTATTATAGACAGAAATACAATGATATATTACAAGTGTTAGGGTAGTTTAGTATTATTATAATATAATTTTTTAACCCTTATTTTCCAGATTTACCCTTTAACCATGGTAAATAAAATAAGTACTGAAGTTACAATTCATAATGTCCAAAAATAAAAGGTAACTATTTAAACAATTTGAACATTTTGATTCCAAATATGGAATCCCTTTTTCCAAATTGAAAACATATAAGTTTTAGTAATTAATTTAAAATTAATTCCTGTTGTCAAAACTAAAAAGAAGGTTTTTTTCAAGTAATAACTATCAAAAGATTGACATGTGTTTGTGTTCAATTTAAAAGTAAAATTACTTCCAACAGACAAAACTAGATTAATTGTTAAAAATATAATCCAATTACATTTTAAAACCAATTAATAGGTTAATATAACTGTAAAATAAATTAGATGAAAATGACGTTTTGAATTAAAATGCAGTATTTTTCAATATTCATTAAAATTTGAATTTTATCAGAAAAAACAAAAATTTCAAAAAAGTTAATTTTTATGTACCACTTCTAAATAATAATTTAATTTTGACAAATTTAACTTATAAATGTGTCAAAAACATTATTTAATATAGGCTCTCAATCAAAAGGCGGTAAAACATCATTTTTTTTAAAATCACATCTTTTATCTGAAAATTGATTTTCTTCTCATATCACATTCTAGAACACATGTAAGAAGAATTATAATGTTATATAAAATATAAATTCTGTCAATACTATTAATAACTTCTAGTTTATATCCCATTAAATATTAATATTATAATAATATATCGTTGTTTAGTGAAACTCGCTATCGGTTA
The DNA here is from genome assembly GCA_963277665.1 of Viscum album. NCBI lineage: Eukaryota > Viridiplantae > Streptophyta > Magnoliopsida > Santalales > Viscaceae > Viscum > Viscum album. The sequence continues at coordinate 156,973,624 of OY728150.1, forward strand.
CAACACAAGCTATCAAGGAAGGTCGCTCTAGCGTGTAATATAATCCGGGATAGAGTTGTGTGTAGTGAAAACATCCTTTGGTGTTGTGTATAACATAATCCAACATAGTTTATTTATACATTGAAAAAATTCTATACTCAGTGTTGCATGAAATGTATTATATAAATAGAACATCAAATTGTGTGGAGCACAAGCGAAGAACAGTGTTTCATATACTTCAGGCTAATATGGTGTTGCATAAAGCACAATATAATCTTAGTGTAGCATACAACACATGGTATAAAAGAAATTAAAAAATACATATCTCATAAAATATTGGGGTGTTATATTATACCCCCCTTATAATGAATTTTTTCCTACAAATTCTTCGGGGTTATAAATGGTTTTAGAAGGGAATTATCTATAACAGACTTCAGTAGCTCTGAAAAGATTCTGCATTGTTCTATTAGGGTAGAACTGGATATGGGTGTTACATATCCATCTCATGGTTATTACAATTACTGAAAGTTATAGATCAAGATAATATATCAAAACAATGGTAAAATGAATAAGAATGTTTCCTTATGCTCAAAGTGTAGAAAGAAGCATAGTGTAGATTGCCTTATAGGGACTACCAAATGATTCAAGTATAGAAAAGAAAGTCATCAAGCAGTTGAGTGGTGAAGTAATGGTAAAAAAATTCTACTGATGTGAATGAGGAAAGCACTACTTAGAACGCACCACCAACACTTCCATGCTACAAGTGCAATGAAATGGGGCATTATGCAAACCAATGCCAAAATCCAATGGTTAATGATAATGATCGACATCAAAAACCTCTTTATTCCAATGATAAAGGCAATTCACATGAAATAACTATTGGTGATGTTCTATATAACTATAAAGTGGTGGAATGACTAAGTGATGGGATTCCAAAATAGTGTTGTGGAATCTCATTTATATTATTATGGAATATTGGAATATCTATGTATTGGTTTATTGTATATTTCAGTAATTATATTGTACTGGTAACCATGAAAAGTGATTGAAATACTTTTATAAAGCACATGATACGCACATATTGAATGGATAAGAAGTTAATGAGATGTTTGATATTATTAATGATCTCATGACTGATATAAGAATAAATTGATATTGTAGTTTTAGTATATATATTTTTTGGAATTTTTGGAAAGAGGAAAGAGTTAACTTTTGATATCATTCATGTTTTCACTAAGGTTATATATTAATTCATGTTTCAATAGAATACATGAGTAAGGTATTAAAATGTCTGGAATCTAACAACCAAGATCTACCTTATAAGATATATGAGAAAATGTTATTTGATTTAGTTCACCTCATTATAAAGTTATATATCATCAGTTTTTGGAAGGATTGTAATGTTATTCATTTATGGATAGTATATGTTATATTTCGGTTGATGTTTTTATTCTATAACTATAGGTGGCCTTATGCATATTTGATTACCTGTGCTAACCTTTTTATTGAGACACATGGAATGACTTGTCATTCTATCGCATGATCTGCTAACACTTCAATAGTGTCAAATTGAACATCATTTATTTAAATAAGAGATGAACTGGAAATTGGTCAAGGCACGGACAACGGTGTGATTGTACCAAAATCAAGTAAGTATTTATCCTCATGGAAAATTCTTCAACATTATAAATAAAATCCTGAAAATAAAAAATTCTATCATAGTATCTTCATATCTGATGAATCAGATGGTCCCTTAAATCATCACAAATTTATGGATTTCTGGTAGCTAATTTTCTCAAAACCTTATTCTTTATCACAATCCATTAGAAATTTATGGTTATATTTCTCTTCCATATACATGTTTTAACTTCCCACATATGTTCTCTTATATGGAAACCCATGGAAGAGTTTCTTTGGGTAACCATTATGTTTCTAACTGTCCATTTTAAAATGATGTTTTGGAATTATTTTTATGAGGTTGGTTTCCATAGAAGAAACATTCAAGTAGTAAACCATTTATAACCCCAATTAATTTCTACGATTCAGATTATTTTAAGGGGGTAGAATGTAACACCCCATGATTTTATAAGATATATTATTTTTATTTTCTTTGATATCTTCTATTATATGCTAAACCAATATTAGCATGAACTAAATGAAACACCATAATATATTTCTGTATATTCAACATTATTCTTGGCTTGTGTTACATGCAACACAGACCTTCCTTGATAGCTTGTGTTGTACATGATGTTGAGTTTTATTAATAACGATATATTATTAAAATATTATTATTTAATGGGGTATAAACTAGCTTTTATGAATATTATTAACCAAATTTTGAATTTTATATAGCATTATCATTCATATTACACATGTTTTAGAACATTATATGATAACAAAATCAATTTTTTGGATAAAATATTTATTTTTAAAAAAATGTAGTTTTATAACCTTTTGATGGAGAACCATTTTTAAAACTAGTTTTTAATAATTTTATATATTATATTTTAGAAATAAACAGATTATTTAGAATATTAACATAAAAATTTATCTTGGGTGAAATTTTGGTATTTTTCTAATGAAATTCATATTTTGATTAATAGTTAAAAAATACTACATATTAATTCATAACGCTCTTTTCGTCTAATTATTTTATACAGTGAGATTATATTTTTAATTGGTTTTAAATTGTACATGGATTAAATTTTTATCAGTTATTCCAATTTTGTTCATTGTATGTAATATCACTTTTAAATTGTACATAAACAGAAGTCAATCTTTTGATATTAATTACTTGTTAAAAACCCGGTTTTTGTTTTCAACAAAGGTAATTAATATTAAATTAATTATAGAAACTTATGTGTTTTGAATTTTGAAAAATTGATTCCATATTTAGAATCATAAGGGTTAAATTTTTTAAATAGGTACTTTTATTTTTGGACAGTATGAATATTAACTTCAGTAATTATTTTATTTACCATGGTTAAAGGGTTAATCTGGTAAATAAGGGTAAAAATAATATTATAATAATATTAAACTACAATAAAACTTTTTATAATCCTATTAGATGATATATTACTCACCATGGTAATCCTTGGGTCAATTTTGGGACCCCATGGATTCACTCAGATGTGAAAATGACTTTTATAAGAATAAATTTAATGTAATGATAATTATAACATAAGCACATATCTTTTACGAACTAGACTTTAATATGGAGTTATATAAAATATCCATATGTCTATAAATAGTCATTATAAAGATAAAAATATTTCATACATCATGTTATTTTATTTATAATTTTTAGAAATTATATAAATATATTTATTCTTGACAGAATTATGATGTAGTGATTACCTCATTAATGAATGATTCAAATAAATGAATTTATAAATATTAAATTAATTTAATTTCAACATTTTTATGCCATACAAGAATTTTATAGATGACATTAACATATTAGGGATGATTTAATGCCTTTAGTTTAAATGAATCAAGTTGTTTAAATTTTAACAAAAATAAATTACTAAATACTGTCAATATTATCATAAATGTATTTTGAAAACAAATACTATTTTATTAAATCATATAAAAATATTAAAATATAATTATTGGAAAAATAACATGGATAGTAATACAAAGGTCATAAACAGTTCACATTAGGTTCTCTTGTCATTTTATCGTAAAGATATTAACCATGTAGTATAAAAATACAAGAGTTCTTGTTAAGAGGTAACTTATTTTAAAATGGGTTAAATCTAATATATAAGGTTAATTTTATGACCTAAAAATGTCTAAAACCTATTTTTTGAGAGAATTTAGACCCATATTATGTTATACTATAAATAAATCAATTTAGAGCTATTAGAAACAAAACATTTGTTTATAATAAATTAATATTTCCAAACTTTTCCTAAAGTGCCTCTCACCTCTCTTACAAAAGGGAACCTCCCTTTATCTTTAACTCACACCTATAATGAATTTGGGTTCACCCAAAACCTGTCCATTTCCCCTCACAACCTCTCTCGCACTATCATAGAGGCTTAAAGTTGGGCAGAGATCCATCTTAAGGATCCCTATTGATTAAATAAAAAATAAACACTCGGAGAAGAGGTAATAATTTTATCCCTTCTTTCAATGTCCTTTTCTTCTTCTACTTTCTATTTCTATGTTGATTCCAAAATAATGTAATAATTAGAGTATATTATACATCATAACTTGATGGTTATATTTTTATTCCATATCCATATTTTAATTCCCACTTATGTTCTCGTATGTGGAATCCCAGGGATGAGTTATTTTAGGTAACTGTTTTGTTTCTAACTTTCCTTTATTATAATGAAGTTGTGGTATTCCATTTTACTATGTGGGATTACATGAAAGGAAAATTCAATTATTAAACCATTCATAACCTCAATGAATTTAGAGGGTGAAATTCATTTTAAGGGGGGGTAGAATGTAACACCCTGAGATTTTATGGGTTATATTAATTTTATTTTCATTGATATCTTGTGTAATATGTTACACCAAGAGTAGCTTGGACTATACAAAACACCGTATTAACTTGTAGTATACAAAACACTATTCTTGGTTAATGTTACACTCAAATTATTTTTCTTTTGATATAATTCATTTCACAAAACACTGGGTTTATATTTTGTTCATTGTTAAAAATAAAAATGATTGGATTATGTAATAAACAATACCAATTAAGCATTCACTAAATGTAACATATACTTGGCTAGCATTAATGGCTAGAGCGACTTTCTTCGATAGCTTATGTTGTACGCAATACTGAGTTTCTCTAAATAGTGATATATTATTAAAATATTATTATGAGATATAAACAAGACATATATATAGTGTTAAAAAAATTTAATTTTATATAACATTTAGATTCATCTTATGCATTTTCTAGAACATCATATAAGAAAAAATTAATTTTTTCAGATAAAAGAATTATTTTTCTGAAATTGTAGTTTTTCTACCTTTTGATGGAACACATATTTTAAATATAGTTTTGAAACATTTATAAGTTAAATTTGAAAAAATAAACATCTTATTTGAAATTGGAAATAAAATTTTACTTTGGATGAATTTTTGATATTTTTTCTGATAACTTTAATATGTTGATGAATAGAGAAAAGTACTGCATTAATTCAAAACTGTTTTTTCATCTTATTTTATATATAATTATGTTATCTTTTTAATTATGTTTAAAGTTTAATTGAATTATATTTTTATAATTTAATCCAAATTTGTGCATTGTATGTAATTTCAATTTAAAATTGGCGATAAAAAAATGTCAATCTTTTGATAGTTATTACTTCTTAAAAAACCTGTTTTGGTTTTGACAATGGGAATTAATTTTTAATTAATTTCTAAAACATAAGGGTGTTGAACATGGAAAAATGGATTCCATATTTGGAATCATAATTTTCAATTTGTGTAAATATGTACCTTTTATTTTTTCTCATTATGAATAGTAACACCAGAAATTATTTTATTTACCATGATTTAAGGGTAAATCTAGTAAATAAAAGAGAAATATAATATTATAATAATATCAAACCACCCTAACACGTGTACTGATCTTATTTTATGAGAAATTTCTGACCTTGGGTCGATTTTGGGACCCCATGGATTCAGATGGATGTGAAAACTAAATTTTATAAGATTTAATTTAAAGTAAAGATAATTATATGCAAATCATATATCCTTTAATAAATCAATTTTAATATAGGGTTTTATAACTGATCTATATGTATATAGATATTCATTATAAATATAAAACTATTTCCGACATCATGGTATTTTATTTATATTTTTTACAAATTATAAATATATATTTATTTATGACACAATTATGATGTTGTGGTTACCACATTAATGAATGATTCTAATAAACGAATTTATAAATTTTAAAATAAATTTACTTTGAACCTATTAATGCCATCCACTAATTTTATGGATGATTATGACTTGTTATATTTAAAATAAAGTTGTTTTTTCTATAAAATCCGGTTTTTTTGGATTTTAAAAAAGCCATGATATGAATAGTATAAAAATTAACATAAATGTGTTTTTAATAAAAAATACTATTTTATTAAATGATAATAAATTCATAAAAATCTATGATTCTGAAAAATGATTAATATAAGTCCCAATATGACATAAATAACTTTTTATGGGTCGTTTGACAAGATATGGAAATTACATTAACCTATAATTTTTGAATAACATGATATCACGGTAAGATTTAAAAGAGTAAAATAAGGGTTAAATAAAAAATAAAAGGAGAAAAAATATTCACAACTTGTATAAAAATTATTGGATGAGGGGTATTAAAACAAAAAACATCATAGCTTCGAATTAACTATGTTTAGGACTATTTTAAATCTAAATAGAATTTATAATACAATAAAATGTTGAGAGATTGATAAAGTTCCCCTCTCATCTCTTATAAAAGGGAGCATCATCCCTCTCTTATTCACTCCATTTTGAGACTTCAAGCTCAGAAAACCATTTCCAACTTATCTTCTCAACTTTCCAAGTAACATTTTAGAGGTTCGTTTTTTTCAAAAGTCCAACTACGGTGTCCTAAAAAGAAATTTAAAGGAAGCACGTCGAGGAAGATGTTATCTCTTCTACTAGTTCTTTCAAATTTAATTCTTTTGCTACATCCTCTTCATTTGATGTTTCATTATAATGTAATATCTTTAGTATCACAAATATATATATATATTTCATTATAAATATGAAATAAAACTATTTTACATTTTTTCATCCTAGAAAAAATGATATCCCCGCGCATTCGTACATACGGCTTACCGTCTCCACACTATGGTGAAATCTGTTATTCACCACCACCTTACATAGATGGGTATAATAGTGGAAATAAAAACTATATATTATTATTATAACTTGATACTAATTCTGAGATATTAAACACAATCCACTTCAATGTCATTAAATAACTATGGGAATGATATCGTCCCTCGTGTGTACGAACCACTTACCGTCTCCACAACATGATGAGATTCATTCTATACTTTTAGAATTAAAAATTGATTATAATGTTTTCATAATAAATAATCATGAAATTTATTACATAATAATTCTATCTTATTTATGTTTATAAATTTCATTTACTTACTTCCATTCAATTTAATAAAGAAACACAAACAACATTAATGCGTACGTACGAACTATCGTCTCCATGAACGATGCATTCCATTTCTTTTATCTATAAATTATATATATATATATATACTGAATATGTATTTTTTAAATCATGTTTAACATTTTTGGAGTATGTAAATCATTATCTAATTAATAATATCAATAATAACATTTCAAAACATGTAAGATAAATAAAATAATTTTTATCTAAAATGTTACTTTAACATGTTATTAACAAATGAACGGGTAATATAATGTCGTATGTGAATCATATCTGATATCATAAATATTATTATGGATCTTTTAAAAGTTAATAATTCATTTTAACCGACTATACAAGAGTTTCAGACATATATGGAATAAATTAGTCCTAAGGTATAGGATAATTTTGCAATCTTATTTTTATCTAAGATTGTTTATACATAAGTGGTAACTGGGGGTATATTTATCATCCATGTCCATGTTTTATATAAATATTATTATATTTTATTTCTATTTTTCTATGTTTGTTTAAATTTATTTTTACCATTTTGATTTTTACTACATGGTATGGAAGAAATATTTCTTTTTTTATCAAACGAGGTACATTTTGGATTTTTTTGGAAAAGGTCTGAGGAGAATATTTTTTAACATATATGGAATTATTGTATTTTTACATCATCATAACACCTTATTTTCTACGAAGCGTAATATATAAATTTTCAATTGTATTTTAAATTAATTTCTTTTTTAATTTCCTCGCATTTTGGGAAAAGAAAACATTTTTAAGAAGAAATGATATTTTCCTTAAAAATTATGTTCAAGTGTTTTATCAATATTATTTCCCATATAAGATGAAATAGGTTTATGTTTATATCCATATTATTACTTCGATTTATTATGTTATTTTTTTAAATCCATTTATTTTATATTGATTTTTTCATGATGGAATGATGTTTAAAAACCCATTTTATTTCTTGGGTTATGTTATGATGAATGGTTTTTATTTTGGTGAAACATGTAATAATTATTTCATTATGAGATGGTTGGGACCTATATCTTCCTCCAATGAATTAGGAAAATATTTATATACTATGAGTTAGACATGGATAGAAAGGCAAGTAAATCTGGTTAAGTAATACATGTCTAGAACGACAAGTAAAACTGGTTCAGTAATAGAATTTTTCCCCCACGTTGGTCTTGGCGCCAATTCCTTGGATACTATAGAAATCATATTATGCTCTAATTAGTTTTCCACAACTACAAGTTTTATTAAAATTAAATTCTATCATGGTTAATTTTCCTTTATGATCTATGTCGTACGTACTACCAATATTTATTTCATGGACCGTGATTTTTATGTTGAAGCTTTATGTTCATGTGTTTAAATTCAAATCTATATGGTTTATTTTATGTTCTCCATGTTTACCCTTACTATGAATTTAAGTTCAACCTTTTTATGTTTTCATTTCCACTGGTTATAAAGATAGGTTTTAGGTAGGAAAGTAAAAGGGAAATATCTTTATGGGAGATTTTTATGTACATGGACATTATATTTATTTTGATGAATACTTAATACAAGACACAAAAAGAGGCCCAACGACCGTATTTGTTTATTGACTTTGGAAACTCAGAATATAATCCTCTAATCATGGTGAAATATCTTCAATGAATCCCATAAATATCTTACCCTTTTTGTTTTCCTACCTAAAAATATTATTTATATCTTGGGGAAAAGAAAACATAAAAAGGGTGAGCTCAAATTCTCAGTAACGGTAAACATGGAGAACAAAAAACAAACCATAAACATTTCAAAGTAAAAAAACATGAACATAATGTTTATTCATCAAAATCTGGAGTCATTAAATAAATCTTGGCAGTATGTAAGGAATATATCATAAAGGAACATTAAAAATAATATAATAGCATTGGAATAAAACAATTAATTGTGTAAAACTAATAAACACAAAAAATGTGTTCCATCGTAGCAAAGGAATGGCTTCACATACCATCATAGTTGACAAGGTCCACTACTAAACCAGGTTTACTAGTCGTTCCAGACATGTATTACTAAACTATAGTTACATGTCATTCCAACCCTGTATTACTGAACCAGATTTACTTGTCAATACAGTCATGTCTATCTCAAGAGATATAAATATTTACCCAATGAATTGGATAGAGATACAGGTCCCACCCATCTCATAATGAAATCACTCTTACATGTTCCACAGAAATACAAATCATTCATCAAAGCATATCCCAAGAATTAAAATCGGTTTTCTTCAGCATTATTACATAATAACATAATCCATATAAAATATCATTCCATAATTTACAATATAAAACTATATTACTATTAGGGATAGAAACATAACCCTATTTAAATAGAGTCATCTTAGAAGAAAAATAATTTAGATAAACCACTTAAACTTAGTCCTTCAAGAAACTATCCTTTCTTCTTCCAAAATGTTTTATTTTCTCAAAATGCCGCACAAATTTAAAAAAATAATTTAGTTGAAAATAAAATTAAGATAGTGTAGAGGAAGATTTAGGGAAATAAATGGTCATGAAACCATAAAAATATAGTCATGCCGTATAAGTTGAAAAGATATTCTCCACGTACTTATTTTGGAAGAGTCAAGAAGTACATCGTACGGTAAACAAAAGAAATGTTCCTTTATTAAAATGTTGTAAAAGTAAAAAAATGGTATAAAATGAATTTAGAGATTCATATAAAAATATTAAAAATTTTATAAAAACATTTTTATAAAAATTGATATGGATGATAAATATATACCCCCTAAATACTTACATATAAACAATCTCGGATAAAAACGAGATTGTAAAATTGTCCCATAACTTAGGTAAGATTTCTTCTGTATGTTTCTGAAACTCCTATATAGTGGGTTTAAACCTATTATTAATTTTTAAAAGAATCAAAATAATATTTATGATATCATATAGGATTCACAAATGACTTTATATTACCTATTCATTATCCAATTCCATGTTTAAGCAATGTTTTGGGTAATAATCATTTTATTCATCATTCGTGTTTTGAATTGGAATTCATAATATTATAACATAAATCCTGATTTATATAGTTCCAAAATTTATAACTTGATTTATATATTATATATATTTAGTATATAAATATATATATACATATATATAATATAGATAAATGAAATGGAATACATGGTTCATGGAGACGGTGGGCCGGACGTACGCATTAATGTTGTTTTCATTTCCTTATTAAATTGAATAAAAGTATGTAAAGGAAATACGTTGATACTTAATTAAAATAGAATTATTATTTATTATATTTCATTATTATATATTATATATACTTTATAATCATTCTTGAATTGTTAAAGTGAAGAATGAATCTCATCGCGTCGTGGAGACGGTAAGTCATACGTACACAAAAGCGATGATATCATTCACATAATTGTTGAATGGTAGTGGGGTAGATTGTTTATAGTATCTAAGAATTAGAATAGTGTTATAATAATCTTATATAGTAATTATTTCCACCATTATACCCATCCAATTAAGGTTGAGATGAAAAACATATTACACCACTGCGTGGAGATGGTAAGTCATAGGTATGCATGCGCGGTGATTTCATTTTTCAGATGATGGATAAAAGATAAAATATGGTTGTTTCGTGTTTATAATAACATATCAGTTATGAATTTTATCAATATTATGACTTTATAATGATAAAACTAATGGAGATGATGTAGAATAAAAAGTAAATTTGATATAATCGGTAGAAGAGATTACCTCTTCCTCGAGGTACACTTTTAAATTTCAACTTCGAGCACTGGAGTTTGTCTTTTGAGAATACAAGAACCACTGGAATGGAACTGGGGATGTTTCTATGTAATATGGTCAGGGTTTGGCTAGGATTGAATGCTCAAAATGGAGTGAAGTGGAGTTGGAGGTGGTTCCCTTTTACAAGAAAGGAGAGTGGAACTTTAAAAAACTCCCAAAATATTAATTTTTTTAAAAACGATTTATGAATTCAAAATGCGCAAAACATGTTTAATTAGAAGTTAATATGATTATTTTTCTCAATACTCATAACCAATAGGTTTTAGACATTTTTAGGTCTCAAATTTAACCTTCTCTTTTAGCTATAACCCAGATATAACAAATTTAACTCTTACCACATCTTCTTGTATATTCATACTATATGGTTAATACAGTTACTATAAAATACCAATAGAATATAAAATAGTTCATTAATGACATGATCAAAATTATCATAGTCATTTTTCTGACTCATATATTTTTACGACTATTATATCATTTAATAAAATAGTATTTGTTTTAAAAACTCATTTTTGTCAATTTTAATACAATTCATATCATGACTTTTTAAAATAATATATAGAAACGTGATTAATTTGAAAAAAAAAATATCATTAATTCAAATATAACAAGTTATACTCATCCATAAAATTCGTATAAGGCATAAAAAGATTCAAAATAAAATTATTTTAATATTTATAATCTCATTTATTTAAATCATTCATGAATAAGGTTATCTCTTAATTACTGCATCTTATATGCTTTGAATTTGGAAAAATGGATTCCATATTTTGAATGAGATGGTTCAAATTTTGTAAATTGGTACATTTTATTTTTTAACATTATTCATTGTAACTTCATTAATTATTTTATTTTTCCATGGTTAAAGGTTAAACATGGTAAATAAGGGTAAAAATTAGTATTCTAATAATATTAAACTACACTAAAACACATAATAATCCTATTTGATGATATATTTATAACCATGGGCATCGTTGGGACTATTTTGGGACCCCATGGATTCACTTGTATTTGAAAATGACATTTATAATATTTAATTTAAAGTAAAGATAATTATAACCTAAACATATATATTTTACTAAATTGATTTTAATATTGGGTTATGCAATGGATATATATGTCTATAGATAATAATAATAAAGATAAAAATATTAACTACATAATTTTATTTTATTAATAATTTTTAGACACCAAAAATAAAATTATTTATGACACAATGATGATGTAGTGATCACATTATTAATGTATGATTTAAATAAATGAGATTATAAATAATAAAATAAATTTATTTTGGTTTTTTTAGGCCATCCAAGAATTTTATAGATGATTATAAATTTTTATATTTGAATTAATGATGTATTTTTAAATAATCACAGTGTTATGTATTTTTAAAAAGTCCTGATATGAATTGTATAAAAATTGACATAAATGAGCTTGAAAAAAATACTATTTTATTAAATGATATAATATTCCTAAAATTATAATATTCATAAAAATGACTTAAATAATGTTTAAAAAGTATTTAATGAACCACTTGAGATTAAATTAGAATGTTATAATAACCATATTAACCATATAGTATGAATATACAAGAAGGCATGATAAGAGTTAAATTAGTTAACTAAGGGTTAAAGATAAAATAGATAGTTTAATTTGAGACCAAAACTTGTGTAAAACCTATTAGTTGTGATGATTTTTAAAAATAATAATCATACCTTAGAATTAAATGAGTTTTGGACCTTTTGAAACCGAAAATTATTTTTTAATAAATTAATATTCTGAGAGTTTCCTAAAGTGCCCCTCTCCTCTTTTATAAAAGGGTACCTCCTCCATTTCATCTTCACTACATTTGTAGATTTCAGGCACATAAAAAACTATCCCAATTCTATTATAAACTTCCCAAGTAACATTTTAGAAGTGATGGTCTTCTCAATAGACCATCTCTAGTTCCCTAATAGAAATTTTAAAGGAGTCACATCAAGGAAGAGGTAATCTCTTCTACCGATTCTTTCGAATTTATTTTTTCTTCTATTTCCTCTTCATTATTTGTTTCATTATAAGGTAATAACATCATTATAACTCATATACATATATTTTATTATAAATACTAAACAACAAAATTTCAACTTCTATCCACCCAATGAAAAACGAAATCACCGCGCATGTGTATGTACAACTTACTATCTCCACGCTGTGGTGTAATATTTTTCACCGCCACCATTCTTGGATGGGTATAATAGTGTATATAATAACTTATTATTTGGAATCAAGAAATAAAATTTTACTTTGGATGAAATTTTGATATTTTTTCGGATAAGTTTCATGTTTTGATGAATAGTGTAAAATGCTGCATTTTAATTCAAAACATCATTCTCTTCTAATTTATTTATATAGTTATATTACGTTTTATTTGGTTTTGAAGTGTAATTGGATTATATTTTTATAATTTAATCCAATTTTGGTCATTGAGAGTTATTTCACTTCTAAATTGGTCATAAACACATGTCAATCTTTAGATAGTTATTACTTCTTATAAAAACCGCTTTTGGTTTTGACAATAAAAATAAATTTCAAATTCATTATTACAACATTTGTGCTTTGAATTTTTAAAAATTAATTCCATATTTTGAATTATAAGGTTCAAATTTTGTAAATAAATACCTTTTATTTTTTAATATTATGAATAGTAACTTCAGTAATTATTTTATTCACCATGGTTAAAGTGTTAATCTGGTAAATAAGGGAAAACAATAATATTATAATAATAATAATAAAGAGCCATAACACATGTTATAATCCTATAGGATGAGATTTGTTTGACCATGGGAATCCTTGGGTCAATTATGGGACACCATGGACTCACATGGATGTGAAAATGATATTTTATAAGAATTAATTTAAAGTAATGATAATTATAACCTAAACAGATATCTTTTACTAAATCGATTTTAATATAGGGGTATATAACTGATATATATGTCTATATATAGTCATTATAAATATAAAAATGGTTCCTACATCATAGTATTTTATTTTTCAATTTCTATACATTAGATAAATGTATTTATTTATGACACAATTATGATGTAGTGATTACCTAATTAATGAAAGATTCAAATAAATGAAATTATAGATATTAAAATAAATTTACTTTGAACCATTTTATGCCATCCATGAATTTTATGGATGAGTATCAATTGTTATCTTTGAATTAATGATGTTTTTTTAAAAGAATCATGTTGTTTTAGATTTTAAAAATGTCATGATTTGAATAGTATAAAATTATCATAAACGGGTTTTTAAAGAAATAATATTTTATTTAATTATATTCAATTATTAAAAATATAATATTTGTCCAAATGGTTTTTATAAGTCCGAATATGTTATAAATAATGTATTCTGGTCATTTAAAAATATATGGTAACTAAGTTATCCCACAATGGGTAAATAACATGACATAAGGACAATATTAAAAAGGATAAAATAAGGGTTAAATATAAAATATAAGGATAATAAAATATTTAAATCTTGTCTGAAAATTATTGGATTATGGGTATTTGAACCAAATTCATCTTATCTTTGAATTGAATTTTTTTTAGACCATTTTAAATCAAAATTTATTTTATAATAAATTAATATTTTAAGACTTTCCTAAAGTTCCCCTCTCCCCTCTTATATAAGGGAACCTCCTACCTCTTCTTTTCAGTAAATTGTTTTCATTCAATCTTGACCACCCCTACCCATTTCTCTTCTAAAATTCCCTAGTTATATTCTAGAGGTGCTGGTCTTCTCAGAAGACCAACTCTAGTTCCCTAAGAGGAAATTTATAGGACGCGCATCAAGGAAGAGGTAATCTCTTCAACTGATTATTTCAAATTTAATTATTCTTATACTTCCACTTCATTAGTTGTTTAATTATAAAGTAATAACATTAGTATCTGCCATATACTGATATGTTATTATAAATATGAAACAACACTATTTCACATTCTGTCCATCCTATGAAAAACGAAATCACTGTGCGTGCGTCCGTACGGCATACTGTCTCCACGCCATGGTGTAATATGTTTTTCAACACCAAATTACTTGGATGGTTATAATTATGGAATCAATAACTATATATATGATTATTATGGGAACAATATCATCGCTTATGCATACGTACGACTTACCGTCACCAAAAAGTGATTAGATATATTCTCCATGTTAACTATTCTAGAATGATTATAAATTATATTTAATAAATAATCATGTCATAATAATGATACTAGATTTATGTGTATATATATATATATATATATCATTTACTTACATTCAATTCAATAAGGAAATGAAAATAGTGTTCATGCGTACGTACGACCTACCGTCTCCATGAACAGTGTATTCCATTTCATTTATATATCTATTATGTGAATATATTTATATACTGAATATATATGATATATCAATCTTGTTTTACATTAAATAAGTAATTAAATCATGATCTATGTAATAATATCAATACTAAGAATTCAAAACATGTACGATAAATAAAATTATTATTACCCAAAACCATTCGTTACCATTCAATTGACAAATGAACAAGTAATATAAAGTCATACCTGAATCATATATGATATCATAAATATTATTATTTTTCTATTTCATGTAAATAATATGTTTAAACCAACTATACAAGAGTTTTAGACACATGCATAAAAAGTTAGACCTATAATAAGGGATAATTTTTCAAATCTCAATTTTATCCGATATTATTTATACGCAAGTATTTATTGGACTATATTTATCATTCATGTACATGTTTCTCAAAAATTATTTAATAAAATGTTTACTATTATATTATTTATGTTTAAATTAATTTTTACCCATTATTTTACTTTTACTAGATGTTTCAGAAGGAATATTTCCTTCAATTACCTTACGTGGTATTTTTTGACATTTCTGACAAGAGTATGAGAAGAAATTTTTTAAACATATACAGAGTGAATAGATTTTACATATTCATAAAACCTTATTTCCATGAATCTTCCTCTACACATTTTCTAGTTTATTTTAAACTAAATTCTTTTCTTTTAAAATTTTGTGGCATTTTGAAAAAAGTAATTGTTTTTGAAAAAAAGAATATTTTCCACATGCATTAAGTTCAAGTATTTTATCAAAATTATTGTCCATATAAGATGACATAGTGTTTTGTTTCTATCCCTAATATATCTCATGGAAATATTTAAGTTGATTTTGGGACCCCATGAATTCACTTGGATATGAAAATGACATTTTATAAGAATTAATTTAATATAAATATAATTATAAATTAAACATATATCTTTTACTAAATCTATTTTAATATATGGTTATATAAGTAATATCAATGTCTATAAATAATCAATAAAAAGGTAAAACTATTTCTTGAATCATTTTATTTTATTTATAATTTTTTTACATTAGATAATTATATTTATTTATGACACAATTATGATGTAGTGATTACATCATTAATGAAGGATTCAAGTAAATGAATTTATAAATATTAAAATAAATTTAATTTTAATATTTTGAGGCCATAAAAGAATTTTTTGGATGACATTGACAAAATATAGATGATTTAATGACTTTGGTTAAAAGGAATCGAGTTTTTATGGATTTTTAAAAATGTCAAGAATTAATAGTGTCCAAAATTAACATAATTCATAACTTAAAAAAATAATTGTTTATTAAATGTTATTAAATTCCTAAAAATATAAGATTAATACAGTTTATTAATATTAGTCAAAATATATAATAAATAATTTTTTTGGGTCATTTTACATGATATTGTAATTACATTAACCCACAGTGTGTAAATAACATGATATCACGGTAAGATTAAAAAAGGTAAAATAAGGGTTAAACAAAAATGATAAAGAAACAAAAATGTTCCGAACATGTATAAAAATTATTGGATGATTCTTAATTGAACCAAAATCATCTTATCATATAATTAAATTTGTCTGGGACTATTTTAGGTTGAGATTTATTTTATAATAAATTAATATCTTAAGACTTTCCTAAAATGTTCCTCTCCTTCTTTATAAAAGGGAACCTTCTCCCTCTCCTCTTCACTCCATTTTAGGCCTTCAAGATTAGTCAAAACCTAACAATTTCTCTTATAAAATTCTTTAGTAACATTCTTGAGGTTCCAGTCTTCTCAAAAGACCAACTCTAGTGCCCTATGAGAAAATCTAAATGAAGGACATCGAGGACAAGGTAGTCTTTTCTACCGATTGTTTCAAACTCATTACTTATTCTACATCCTATTAATTATTTTTTTTAATTATAAAGTAATAGGATAATTATCATGAATATAATTATATGTTATTATAAATATAAAAACCCCTATTTCACCTTCTATCCATCCTATAAAAAATGAAATCACTGCTTGTGTGTACATATAACTTACCCTCTCCACACCATGGTGTAATCTTTTTTTCACCACCAGCATACTTGCATGAGTATATTGGTTGAAATAATAAGTCTTTATTATTATTATAACAGGATAATAATTCTTAGATACTATACACCATTAAATTAAATACCATTCAAAAATTTGAAGAACGACATCGTTGGTCGTGTGTACGTACGACATACCGTCACCACGACACGATGAGATTCATTCTTCACATTCACCATTCAAGAATGATTAAAAATTATATGTAAAAAATAATCATGAAATATATGACATAATAATTATACTCTAATTATGTATATACTTACTTCCATTCAATTCAAGAAGTAAAAGAAAATAGTGTTAATGCGTACGTACGGTCTACTGTCTCCATGAACAGTGTATTTCATTTCATTTATCTATCTATTATATATATATATATATATTAATATAGTGAATATATATGATAAATAAATCATTTTTTACATTCTGGAAGTTTTAAAATCGTGATCTATGTAATAAAATCAAAATGACAATTCAAAACATGTATGATAAATAAAATGAGTATTACCCAAAACACTGCTTTAACATGGAATTGACAAATGAACAGGTAATATAAAGTAATTAGTGAATCATATATGATATCATAAATATTATTATGGATATGTTAAAGGTTAATAATATTTTTATGCCCACTATATAATATTTTTAGACATATACATAATAAATCATATCTAAGGTAAGGGATAATTTTGCAATCTCATTTTTATCCAAGATTTCTTATACGTAAGTATTTATGGGGTTATATTTAACATCCATGTACATGATCCCTAAAAATGGTTTCATAAAAAGTTTACAATTCTTACATGTATTTAATTTCATTTTTACCCATTTTGACTTTTACTACATGGTATGGAAGGAATATTTCTTTTGTTTACCATACGAGGTAATTTTTGAGATTTTTGAGATTTTTGAAAAAAATATGAGGAGATTGTTTTTTCTTAACTTATACGGCATGAATGGATTTTTATGTTTTCATAATGACTTATTTAAAAAAATCATCCTCCACAGTATTTCATGTTGTTTTCAGTTAAATTACTTTCTTTTAAAATTTCATGACATAATGAGAAAAGAAAATGTATTTGAAGTTGAGAGGATGTTTTCCTCTGGAATTAAGATCAAGTGATTAATAAAAAAAATCCCATACAAAATTACTCTCTTAAATAGAATTATTTTTTAATCCCTATTATTACTTTGATTTTATTGGGTTATTTATGGAATTATTTCTATGAAATATAGTTATTTTATGTGGATTATGTAGTGATGGAATGATGTTTAAGAATCCCATTTTATTTCATAGGTTATGATATGATGAATGATTTATGATTTTGTGGAACATGTAAGAATTATTTCATTATGAGATGGGTAGGAAATATATCATATTTAAATGAATTTTGTAATGATTTATATCTCATTATATATACATGACTGGAATGAAAAATAAATGCAGTTCAGTAATACAGGGCTGGAACGTCAATGAAATCTGATTCAGTAATACACTACTGGAACAACAAGTAAACCATGTTCAGTAATGAAAATTTTCCACTATGATATAATATATCATGGATATTCAGTATATATATATATATATTATATAAATGAAATTTAATACACCATTCATAGAGATGGTTGGTCGTATGTACACTTGAACGCTATTTTTGTTTCCTTGTTGAATTGAATGGAAGTAAATAAAATACATACAATTATGTATATATATATATACATAACTATAGTATAATAATTATGGAATATATTTAATGGTTATTTATATATATATTTTATAATCATTTTTGAATGGTTAACATGAAAAATGAATCTCATCGGGTCGTGGAGACGATAAGTCATACATACGCACGAGTGATGATATCGTTCTCATAATTGATTAATGGTATTGAAGTGGATGGTGTAAAACATCTCACAATTATTATCGATGTATAATAATAATAATAATATATAGTTATTATTTCCACCATTATACCCATCCAAGTAAGGGGTGGTGAAATATCGATTACACCCTGGCGTGGAGACGGTACGTTGAACGTACGCATGCGTGGTGATTTCATTTTTCATAGGTTGGATAGATGGTGAAATAATATTGTTTCATATATATAAAAACATATCAGTAAATTATTGATAATTATGTTATTACTTTATAATTAAATAACTAATTAATAAGTATAAGAAGAAAGAAATTTTAATGAATCGATAGAAAACATTACATATTCTTCGACATGCCTCTTTTAAATTTTCTATTAGGGATATAGAGTTGGTCTTTAGAGAAGAAAAGAACCTATAAAATGTTACTAAGGAAGTAGATAAGAGAAATGGACAGGGTTTGGCAGATCATGAAGGCTCAAAATGGAGTTAAGATGAGAGGGAGGTGGTTCCCTTTTATAAGAGATGAGAGGGGCACTTTAAGAAACTCTCAAAATATTAATTTATTATATATTAAATATCGATTAAAAATGTACCAAAACATATTTAATTCAAAGATAAGATTACTTTAGTTCGAATAATCGTCATCTAATAATTTTTAGATATGTTTTTAAATTCTTTATTTCATTATCTTTTTAGTTTAACCCTAATTTTACCCTTTTTAACCTTTCCATGATATCATGTTATTTACACATTGTGTTAATGTAGCTACCATATCACTAAAAAGGACCCCCAAAATGTTATTTATGAAATATTTAGACATATATTAATAATTTTAATGAATATTATATTTTTAGGAATTTAATATCATTTAATAAACTATTTTATGTTTAAGTTATAAATTTTGTCAATTTTGGACACTATTCACACTTGAATTTTTTAATAAATTCATAACATCCGTATTATTAGAAACTAAGGCAATAAATCAAGGATAATATGTAAATATAATACAATAAACTAGTGGACGACATCAAAATAACCACGTTAAATTTATTTTATCGTTTATAATACCATTTATTTGAATCCTGTATCAATGAAGCAATTACTGTATCATCATTGTGTCATTATTAAATTTATTTATTTAATTTCTAAAAATTATAAATAAAATACCATAATTTAGGAAATATTTTTATCTTTGTAATGAATAATTATAATCATAGATATCAGTTATATAACCCTATATTAAAAATGATTTATTTAAATATATATGTTTAGGTTATAATTATCTTTACATTAAGTTTATTCATATAACATGTCATTTTCACATCCATGTAAATCTATGGGGTCCCAAAATCGACCCATGGATGCCCATGGTCGGAAATATCTCATCCAATATTATTACGACATGTGTTATATTAATTTAATATTATTATAATATTATATGTTTACCCTTATTTACTGGATTTATCCTTTAACCATGATAAGTAAAATAATTACTGAATTTACTTTTTATAATGTATAAAAATAAATTGTACCTATTTACACTATTTGAATAATAAGATTCCAAATATGGAATCAATTTTTACGAATTCAAAACACATAAGTTGCAGTAATTAATTTAAAATTAATGCCTGTAGCCAAAACCAAAAAGCGGTTTTAAGAAGTAATAACTATCAAACGATTGACATGTGTTTACATCTAATTTAAAAGTTAAATTACATCCAATGTATAACATTTGATTAAATGATATATATATATATATAATCTAATTAAACTTTAAAACCAATTAAAAATATAATCTGACTATATATCTAAATTAGATAAAAAGGCACTTTCGAATTAAAATGCAGTGTTTTTTAATATTCAGTAAATTTTTTATTTTATTAAAAAAATTCTAAAAAATCAACAAAAATAGGTTTTTATGTCCCAATTGCACACAAGAAGATTATATTTAAAAATTTAAATTATAAAAGTGTCAAAAACTAGATTATAATGGGTGTTCCATCAAAAGGTGGTAAAACTATATTTTTTAAAAAGTACATATTTTATCCAAAAAATTGATTTTGTTCTCATATCATGTTAAACAAAATGTGTAAGATGAATGAAACTGTTATATAAAATAAAAAATGTGGTTAATTATATTCGTAAAGGCATAATAATATTTGAATAAAATATCATAGTTTAGTGAAACTCGATATCACATACAATGCAAGCTATCAAAGTAGGTGACTCTTGCGTGTAACACAAGCCAAGTCAGTGTTGTGTGGTGTGAAAACTTCCTTTGGTGTTGCGTATAACATAACACTAACACAGTTCATTTACACATTGAACAAAATCTATACTTAGTGTTGTGTGAAATAAATTCCATTAAAATAACATCAAATTGTGTGCAGCACAGGCCATGAATAGTGTTGTGTATACATCAAGCTAATACGGTGTTGCGTTTAGCACAAGCTAATATTGGTGTAACATACATCATAAGAAATCAATGAAATTTAAAATAATATATCTCATAAAATCTCAAGTTTTTACATTATTTCCCCTGTAAAATTAATTTCTCCCCTGAATTTAGTTTGGTTATTAATGGTTTTCTACTTGAAAGTTTCTTACTTGGATAGGTATAATGGTTTAAATATTAACTATATATGATTATTATAAAATTATACTAATTCTGATATATAATACACCATCTGCTTTAATACCATTAAATAACTATGTTTATAACTTTCCTTTTAAAAATTATGTTTTAGTATCCCTTTTTATGGTGTGGGTTTCTATAAAAGAAACATTCATGTAGTAATCCATTTATAACCCCCTGACAAATTTCAAGGGTGAAATTCATTTAAAGGGGGTAGAATGTAACACCCTGATATTTTATGGTATATATTATTTTTATTTTCTTTTGTTTCTTATGTTGTATGCTACACGAATATTAGCTTGTGATATACGCAACAACTTATTAGCTTGCAGTATAGACAACACTAGTAATGGCTTGTGTTACACACAATTTCATTTTCTTTTGATAGAATTCATTTCACTCAACACTGAGTAATTATTTTTTTTCATTGTATAAAATAACTATTTTGAATTATATTATAAATAACACCATAGGAATCTAGAACTAAACTTCACACTGACATGGCTTTCATGACCTTCTAGAGTGACATTCCTCGATAGCTTGCGTTGTACGCTATATCGAGTTTTACAAAAAAATGATATATTATTAAAATTTTATTTAATGCGATATAAAAAACCATTATGAATACTATTAACCACATTTTTAATTTTATATCATTAAAATTAATCTTATATTTTTTTTGAACATGATATAAGAACAAAATTAATTTTTCAAATAAAAGAAGTATTATTTAAAAAATGCACATTTACCAGCTTTTTAGGGAGAAACCTTTTAGATTTAGTTTTTAACACTTTTATATGTTATATTTGACAAAAAAACATTTTTTTTAGAATAGGGATCTCAATATTTACTTAGGATGAAATTTTGATACTTTCCTGAAAACTATGATTTTTTTATGAATAAGAAAAATAAGCTAAATTTTAATTGAAAACAAATTTTTACATCGAGATAATTTATATGGATAAATCATATTATTTAATGGTTTTAATGTATAAATGGAATATATTTTTATAATTTAATCTAATTTTGGTCATTGGATATAATTTTCCATTGAAATTGGATATAAACATATGTCAATCTTTTGATAGTTATTATATCATAAAAACTCACATTTTGGTTTTGACAAAAAGAATTAATTTTAAATTAATTACTGAAACTTTTTGTGTTTTGAATTTATAAAAATGGATTAGATATTTGGAATCATGAGGTTTAAATTGTGTAAATAGTTACCATTTATTTTTAGACATTTTGAATAGTAACATCAGTAATTATTTTATTTACCATGGTTCAAGGGTAAGTCTTTTAAATATAGGTAAAAAATAATTTTATAATAATATTTAACTACCCTAACACATGTACTAATATAATTAGATGACATATTTCTGACCATGGGAATCATTGGGTCAATTTTGGAACCCCATGGATTCACTTGGATGTGAAAAATGCAATTTTATAAGAATTAATTTAATGTAAAGATAATTATAACCTAAACATATAACTTTTACTACATAGATTTTAATATTGGGTTATATTACTGATATCAGTGTCTATAAAAAGAAATTTTAAATCTAAGATGATTTCTGACATCTTATTATTTTATTTATAATTTTTAGACATTATATAAATATATTTATTTACAACACAATTATGATAAAGTGATTACCTTATTATTGAATGATTCAAATAAATGAATTTATAAAATTCAAAATAAACTTACTTTGAAATTTTTTATGCCATCCACGAATTTTATTGATTATTATGACTTTTTATATTTGAATTGTTGATGTTTTTTTTAAATAATCAGGTCTTTATGGATTTTTAAAAAATTCATGATATGAATAGTATAAAAATCAACATCAATGGGTTTTTAAACATATACTATTTTATTAAATGATATAATAGTCCTAAAAATAAAGATTCGGCCAAATAACTTCAATATTTTTGAACATGTTCTTAATGAACCACTTGAGGTTAGAATGGCATTTTATAATTACTATATTAACCACATAGTATGAATATAAAAGAAGACATGATAAGAGTTAAATTAGTTAACTAAGGGGTAAAACTAAAAGATAAGTAATTTGAGACCTAAACATGTCTAACACCTATCGGTAGAAGGTATTTCGAAAATTCATCATATTATATTCGAATGAAATGAGTATTAGACCTTTTGAAACCGAAAATAATTTTATAATAAATTAATATTTTGAAATATTACTGAAGTTCCATTCTCCTCTCTTATAAAATAGCACCTCCTTCCTCTCCTCTTCAATCCATTTTGAGCCTTTAAGCTCGGTCATCCCGTAACCATTTATCTTCTCAACATTCCTAGTGACATTATAGAGGTGTTGGTCTTCATAAAAGCCCAACTCAAGTTCCTTAAGAGGAAATATAAAGGAGGTACATCAAGAAAGAGGAGTTTCGGACACATACTGAAGAAATCATACCTAAGGTAAGGGATAATTTTTCAAATATAAATTTTATCTGAGATTGTTTATAACTAAGTATTTACTTGGGATATATTTATCATCAATGTAAATGGTTTAAAATAATATTTTCATTAAATTTTTACTACTATTATATGTATTTTTAAAGTCATTTTACCCATTTTTTTATCAAAATTGAATTTATAATAAATTAATATTTTGAGTGTTTCCTAATATGCACCTCTCCTCTCTTATAAAAGGGAACCTCCTCCTTCTTTTATTTAATCCATTTTTAGAATTAATTCTCAGCCAAACCCTACCCATTTCTATTCTAAAATTCCATAGTAATATTCTAGAGCAAATGGTCTTCTCAAAAGACCAACTCTAGTACCCTAAAGAGAAAAATTAATGGAGGCACGTCGAGGAAGGCGTAATATATTCTACCAATTCTTCCAAATTTCATTCTTTATCAACATATTCTTATTTAGTTGTTTCATTATTAAGTAATAACATCATTATCACTCATATACTGATGTGTTGTAATAAATATGAAATAACCATATTTCACTTTCTACCCGTCCTATGAAAAATAAAATTATTGCATGAGCGTATGTACAGCTTTCAGTCTCCACGTCATGGTGTAATCTGTTTTTCACCACAACCTGAATTGGATGTGTATAATGGTGGAAATAAAAACTATATATTATTTTTATAACATGATAATAATTATTATAAGTTATAAACCATCCACTTGAATATTATTCGACAATTATGGGAACGATATGATCATTCGTGCGTATGTACGACTTACCGTCTCCACGACACGATAAGATTCATTCTACATGTTAAACATTCAAGAATGATTATAAAGTATATATAATAAATTATAAAAAAAATATATGACATAATAATCATACCGGACATATATATTTATATTTCATTTACTTACTTCCATTCAATTTAATAAGGAAACGAAAACATCGTTCATGCGTACGTAGGACCTACTGTCTCCATGAACGGTGTATTCCATTAATTGTTTCTATGTATTATATATATATATAATGAATATATATATTATATAAATCATTTTTTACATTATATAAGTATTTAAATCATGATATAAGTAATAATATCAAGAATAAATATTCAAAGCATGTACGATAAATAAAATGATTATTACCCAAAACTTTGCTTTAGCATGGAATTAACAAATTAACGTGTAATATAAAGAAGTTCGTGAATAATATTTGATATCATAAATATTATTATGGTTTTCTTAAAGGTTAATAATATGTGTAAACCCACTATACAGGTGTTTCAGACACATATGGAAGAAATAAATCATAAGGTAAGGGATAATTTTACAATCTCATTTTTATCTGAGATTGATTATACGTAAGTAATTACTATGGATTCATTTTATATCCTTGTTCATGTTTTCTAAAAATGTTTTCATAAAATTTTTTATATTCTTCTATATATATTTAATGACAATTTTACCATTTTTTTAATTTTACCACATGGTATGGAAGGAATCTTACTTTTGTTTACAATTCAAGGTACTTTTTGACTTTTCCGAAAAGAGTTTGAGGAGAAATATTATTTAACTTATAAGGTATGAATGGTTTTTTATGGTTTTAGGAAGCCTTATTTCAATAGATATTCCAATACACTGTTTGATGTCTATTTTAATTTAAATTCCTTTCTTTTAAAATTGCATTACATTTTGAGAAAACAAAATGTTTTTGAAGAAGAAATGAAATTTTCCTCAAGAACTAAGTTAATGTGTTTTATTAAACTTATTTTCCATCTAAGATGACACTCTTAAATAGAGTTATGCTTCTATCCCTATTATTAATATGATTTGATTGTGTTAATGAAAAAATGATCTTTTATATGGATTATGTTGTGATGGAATTATACTTACGAAACATGTTTTATTTCCCAAAATGCCTCACAATATTTAATGAAATGAATGTAGTTGAAAATAAGCATGAAATAGTGTAGAGGATACTTCGTTGAAATAAGTCATCGTGAAACATTAAAAACCCATTCACGCCATATAGGTTAAAAAAATATTCTTCTTGTACTATTTTTAGAAAATCCAAAAAGTTCTGTATATTGTAAACAAAAGAATTATTCCTTCTATATAATATAGTAAAATTCAAAAATGGGTAAAAAAAATATTAAACATACATAGAAAAATAGAAAATATTTTCTAAAAACATTTTTAGAAAACATGGTCATGGATGATTAATATATCCCCATTATATACTTACATATAAATAATCTTGGATAAAAATGAGATTGTAAAATTATACCTAAACATAGGTCTGATTTCTTCCATATGTGTTTGAACCTCCTCTTTGTCGATGTGCCTCCTTTAATTTTCCTCTTTAGGATACAAGACTTGGTCTTATGAGAAAACCAAAAGCTCTAGAATATAACTAGGGAAGTCGAGAAGAGATATGGGTAGGGGTTGGCTGAGCTTGAATGCTAAAAATTGAGTAAAGTGGAGAGGGAGGAGGTTCCCATTCATAAGAGAGGAGAGGGTCACTTTTGGAAAATCTCAAAATATTAATTTATTATAAATCCAATTTAGATTAAAAATTTTCAAAAAATATTTAATTCTAAGATAAGATGTTTTTCGTTTGAATAATAATCATCCAATATTTTTAGTCAAGTTTGAATATTGTTTTATCCTTATATTTTTTGTTTAACCCTTTTTAATCTTACCATGATATCATGTTATTTTCACATTGTGGGGTAATTTAATTAACATATCATGTCAAATGACCCCAAAAAGTTATTTATGACATATTTCGACTTATATTAACCATTTGGGAGAATCATATATTTTAAGTAATTTATTATCATTTAATAAAATAATATTGTTTTTAAACCCATTTATGTCATTTTATATACTATTCATATAATAAATATTTAAATATCCAAAAAAACTTGATTGTTTCAAAAAAACATCATTAATTATATGATAATGACATAATAATCCATAAAATTCATGTATGACACAAAAAGATTCATGTATATTTATCTTAATATTTATAAATTCATAAACTTTAATATATCATTAATGAGGTAATCACTACATCATAATTGTGTCATAAATAAATAAATTTATCTAATGTCTAAAAATTATAAATAAAATAACATGATGTAAGAAATATCATTATATTTTTAATTAATATCTATATAAATATTGATCATCTATATAACCCTGTATTAAAATCATTTTAGTAAAAGATATTTGTTTAGGTTAAAATTATCTTTAATGTCAATTAATTCATATAAAATGTCATTTTCACTTACAAGTAAATATATGGGGTCCCAAAATAAGCTCAAGGATGAATAAGGTCGGAAATATCTTATCCAATAATATTAATATAGTTTTTAGTGTATTTAGATATTAATATAATATTATTTTTTACCCTTATTTACCATATTTACCATTTAACCATTGATATAAACTAATAACTGTATTTACTATTCATAATTCTCTAAATTAAAGGTAACTATTTACACAATTTGAAACTTATGATTCAAAATATATAATCCATTTTCTCAAATTCATATCACATAAGTCGTAGTAATTAATTTAATATTAATTCCCGTTGTTTAAACCAAAAGGTGGGTTTGTTTAGAAGTAATAGCTATCTAAATATTGACATGTGTTTATGTCCAATTTAAAAGTAAAATTACTTCCAATGACCAAAATTTGATTAAACGATAAAACTATAATCCAATTATACTTTAAAACCAATTTAAAAATAATCTAACTATATAAATAAATTAGAATAAAATGTTGTTATTAATGAAAATTTTGTATATTTCACTATTTATCAAAATATGAAAGTTATTAGAAAAAATATCAAAAATTCGTCCAAAGTAAAATTTTGTTTCCCTCTTCTGAGGAATAAGTTTAATTTTTCAAATTGAAAAAATAATGGTTAAAAAACTAGTTTTAAAATTGATTCACCCTCAAAATGCGACAAAACTACATTTTCGGAAAAAACAGTTCTATTTTCTGAAAAATTGAATTTCTTATTATATCATGTTCTAGAAAATTCGAATGACGAATCTTAATGTCATATAAAATTAAAAATGTGTTCAATACTATTCATAATGTCTTTTTTATGTCCCATAATAACTTAATAATAACATATAATTTTTTAGTGAAATTTACTATTATGTACGACGCAAGCTATTAAAGAATGTCGGGGTTGCATGTAATGCAAGCCAAGTCTGTGTTATATATAGTGAAAGATTCTTTTGGTGTTGTTTATAAAATAATACAATCATAGATATTTTATAAATTGAACAAAATATATACTCAGTGTTGTGTGAAATGAATTCTAGAAAAATAACTTGAAATTGTGTGTAACCAAAATATATGCCAAAGTACCATATCAATTTTGTGTCTTTGGAAACTCAGAACATAATTTTCTAACATGGGGAAAGATCTTTAATATCTCCCATAAAAATCAACCACTTTTGTTTCCCACCAAAAACAATGATTTATAACATAGGGAAAGTAAAAAATAAAAAGAGTGAGCTCAAATGTTCAGCAATGGTATTCGTGAAAAGCATAAAACAAACAACACACATTTGAACGAAAAAACATGAACATAAAATTTAATCAACAAAATCATGAGTAATGAAATAAATCTTGGTTGTAAGTAAGGAATAGATAATCAAGGAACATTAAAAATAAATTAATATCATTGGAATAAAACTTTTCATTGTGGAAAACAATTAAGTACATAATATGATTTACATAGTAGTAAGGGCATTGCTTCCAAGACCATCGTAGTGGAAAAATTCTATTACTAAACTAGGTTTACATGCAGTTCTATCCATGTATTACTCAACCGGATTTACTACTAATTTCATCTCTGTATATATCATGATATATAAATCTTTACCTAAATAATTATAGGGAGATATATGTCCCACCCATCCCATAATGAAATCATTCTTACATGTGCTAAAAAGCATAAAATTATTCACCATAGCATAACCCATAAAATAAAACGGGATTCTTAAACATCATTTTAGAATAACATAATCCATATAAGATAAATTGAATTCATAAATATAATTCCATTTTGAAAACAATAAAATCAAGGTAATAATGGGGATATAAACATAACCACTTTTCATCATATATGGAAAACAATTTAGATAAATCACTTGAACTTATCCTTTCTTCTTCAAAAACATTTTCTTTTTCAAAATGCCGCACAAATTTAAATGAAAAGAATTTAGGTGAATATAAAATTAAGATATTATAGAAGAATATTCATGGAAATAAAGTTGCATGAAACCATAGAAATCTATTCATTCCATATAAGTTAAAAATACATTCTCCTTGTACTTTTTCTAGAAAATTCAAAAAGTACATCGTCTAGTAAACAGAAGAAAGATTCCATCCCTACCATGTAGTAAAAGTAAAAAAATGGATAAAAATGGATTTCAACATTAATAGAAAAATATTAAACATTTTATGAAACCATTTTTAGAAAATATGGACACGAATGATAAATATATAACCAGTAAATACTTATGAATAAATAATCTCAGATAAAAATGAGATTGGCGATGTCAGCCCTTACCTTATGTATGATATGATTTATATGTGTCAAAAACTGCTATATAGTGGGTTAAAAAAATTATTAACTTTTAAAAGAACCATAATAATATGTGTGATATCATATATGATTCACTTACAACTTTATATTACCCGCTCATTTCTCACCTTCGTGTTAAATTAACATTTTGGTTATTAATCGTTTTATTTATCATATGTGTTTTGAATTGCTATTCTTGATATTATTAATTATATCATGATTTACATAATTAAATAATGTGAAACAGGATTTATATATTATATATATTTAGTATAAAAAT
This sequence comes from Viscum album, assembly GCA_963277665.1. Classification (NCBI taxonomy): domain Eukaryota; kingdom Viridiplantae; phylum Streptophyta; class Magnoliopsida; order Santalales; family Viscaceae; genus Viscum; species Viscum album. The sequence continues at coordinate 157,003,958 of OY728150.1, forward strand.
ATAAATAAATATATATTAGTTAGATAAAGGGATGTAATACACCATTCCTGTAGACAGTTGGTCATACATATGCAAGAACAAAATTTTCATTTCCTTATTAAATTGAATGGAAGTAAGTAAATGATATATATAAAAAATAATAAAATATCATAATTAGGTCATATATTTCATTATTATTTATTATATATACATTGAAATCATTTTTGAATGGTTGATGTGGAGAATGAATCTCATCGCGACATAAAGATGGTAAGTCGTACGTACACGCGAGCGACGATGTCATTCCCATAATTGTTGAATGGTATTGAAGTGGATGAGGTATACTATCTAATAATTAGTATCAAGTAATAATAATCATATATAGTTATTATTTCCACCATTATAACCATACAATTAAGGTGGTGGTGAAAAATAGATTACACCACGGCGAGAAAACGGTAAGCCGTACGTACGCACAGACTGTGATTTCATGTTTCATTGGATGGATAGAAGGTGAAATTGTATTGTTTCAAGTTTATGACAACATATCCATATATGAGTGACATTTATGATATTATATTATAATGAAACAACTAATTAATAGTAAGAAGAAATTTGAAACAATCAATAGAAGAGATTACATGTTCCTCAATGTGCCTCCTTTAAATTTCCTCTTAGGGAACTAGAATTGGTCTTTTGAGATAACCAAAACATGTAGAATATAACTACGGAAGATTAAAAGATGCATTCCCAGGGTTTGGTTGATCATTAAGGCTTAAAATTAAGTGAATAGGAGATAAATGAGGTTCCCTTTTATAAGAGAGGAGAGTAGAACTTTAAGAATGTCCTAAAATTTTAATTTATTATAAATTTTATTTCGATTTACAATAGTCCTAAACATATTTAATTAAGCGATAATATGGTTTTTTTGAATATTCATCATTCAATAATTTTTATACAAGTTTTGAATTTTTTTTATCCTTATCTTTCTTATTTAACCCATATTTTACCCTTTTTAATCATACTGTGATATCATGTTATTTACACACTGCGGGTTACTATAATTACCATATCATGTCAAAAGACCCACAAAAAAGTTATTTATGAGATATTTGGACTTATAGTAACTGTTTTACTTAATCCTATATTTGTTTGATTAAATATTATTTAATAAAATATTTTATTTTTTATGTTATGAATTAGGTTAATTTTGGACACTATTCATCCATGACTTTTTAAAAATTTATAACAACCGGATTCCTTCAAAATAAATTCATTAAATTACCCCTAATATGTCAATATCATATTTAAAATTAGTTTATGGCCTAAAAATGTTCAAATTAAATTTATTTTAATATTTATAAATTCTCTTATTTTAGTCTTCCATTAATGAGGTAACCACATCATCATAATTGTGTCATTAATAAATATATTTATCTAATGTATGAAAATTTTAAATAAAATACCATGATATATTGAATCTTTTTATCATTATAATGAAAATATATTTACACATAGATGAGTTATATAACCCTATAATAAAATAGGCTTATTAAAAGATGTATGTTTAGGTTATAATTATCTTTACTTTAAATTAATTCTTATAAAATTCCATTTTCACATCCAAGTGAATTCAAGTGAATCCACGGGGTCCCAAAATCGACTAATGAAATATCAATGTCAGAAATATATCATCCAATACAATTATTTCTGGTGTTAGGGAATTTTAATACAATTATAATATTATTTTTTACCCTTGTTTTTTAGATTTACCCTTTAACCATGGTAGATAAAATAATTACTGAAGTTACTATTCATGATGTTTAAAAATAAAGCTACATATTTTCAATATTTTAACCACCTGATTAATAATATGGAATCCATTTTTACATATTAAAGGCACGTAATTTTCTATAATTAATTTTATATTGATTCATGTTTTCCAAACCAAAAAGCGGGTTTTTTTGAAATAATAACTATCAAAAGATTGATAAGTGTTCATGTCTAATTTAAATGTGAAATTAAATACAATTACAAAAATTGGATTAATATATATAAATATAATCCAATTAAAATATAAAACCAATTAAAATGATAATATAACTACACATATATGAATTATAGAGAAAGGAAGTTTTGATTTAAAATGTAGTATTTTTCACTATTTATCAAAATATGAAAGTTATCAAAAAAATAGAAAAAGTCATCCAAAGTAAAATTTAATTTACCTATTCCAAAGAATAAGTTTATTTTTTCAGATTTAACTTATAAAAGTGTTAAAAAAATAGATTTAAAATTGGTGTTCCATCAAAAGTCGGCATAACTACATTTTTTAAAAAATAGTTTATCAAAAAAAAATTTCTTATATCATGTTCTAGACAATAAATTATATGAATATTAATGATATGTAAAATTCTAAATGTGTTTAATACTATTCATAATGGATAGTTTATATCCCATAAAAATATTTTAATAATATATCATTGTTTTGTGAAACTCAGTATTGCGTACAACGCAAGATATCATGGAAAGTCACTCTTGCATGTAATTCAAGCCAATTATTTGTTAAAATGAGTCCAAATATGTCATAAATAAAATTTTTTGGGTAATTTTACATGACATGGTAATTAAATTAATCCTAAATATGTAAATAACATGATATCATGATATTATTAAAAAGGATAAAATAATGCTTAAACCAAAAATATAAGGAAAAAAATATTCAAAACATGTCTATAGTGCCCCTCTCTTTCCTTATAAAAGGACTATTCCTACCTATCTTATTCAATATATTTCTATAATTCAATATCAGAAAACCAATACCAATTCCACTTATAAACTTCTCTATTTACATTTTAGAGGTTCCGGTCTTCTCAAAAAACAAAGTCTAGTTCCATAAAAAGAAATTTAAAGGAGGCCTGTTGAGGAAGAGGTAATCTCTTATACTAAATGTTTCAAATTTATTTCCTCTTCTACTTCCTCTTATTTATTTGTTTCATTATAAAATAATAACATTACTATTACTCATATATTGATATGTTATTATAAATATTAAACAAACCTATTTCACGCTCTATCCATCATACAAAAAACAAAATCACTATGCAGGCATATGTACGGCTTATCATCTCCACGATGTGGTGTTATATGTTTTTCACCACCACCTTAATTGGATGGGTATAATTGTGGAAATAATATCTTTATATTATTATTATAAAATTATCCTAATTCGGAGATATTATAAGCCACTCCCTTCAATACCATTCAAAAATTATGGGAATGATATCGTCACTAATGCATATATACGACTTATAGACTCCACGATGCGATGAGATTCATTCTATACGTTAACCATTGAAAATGATTATAAATTATATATAATAAATAATAATTAAATATAAAACACAATAATACTACTATATTTATTTATATACATATTTCATTTTCTTCTATTCAATTTAATAAGTAAACGAAAATAACATTCTGCGTACGTACGGCCTACCGTCTCTATAAATAGTTTATTCCATTCCATTCATATATTATATATATATACACAGAATATATATAATATTTAGATCATTTTTTACATTCATAAATAATTTAAATCATTATATAGGTAATAACATCATGAATAAAAATTCAAAACATGTACGATAAATGAAACGATTATTACAAAAAGCATTACACTAACATGGAGTTGACAAATGAATGGGTAATATAAAGTAAAAAGTGATTTAGATATGGTATCATAAATATTATTATGGTTCTGTTTCAAGTTAATATCATGTTTAAACCCACTATACATGAGTTTCAGAGACATATAAAATAAATTGAACCTAAGGTAAGGGATTATTTTCTCTCACTTTTATAACCATGGGACATATTTCTTATACACCACCTGTTAATTTTGTGTGATATCTATGCTTCCCAAAAATGATTTATGATTATTATTATTAATTATATGATATTTAAAAATTAATATAATTTTCCTTATTTTATGATTTATAAGATGCGGCTGATTATAAATTAATAAGGTATAATATTTTAAATCTCAATTTTATCTGATATTGCTTATACGTATGTATTTACTCGGGATATATTTATCATAAATTTCCATGGTTTCTAATAATGATTTCATAAAATATATAATATTATTCTATGTATGTTTAAATCCATTTTTACACATTATTTACTTTTACTACATGGTTCAGAAGTAATCACTCTTTTGATTACCATACGAGTTACTTTTTTAATTTTATGACTAGAGTAAGGGAAGAATGTTTTTTGACATATAAGAAATGAACATATTTTTAAATATTCATAGCACCTTATTTACATTAAACTTACTCTATATATTTTCAATTTTATTTTCAAATAATTTTGTTTCTTTTAAAATTGAGCGGAATTTTGAGAAAAGAAAACAATTTTGAAGAAGAAATAATATTTTCATTAGGAATTAAATTCAACTATTATATCAAAATTATTTTCTATATAATATGGAATAGGGTTATGTTTTATATCCCTATTATTAAACTTATTGGATTGTGTTTCTTATGGAATTATGTTTATGAAATCAATTTATTTTATATGGATTATTTTATGATGGAATGATGTTTATGAATCCCATTTTATTTCATGGGTTATGCTATGATGAATGATTAATCTCTTTGTGGGACATGTAAGAATGATTTCACTATAAGATGGGTGGGACCTATATCTCATTCTAATAAAATGGGTAAATATTTATATCTCACAAGATAGACATGAATTGAATGAAAAGTAAATCAATTTCAGTAATACATAGATTGAATAGAAAGAAAACCTAGTTCAGTAATGGACTTTGTCCACTATGATTATCTTGGAAGAAATGCCTTGTATACTATGGAAATAATAGTATGTGCTTATTATTTTTTCACAATTACTTGTTTTTTTAAATGTTATTATATCATGGTTAATGTTCCTTTATGATTTATGACATAAAAACATGCAATATTTAATTCATGACTCATGATATTAATGTTTAAACTTTATGTTAATGTTTTTATGTTCAAAGGTATATGTTTTGTTTTATGTTCTCCATGTTTAACCTTACTATGAATTTGAGCTCACCCTTTTTATGTTTTATTTTACCCAATATATAAAAATATATTTTAGGTTGGAAAACAAAAAGGTGAAGATATTTATGGGAGATGTTGAAAAATATTCACCAAGTTAGAAGATTATATTCTGAGTTTCCAAAGACACTAAACTAATACAGTATTTAGGTGTCTGTTTGTGTCAATTATTGGGTATTATGCAAAATAAATGTAATGTCCATGTATGTTAATCTTGATTCTCTATAGTTGGTACCAATTGTAGATAACCAAGATTGACGCACATGGACATAACATTTATTTTTAGGAATACTTATTACAATACACAAAAATATGCCCAATGACCGTATTAGTTTAGTGTGTTTGAAAACTCGGAACATAATCTTCTAACATGGCGAAAGATCCTCAAAATCTCCCATAATGATCTTACCATTTTGTTCTCCTACCTAAAACCATTATATATATCCTGGGGAAAGAAAACATGAAAAGGGTGAGGTTAAATTCTCAGTAAGTGTAAACCTGGACAACATAAAACAAAGCATAAACATTTTAAAATAAAAATAAAAATATAATGTTTAAAAATCAAAATATTGAGTCATGAATTAAATCTTGTAAGTTCATAAGGAATATATTATAAATTAAAATTAACCATGATAGAATAACATTGGAATAAAATGTGTAACTGGGTAAAAATAATGAGCACATAATATGATTTCTATAGTAGCCAAGGCATTGCTTCCAAGACCATTGTGGTGGGAAAATTCCACTAGGGAATCAAGTTTACATGTCCTTCCATCCATATATTACTAAACCAAATTTACTTTCCATTCCATTGATGTCTATATATTGAGATAAAAATCATTACCCAATGCATTGGAGGGAGATATATGTCCCACCCATTTTATAATGAAATCATTCTTACATGTGCCACAAAACATAAATCAATCATCATAGAATAACCCAATAAATAAAATAGGTTTCTTAAATATCATTTCATCATAACATAATCCATATAAAAGATCATTCCACCATTAATGAATTAAAATAATTTTAATAATAGGGATATAAACATAACCCTATTTAAGAGTGTTATATTATATGGAAAATAATTTTGAAAAAACACTTGAACTTAGTTCTTGAGGAAAATATCATTTCTTCTTCAAAAATGTTTTGTTTTCTCAAAATGTCACACAATTTTAATAGAAAAAAAGTTAGTTAAAATACACTTGAAAACATGTAGATTATGATTCATGGAAATAAGGTGTTATAAATATGTAAAAATCTGTTCATTCCATATAAGTTAAAGAAAACATTCTTCTCGTACTCTAGTAGTAAAAGTCAAAAAGTACCTCATATGGTAATCAAGAAAATTATTCCTTATAAACCATGTAGTAAAAGTAAAAAATTGGTAAAAATGACTTTAAACATAAATAGAATAATTGTATACATTTTATGAAAACATTATCAGAAATCATGTACATGGATGATAAATATACCCCATCAAATACATACGAATAAACAATCTCAGATAAAAATGAGATTGCAAAATTATCCCTTACATTAGGTCTAATTTCCTCCCTATGTGTCTGAAACTCATATATCATGGGTTTAAACATATTATTAACTTGTAACAGAACCATAATAATATTAATGATATCATATATGATACTGTTATGAATTTATATTACCTGTTAATTTGTTAATTCCATGTTAAATCTACGTTTTGGGAATAATAAATTTATTTATCAAACATGTTTGGACATGTTATTCTCAATACTATTACATAGATCATGATTTAAATACTTTCAGAATGTAAAATATAATATATATATCATATATATTCATAATATAAATATATATAATAGATAGATATATAAAATGGAATACACTGTTCAGGGAGATGGTAGGTTGTACGTACACAAGAACGTTGTTTCCATTTTCTTATTGTATTCAATGGAAGTAAGTGAATGATATATATATATATAAATCTAGTAGAATTATTTTTTCATATATTTAACGATTATTTATTTAATATACTTTATAATCATTCTTGAATGGTTAATGTGGAGAAAGAATCTCATCGTGTCGTGGTGACGGTAAGCCATACATACAAACAAGCGATGATATCATTCCCATAATTTTTAATTGGTTTTGAAATGGATGGTGTATAATATCTCATAGTTAGTGTAATGTTATAATAATCATATATTGTTATTATTTCTACCATTATTCACATCCAAGTAAGGTGGTGTTGAAGAATAGATTACACCCCGACGTGGAGACGGTAAGCCATACATAAAAACACGCGGTGATTTCATTTTTTTTGTAGGATGGATATAAGGTGAAATAGTGTTGTTTCATATTTATAAAAACATATTAGTTTATTAAGAGATGATAGGGTCACTTTAGGAAACTCTCTAAATATTAATTTATTATAAAATGATTTTTGATTTCAAAAGGCCCAAAACTCATTTAATTATAAGGTAAGATGAGGATATTTCGAAATACTCTTAGACAGTATGTTTTATACTAGTTTATGTCTTATATTAAAACTTATCTTTTAGCTTTACCCCTTATTTAACTAATTAAACCCTTTCCATGTCTTCTTGTATATTCATACTATGTGGTTAATATAGTTAATATAAAATGTCAATCGAACCTCAAGTGGTTCAGTAATGACATTTTCAACATTATCAAAGTATTTTAGAAGAATCATATATTTTTAAGACTATTATATAATTTAATAAAATAGTATTTGTTTTAAAACTCCATTTATGTCTATTTTTATAATATTCATATCACATATTTTTTAAAAATATAAAACAACTTGATTATTTCAAAAAAAACATCGTTAATTCAAATATAAAAAGTCATAATCATCCATAAAATTTGTTTGTGGAAAATATGGTTCAATGTAAATTTAGTTTTATATTTATAATCTCATTTATTTAAATGACTCGGTAATAGTGAAATCATTACATAATCATTGCGTCGTAAATAAATTTATTTATTTGGTTTCTAAAAATAATAAATAAAATACATGATGTAGTAAATCATTTTATTATTATGAATACATTTTTAGAAATATAGATCAATGATATAACCCTATATTAAAATTAATTTAGTAAATGTTAAATGTTTAGGTTATAATTATCTTTAATTTAAATCAGTTCTTATAAAATGTCATTTTCACATCCATGTGAATCCATGAGGTCCCAAAATTAACCCAAGGATGTCCATGGTCGGAAATATATCTTCAAATTGGATTTTCAAATGTGTTAGGGTAGTTTAATATTATTATAATATTATTTTTACCCTTATTTAACAGATTAACCCTTTAACCATGGTAAATAAAACAATTACTGAAGTTACTATTCATAATGTCAAAAAATAAAAGGCACATATTTACACAATTTGAACCTTTTTATTACAAATATGGAATCCATTATTCCAAATTCAAAAAATATAAGTTGCAATAATAAATTTAAAATCAATCTCCATTGTCAAAACAAAAAAGCGGTTTTTTAAATAGTTATAACTATTACAAGATTGACATGTGTTTATATCCAATTCAAAATTAAATTTACTTTAAATGACCAACATTGGATTAAATGATAAAAATATAATCCAATTAAATTTTAAAACGAATTAAAAAGTTAATCTAACTATATAAATAAATTATATGAAATGGTTGTTTCCAATTAAGATGCAGTACTTTTCACTATTCATTAAAATTTTTATTTTATCAGAAAAATTCAAAACATTCACAAAAGAAGTAAATTTTTATATCTCACATCAAAATAAGATGTTTATTTTGTCAAATTTAACTTATAAATGTGTCAAAAACTATATTTAAAATGGTTCCACCATCAAAAGGTAGTAAAATTGCATTTTTTTGAAAAATACTTCTTCTATCCAAAAAAATTATTTTCTTCTCATATAATGTTCTAGAAAATATTTAAGATGAATTATAATGTTACATAAAATTTAAAATGTTGATGATATTATTCATAACATCAAATTTATATCACATTAATTAATAATATTTTATTAATATATCATTTTTTAGTGAATTTCGGTATCGTGTACAATGCATGCTATCGAGGAAGGTTGGTCTAACTGTAACGCCAGAAAAGTCAGTGTTTTGTGTATTTCAATCTTCTTTTGGTATTGCGTATAACATCATACAAACTTTTGTTCATTTATAAATTGAAAAAATATATAATCAGTGTTGCATGAAATGTATTCTATCAAAAGAACTTGGAATTTTCTGTAACACAATCCATTTATAGTGCTCCCTATACTGCAATCTAAAACGGTGTTGTGTATAGAGCAATATAATCATAGTGTTGCTTTCAACACAAGTAATTAATGAAATTAAAAGAATCTATCTCATAAAATCTTTGGGTATTATATTATACCCACATAAAATGAATTTCTCCCTGAAATCATAGTAATAATGGGTATAAAAACATAACACTATTTAAGAGTGTCATCATAGATAGAAAATAATTTTTATAGAACACTTGAACTTAGTTTATGAGGAAAATATCATTTCTTTTTAAAAATTTATTTTTCCTCAAAATGATAGGAAATTTTACATGAAAATAATTTAGTTGAAAATAAACATGAAATTGTGTAGAGGATGCTTCACAGAAATAAGGCATCATGAAACCATAAAAATCCATTCATTCCATATAAGTTAAACAAAAATATTCTCCTCGAACTTTTTCTCGAAAAGTAATCAAGTACCTCGTATGGATAACAAAATAATGAATCTTTCCATACCATGTAGTGAAAGTCAAAATTGGGTAAAAATGACTTTAAACTTACATGGAAGAATAATAAAAATTTTATGAAACAATTTTTAGAAAACATGGACATGAATGATAAATATAACACCAGTAAATACTTACGTATAAGCAATCTCGGATAAAAATGAGATCGCAAAATTATCCCTTACATTAGGTCCAATTTCATCTATATGTGTCTGAAATACATGTATAGTGGATTTAAACATATTATTAACTTGTAACAGAACCATAATAATATTTATGATATCATATATTATTCACTTACGACATTATATTACCAATGAATTTGTTAATTCCATGTTAAAGCAACATTTTTTGTAATAATTATTTTCTTTATCATATGTGTTTTGAATTGTTATTCTTGATATTATTGCTTATATCAATATTTACATACTCCAGAAAGTAAAACATGATTTATATATCATATATATTAATTATATATATATATAATAGATAAATAAATTAAATGGATTAAACCATTCGTGTAGATGGTAGGCCATACGTATGCATTAATGCTATTTTCATTTCCTTATTGAATTGGATGGATGTAAGTAAATGATATATATACATAAATCAATTACCATTATTATGGAATATATTTCATGATTATCTATTATATATACATTAATGGGTTTTGAAGTGTAACTGGATTATATTTTTATCATTTAATCCAGTATTGGTCATTGGATTAATTTCAATTTTAAATTTGATATAAACACATGTCAATCTTTTGATAGTTATTACTTCTTAAAACCCCACTTTTTGTTTTTGACAATAAGAATTAATTTTAAATTAATTGCTAAATCTTCTATGTTTTGAACATGAAAAAATGGATTCCATATTTTGAATCAGAAGATTCAAATTGTATTTATAGATATATTTTATTTTTATACATTATTAATAGTAACTTCAATAATTATTTTATTTACCTTGGATAAAGGGTAAATCCGATAAAAAAGGGTAAAAAATTAATATTAAAATAATATTAAAATACCCTAACACATGTCCTAATCCTATTGTATAGGATATTTCAGACAATGGTCATATTTGGGTACATTTTGGAACCTCATGGATTCACATGGATGTGAAAAAAACATTTTAAAAGAATTAATTTAAAAGTAACGAAAATTATAACATAAACATATTACTTTTACTAAATTGATTTTAATATATGGTTATATAACTTATATATATGTTTATAAATGGTAATTAGAAAGCTATATAGATTTCCTACATCATGGTAGTTTATTTATAATTTATTGAAATCAAATAAATAAATTTATTTATGACACAATGATGATGTAGTGATCACCTCATTAAGGGAATATTAAAATAAATGAATTTATAAATATTAAAATAAATTTACTTTGAACCTTTTTATGCCATTAAAAAATTATATAGATGATTAGGAATTTTTATATTTTAATTAATGAAGTTTTTTCGAAAGAATAAATATTTTATTGATTTTTAAAATGTCATGATATGAATTATATAAAAATTGACATAAATGGGTTATTAAAGAAATACTATTTTATTAAACAATATAATCATCCTAAAAATCTATGATTCTTCCAAATGGCTGAGATAATGTTTTAAATGTCATTAATTAACCACTTTAGGTTCTATTGGAATTTTATTGTAAATATATTAACCATATATTATAAATATATGAGAAGACATGGTAAAAGTTAAATTAGTTAACTAAGGGTTAAAGCTAAAAGATAATGATAAATGTGAGACCCAAACTTGTGTAAAACGTATTTTTTGTGATTATTATGAACAATACACGTCCTATATTCGAATTAAATTAGTTTTGGACCTTTTGAAATAGAAAAGCATTATATAATAAATTAATATTTTCAGAGTTTCCTAAAGTGGCCCACTACTCTCTTATAAAAGGGAACCTCCTCCCTCTCATCATCACTCTATTTTAAGCCTTCAATATCAGCCAACCCCATCCCATTTCTCTTCCAACCTTCCCTTTTCACATTATATAGATTTTGGTATTCTCAAAATTCAATCTCTATTAACCTTTAGAGGATAATTAAAGGAGGCACTTCGAGGAAGAGGCAATCTCTTCTATCGATACTTTCAAATTTATTTCTTTTTCTAATTACTCTTATTTAGTTTTTTAATTATAAATTATCAACTTATGTATCATTCATATAATGATATTTTATTATAACTATTAATCGTCCCTATTTCAACTTCTATCTATCCTATAAAAAAATGAAATCATCGCGCATGCATACGTACAGCTTACCGTCTCCATGCCGTTGTGAAATCTATTTTTCGCCACCCCTTAATTGGATGGGTATAATAGTTTAAATAATAAATATATATTATTATTATAACATGATACTAATTATGAGATATTATATACCATCCACTTCAATAAAATTCAACAATTATTGAAATGATATCATTGCTTGTGCAAACGTACGGCTTACCATCTCCACGACGTGATGAGATTTATTCTCCACGTTAACCATTCAACAATGATTATAATATATATATATGAATTATTTTAAATTATAATTCTACTAGATATATATATATATATGTCATTTACTTCCATTTAATTTAATAAAGAAATGAAAACAACATTCATATGTACTTACGGCCTACGCTCTCCATGAACGTTGTATTACAATTATTTTATCTATCTATTGTATGAATATTGATATAATTAATATATATAACATATAAATCATGTTTTATATTTTTGATGTATATAAATAATGATATAATTAATAATATAAAGAATAAAAATTCAAACCACATACGATAAATAAAATGATTATTACCCAAAACGTAGCTTTAAAATGGAATTGACAATTGAACATATAAAATAAAGTAGTAAGTGTATCCTATATGATATCATAAATATTATTATGTTCTATTACTAGTAATAATATTTTTAAACCCACTATATAGGAGTTTTAGACACATGCAGATGAAATCAGACCTAAGGTAAGGAATAATTTTGCAATCTTAGTTGTTATTTGAGATATGTTTATATGTATGTATTTAATAGGTATATATTTATCATCCATGTCAATATTTTCTAATAATTTCATAATAAAATGATTATTATTATTCTATGTATGTTTAAAGTCGTTTTTACCCTTTTGTACTTCTAATACATGGTATGGAAGTATTCTTTCTTTTACTTACCATATGAGATAGTTTTTGAATTTTCTGTCAAAAGTAAGAGGAGAATGCTATTTTAAATTATACATCATGAATGAATTTTTATGATTTTATAACAAATTATTTCCATAAATATTACTTTATATGATTTCATGTTTTTTTTCAATTAAATTAATTTCTGTTAAAATTTCACAACAGTTTTAGAAAATAAAACGTTTTTGAATTAGAAAGGATATTTTCCTCTTGAATTCAGTTCAAGTGTTTTATAAAAAATGTCATCCATCTAAGTTGATGCTCTTAAATAGGATTTTATTTATTTCCTATTATTACTATGATTTTAATTTTTTAATGATTGAATGATATTTTATATGGATTATAATAGAATGATATTTAACAAACACATTTTATTTATTGGGTTACGCTATGATGAATGATTTATTTTTTGTGGCACATGTAAAAATGATTTCATTATGAGATGGAAGAGACCTATATCTCCCTCCAATGAAATGGGTAATGATTTATATCTCATTATATATATATTAGTGGAGGGGAAAGTAAATCTGTTTTAGTAATACATGGCTAGAACGACAAGTAGACCTAGTTCGGTAATGGACTTTGTCAACTATGATGGTCTTGGAATGAATTTCTTGGCTACTATGGAAATCATATTATGTGGTTATTAGTTTTCCAAAATTAAATTTTTATTCCAGTATTATTCTATCATGGTTAATGTTCTTTTAGGATCTACGCCTTACGAACTTCCAAGATTTAGTTCATGACTCAAGATTTTGATGTTTAGATTTTGTGTTCTTGTTTTTATGTTCATAAGTATATGGTTTGTTTTAGGTTATCCATGTTTACCCTTAATGGGAATTTTAGGTCACCCTTTTTATGTTTTCTTTTTACCCAGGATTTAATTGAAGGTTCTAGGTTGGAAAAAAGGGAAAGATATTTATGGGAGATGTTGAAGATGTCTCACAATGTTAGAATATTATGTTCCCAGTTTCTAAATACACTAAACTAATACGATCTTTTGGAGTTTCTTTTTTTTCATGTATTAAGTATTCCAAAAAGGAAAACATTTTTATAAACCATGCGTGCAGAAGATAAATATATCCATATTAAATACTTTCGTATAAACAATCTCTGGTAAAATTGAGATTTAAAAAATTATCCCTTACCATAGGTCTGATTTCTTCCATATGTTTCCAAAACTCTTGTATAGTGGGTTTAAACATATTATTAACATGTAAAAAAACCATAATAATATTCATGATATCATATATGAGTCACTTATGACTTTATACTTCCCGTTCATTTTACAATTTTAGGTGAAATGAATGTTTTGGGTAATAATAATTTTATTTATCCTATGTGTTTTGAATTCTTATTGATGATATTATTACTTATATAATTATTTAATTACTTCCAAAATATATAAAATGATTTATATATCATATATATTATGTATACAAATATATATATAATATATATAGATAAATGAAATATAAGACACCGTTCATGGAGAGGATAGGTTGTACGTACACAAGAACGTTGTTTTCATTTCTATATTGAATTGAATTGATGTAATTAAATTACACACAAATATATATACATAAATCCAGTAGAATTATTATTTCATTATTATTTATTATATATACTTTTAAATCATTCTTGAATGTTTAACGTAGGAATGAATCTCATCGTGTTGTGGAGATGGTAAGTCGTACGTATGCACGAGTGACGATATCATTACCATAATTTTGGAATTGTATTGAATTGTATGTTGTATAATATCTCATAATTAGTATCATGTTATAATAATCATATATATTCATTATTTCCACCATTATACCAATCCATGTATGGTGGTGGGTAAAAATAGATTACAGCACGGCGTGGAGACGGTAAGTCGTACGCATGCAAGCGCGGAGATTTCATTTTTCATTGGATGGAGAGAAGGTAAAATAGTATTGTTTCATATATATAATAACATATCATTATATGAGTGATACTTATGATATTAATTTATAATGAAAAAATTAATTAAGAGTAAGTATAAGAAGAATGAAATTTTAATGAATCAGTAGAAGATATTACCTCTTCCTCGACGTGCCTCCTTTAAATTAACTTTTAGGGAAATAGAGTTGGACTTTTGAGAATAAAAGAACCTATATAATTTAACTAGGTATGTTTATAAGATAAATGATCAGGGGTTTTCTGAGCATGAATGAACAAACAATTGTGAAGAGGAGAGGGATGATGTAATCTCTTCTACTAGTTCTTTCAAATTTAATTCTTCTTCTACTTCTTGTTAATTAGTTGTTTCATTATAATATAGTAACATCATCATCAACCATATACTAATATGTTATTTTAAATATGAAACAATCCTATTTCACCTTCTATCCATCATAAGAAAAATGAAATAACTGTGTATGCGTACTTACAACATATCGTCTCCACATCGTAGTGTAATCTATTTTTCATAAACACCTTACTTGGATGGGTATAATAGTAAATATAAAAACTATATATGATTATTATACCATTCAAAAATTATGAGAATTATACCATCGCTCGTTCGTACGTACAACTTACCGTCTCCATGAGCCGATGAGATTCATTCTCCAAGTTAACCATTCAAGATGATTATAAAGTATATATAATAAATAATAATGAAATATAAGACACAATAATGCTACGAGGTATATATATATGTTATTTACATACTTCCATTTAATTTAATAAAGAAACCAAAATAGCGTTAATGCATACGAACGACCTACTATCTCCATGAATGTTGTATTCCATTTATTTTATTTATCTATTATATATATTTATATACTAAATATATATATTATAAAAATCATTTTTTAAATTCTGTAAGTATGTGAATCATGACATAAGTAATAATATTTTTAATAATAATTCAAAACACGACCAATAAATAAAACGATTATTACCCAAAAAATTGCATTAACCTATAATTGACAAATGAACATTTAATATAAAGTCGTAGATGAATCATATATGATATCATAAATATTATTATGGTTCTATTACAAGTAAATAATAAAATTTCCACTATACAGGAGTTTCAGACACATATGGATGAAATCAGACCTAAGGTAAGGGATAATTTTTCAATCTCATTCTTTATCTGAGATTGTTTGTATATATATATATATACTGGAGATATATTTATCATCCCCATACATGTTATCTAATACTATTGTCATAAAATTTTTATTATTTTTCTATGTATGTTTAATGTCATTTTTACACATTTTTTACCTTTACTACATCATATGGAAGGAATCTTTCTTTTGTTACCATACAAGGTTCTTTTTGACTTTTCCAGAAAAAGTATGTGGAGAATGTTTTCTTAAATTATACAAAATGAACAGTTTTTTATGATTTCATAGCACATTATTTCCATGAATATTCATTTACATGATTTCATGTTTGTTTTCAATTGCATTCTTTTCTTTTAAAATTGCATGACTTTTTAATATAAGAAAACCTTTTTGAAGAAGAATGTATATTTTATTCTGGAATTATGTTCAAGTGGTTTATCTAAATTATTTTCTATCTAATATGACATAGTGTAATTCTTATTATTACTTTATTTTGACTATGATTATGATGTAATTATTTTTATGATTTTTATTTATCTTATATGGATTATGTTATGATGAAACAATGTTTAAGAGACCCATTTTATTTCATCATTTATTCTATGGTGAATGTTTTTATGTTTTTATGGAACATATAAGAATTATTTCATTACGTGATTTGTGGGACCTATATCTCTCTCCAATTAATTGGGTAATGAATTATATCTAATGAGACAGACATGAATGGAATGGAAAGTAAATCTGGTTAAATAATACATGGCTTGAATGGAATGTAAACTCAGTTCAATAATGGACTTTTTCCACTATGATGGTATTGGAGGAAATCCCTTGGATACTATGGATGTCATATTATGTGGTTATTTGTTTTCCACAATTACATGTTTTATGTGAATGATATTCTATCATGTTTTATTTTCCTTTATTGTCAATTCCTTATGTACTGCGAATATTTATTTGTTGACTCAAGATTTTGATGTTTAAACTTTATGTTCATGTTTTTACATTCAAATGTTTATGGTTTGTTTAATATTGTCCATATTTACCCATACTAAAATTTTGAGATCACCCTTTTTATTTGTGTCATTTCCCTAGGATATAAATAATGGTTTTAGGTAGGAAAACAAAATGGAAAGATCAGTATGGGAGATTTTGAAGATCTTTCAC
Organism: Viscum album; assembly: GCA_963277665.1. Taxonomy (NCBI): domain Eukaryota; kingdom Viridiplantae; phylum Streptophyta; class Magnoliopsida; order Santalales; family Viscaceae; genus Viscum; species Viscum album. The sequence goes on from OY728150.1 coordinate 157,021,301, forward strand.
CATGTTAAAAGATGATTTTCAGAGTTTACAAATACACTAAACTAATATGGTCTTTGGTAATCTCTTTGTTTCATGTATTATATATTCGACAAAAGAAATGTAATTTCCATGTACGTCAATCTTGGGTGTCTACAGTTGGTATTAGAGAGATGGTTTAGTCAACATTTGGAAAACTTGACACAAAAACTTTAGTGAGATCCCTAGAGATATTTCAATGTTATGTCTAGAGATATCTTTATGGTTATGTATAACTATATGTTACAGTCCTTGAATTTTGTAAACAATAATTAATAAACTAGTATTGAACTTATATCATAGATTTATATATTATAAGTAATTTACATTACTTATGTGTTTTTAATCTCTGATATGTATTTCCCACACTTTTCTTTCTAGTCAAAGTCAATAGCAATAACTATATAGAACATGGTTACCCATGGAATGATTCAAATGTGAAAATTATGAGAATAAAGAAGATCAATTTCCTTGGTGGAAATCTCATGAAGAGAATCGTGACTACGGTATGATTATTGGTTATACTGTTGAGTATAAATAGATTGTAAACAACATGTTGAAGGTATGTGATGTTATTCCAGTGTTTTTTACATTAAACATATGAATCTTGGGGTTGAAAATCATTAAGACATGATTCATATTATTGGAAAGATGAAGATGATGGATCCTGAGTAATGTTTTAAGAATATAGATGGATGATTGAGGTTCATATGTCTCGGGTTTCAATGATTATGTAATTTGAATCATGAAATATGTAACTATTTTCATTATAAGTTATTAATTAAGGATTGTAAAGGATATCTTTTATATTTCTAAGGATTAAAAAAAATTATTTAAGGGTAAGCAGATATTCTTGGAGAACATGTGGTTTAGTGGAAGATATCCCTTAATATGTCTTTTATGTTACGATAATGAAGTATAGCTAATGATATGTTGGATTTGAATAAGTAAATTGGATGAAACTAGTTTCTTGAGATCTAATTTTGGAGTAATTTACAAGACGGTCATTCTATCATGGAAGATGTATAAAATTTTTTGGGACTTAAGTAATGTATCCAATATGTTTTTAAATAAGGAGACATTCATGTTTTCAAAAAGGGTATATTGTAATTTAGGTTATTACTAGGACACAAGAGAATGTATGATGAAGGAATTAAAATGTTTGGAATGTAACCAACAAGATATATCTTAAGATATATGGGGGATAAATGATGGTATTCACATGCTTGTTATATAACATTTCTTGTAATGGTTTTTACTATGATCTTAGATAGAAGTATTTTGGATAAGACTAAAGGTTGGAATGAATTATGTTTATCATTAGATAGTATTTTTAAGGAAAAAACTTTTTTTTGAATGCTATTATAGTATAGTTTTATAAAAAGGATAACCCATAGGATGGGCGAAAACCCAGCACGTCGTACAAGGATGTGGGAATTGAACCCACAACCGAAGTGTGACATGCCTTTATCACCTACCACTAGCCTATGAGAATTACCTAGTTTGTATAAATGAGGTTTATTTTATTTAATTGGTATGATAAATAAATTATAAGTCTAATTTTGGAACCATATAGGATTAATCTCACCATATATAGAGTTATGTATATTTGATAACCCATTCTAACCGTTTTTCTAAGATAGATGGAATGACCTATCTTCTATCACAAGATCTTCTAACACTTCAAGAATGAAAAATTCATCTTCACATGTTTAAATAATAGATGACAAGGAAATTATTTATGGAACGACCAATGGTGAGATTGTATAGAAATCAAGTAACTATTTTTTCTCATGAAAACAAATCATCATCTTTAGAAAAATGATCTTGAAAACGAAAAATGTTATCCTAGTACCTTTTAATCCAATGAATTATATGATTCCTTAAATAATCACAAATTTATATCTTTTTGGTAGTTAACCTTCTCTGAACCTTATTCTCTATCACTATCCATCAAAACATGATGATTAGATTTCTCTAATGTATCCATGTTTTCTCTTCGCACCTATGTTATCCTATGTGGAAACCCAGTGATGAGTTATCTTGGGTAACCATAATGTTTCTAATTTTTTTAAAATTAAGTTTTAGTATTTCTTTTTATGATGTTGGATTCCTTGAATGAAACATTCAAGTAGTAAACCTTTTAAAACCCTGAAAACTTTTGAGGGAGAAATTCATTTTAATGGGGTAGAATGTGACACCACAACATTTTATGTGATGGATTATTTTAATTTATTTGATGTCTTGTGTTTTAAGCTACACTAAGATTAGCGTGCACAATACACAACGTTGTATTATCTTGTAGTATACACAACACTATTCTTGGCTTCTGTTGTACACAATTTCATGTTCTTTTAATAGAATTCATTTCACGCAACACTAAGTATATACTTTGTTCAATGCATAAATGAAAAATGTTTGTAATATGTTATATGAAACACCAAAGAAATATTTCACTTCCTACAACACTAACTTGTCTTGCATTACATGCAAGTGCGACCTTCCTCGAGTGCTTGCGTTGTACGCATTCCGAGTTTCACCAAACAACGATTTATTATTAAAATATTATTATTTAGTTGGATATAAACTAGCCATTATGAATATTATTAACCACATTTTGAATTATACATAACATTATCATTCATATTAACAATTTTCCATAACATTATATCAAAAAAAATATAATTTTCAGATAAAAGAAATATTTTTTTGAATAAAAATTTAGTTTTTCCGCCTTTTGATGGCGCACAAATTCAAAATCTAGTTTTTACAATTTTAAAAATTATATTTGAAAAAATAAACATATTATATGGAAGATGAACATAAAGATTTAACTTGGTTGAAATTTTGGTAATTTTCTTATGAAATTCATATTTTTATGAATAGTTAAAAATATTGAATTTTAATTCAAAACTACCATTTTGTCCAATGTATTTATATAGTTAGATTATCTGTGTAACGTCCCGGACTCGGGTGACACGCAACAGGTGCCCCGAACCCGGTTCGCCGCGTGACCTCCAGTGCATTTCCCCAAATGCCAGAGGCTGCCGACTAGCAACGAAGGCCCATGTCTGATAGTGGGGAAACTATGCCCTCATTTGTCAAAGTGTAGCACAGCGGAATTGAACTAAAACATACAACAAACAACGGAAGTAGTAACATACACAACTGAAAAAAAAACTACAGCAGTGGATATAACCAACATTATATAAATGATGATGCTACATGTTTCAAGTTCTAAGAAATCAGCCAGAACATGTTATACATCAATACAGTACAACAAAATACAGAGTACAGCAAACAAGAAAAACAGCTGGCAGCGGCATCGCGAGCCTAGTCTCGGTCCCATGCCCTCCTACTCCGCAACAACAGTCAAGTACCTGTATAGGGACTCTTGCCCCTATCCACACCTGTAGAAACATAATCTGTTTAGTCTGAAAAGCATGACCCAAACAGGGTGTGAGAAATATATCTCAGTAGGCACCCACCAAAGGCACGTGCCCAACTGCGTGTAAGCATACAACAAGTGTGCAACAGTAAAATGCAATAAACTAAGCAGTACTCAAAAGTAACTAACTTAATACTTAAATTTCCATTTTATTATTCATTTAATCCATTTAATTTAGTAACATTTTTGTGGTCAACAGCACCAAGACCTCAGGCCAACCAGAACCGCGCCCTCAAGCTAAATAGTAAACCACGCCCTTAGGCTAAAATAGTAAACCATGCCCTCAGGCTTTCCCTCAGGCCATATAGAATCCAACCCATAGGTATTACCCTCAAGCTTAACAGAATTCTCGCCCTCAGGCATATGAAGTGTCGCCCTCAGGCATAGAATTCAAGACCTCATGCACGAAAGGTTTCCCTCAGGCAGAATAACGACAGCCCTCAGGCTAAAACAGTCACGCCCTCAGGCTAATCAAAACAACACCCTCATGTTAAAATACAACAACGCCCTCAGGCTAAATGCAACAATGGCCTCAGGCTAAATAGGTAACCGGGCCATGCCCAATATATCATAATGTAGTAAACAAGCAATTTCTCTCAAGGAAATTCTACAATTACTACATTTATGGCATACCCTCGGGTATCCTAGCCAAACGGCTAAACAGTGGAACACACCCCGGGGGTGGTTCCGGATCCAAGAAAAGATCGCATCCAACATTTTATTATCACAATTTAATCACCTATTAAATTTTAGGCATTAAATTAGCAACGTCCTCAGCCACACGACACCCCAACATGGGTTCGTGGCACAAAAAGGCACAAAAACGCGCGACAGTTGGAAAATAAACACAAAGCCACCTATCTTATACGCCAATGAGCATTATACACGAACGTCGGTTCCCGAAACACCCAAGAACGGCGTAGATCTGAGGAAGAACAAAACCCATTCAAATGTAAATAACTTACGTTAGGAGAAGAATTGGTATGAACGGTAGCAGGAGAGGAGAGGGCTTACCCGTGCGGTTCCAATGAGATTGTCCAAAGCCGAATCGGATTCCAGACGAACTCCCGGTGGATCATCAAAGATCTGGCCTCCTCCTTTGGCTCCAAAATGGCTCAAACGCCTCCTCTACCAAATGAGGAGGCTACAGCCTATTTTAAGCCGAAAAAACAAAGTACATGGCATGTACTTTTGAGTACACGGCGTGTAATTCTTTCATTTAACAGTTCAATTGGCGGCACCGCCACACTGTTCATCTATCGACCTGAGTACACGACATGTACTCCGAAGTACACGGCGTGTACTATCGCCCAGCTGGCGGTGACTCCACCGCCTTACTATTTAAGCCTGTCGACTGACTACACGACGTGTAAGTACCACTACATGGTGTGTAGTCGGTTCCTACACCCTTCGTCGCTGGCATGACTACATGCCCCGTGTACTCATCCCAACACGGCCAAAAGTACACGGCGTGTGGATAAAGTACACGGCGTGTAGTTCCAAAATTTAGGATTTTTCCCCATTTTCCATATTTTCTCCAAAACAATTAAGGAAAAGGAAAAAGAAGAAGTCTGTACCTCAAAAATAAGAACTGGGTTCTTACAAACTTCCCCCCTTATAGCAATTCATCCCCAAATTGCCCTTCCAAGGGTAACGAAGATAAATCTCAGAATAGCTCTGGCCACTGAGCACGTACGTCAGCCTCTCACTCCCAGGTCTCGTCCTTCACTTGGCCATGCTGCCATAGCACCCGTACGAGAGGAACTGATCGGTCTCAGAGAACCTTCGTGCTCCTGTCAACAACATGGATAGGATGCTACTCAAAGGACGCATCATGCTGAAGCTCAACCTCCTCTGGATGAAAGGTGTGAGATGGGTCTGAATGGTAGTGACGCAACTGAGACATGTGGAAGAGGTTGTGCATGGCTCGGTACCGCTGCGTTAACTACAACGGATAGGCAACCAGCCTGACTCTCTCCAGAATCTCAAATGGTGCCACATACCTTGGCGAAAGCATACCCTGTCTCCTGATCCGTTTGTGTCCCAGCCTCAGCGAAACATGCAAGAAAACCCGATCCCCGACCATGAACTCCAAAGGTTTTCTACGGCGATTAGCATAAGACTTCTGACGAGACTTTGCGGTAGCCATCTGCTTCCGAATCAACTGGACCGGCTCAGATGTCTCTTGCACGAGCTGTGGCCCCAGTAAAACTGCCTCACCTGCCTCTAACCAGCACAAGGGTGATCTGCATGGCCTACCATATAAAGCCTCGTATGGTGACATCTCAATAGTTTCTTGAAAACTATTGTTATAGTCAAACTCGACTAAGTGTATATGATTCTCCCACGAGCACCCAAAGTCTAGGGCGCATGCGCGCAACATGTCCTCTAGAACCTGTATCGTCCACTCTGAGTGGACATATGTCTGAGGGTGGTATGCTGTGCTCAGAAGCACCTGTGTAATCAGCGCCCTTGGAAAACTCTTCCAGAAACAAGATGTAAAGTGGGTGTCCCTATCTGAAATGATAGAACGAGGGACCCCATGAAGACATACGATCTCTCGGATATACATCCTTTCGAGCTCGTCCACACTGAAGGTCTCCTTGATCGGCAAGAAGTGATCTACCTTCGTGAGTCTATCCATGACAACCCACACAGCGCCATTTCCTCGATGTGACCCCAGAAAACCCGTCACGAAATGCATCACGACATCATCCCATTTCCACTCTAAAATGGGTAACTGATGTAACAGTACAGTTGGTCTCTGATGCTCTGCCTTCATCTGCTGACATGTGGAACATCTCGTAACAAACCCAGCTATCTATCTCTTCATACCCGGCCACCAGTACTGACGTCTCAAGTCTCAGTACATCTTGGTAACCCCGGGATGAACTGCCCAAGTTGAAGCATGAAACTCCCGCATCATCTCCTCGCGTATATCCCCTGGAACCCATACTCGTCCATGGAAACGCAAAAACTCATCATCACCTATCATCCAACCGGGAGGAGGGTCTTCATTTTCCACCGACTCTCGTAGGACTATGCCTTCTGAAACCGATAGTTGCCTCATCCTCACTCTATCCAGGAGGGTAGAAGTCACAGCTAACGAGGAAAGATAAGTCTTCCCCTGACTGTCATGCACCTCTAGATGCATCTCAGAGAACAAAGCCATGAGCTCCCACTCACCACTGGCCTCTTGCACTGCCTGTTTCTGAGCCTTCTTGCTCAGTGCATCAGCTACTACATTACCTTTACTAGGTGTATAGGCAATCACAAAATCGAAGGACTGTAGGTACTCAACCCACCTCCTCTGCCTCAGATTCAGGTCACGCTGAGTAAAGATATACTTGAGGCTTTTATGGTCGGTAAAAACCACAAAATTATCTCCCAATAGGTAATGTCTCAAATAGTACAACGCATACACAACTGCAGCCAACTCTAGATCATGCGTCAGGTAATTCCTCTCATGTGGCCTCAACTGCCGAGACCCGTACGCAAAAAATCGATCACCTTACATCAAAACGGCCCCCAGCCCAATCCATTATGCATCAAAGTAAACTGTATAGATCTTCCCCTCCTCTAGGAGTATAAGGATCAGTGCTGATGTCAACCTTCCCTTCAGGTCCTGAAAATATGCCTTGCAAGCTTCCGACCAAAAGAACTTCACACCCTTCTTAGTCAGACCTATCAACGGTGCTGCTAAGCAGGAGAAGTCATGTATGAAGCATCTGTAGTAACCATCCAGCCCTAAGAAACTCCATATCTCAAACATGTTCTTAGGATGCTCCCAGAAAACTACTGCTCTCACCTTCTCTGGGTCTATTGCAACTCCTTCCTATGAGATAATATGTCCCAGGAAGTGAATCTGGTCCATCCAAATGTGGCACTTTGAGAGCTTAGCATATAGTCGATGCTCCCTTAGTGTACTCAATACGATCTCAAGATGGGTGCCATGGTCATGTCGAGTGTGAGAGTACACCAACATGTCGTCCACGAATACTACCACAAATGAATCATGATATGGATGGAACACACGATTCATCATATCCATGAAAAATATTGGCGCGCTCGTGATTCTGAACGGAATAACCATATACTCATATAGACCATACCTACTCTTGAAAGCTGTGAGAGGTATATCAGATGGTCTAAGGTGCAGCTGATGATATCTGGATCTCAAGTCAATCTTCAAGAACACTCGTGATCCACGAAGCTGATCAAACAGATCATCTATCCTCGGCAAGGGATATCGGTTCTTAACCGTCAACTAGTTCAGCTTCCTATAATCCACGCAAAGTCTAAAGGTACCATCCGCCTTCTTCGAAAAAATGACCGGAGAACCCCAAGGAGAAGTACTGGGTCGAATAAATCCCTTTTCCTATAACTCCTCTAACTACCTCTTGAGATCCTGCAACTCAGGCATGGCTATCCTATAAGGAGGAATGGACACTGGTGCTGCTCCTGGAACTAGCTCGATAGAGAAATCCACCTCACGCACCGGAGGTAGACCAGAAAAGTCATCCGGGAAGACATACCTGAAACGATCGACAACTGGAGGGAAATCCGTCTGAAAAGTCCCCTGATCATTCAGATATAAGCTCTCTATCTAGGTTGTGACTCCACCTCATCCAAGATGCTCTGGTCCAGCTCGACTTGCCTGAACATCCCATTCGCCCTTGAATAGAAACTCTCTGCCCTCTGGTGACGTGAAATGCACCCTACGAAGATAGAAGTATACAAAAGCTCGATAGGGAACCAACCAGTCCATCCCAAGAATGACGTCATAGCTCGTCATCTCCAAGACATAGAGGTCCCAAAGGAAGTGACACCCACCAACCTCAAGGGGCACTCCTTGCACTGACGCACACCGGCCATTCTAGTCCGTAACGGAGTGTCTAGCATCATGATATCAGAAGAAGAAGAAAAATCAAGCAAAAGGCTCTCCACAACGGGTACAGATATGAAACTATGTGTAGCACCCGTATCAAAAAATACTGAAGACAAGACAGAAGCTAATAGAATAGTACCTCTGACTGTCGAAGGTCTGGGATCCTACTCCTTCTAGGTCTGTTGCACTACATATGCCTGCCCAGTGTCGCGGGCCTGCGACACAGCCTGGGTACCCTAAGTTTTCCCGCCCTGCTGCCTCTGCAATCCTGGTGTCTGGCTGTCACGGCCACGACCACCATCTCTGCCTGCACGCCCTGACATATTCTAGTTCCCTAACTGGTAAGAAGCCACTGGTCCTGCTCCCGCACGCGGAGTCTGCACAAAACCTCTCTCACTAGCCACTGGTAGAAATGCCCTAAAAAACCGTTGCAGATGACCCATCTTTCCGCAAGCTCGGCACTCCACTAGGTCTTGTGGACACTGCGGTCTCTTGTGCCCCTCTCTGCCACACTGGTAGCACCTGATCGGAACACCTGAAGAGACTGCCTGGCTGGTACTGCCACCCTGAGATAATTCCATCTGTCTCTTCCTTTTTCCAGTAGAAATAGTTCCAGTAACTGGTGTTGAACCGCCCTGGAACACACCACTAGATTCTCGCAGGTTTCTCTCTGTAATCAGCGCCTAATTCACAATCGTGTGTACAGTAGGCAACCTGAAAACATTCACCATCACTCAGATGTCATACTGAAGACCATCCTAAAAACGTCTGGCTCTCAACGTCTCATCACCCACAAGCACGGGTTCAAAGCACTGAAGATCCGTAAAACGAGCAGAATAGTCCATCACCGATATAGCGCCCTGCTGCAAATTAATGAACTCTCGATCTCTATCTACCCTCAGAGTCTCGGGAAAGAAGAATTCATAGAAGACTACCTGAAAATATTCCCACGCCATGTCCCTGTGATTCTCTGTCTGGGTGGTAACATCCCACCACCTCTTGGCGGAATCACGTAGCATATAAGTCGCGAGCTTTACCCACCGCCCTAGAGGTGTCTCAAGATGCTCAAAAATAGTCTGTGTCGATCATAGCCAAGTCTCCGCAGCTTATGGTCCACCATCCCCTAAAACCGTAGGTGGATGCTACTTCTGAAAGATACATGTCGGCTCGGCCATAGATGTGGTAGCCTGCGGTGCTCCCTGAATGGTCTGCATGAACCGCAATAAGCCTTCACGAAACTGTGCCTCTGCGCCTGTGTCCGATATAACAGGTGGGGTCGCATCTGGATCTACTGGAGGATCAATTGGTAGCCCATGGTCCACCATCTCTGGATTATAATCGTCGCCGCTCTCCTGGAAAACAACTCGCGGTCATCTAGGCGGCATGACACTACAAGGTCAAAAGCACACCTCAGATTCAAGATTATTAAGACCTAAAGGCGAAGGAACCACAAGGGAAACAAGAGGGAGAAGGCATTCAAAACTTGAAAAACAAGACTATACGATGTGTACACTAACAACACGGCATGTACTTGACTTCCCTTCCCCTGCCCGAGTCCTTCTATACGGATAAGCCACATGGCTTCCGTCTAACAAAACTACACGGCGTGTATAATATCTATACGGTGTGTACGGTGTTATTTTCCAACTTCCCGTGTCGTATGTGACACGGCCAAATACTCGGCTTGACCCTACACGACGTGTACACCACCCTGTTTTCTAGCCACACGGCTAACTCCACACGGTCTTTCCGCGAACAAGACTACACGGCGTGTCCCACAGGTACACGGCGTGTTCAGGGAGAGGTGACACCAGCCCGTGTTGTTAGTTACACGGCCAAGTCCCCAGGTCATACTACACGGCGTGTCCAGCATTGACACGGTGTGGTCTGTACAAGAGTTTACAGACCTGTGTTGTTAGTTACACGGCCGGACTCCGGGTCACACTACACGGTGTGCACAAAAACGACATGGCGTGTTTTACCCAAGGCCTTCCCTACCCCTTGTCTTCGACCACACGGTTTGTGACACTGGAGGAGACTAAACGGCGTGTACTCGGGGTACACGGCGTGTACTCAAAAAGTTCATTTTTCTTCCCGAATAGAAGAACACACACGGTGTGTATAAGGTCCTACACGGCGTGTATTCTGGGTTTTCCGAATAGTATGCCTCAGAAACATCCCTGGAACCCAGAAAATACTAAAAAACAACACCTAAGTGTCAAATTCAAACCCGTGGGGGCCCATACTCCCCACGAATCAAAGTTTGACATTTGGTCTGTGTTATAACCAACAAATAGTCAATGATCCACCAATTTCCGGTCAATGGGGGCCATACTCCCCAAAAACCGAAGGTTGGCATTCATTCTATAAACAAGCTCAAACAAAAATAACATATCCCAAGGCAGGTATTTATCAAGAAGCTATCAAAATAGAATGCTTTTCTATCCCAACAACTATCACAACAACATGCGAATTTCTAATGCAGCTACATGGCATGGAAACAATGCATGGCATGTGATATCTAGCATGTGCCTATATGATGCATGAGACGACATAACCTCATCTCATAGGGTTGCAACTAAGTAGAACCCATATATAAAATATAAACAACACAATCCAAGTGTGTCACCCAATGGTGAAATCATATCAACCGTAAAATTGAAAAATCAAAAGAATGAAAAATACGAGGTTGACTGGCTTTTCCCTGTACACGGGTTAGCTAGGCCCGGGCACAGCTTATTACCAACTACCATTCCGTCCTATCCCTGACTACGGCTCCAAATAGTAAGTCAAAGAAAAGAAACCCTTTGATACCACTTTGTGACGTCCCAGACTCGGGTGCCACACAACGGGTGCCCCGAGCCCGGTTCGCCACGTGACCTCAAGCGCATTTCCCAAACGTCAAAGGCTTCCGACTAGCAATGTGGGACTAGGTCTGATAGTGGGGAAACTATGCCCTAATTTTTCAAAGTGTAGCACAGCGGAATTGAAATAAAACATACAACAAACAACGGAAGAAGTAACATACACAACTAAAATAAACTACAACAGTGGATGTAACCAACCGTATATAAATGATGATGCTACATGTTTCAAGTTCTAAAAAAGTATCCAGAACATGTTATACATCAATACAGTACAACAAAATACAGAGTACAACAAACAAGCAAAATAGCTAGCAGCGGCATCGCAAGCCTAGGATCGGTCCCATGTCCTCCTACTCCACAGCAACAGTCAAGTACCTGTATAGGGACTCTTTCCCCTATCCACACCTACAAAAATGTAATCTGTTTGGGCCAAAAAGAATGACCCAAATAGGGTGTGAGAAATATATCTCATTAGGCACCCACCAAAGGCTCGTTCCCAATTGCGTGTAAGCATGCAACAAGTGTGAAACAGTAAAATGCAATAAACTAAGCAGTACTCAAAAGTAACTAACTTAACAGTTAAATTGCCATTTTATTATTCATTTAATCCATTTAATTTAGTAACATTTTTGTGCTCAACAGCACCAAGCCCTCAGGCCAACCAGAACCACGCCCTCAGGCTAAATAGTAAACCACACCCTCAGGCTAAAATAGTAAACCACAGCCTCAGGCTTGCCCTCAGTCCATACAGAATCCAACCCCAGGTATTTCCCTCAGGAATAAAAGAATTCCCGCCCTCAGGCATACAAAGTGTCTCCCTCAGGCACAGAATTCAAGTCCTCAGGCACGAAAGGTTTCCCTCAGGCGGAATTACGACATCCCTCGGGCTAAAACAGTCACGCCCTCAGGCTAATCACAACAACGCCCTCAGGCTAAAATACAACAACGCCCTCAGGATAAATACAACAACGCCCTTAGGATAAACAGGTAACCAGGCCATGCCCAACATATCATAATGTAGTAAACAAGAAATTCTTCTCAAGGGAATTCTACAATTACTACATTTACGGCATACCCTCGGGTATCCTGGCCAAATGGCTAAACAGTGGAACACACCCCGGGGTGGTTCCGGATCCAAGAAACGATCCCATCCAACATTTTATTATCAGCATTTAATCACCTATGCAATTCTTGGAATTAAATTACCAATGTCCTTAGCCACACGACACCCCAACATGGGTTCTTGGCACAAAAACTCACAAAAACGCACGACAGTTGGAAAATAAACACAAAGCCACCTACCTTATACAACAACGAGCGTTATACACGAACGTCGGTTCCCGAAACGCCCATGAACGGCATAGATCTGACGAAGAACAAAACTCATTGAAACGTAAATAACTTACGTTAGGAGAAGAATTGGTAAGAATGGTACCAGGAGAGGAGAGGGCTTACCCGTGCGGTTCCAACGAGATCATCTGAAGCCGAATCGAATTCCAGACGAACTCCTAGCGGATAATCAAATATTCGTCCTCCTCCTTTGGCTCCAAAATGTCTCAAACACCTCCTCTGCCAAATAAGGAGGCTACAACATGTTTTAAGCCGAAAAAACAAAGTACACGGTGTGTACTTCTGAGTACACGGCATGTACTTCTTTCATTTAACTGTTCAATTTCCAGCACCGCCACACTGTTCATCCATCGACCTGAGTACACGACATGTACTCCCAAGTACACGGTGTGTACTGTCTCCAAGCTGGCAGTGACTCCACCGCCTTACTATTTAAGCATGCCGACTGACTACACGGCGTGTAAGTACCACTACACGACGTGTAGTCGGTTCCTACACCCTTCGTCGCCAGCATGGCTACACGCCCCATGTACTCATCCCAACACGGCCAAAAGTACACGGTATGTGGATAAAGTACACGGTGTGTAGTTCCAAAATTTAAGATTTTTCCCCATTTTCCATATTTTCTCAAAAACACTTAAGGAAAAGGAAAAAGAAGAAGCTCGTACCTCAAAAATAAGAACCAGGTTCTTACAATCTGTTTAATTTGTTATAATGTATAATTGGATTATATTTTATCATTTAATCTAATTTTGGTCATTTGAAGTAATTTCACTTTTAAATTTGAAATAAACACATGTTAATCTTTTGATAGTTATTATTTCTTAAAACACTAATTTTGGTTTATGACAACGAGAATTAATTTTAAATTAATTACTACAACTTCTTTGTTTTGAAATTTGAAAAATGTATTCAATGTTTGGAATCAAAACTTTAAAGTTGTGTAAATAGGCACCTTTTATTTTTTGAGACATTATGAATAGTAATTGTAATAATTATTTTATTTAACATTTCTAAAGGGTAAATCTGGAAAATAAGGGTAAACAATTAATATTATAATAATATTAAACTACCTAAAACAAGTCCTCATCCTATTGGATGAGATATATCCAACCATGGGCATCCCTGGGTTGATTTTGGGACCCCATGGATTCACTTGGATATGAAAATGACATTTTATAAGAATTAATTTAACGTAAGGATAATTATAAACAAAACAAATTTTATTAAATACATTTTAATATAAGGTTATATAAATGATAATTATGTATATAAATAATCATTATATATAAAATAATATTTTACATCATGATATTTTATTTATAGTTTTTATACATTAGATAAATGTATTTATTTAGGATACAATTATGATGTAGTGATTATCTCATTAATGATGATTCAAATAAATTAATATATAAATATTAAAATAAATGTAATTTCAACATTTTTATGTTATCCATGATTTTTATGGATGAAATTGACATATTATGGATGATTTAATGGCTTTGGTTTGAAGGAACTAGGTAGTTATTAATTTTTAGAAAAGTCATGTATTAACAGTGTCCAAAATTGACATAATTCATAACATAAAACACAAAAACGTTTATTAAATGATATTAAATTCCTAAAAATCTATAATTTGTCCAAATTATAAATATAAGTCTAAATATTTTATAAATATCTTTTTTGGATCATTTGACATGATGTGGTCAATTACATTAAGCCACAATATGTAAATAACATGATATCATGGTAAGATTAAAATGGACAAAATAAGGGTTAAACCAAAGAGATAAGGATAGAAAATATCCAAACATGTCTACAAATTATTGTATTAGGGGCATTCAAACCAGCATCATCTTATATTAGAATTAAATAAGTTTTCAAACATTTTTATTCGCAATTGAATTTACAATAAATTAATATTTTGAGAGTTTCATAAAGTGCCCCTCTTCTCTCTTATAAAAGAGAACATCCTCCCTCTCCTCTTCACTCCATTATGAGCCTTCACGCATAGAAAAACCCTGACCATTTCTATTCTCAACTTCTATAGTGAAATTCTAGAGGTGCTGGTCTTCTCAAAAGACCAACTCTAGTTCCCTAAGAGGATATTTAAAAGAAGAACATCGAGGAGGCATGTTGTGAAATTTTAAAAGAAAATAATTTAATTAAAAAAAATACAATAAATATTGTAAAGGAAGCTTCATGGAAATAATGCGTTATGAAACAGTAAAAATCCTTTCATGCTCTTTAAGTTAGAAAAATATTCTCCTTGTACTTCTGTGGGAAAAGTAAACAATTACCTCGTATGGTAACAAAAGATAGATTTCTTCCATACCATATAGTAAAATTAAAAAATGGAAAAAACAAATTTAAACATACATAGAATAATAATAAACATTTTATGATGAAATTATTAGAAAACATGGAAATTGAATATAAATATATACATAGAAAATACTTAAGTACAAATAATCTTAGATAAAAAATGAGATTGCAAAATTATTCCTTACCTTAGGTCCAATTTCATTTGTATGTGTCTGAAACTCAAGTATAGTGAGTTTAAACATATTTTTATCATGTAATATAACCATAATAATAATTATTATATCATATATTATTCACTTATGACATTATATTGCCCCTTCATTTGTCAAATCCATTTAAAGAAACGTTTTGGGTAATAATTGCTTTATATATCGTATGTGTTTTGAATTGTTATTATTCAAATTATTACATATATCATGAATTAATTACTTTTATAATTTATAAGATTATTTCTATATTACATAAATTCATTATATATATATATATATATATATATTAATAGATAAAATAAATTGAAAACTCCATTGATGGAGAAGATAGGTTGTACGTACGCATGAACGTTGTTTACATTTCTTTATTAAATTGAATGGATGTAAATAAATGACATATATATATATATCCAATAGAATTATTATTTCATATATTTAATTTCTATTTATTATATATACTTTATTATCATTCTTGAATAGTTAACATGGAGAATGAATCTCATCATCTTGTGGAGACGGTAAGCTGAACACACGCATGAGCGATGATATCAGTCATGTAATTGTTGAATGGTATTGAAGGGTATGGTGTAAAATATTTACTAATTAGTATTATATTATAATAATAATACATAGATATTATTTCCACCATTGTACACTTCCATGTAAGGTGGTGGTGAAAAACAGATTATACCACGGCATGGAGACGGTAAGTCGTATGTACGCACGCGAGGTGATTTCGTTTTTCATAGGATAAATAAAAGGTGAAATAGAGTTGTTTAATATTTATAATAACATATCATTATAATAGTGATACTGATGATATTAATTTATAATGAAACTATTAATTAAAATGAAGTAGAAGAATAAATATGTTTGAATGAATCGGTAGAGGATATTACCTCTTCCTCGATGTACCTACTTTAAATTTTCTCTTAGGGCACTAGAGTTGGTCTTTAGAGAAAAAATATCCTATAAAATGTAACAATGAAATTTGAGAAGAAATAAGGGTAGGGTTTGTGTGATCTTGAATGCTCAAAATGGAGTGAAGAGGAAAGGGAGGAGGTTCCCTTCTTTAATCGGTTTATTTATCGTACATGTTTGGAATTTTTATTATGGATATTATTATTTATATCATGATTTACATACTTATAGAATGTAAAATATGATTTATATATCATATATATTCAGTATATAAATATATATATCATAGATATATAAATTAAATTGAATACTCCATTCATGGATACTGTAGGTTGTACGTATGCACGAACACTGTTTTCATTTCCTTAATGAATTGAATGGAATTATGTTAATGAAATACATATATATACTTAAATACATTAGCATTACTATTGTATATATTTCATTTCTATGTATTGTATATAATTTACAATCATTCTTCAATGGTTAACTTGGAAAATGAATCTCATCACATCATGGAGATGATAAGTCATACGTACGCATGAGCGATGATATCATTCCAATAATAGTTGAATGGTATTGAATTAGATTATGTATAATATATCAGAATTAGTTTCATCTTATAAAAATAATATATAGTTACTATTTTCACCATTATACCCATCCATGTAAGGGGGTGGTGAAAAATAGATAATACCTCGTTGTGGAGACAGTATGTCGTACGTACACACACACGTTGATTTCGTTTTTTGTAGGATGGATATAAGGTGAAATAGGATTGTTTCATATTTATTATAACATATCAGTATATGAATGATACTGATCTTATTAATTTCTAATGAAGAAACTAACTAATATTATGTATAATAAGAAATAAATTTGAGAGAATTGGTAGAAGATATTACTATTTTCTTGAATTTGTTTTATGAAAACTCAAAGCACAATATTCTAATCATGGTGAAATATCTTCAATATCTCCCATAAAGATATACCCCTTTTTTCTTACCTAAAACGTTTTTTATATATTGGGGAAAAGAAAAAATAAAAAGGGTGATCTCAAATGCCCAGTTAGAGTAAACATATAGAACATAATACAAACCATAAATATTTGAATGTAAAAACATGAACATAAAGTTTAAACATCAATATCTTGAGTCATGAATTAAATCTTGGCAGTTTGTAAGGCATAAATCATATATGTAAATTAACCATAATAGAATATAATTGGATTAAAACATGTTATTGTGGAAAAAAATAAGTACATATTATGACTTACATAATAGCCAAAGCATTGCTTCAATGACCATCATAGTAGACAAAGTTTATTATTGAAACGGGTTCACATGCCCTTCCAGTCATGTATTACTGAACCAGAGTCACTTTCTATTCTATTCATGTGTATATAATAAGATAAAAATATTTAACCAATTAATTTAAGGGAGATATAGGTTCCACACATATCATAATGAAATCATTCTTACATGTTCCAAAAAACATAAAACATTAATCATTGCATAACCCAAGAAATAAAATGAGATTGCAAAATTTTCCCTTACCTTAGGTTTGATTTCTTCTAAATGTGTCTAAAACTACTGTATAGTTGGTTTAAATAAATTATTAACTTTTCATAGAACCATAATAATATTTATGTTATCATATATTATTTATTTATTAATTTATATTACCCATTCATTTTTCCATTTCATGTTAAACAAACGTTTGGGTAAAAATCATTTTATTTAATCGTACAGGTTTGGATTTGTTATTTATGATATTATTACTTAGATCATGATAAAATTATTTCTAGAATGTAAAAAATGATTTATATATCATATATATTTAGTATATATATATATATATAATTGATATATAAATGAAATGTAATACATTGTTCATGGAGACAGTAGATCGTACATACACATGAACACTATTTTCGTTTCCTTATTTAATTGAATGGAAATAAGTAAATGAAACACACACACACACAAATATATATATATAAATCTTTTAGAATTATTATGTCATATATTCCATGATTTTTATTATATATACTTTATAATCATTCTGAAAATTGTTAATGCAAGGAATTAATCTAATCGCATCGTGGAGAAGGTAAGTTGTGTGTATGCACGTGCGATGATGTCATTCCCATAACTATTGAATGGTATTGAAGTGGAAGGTGTATAATATATAATAATTAGTATCATGTTATAATAATCATAAATAGTTATTATTTTCACCATTATACCCATCCAAGTAAGGTGGTGGTGGAAAACATATTACACCATGGGGTAGAGACGCTAAGCCATACGTACGCACGAGCTGTGATTTCATTTTGCGCAGGATGGATAGAAAGTGAAATAGTGTTGTTTAATATTTATAATTACATATTAGCATATGATTTAAACCTATGTTATTTCTTTATTATGAAACAACTAATGAATGGGGTGTAGAAAAAAAATAAATTTGAAAGAATCGTTAAAAGAGATTACCTCTTCCTCGACGTGCCTCTTTTAAATTTCCTCTTACGGTACTAGAATTGGCCTTATAAGAAGACCATATCCTCTAGAATGTTACTAGGGAAGTTTAAAACATAAATACGAATGGTTTGATTGAGGTTTAAGGATCAAAATGTAGTGAAGAGGAGACGTAGGAGGTTCCCTTTTATAAGAGAGGACTGGGGTATTTTAGGAAACTCTCAAAATATTAATTTATTATAAATTAAATTTCTATTAAAAATTGTCCAAAACATATTTAATTAAAATATAAGAGGATTTTATTTCAAATACCCATCATCAAAAAATTTAGACAAGTTTTAAATATTTTTTATCCTTATCCTTTTGGATTAACCCTTATTTTACCTTTTTTAATCTTACCATGATTTGATATTATATAAACATTGTGGGTTAATGTAATTACCATATCATGTCAAAAGACCCAAATATTTTTATTTATGAAATATTTGGAATAATATTAACCATTTCCCGAATATTATATTTTTAGTAATTTAATATTTTTAATAAACAATTTTATGTCTTAAGTTATGAATTATGTCCATTTTTGAAACTATCCATACTAGACTTTTTTTAAATTCATAACAACCTGTTAAGTTCAAACCAAAGAATTAACTCATCCATAATATGTTAATTAAATCCAAAAAATCATAGATGGAACCAAAATTTTCAAATTAAAATTATTTTAATATTTATAAATTTATTAATTTGAATCTTCCATTAATTATGTAATTACTACATCATAATTGTGTTATAAATAAATTTATTTAATTATTGTCAACAAATTATAAATAAAATATGATGATGTAGGAAATATTTTCATATTTCTAATTAATATTTAAATACATAGAGATCAGTAATATAACCCTATATTAAAATCGGGTTAGTTAAAGATATATGTTTAGATTATAATTAACAATACATTAAATTAATTTTTATAAAATGTCATTTCACATCCATTGAAATCCATGGGGTCCAAAACTAGACCCAAAGATGCCCATGTTCAAAAAAATATCATAAAATAGGATTAGGACATGTGTTAGAGTAGTTTAATATTATTATAATATTAATTGTTAACCCTTCTTTACCAGATTTACCCTTTAACCATGGTAATTAAAATAATTACTAATGTTACAATTCAAAATGTCAAAAAAATAAAAGGCACCAATATACACAATTTGAAACTTCTGATCCTAAATATGGAAACCATTTTTCTAAATTCAAATAACGTAAGTTTTATTAATTAATTTAAAATTAATTCCCATGGTCAGAACCAAAAAATGTGTTTTTAAGAAGTAATAACTATCAAAAGATTGACATATTTTCATATCCAATTTAATAGTGAAATTACATACAATGGAATACGATGGATAAAATGATATAATTATAATTCAAATACACTTTAAAAAATTAAAAAGTTAATCAAAATATATAAATAAATTAGTTAAAAAGACAGTTTTGAATTAAAATGCAGCAATTTTCACTATTCATTAAAAATCGAATTTTATCAGAAAAATAAAAAAAATAAGAAAAAAGTAAATATTTATGTCTCACTTCCAAAGAATATTTTTATTTTTTCAAATTTAACTTATAAAATTGTCAAAAACTAGATTTAAAATTGGTAAACGATCAAAATACTTTAAAATTTCATTTTTTATAAAATACTTCTTTTATCAGAAAAAATATATTTTGTTCTAATATCATGTTCTAAAAAATTTATAAGATTAATAATGATATATGAAATTAAAAAAATTTATAATACCACTCATAATGGATAGTTTATCTCCCATACAATAATAATATTTTAATAATATATTTTTGTTTAGTGAAACTCGGTATCGCGTACAATGCAAGCAATCAAGGAAGGTTTCTATTGCATTTAATAAAAGCAAAGTTATTGTTTCTCTTATTGCAATATTACTTTGGTTTTCATAAAAAATAATACAAATTTATTTCATTTATACATTGAACAATATCTATACATAGTGTTGCATGAAATGAATTCTATCAAAAGAACTTGAAATTATGTGCAACAGAAGTCATGAATTGTGTTGCATATACTAAAAGCTAATACGGTGTTGCATATAGCACAAGATAATCTTGGTATATATTACAACACAATAGGTCAAATAAATTAAAATTAATCCATCTCATAAAATCTCGGGATGTTACATTCTACCCCCCTTAAAAAGAATTTCACCCTCGAAATTCGTTGGGGTTATAAATTGTTTTCTACTTGAAAGTTTATTTGTTCAATCCAACATCATCAAAAAGGATACTAAAATATCATTTAAAAAAATTATAAATATAAATATAGTTTTCCCATTAATTTGTCAATTCTATGTTAAAGCAACGTTTTGGCTAATAATCGTTTTATTTATCATATGTGTTTTGAATTTTTATTTTTGATATCATTAATTATATCATTATTAAATTACTTACAGAATGTAAAAAATTATTTATATATTATCTATATTCCGTATATAAATATATATGAAATTTATAAATAAAATAAATGGAGTAAAATATTCATGGAGGCGGTAGGCCGTACGTACGCATAAACTTTGTCTTGGTTTCCCTATTAAATTGAATGGAAGTAAGTAAATGATATATATATATATAAATACATTAATATTATTATGTATTATATTTAATTATAACATATTATATATAATTATAATCATTCTTGAATGGTTAACATGGGGAATTAATCTCATTGCATCGTGGAGACGGTAAGCTGAACGTACGAACGAGCGATGATATCATTCCCATAATTGTTAAATGGTTTTAAAGTAGATAGTGTATAATATTTCAGAATTAGTATCATGTTATAATAATCATATTTTTTTTATTTCCACCATTATACCCATCCATGTAAGGTGGTGGTGAAAAACATATTACACCACGGCATGGAGGTGGTAATCCATACGTACACACGCGAGGTGATTTTATTTTTCATAGGATGGATAGAAATAGAAATTGGGTTGTTTAATATTCATAATGACATATATGTATATGATTCATACTTATTTTATTACATTATAATTAAACAACTAAAGAAGAGGAATTATAAGAAGAAATAAATTTGAAATAATCGGTAGAAGAGATTACCTCTTCTTCGATTTGCCTCCATTAAATTTCTTCTTGGGGTACTAGAGTTGGTCTTTTGAGAAGACAAGAACCTCTGGAATGTAACTAAGTAAGATGATAAGTGAAATGGGAAGGGGTTGGATGAGCTTGATGGCTCATAATGAAGTGAAGTTGATAGGAAGGAGGAATCCTTTTATAAGAGAGGAGAGGGGCACATTAAGAAACCCTCAAAATATTAATTTATTATAAATTGAATTTCTATTTTAAATGGTCCAAAATTCATTTAATTAGAATTTAAGATAATTATTGTTTGAAATAATCTACACCAGTAGGTTTTAAATAGTTTTAGGTCTCAATTTTAACCTTATCTTTTAGCTTTAACCCTTAGTTAACTAATTTAACTCTTACCATGTCTTCTTGTATATTTATACTATACAGTTAATATAGTTATAATAAAATTTAAATAGAACCTCAACTATTTAATTAATGATATTTTCTAAGTTAAATATTTTATTTGGTCGAATGTTAGATTTTTAGGACTAATATATCATTTAATAAAATATTATTTATTTTTATTCTTATTTATGTCAAATTTTATACTATTCATATCATGAATTTTTCAAACATCCATAACAACATGATTATTTCGAAAAATATACATTAATTAAAATATAACAAGTCATACACATACATAAAACTTGTGTATGTCATAAAACAGTTCAATGTAATTTTCTTTAACATTTATAATCTCATTTATTAAAATCATTCATTAATAAGGTAATTAATAAATCATCATTGTTTCCAAAATAAATGTATTTATTTAGTGTCTAATAATTATAAATAAAATACAATAATGTAAGATATCTTTTTATCTTTCAAATGAATATAAATATACATATATATCAGTCGTTGGAAGTAATTTGACTTTTAAATTGGACATAAACACATGTCAATATTTTGATAGTTATGAATTCATAAAAATCCTCTTTTTGGTTTTCACAACAGAAATCAATTGTAAATTAATTACTTCAACTTTTTTGTTTTGATTTTCGAAAAACGAATTCCACATTTGGAATCATAAGGGTCAAAATTTTTATATACAAACCTTCTATTTATAGACATTATGAATTTTAACTTCAGAAATTATTTTACTTACCATGGTTAAAGGGTAAATCTGATAAATAAGAGAAAACATAATATTATAATAATATTAAACTACCCTAACACATGTCCTCATCCAATTTTATGAGATATTTCTGACCATGGGTATCCTTGGGTTGATTTTGGGACCCTAGTGATTCACTTGGATGTGAACATGACATTTTATAAGAATTAATTTAAAGTAAAGATAATTATAACCTAAACATATATCTTTTACTAAATAGATTTCAATGCATTGTTATGTCCTTAATCTATATGTCTATAGATATTCATTACAAATATAAAAAATATTTCCTACATAATGATATATTATTTATAATTTTTATTCACCAAATAAATATATTTATTTAGGAGACAATGATGATGTAGTGATTACCTTATTAATGAATGATTTAAATAAATTAGATTATAAATATAAAAATAAATTTTCATTGAACTGTTTTATTCCATACACAAAATTTATGGATGATTATGAATTTTCATTTTTCAATTAATAAAGATTTTTTGAAATAAGCACGTGGCTTTAGATTTTTTAATATTCATGATATGAATAGTATAAAAATTGACAGAAATGGGATTTTAAAACAAATACTATTTTAATAAATGATATAATTGTCCTAAAAAAATAATATTCCACCAAATGAATTAGATACTGTTTAAAATGTCAGTAATTAACCACATGAGGTTCTATTGGAATTTTATAGTAACTATATTAACCATATATTATGAATATATAAGAAGACATGGTAAGAGTTAAATTAATTAACTAAAGGTTAAAGCTGAAATATGAGGTTAAATTTAAGACCTTAACTTATCTAACACCTATTGGTTGAGGGGATTTCGAACAATCCTCATATTACCTTTGCATTAAATGTGTTTTGGACCTTTTGAAAATAAAATAATTTTTTAATAAAATAATATTTTGAGAGTTTTCAAAATTTCCCCTCTCCTCTCTTATAAAAGGGCACATTATCCCTCTCCTATTTACTCCATTTTCAGCCTTCATGCTAAGACAAACCCTTCCCATTTCATTTAACAACATCACTAGTAACATTATAGAGGTACTGAAATTCTCAAAAGACCAACTATAGTGCCCTTAGAAGAAATTCCATAGCTGTTATGTCATTGCGGCCAAGACCGTCATAGTGGAGAATGTCTATTACTGAACCGGTATTACATGTCCTTCTAGTCATGTATTAATTATATGGATTTACATTCAGTGCCAATAATTTTTATCAAATGAGATATAAATATTTACTCAATGCATTGTAAGGAGATATATGTCCCAACCATCTTAGAGTTAAATCATTCTTACATGTTCCACAAAAACATAAATAATTCATCATTGCATAACCCATGAAATAAAATGGGATTCTTAAATTTCATTCCATCATAACATAATCCTTATAAAATTAATAGATTTTGTAAAAATATTTCATTAATAAACACAGTCAAATCAATGTAATAATGGGTATATAAACATAACCCTATGTCAACATAGATGGAAAATAATTTTGATAAAACACATGAACTTAATTCCTGAGGAAAATATCTTTTCTTCTTCAAAAACGTTTTATTTTATTAAAATAGCATGAAATTTTAAAATATAAGAATTTAGTCGAAAATACACATGAAATTTGTAGAGGAATATTCATGGAAATAAGTCTTTATAAAGATGTAGAAATCCATTCTTGAGGTATATGTTAAAAAACATTTTCCTCGTACTATTGTCGTAAAAATCAAAAAGTACCTTGTATAGTAATCGAAAAAAAGATTCTTTCTAAACCAAGTAGTAAAAATAAATAATTGGTGAAAATGACTTTAAAAATAAATTTAATAATATTAAACATTTTATTAAATCATTATTATAACCAATACAAATGGATGATAAATATATCCCTAGTAAATACATACATATAAACAATATTAGATAAAATTCAGATTTGAAAATCTTTCCCTTACTAATTTATAATCGGACACATCGTATGAATCATAAAATAAAGAAAATTGTATGAATATGTAAATATCATTAACATAATAATAATAATAATAATAACATTCATGGGAAACATAAACATCACACAAAAGTAATAGATGGTCTATAAGGCATATTTCTTATAGAAATAAATGTGAGACAAAATAATCCCTTAAATTAGGTCCAATTTATTCCATATTTGTACAAAACTCCTGTATAGTTAGTTTAAACATATTATTAACTTTTAACAGAATTATAATAATATTTATGTTATCATATATGATTCACTTACGAATTTATATTTCCCATTCATTTCTCAATACCATGTTAAAGCAACATTTTTTGTAATAATCATTTTATTTATCATACATGTTTTGAATTTTTATTCTCAATATTATTATTTATATCATGATTTCATTACTTCCAGAATGTAAAAATTGATTTATATATCATATATATTCATTATATAAATATATTTATAATAGATAGATAAATGAAATGAAATACAACCTTCATGGAGATGGTAGGCCGTACGTACACATGAATGTTGTTATCGTTTCCTTATTGAATTGAGTGGAAGTAAATGAAATATATATATATAATCCAGTAGTATTATTATTTAGTTATTATTTTTAATATATATTCTATAACCATTTTTGAATGCTTAATGTGGATAATGAATTTTATCACGTCGTGGAGACGGTAAGTCATACGTACGCACGAGCGACAATATCATTCTCATAATTTTTGAATGGTATTGAAGTGGATGGTGTATAATATATTATTATTAGTATCATGTTATAATAATCATATATAATTATTATTTCCACCATTATACCCATCCAGGTAAGGTTATGGTGAAAAAAAAATTACACCATGACATGGAGACAGTATGCCGTATGTACACACACACATTGTGATTACCTTTTTCGTAGGATGGATAGTAGTTCAAATAGTATTGTTCCATATTTATAATAACATATCAGTATATGATTGTTCATTATGATATTGCATTATAGTGAAACAAAAAATGAAGAGGAAGTAGAAAAAGAACAAAATTTAAAAGAATCGGTTGAAGAGATTACCTCTTCCTCGACATGCCTCATTTAAATTTATGCATAGGGAAATATAGTTGGTCTTTTAAGAAGACTAGAACCTTTATAATTTTACTAGATAATTTTATAAGAGAAATGGATAGGGTTTGGCCGAGATTGAAGGCTCAAAATGGAGTTTATAGGAGAGGTACGGGGTTCCCTTTTATAAAAGTGGAGAGGGGCACATTAGGAAACTCTCAAAATATTAGTTTACTAAAAATTGATTTTCGGTTTCAAAATTTCCACAAAATCATTTAATTATAATCTATGATGATTATTTTTTAAAATCCTATCTACCAATACATAATAAATGACACAAAAATATTCCCAAAGACCGTATTAGTTTAGTTTCTTTCGAAACTCGGAAAATAATCTTCTAATAATGGTGAATGATCTTCAACATCTCCCATAAAGATCTTCCCCCATTGTTTTCCTAAATAAAACCATTACTTATATCTAGGGGAAAATAAAACATAAAATTTGTAAGCTAAAATACGTAGTATCGATAAACATGGAGAACATAAAAAAACCATAAACATTTGAATGTAAAAAACATGATCAAAAAGTTTAAACATCAAAATCTTAAGTCATGAAATAAATCTTGGTAGTATGTAAGGCATAGATATTTAATGAAAATTAACCATGAATGAATTAAATTGGCATTAAACATGTAATTTTGGAAAAAAAATTAAGCAGATAATAAGAAGTCTATAGTAGATAGGGCATTGCTGCCAAGACCATCGCAGTGAAAAAAGTCCATTACTGAATTGGGTTTACTTTTCATTCCAAACATGTAATACCGAACTAGATTTATTTTTCATTTGATTCATGTATATCACATGAGATATAATTCCTTACCCACTTAATTATAGGGAGATATAGGTCCCACCCATTACATAATGAAATCATTCATACATGTCCCACAAAACATAAATCATTCATCATAACATAACCAATAAAATAAAATGGGTTTCTTAAATATCATTCCAACACAACATAAACTATATAAAAATAATTCCATAGTTAAAACAATAAAATAATGGTAATAAAAGGGATAAAAACATAAAAAAATTTAAATGCATCATCTGATATGGAAAACAAGTTTTTATAAAACACTTGAACTTAGTTCTTAATGAAAATATCCTTTTATCTTCGAAAAAGTTTTCTTTTTCTCAAAATTCTGTACAATATTAAAAGAAAAGAATTTAGTTGAAAATAAAATTTAAATAGTTTATATGAAGCTTCCTGGAAATAATTCTTCATGAAACCATAAAAATCCATTCATGCTGAATATGATAAAAAACATTTCTCTCGTACTTTTTTCGGAAAAGTCAAAAAATACCTCATGGTAAAAAAAGAAAGATTCCTTCCATACCACATAGTAAAAGTTAAAAAGTTTTAAAAATGACATTAAATATATATAGGATAATATTAAAAAAATTATGAAAACATTTTTAGGAAACATGCACATGGATGATAAACAAATCCCTAGTAAATAATTGTGTATAACCAATTTTGAATAAAAATGAGATTGCAAAATTATCCCTTACCTTAGGACAGATTTCATCCATATGTGTCTGAAACT
This sequence comes from Viscum album, assembly GCA_963277665.1. NCBI lineage: Eukaryota > Viridiplantae > Streptophyta > Magnoliopsida > Santalales > Viscaceae > Viscum > Viscum album. The sequence goes on from OY728150.1 coordinate 157,048,745, forward strand.
CTTGTATAGTAGGTTTGAACTTATTATTAACCTGTAACACAACCATAAAAATATTTATGATATTATATATTATTCACTGATGACTTTATATTAACCGTTCATTTGACAATTCCATGTTAAAGAAACATTTTGGGTAATAATTATTTTATTTATTATACAGATTTTGAATTGTTACTCTTGATATTAATAATAAAATCATGATTTAATTAATCCAATAATTTTATAAATGATCTATATATATTATATATTCAGTATATAAATATATAAATATATATATAATATATAGATTAGACAAATGGAATACACTATTCATAGAGATGGTTGGTCGTATGTACGCATGAATGTTGTTTCTGTTTTATTATTGTATTGAATGGAAGTAAGTGAATTAAATATATATATATATCCTGTAGAATTATTATGTCATATATTTGATGATTATTTATAATATATACTTTATAATCATTCTTGAATGGTTAAAGTGAAGAATGAATTTCATCGCGTCGTGGAGACGGTAAGCCATACGTACACACGAGCAGCGATATCATTCCCATAATTGATAAATAGAATTTAATTGGATGGTTTATAATATCTCAGATTTAGTATAATTTTATAATAATCATATATTATTATTGTTTCTACCATTATACCCATCCAAATAATGTGGTGGTGAAAAAACGATTACACTACGGCATAGATCAGTAAGCCGTATGTACGCGTGCATAGTGATTTCATTTTTTGTAGAATGGATAGAAGGTGAAATAGTTTTATTTATTATTTATAATAAAATATAATAATATTATTTATACTGATGTTATTACTTTATAATGAAACAGCCAATGAAGAGGAAGTAGAAGAAAAAAAGAAATTTGAAAGAATAGGTAGAAGAGATTACCTCTTCCTCGACGTGCCTCCTTTAAATTTCCTCTTAGGTCGCTAGATTTGGTATTTTGAGAATAACATAACCTCTATAATATAACTATGTATTTTGGAAAGTTAAATGGGTAGGTTTTTTCTGGGATTGAAGGTTCAAAATGGAGTGAAGAGAAGAGGGAGGAGGTGTCCTTTTATAAGAGAGGCGAGGGGAACTTTAAGAATGTCGTAAAATATTAATATATTATAAAGTAAATTTTGATTTAAAATGGTCCAAAACATATTCAATTAAAACATAAGATGATTATTTATTAAATAAGGTGGTGGTAAAAAATATATTACACCACGGTGTAGAGGTGGTATGCCATACTTACGCACGCACGGTGATTTCGTTTTTCATAGGATGGATAAAAGGTGAAATAGTATTATTTCATATTTATAATTACATACCAGTAAATGAGTGAACTAATGATATTGATATATAAGGAAAAAGATAATGAATAATATGTATAAGAATACATAAATTTGAAAGAATCGGTAGAAGAGATTACCTCTTCCTCGAAATTCCTATATTAAATTTTCTCTTAGGGCATTAGAGTTGGTCTTTTGAGAAGACCATCACATCTAGAATGTAACTAATGACGTTGATAAGAAAAATGGGAAGGTTTTAACAATATTGAAGACTCAAAATGGAGTGAAGAAGAGATGGAGGAGGTTATCCTTTATAATATCGGATAGGTTCACTTTATGAAACTCTTAAAATATTAATTTATTACAAAATGATATTTAGTTTCAAAAGGTCCAAAACACATTTAATTTGAAGTTAATATGATAATTATTTGAAATAATCTCAACAAATAGGTTTTAGATGAGTTTAGGTCTTAAATTTAAATTTTTATTTTATCTTTAAACCTTAGTTTACTAATTTAACTCTTACCATATCTTCTTGTACATTCATGTTATATTGTAAATATAATTACTATAAAATGAAAATATAACATCAAGTGGTTCATTAATGACATGTTCAATAGTATATAAGTCATTTGGAATAATATTATATTTTTAGGACTATTATATCATTTAATAAAATTTTAACACCCCAAGATTTCAAAGTATCTTATTTCTTCAAAGTAATTCAATAACTTACCCGACACGCAACACCGAGTTCTAGCACACCATGACTTACCAAACTAACCGTTTAAAAGCGATTTTGAATAGTATTAACTGAATTTTGAACTTTATATAATCCTTATAATTTTAGAATCCATATTGTGTGTTTCTTATACATAATGTATGAAAAAATCATTTTTTTCAGATAAAAGAATATTTTTTCAAAAAAAATCAATGTTACCGCCTTTTAATGGAGAACCCTCTTTAAATCCAATATTTGAAACTTTTATATATTCAATTTTACAACCTAAACTTATTTTTTAGAATCAAGACACAAGAATTTAGCTTCAATAAATTTTTTTTTGTTTTTCTGATAACTTTCATATTTGGGTGAATAGTGAAAAATACTAATTTTTAATTAAAAATAACTTTTTAAATAAAAATACTTTATATTGTTAAATTATTCATTTGAAAGGTTTTGAAGTATAATTAGATTATATTTGTATCATTTAATACAATTTAGGTCATTATTATTAATTTCACTTTGAAATTGGACACAAACAAGTGTCAATCTTTTGATAGATATTATTTCTTAAAAACACGCTATTTGTTTTGACAACAGAAATTAATTTTAAATTAATTAATTCAAATTCTATGTTTTGAATTTGTTAAAATAGACATCATTTTTTAATTTGGAATATCATATATATCTTAGGCTGAAATTTTGGAATTTTTATAAAAAGTTTCAATTTTTGATGAATATTGAAAAACACTAAGTTATTGGTTTAAACCAACTTTTTATTTAAATATTTTATTTCAATTTATTTTAGGTAAAAATAGATACATAATACCTATATATGTTCAATATAATTTATTGGAGTCATTTAATAATAAGTTTAGATATATAAAAAGTTTATTGAACTTTTTTACGTATTTTACCCACCTCCTAGGAGCATTTGAAAATTTGCATAAAACATAATTTCACTGCTTCTATGAGTTGAATTTAAAAATTCCAAGAGATATAGTTAATCTTATTAAGTAAAATGTGGTTCAATAAGATGAAAATAATTTTTGGTGAGTAGTATATTTTGACTTTTATTTACTGCGGTTAAAGGTTAATAGGCTAATTCAAGGTAAAAATAATATTATAATAATACAAAATTATCTTAACACTTTTCCTAACTATATTGGATGATTCATGGCTGGAAATGAGAATCCTTGGTTAGATTTTGGGACCTCATGGAGCCACTTATGAATGATAATGACACTTTATTTCAATTAACTTAAAGTAAAGGAAAAAATGATATAAACAAATATCTTTTAGTAAATAAATTTTTTCATGTGGTTATATAAGTAATATTTTAGACTATAAATATTAAAGGGAAAGAAAAAACTATTTCTTACATAATGGTATTTTGTTTATATATTTTAGAAATTATATATTGTAAGTTATTTATGACACAATGATGATGCAGTAATTACCTTATTAATGAAATATTAAAATAATTGATATTATAAATATCCAAATAATTGTAATTTGATCCTTTTTATGAATTACACTAATTTTCTAGGTTATTATGACATGTTTGGGTTGATTAAAATAATTGTTTTCGAAGTAGTAATGCTGTTATTAATTTAACAAAAATAAAAAATAAAATACTGTCAAATTGACATAAAAGTGTTTTCAAAACAATTATTATATTATTAATTTAAATTATATTCCTAAAAATTTATGGTTCAGCCAAAAGACTTATATAAAGATAGGTGTATCATTAATGAACCACTTGGGGTTATTTTGGAAGTTTATAGTAAGTTTATTAACCATATAATATAAAAATACAAAGAGACATGGTAAATGTCAAACTATTTAACTAAGAGTTAAGTATAAAAGATAAAGGTAATATAGTGATCCAAACCTATATAAACCTATTGGTTGAGTGGTATTTGACCCATCCGAACATTAGACTTCAAATAATTTATTATGGAGACATTAGAAACCGAAAATTATTTTATTATAAAATAACATTTCTAACTTTTCCTAAGGTGCCCCTCACCCCTCTTATAAAAGGGTACTTACCCTTCTCTCAAATTAACACCTCCAAATTCATTTGTCTCGGCCAAACCCTGCACAAATATACTACCAACTATCCTCCCTTCATCCTATATGTCTTACTTTAGTCATAAACCCAACCTAAAGAGCCATTTTGATCAAATCAAAAGAAAGAACCTGAAGAAGAGGTAAATATTTCATCACCTCTTTCAAATTCTTTTCTTCTTCCACTTACACTTTCTTTATTGTTTCCATTATAAAATAATAACTCCAGTATCTTATATATATTGTGATGTTATTATAAATATGGTACAACCATATTCATTATTTTATCCATCATATGAATGACATGTCACCATACGTGCATACGTACGGCTTACCGTCTCCACGTCGGGGTGTAGTTGTTATTCAATACATTATTATTTGGATGTGTGTAATAAAGATGTGTAATTGATGTAAATAATAAATATAACATGTTAATTATTCTTTATATATGATATAAAATCTATTTATATATGATTTTAAATCAAAAAAATGATATTATCGCTCGTGCGTACGTACGGATTACCGTCTCCACGACGTGATGAGATTCATTTCCATTTTCATTATTCAACAATGATTATAAAAATATATATTATTAAGAAATATTTAATATATGAAATAATGATGCTAATGGAGATATATATATATATATATATCTGTATGTATGTATGTATGTACTTACATATATGTTTTTTACTTACTTCCCTTCAATAAAATATGAAAAGGGAAACATCGTTTAAGCGTACATATGACCTACCGTCTCCATAAATGGTGCCTTCCATTTCTTATATACATCTATTATAAATATTTATATTCTAAATATATATGATATATAAATCAAGTATTATATTCTTGAATCATTTAAATCATGATCTAAATCATACGATCATGAATAACATGTTAAAACACATACGATAAAGAAAGCGATTACTACCAAAAATGTTAATTTAACATGGAAATAATTATTAAATTGGTAGTATAAAGTCATAATTGAATCATGTATGATATAATAAATATACATATGGTTCTGGTGTAATTTAATAACATACTATGATCATTATACAGGAGGTTAAACGTACCCTTGACCAAAGGAAAGTGCAAGGTAAGGGTTAATTCCTTAATCACATTATTATTCAACATTGTTTATGGGTAAGTTTTTACAGGGACATATTTATTATCCATGTCCAAGTTTCATAAAATAGTTTTTACTGGGATTATTTAAAGGGACTCTTTTATTAAAACATCATTTTAAATGTTTTAAATATTTATTTTTCTAAATCATTCTCTTTAATGTCTATGTTTTCAAAATGTTTTTTAAGAATATATTTATATGGACATGAATGTTTTTAAAATTTTAATTACATTCAAAAGTTTCAAAGTGGTATGGGACACTTTGATTCAAAAATATCATTAAATGTATTCCTTTCTAAATTGTGTGACTTTTAATTATTTGAAAAAGGATATTTCTTTCAAAGAGTTTTACAAATCATTTTCATCTATGTAAGCATCCGTTGATGGAATTTTTAACCTGTTGAATTTTATTTTTTATGATACAAATCGTCCATATTGTATTAAAGTTTTTGTGATATGTTTGACTATGGATGAGTTATTTTTATTCTATTCATGGTGTGTGGTTAATGTATTGACATTTTGTATGGTAGTTTAATATGAATGTTTATGTTATATTTCAACCTCTTTTTATGATAAATGTGTTGGACTTGTATGTTCCGAGTTGGGGACTGGTAAAAGTAAGCCCTCCGTGTAGGGGTCCAGTTACAGCAGACTCTCTAGGTTGGAGTCTGGTTACAGAGGCTCTCTGGGTTGGAGTCCGGTTACAGAGGCTCTCCGGGTGGAGTCCGGTTACAGAGGATCTTCGGGATAGAGTCCAGTTTTAGAGGATCTCTATGTTTGGGTCCAGTTACAGTTAGCCCATAGGTCCTGGCACTAGGCCTTGACATAGAAATTAAAGTCTGGTACAATAAATTCCCTTATTATGAAATTAGTTATGACATGTGATTATTGTACATGTAGAATATCCATGTGCATGTGTATATGGTAATGTTTGATTTATTTTTTCCATATTATGTTCATGTTTATTTTTAAAAGGCTATTGTTTTTATTACACTTCTTGCCTTAATATTTTATAGTTTATGCTTAATTATTTACCCTTACTGAGAATCTGAGCTCACCCCTTTCTTATGTTTTATTTTCCTAGGATCCCAAGAAGGGTTTTATGTTTCAGATGTAGGTTTAAGCTAAGGGGACAATAGAGTTCTCAAAGGATTAATGATTTCTTTTATGTTAGAATGTGTAATGTAACATTTGTGTATGTAATATATTTTCCAAAACTGCTAAACCGGTTGTTCTTTCAGGACATGATTCCTTGTAATCATGCCATTGTTATGTAATAATTCACTGACTCTGGGTAATCTAGGGTTGGGGAATTACATTTGTTATCATAGGAAGTTTAGTACAAACATTGGAAACTAGATTTAGATAAACTCTGATTAGATCACATAGCCCTATGATAGACTTTGAGGATTAATATAAAACAACTTCCTAGAATTTTAGTACTGTATAGATTTTGTGAGTTTTCTAAGAAAATACATCCATGTCTAGATACGAGAAGGTAGAGGCGGCTCTGAAAAGATGTACATAGGGGTAAAACCTGAAAACACCACTTTGAGCTAGACTCGAACTAGAACTGGTGCACGACAATGGGCCTTGCTGCACTCTTGGTTACGACACTCCTGGGGGGTATGCTTAGGATAATTCTCATTTTTTTTACAAATCATTATGATGGATTTACGAGTATATACCTCCTCAAAGAAAATATTTTTATGATTATGGATTATATCCATAAACTGTTCAATTTACGTTAGGTATTTTACATGTTTGGAATTATTCATTGCAATTAATAAATTGACCTAGTGTATGCCATTATATAGAAATGGTTCCCAGTAGAAGGAATGTGAAATCCAGCAATATGTATGATCCAAAGATTAAGAAGGATCATATCATTCATGGTATTATCCCAATATGTAGAAAGGAAATAGTCTCCCATCTATTCTCAACATATGAAGAAATAGTATCATTTGTTAATTAGATAAGTAAATAATTCTCTGAGTCCTATAGTTTTTAAGGGAAGCAAGAGAAGAAAAGGATGGAAGGGAGAAAGATTCATAAAGGGAAGAGGGAAAAGATGGATTTTTCCATATTTGATAACTATGGAAAGAATCACCTTGGTAAATTCTTGAAGGGAAAGAGAGTTTATTTATAAGTGTGGAGAAAAAGGACACCAAGTACGTGATTACAAGGGTAAGAAAAAGGTTTCAAATGTAAAATACATCATCTACAAGGCGTTGGCACACTACGTGAATCAATGCCCCAGTCATCATAGTGTACCGTAAATGATTCCATTGGATAATAATTACGTTATGATACTACCTCAGATGAATAGGAATGACTAGTGTTCTTATGTTATTATTATATAATTATTTCATTTGAGTGTTGTATCAATAATATACTAGTTATATGAATTATGGAGATAAATAAGGATTGTACTATAGTACTATTTTATTAAGGATTTGGGATTATATGGTTCTATGAAAATTAAATTATAGTAAGATACAATTGTTGGAAAATTCATAGTTGAAGGAAAGGTAATCCTTAAAATGATCCTGATAATGAGGTAGTGATTTTGTAATAAGATATGGTTGATTTGGATAAATTATACTGAATATTGTTGACTACCTTGAAACTGATTAATGATTTGTATATTCAATTATTGTTGGAGTTTACAAAAATTTTTGATAAAAGGAGTATATCTAGTATTTTATAAGGAATAATGGATCATGAATGTAATAAATAAGGTTTTATGGCATTTCAAGATATTGCAGTGTTTTAAAAGAATACATGATGAAGGTGTTCACATGTTATTACGTGGAAAAAAGGATCTTCATTGTGTTTAACGTTTTTATAAATTTTGGACTATGATTTTGGATAGAAGTATTTTGGATAAGTCTAAAGGTTCGAATGGATTAAGTTTGAAATTGGATACAATTGTTAAGGTTATTTTTGTATTGTCATAAAAAGTATAACCCAAAGGTCGGGCGATAACCAGTCTTGTTCGGCAAGGCCGCGATACTTGAACCCGAAACCGAAGGGCGACAAGGGTGCATCACCTACCACTGACCAATGTGATGTCCTGGATTGAATAATGTAGTTTTTATAAAAGGTCTGATAGATGAATTATAAATTAATTTTTTTGGAACCCTGTATTAATAGGATAAATATAATATATTTTTTTAAGTTATATTATCTTTTAGAGTTAAATATGAGTTTGTGATCGAAATTAGTTAAAGGATGGAACTCTACTTGTCAAGTATATAATTTTTTCTTTCTTCTCTTCTTCTTTGATGAAATTAATTCTTAAACATTAGGTAAGGGATCTTAAAACTAAAAATTTGTTATCCTAATACCATATGTTTTTTTGAACCGATGATATTTTAAATCATCATAGATTGATGGCTTTGAGGCCCTCAATTCTACAATTATTAGCTACTGATGACCTCAATCTCTCCCTATATATATTCATGTTTTCCTCCAATTATGTGTCTCTAATTCCCAGAAATGTTCTTCTAATCAAGATCATAATTCGGTGGTGACTTTTTCATTCCCCTTTTCCTCTTATTATGATTAAATTTTATTAACCCAATTTCTTATGTGGGTTTTCCCACAAAGGTATTTTCTATTTTCAAACTTTTATTTTCAAAAAAAAATTTCAAATTGATAGAACGCATTTTATTGAATTAGAAAAGAATTTAACACCCCAATATTTCATAGTACACTATTTCGTCAAAGTAATTCAATAACATGCACTACACACAACACCGAGTTCTAGCACACCATTACTTACCAAACTAGCCGTTTAAAAGCGGTTATGAATAGTATTAACTGAATTTTGAACTTTCTATAATCGTTATAATTTGAGAATCTATATTTTGATTTTCTTAGACATAATTTAAGAACAAATTCATTTTTTCAGATAAAAAAAGTATTTTAAAAAAAATGAAATTTTACACCTTTTAATGGAGAACCCTATTTAAATCCAATATTTTAAACATTTATATATTCAATTTGGATAAATAAACTTCTTATTTAGAATCGAGACATAAGAAGTTAGTTTTACTAAATTTTTGGGGTTTTTCTGTTAACTTTCATATTTGGGTGAATAGTGAAAAATACTAAATTGTAATTAAAATCAACTTTTTTAATAAAAATAATTTATAGTGTAAAATTATGCATTTGAATGGTTTTTAAGCATAATTAGATTATATTTTTATCATTTAATACAATTTAGGACATTATAATTAATTTCACTTTGAAATTGTACACAAACAAGTGTCAATCTTTTGATAGATATTGTTTCTTAAAAACACGCTATTTGTTTTGACAATGGGAATTAATTTAAAATTAATTAATGCAACTTCTATGTTTTTAATTTGGTAAAATATACATCATTTTTTAATTCGGAATATCAAATACAGCTAAGGCTGAAATTTTGGTTTTTTATGATTTTTTTTTATTTTTGATGAATAGTGAAAAACGTTGAGTTATTGGTTAAAACCAAATATTTATTTAAATAATTATTTATTTTATTTAAATTTATTTTAGTTCAGAATAGATACATAATACCAATATATGTTTAATATAATTTATTAGAGGCGTTTTATAATAATTTTAGACATATAAATATTTTATTGAACGTTTAACCGTCTTTAACCCACCTCCTAGGAGCATTTGCAAATTTGCATAAAACATAATTTTACCTCTTCTGTGAGTTGAATTTCAAAAATCCGAGAAACATGGTTAACCTTAGTAATTAAAATGTGGTTCAATATGATGAAAATAATTTTTGGTGAATAGTAACTTTTGACTTTTATTTACTGCGGTTAAAGGTTAATATGGTAATTCAAGGTAAAAAGAATATTAGAATAGTATAAAATTACCATAAAACTTGTCCTAACCTTATTTTACAAGTCATGGACGACCATGGCCATCCTTGGGTCAATTCTAGGACCACATTTAGCCACTTATGAATGATAATGACACTTCATTTTAATGAACTTAATGTAAAGGCAAAAATGACACAAACAAATATCTTTCAGTAAATCAATTTTTACAAGGGGTTATATAAGTCATATTTTTGACTAGTAATATTAAATGGAAATATAAAAATATTTTATACATAATAGTGTTGTATTTATATGTTTTATACAATAAATATTTTTATTTATTTATGAATCAATGATGATGTAGTAATTACCTTATTAATGAAATATTAAAATAATTGGTATTATAAATATCCAAATAAATGAAATTTGAGAATTTTTATTAAATCCACTAATTTTATAGGTTAATATTACATTTTATGGTTTATTAAGTGAATTTTTTTAGAAGTAATAATTGTGTTATTAATTTAACAAAAACAAAATAGCAAATAGTGTCAAAATTGACATTAAATAGTTTTTAAAACTAATATTATATTATTAATTGATATTATATTCCTAAAAATATAAGGTTTGTCCAAAATACTTATATAATGATATTTGTATCATTAATGAACCACTAGGGGTTCTCTTGATATTTTATATTATGTTTATTAACAATATAATATAAAAATACAAAGAGACATGGTAAATGTCAAACTATTTATCTAAGAGTTAAATCTAAAAGATAAAGGTAATATAGTGACTCAAACCTATCTAAAACCTATTTTTTGAGTTGTTTTAGAACTATCCCCATATTATCCTTTAAATAATTCCCTTTGGAGACATTATAAATCGAAAATGATTTTATTATAAAATAATATTACTAGATTTTCCTAAGGTGCCCATCACCCCTCTTATAAAAGGGCACTTCCACTTCTCTCATATTCACTCCTCCAAAGCCACTTGGATCAGAAAACCCAAGCCCAAATATCCTCCAAACTATCATCCCTTCATCCTAGAGGTTTTATTTTTGTTAGATATCTGTCCTAAAGATCCCTTTTGATCAAATCAAAAGGAAGAACCCGAAAAAAGAGGTAAACATTTCATCACCTCTTTCAAGTTATTTTCATCTTCAACTTCCTCATACCGTGTTGTTTCCATTATAAAATAATAACTCTAGTATATTATAATACACTGATTTTATTATAAATATGGTACAACCATATTCATTATTTTATCCATCCTATGAATTACATGTCTCCATACGTGCGTATGTACGGCTTACCGTCTCCACGTCGTGGTATAGTTGTTATTCAATACATTATTATTTGGATGGGAATAATAATGATGTATAATTGATGTAAATAATAAATATAACAAGTTAATTATTCTTTATATATGATATAACATCTATTTAAAAATTATTTTAAATCAAAATAATGAGATTATCTCTCTTTCGTACGTACATATTACTGTCTCCACGACGCGATGAGATTCATTTCCATGTTCACCATTCAACGATGATTATAAAAATATATATTATTATTAAGTATGTAATATATGAAATAATTGTTCTACTGGAGAGAGATATATGTATTTAGGTATGTATTAATTTATATAATTACATATATCTTCTTCACTTACTTCTGTTCAATACGATATGAAAAGGGAAACCACGTTTATGCATACATACTACCTACCGTCTCCATAAACGGTGCCTTCCATTTCATATATACATCTATTATAAATATTTATATTCTAAATATATATTATATATAAATAAATATATATATTCTTTAATCATTTAAATAATGATCTAAATTATACGATCAAGGATAATAAGTTAAAACGCATACGATAAAGAATGCGATTATTACCCAAAATGTTAATTTAACATGGAAATAATAATTAAATGGGTAGTATAAAGTCATAAATGAATCATGTACGATATAATAAATATTAATATGGTTCTGGTGTAATTAAATAACATACTATGGTCATTATACAGGAGGTTAAACGTACACTTGATCAAAGGAATGTGCAAGGTAAGGGTTAATTCCTCAATCTCATTATTTTTCAATATTGTTTATGGGTATGTTTTTACTGGGATAAATTTATTATCAACTTATATGTTTCATAAAAAAAAATTCACTAGGATTCTTTTAAGGGACTATTTTATTAAAAAATCTTTTTAAATGTTTTAAATATTTATTCTTCTAAATCATTCTCATTAATGTCCATGGTTTCAAAATGTTTTTAAGGATTTATTTATATGGACATGAATGTTTTTAAAATGTTAATTACTTTCAAAAGTTTCAAAGTGGCATGGGACACTTTTATTAAAAAATGTATTTAAATATCTTCCTTTATAAATTGTGTGACTTTAAAATGTTTTCATAAAAATGATATTTCTCTCAAAGAGTTTTACAAATCATTTTCATCTATGTCAACATAATTTGATGGAATTTTAAACGTGTAGATGTTGATTTATTAAGATACAAATATTCCATATTGTATTTAATGTTTTATGATATGTTTTGGTATGGATGAGTTATTTTTATGCCATTCATGTTTTATGGTTAAAGCATTGACATTTCATATTCTAGTTTTAATATGAATATTTATGTTATATTTCAACCTCTTCTTATGATGAATGTGTTGGAATAGTATATTCCGGGTTGGGCACCGGTAAAAGTAAGCCCTCCGGGTTGGGGTCTAATTACAGCAGACCCTCCGGGTTGGAGTTTAGTTACAGAGGCTCTCCAGGTTGTAGTTCGGTTATATAGGCTCTCCGGGTTGGAGTCCAGTTACAGAGGCTCTCCGGGATGGAGTCTAGTTACATAGTCTCTCCGGGTTTGGGTCCGGTTACAATTAAACCATAGGTCCTAGCATGAGGCCTTGACGCAAAAATTAAAGTTCGGTACTATAAAATCCTTCATTATGAAATTAGTTATTACATGTGATTATTCAACTAGTATAATATTCATGTGAATGTTTATATGGTAATTCTTGATTTATGTTTTCCATATTATGTTCATGTTTATGTCTAAAAGCCTTTTGTTTTTATTACACATATTGCCTTAAAAGTTTATAGCTTCCGCTAAATTATTTACCCTTACTGAGCATATGAGATCACCCCTTTCTTATGTTTTATTTTCCTAGGATACCAAGTATAGTTTTATGTTTTAGATGCAAGGTTAAGCTAAGGGAACAATGGAGTTCTCAAAGGATTATTTTTTTAATGTATGTTAGAATGTGTAACGTAACTTTCACGTATGTAATCTATTTTCCAAGACTGCTAAACTAATCAGCCTTTTAGGAATCGAATCCTTGAAATCATGGAAATGTTATGTAATAATGCACCGACGATGGTTAATCTAGGGTCGGGGCGTTACCAAAATAGAATTTGTTTTAAAAACCCATTTATGTCAATTTTTATACAATTCATACCATGAGTTTTTAAAAATAAAAAAAATCTTAATTATTTAAAAAAATTATTAATTCCAAGATAACAAGTCACACACATCCATAAAATTCTAGGATGTCCTAAAAAGGATCAATGTAAATTTGTTTTAATATTTATAATCTCATTTTCTTAAATAATTCATTTATAGGGTAATCATTACATCATCATTGTGTCATAAATGAATATATTTATTTGGTGTATAAAATTTTAAAATAAAATAACATTATATAAGAAATATTATTATATTTATAATTAATATATATATATATATAATTGATATAAACCTATATTAAAATTTATTTAGTAAAAGATATATGTTAAGGTTAGAATTATCTTTACATTAAATTAATTCTTATAAAATGTCATTTTCAACTCAAAGTGAATCCATGCATTCCCAAACTCTACCCAAGGACTCCCATGGTCAGAAATATATCATCAAATAGGGTTGGGAGATGTGTTATTGTAGTTAAATTTTATTATAATATTATTTTTACCCTTATTTTCAAGATTTACCCTCTAACCATGGTAAATAAAATAATTACTGAAGTAACTCTTGATAATGTCTAAAAATAAAAGATAACAATTTAAAAAAATTATTTATTCTGATTCCAAATATTTAATTCATTTTTCAAATTCAAATAACAAAGGTTTCAGTAATTAATTTATAATTAATTCTCATTGTCCAAACCAAAAAAAGCAGGTTATTAAGAAGTAATAACTATCAAAAGATTGACATGTGTTTATGTCTTAATTAAATGTGAAATTTCTTCCAAAGAAATTTTTTTATTATATGGTAAAAATATAATCCAAATAAGCTTTAAAACCAACTAAAAAGATAATCTAACTATATAAATAAAATAGATGAAAAGGTAGTTTTGAATTAAAATGCAGTATTTTTTATTATTCTTCAAAATATGGAAGTTATCAGAAACAAATATAAAAAATTCATCAAAAGTAAAATATTATTTCTTTCTTACAAATTATAGGTTTATTTTGTCAAATTGAACTTATAAAACTATAAAAAACGATATTTAAAATTGGTGTCCCACCAAAATGTGGTAAAACTGCCATTTTTAGAAAATAATTCTTTTATCCAAAAAATTGATTTTGTTCTCATAGCATGTTCTATAAAATGTGTAAGATGAATTCTAATGTTATTTAAAATTCACAATGTGTTTAACACTATTCATAATAGCTAGTTTATATCCCATTAAATAATAATATTTTAATAATATATTGTTGTTTAGTGAAAATTGGTATTGCGTACAACGCAAGTTATCGAGGAAGGTAGATCCTGTGTGTAATGCAAGACATGTCAGTGTTGCGTGTAGTAAAATATTCATGTGTTGATTCATATAACATAATAGAATCTTTTTTCATGTATACATTGAACAAAATCTATACTCAGTGTTGCATGAAATGAATTCTATCAAAAAGAACTTGAAATTTTGTGCAACACAAACCAAGAGTAGTGTGGTGTACACTTCAAGCCAATACGGTGTTGCGTATAGTGCAAGATAAACTTAGTGCATAACAAAACACAAGAAATTAATTAAAATAAGAAGAATATATTCCATAAAATTTCAGGGTGTTACATTCTACCCCCCCTTAAAATGAATTTCTCCCTCAAAATTCGTAAGGGTTATAAATGGTTTACTACATGAATGTTTCTTTCATAGAATCTCACATCGTAAAAAGGGATACTAATATATCATTTCAAAAAGTAAAGTTAGAAACATAACTATTAAAAAAAGTAACTCTTAACTTGTTATCAACATAGGATAACATAGATGGGAAGTGAAAACATGTATATGGAAGAGAAAAATAACCATCGTGTTCTAATGGATAGTGATATGGAATAAGGTTTGGAAAAAGTTAATTACAAGAAATACATAAATATGTGATGATTTAAGAGACCATATGATTCCTCGGATAAAAAGGTACTAGGATAACATTTTGGTTTCAAGTTATTTTTCTTAAATTTGATGATGTTTTTCATGAGGACAAATAATTACTTGATTTAAATATAGTCTCACCATTGGTCGTTACCTTAACAATTCATGCATCATCTCTAAATTAAAGAAATGAAGTTTAATTTTTTATTCTTTAAGTGTTATAAGATCATGTGATAGAATGATAGGTCATTCCATCTATCTCAACAAAAAGAATATAGAATGTTATCAAATAAGAAAAAGTCTAAATATAGTGAGCTAATACATTAATCTAACAAACATCAACTAGAATATAACTTATACTATCCATTAATGGATAATATTACAATCCTTCAAAAAAAATAAAAATATTAAACATTAGAAGTAGGTGAAGTTAATCTATATAAAATTTGTCTCCCATATCTCATAAGGTTGTTCTGGGTTGTCACATTCTAAACATTTAAATACCTTAATCATGTATTCTCTTGAGTCATGGTAGAAACAAGAATTCTCAGATATTCATATTGAAAACATGAAAGTTTCCTTATTCAAAAACATATTAGATATATTCCTCAAGTCCCAAAAAATTTTATACTTCAGCCATGATATCATAACCCTCTTGTTAATAACACCATAATTAGATTTCATTAAACTAGAATCTTCCAATTTAGTTATTCAAATACAACATATCTTTATCCAAACATCATTATCTTACCATAAGGTTCATATTAAGGCCTATATTTACCATAATCATGTGTTCCCAAATTATGTAAACATACCCTTAAATTAATTTTCAATCTATTTATAACTAACCATCATATCCTTCACAATTATTATAATAAAAACACATATATATTTCACGATTCATATTCCATAATCTTTGAATTTCAAAACATGTACACCTCAATCATGCAACTTTACTCTTAAACCATTACTCAGGATACATCATATTTATATTTCCTAAAATATGAATCATTTTCTTTTGTTTCACTACCTCAAGCTTCATAGGTTTAATGTAAAAAATACTAGGAAATAATTTTGATAAAACACATGAACATAATTAATGATGAAAATATCCTATCTTATTCAAGAATGTTTTCTGATCTCAAATTGTCATGAAATTTTAAGAGAAAAGTATTTATTTGAAAAGAAAATGACATATTATAATGGATTATTTATGGATATAATGTGTTATGAAAGGGTAAAAATTGTTCAAGCCATATAATTAAAAAATATTATCATTATACTTTTTCAAGAATAGTCCAAAATTACCTCGTATGGTATGAAAAGATCGATTCATTCCATAAAAATTAATAAAATTAAAAAAGGGGTAAAAAGACATTAAACATATATATAAGAATAATAATAATTTTATGATGATATTATTATAAAACATGGACATGGTTGATAAATATACCCCCAGTAAATACTTACGTACAAACAATATCTGATAAAAAATAAGATTGCAAAATTATCCCTTACCTTAGGTCCGATTTCTTTCATATGTGTCTGAAACACCTATATAGTGGGTTTAAAAATATTATTAACTTTTAGAAAAACCATAAAAATATTTATGATATCATATATGATTTACCTACAACTTTATATTACCCATTCATTTGTCAATTCCTTGTTAAAGCAACATTTTTGGTAATACTCGTTTTATTTATCGTAGATGTTTTGAATTTTTATTTTTGATATTCTTACTTATATAATTATTTTCTTATATAATGTAAAATATGCTTTATATATCATATATTTTCATTATATAAATATATATATATAATATATAGATAAATGAAATTGAATACACAGTTCATGGAGAGTGTAGGTCGTACATATCCATGAACACTATTTTCATTTCCTTACTGAATTGGATGGAAGTATGTAAATGACACATAGATATATAAATCCATTAGATTTATTATGTCATATATTTCAGAATTTTTTATTATATATACTTTATAATCATTCGTGAATGGTTAACATGGAGAATAAAACTCATCGCGTCGTGGAAACGATAAGACATACATACGGACGAGCGACGATATCATTCCAATAATTATTAAATGTTATTGAAGAGGATGGTGTATAATATCTCATAATTAGTTTCATGTCATAATAATCATATATAGTTATTATTTCCACCATTATACCCATCCAATTATGGTGGTGGTGAAAAACCGATTACACCACGACGTGGAGACGACAAGCCGTATGTACGCACGCATAGTGATTTCATTTTTTGTATGATGAATATAATGTTAAATAGGGTTGTTTAATATTTATAATAACATATTAGTATATGATTGATACTAAGGTTATTACTTTATAATGAAACTACTAAATAAGAGTTAGTAAAATAAGAATGAAATTTGAAGGAATTGGTAGAAGAGATTATCTCTTCCTCGAAGTGCCTCCTTTAAATTTACTCTTAAGGCACTAGAGTAGGACTTTTGAGTAGACAAGAACCTCTAGAATGTAACTAGTGATGTTTATAAGAGAAATGGGTAGGGGTTGGTAGAGATTGAAGGCACAAAAAGGAGTGAACAGGAGAGGGAGGATGTTCTATTTTTTAAGAGAGGAGAGTGTCACTTTAGGAAACTCCCAAAGTATTAATTTATTATAAAATCAATTCTGATTAAAAATGGTTAAAACACATTTAATTATAATATAAGATGATCTTGGTTTGAATACCCATGTATGTCAAACAGTACCTCGTATAGTAAATGTAAGAAAGATTTCTTCCAAATGAGGTAGTAAATATCAAAATGGGTCAAAATGACTTTAAATATATATGGAAGAATAGTAAACGTTTTATGAAAAAAATTTAGAAAACATGGAAATGTATGATAAATATAACCCCAATTAATACATACGTATAAGTTATCTCAGATAAAAATTATATTTAAATATTATCTTTACCTTAGGTATGATTTCAACTATTAGTGCATTAAACTACTATATAGTGGGTTTAAACATATTGATAACTTATAACTGAAACATAATAATATTTATGATATCACATATGATTCAGATATGACTTTATATTACCCGTTCATCTATCATTTCCCTGTGAAAATAGCATTTTGGGTAATAATTGTTTTATTCATCATACATGTTTTGAATTGTTATTCGTGATATTATTAATTATATCATGATTTACTTACTCCCATAACATAAAAATGATTTATATATTATATATATTAATTATATATATATATAATAGATTAATAGAATAAATAGAATACATCGTTCATGGAGACCATAGAACATACGTATGCATGAATGTCGTTTTCGTTTCCCTATTAAATTGAATGGCAGTAAGTAAATGATATATATAAATATATACATAAATCCTATTATAGTAAAATGTATTATATTTCTTTATTGTTTATTATGTATAATTTATAATCATTCTTGAATGGTTAACGTGGATAATGTATCTTATCACGTCGTGGAGATGGTAATTTGTACGTACGAATGAATGACGATATAATTGCCATAATTGTTGAATGGTATTGAATTAGATGGTGTATAATATATAAAAATTAGTATCATGTTATAAAAATCAGATATAGTTATTATTTCCACCATTATACCCATCCAGGAAAGGTGGTGGTGAAAAACAGAATACACCGCGACACGGAGACGGTAAGTCATACGTATGCACGCACGATGATTTTGTTTTTTGTAGAATGGATAGAAGGTTAAATAGGTTTGTTTCATATTTATAATAAAATAATAATATATGATTCATTCTGATGTTATTACATTATAGTTAAACAACTAAATAAGAGTAAGTAGGAAACGAAATAAATTTGAATTAATCGGTAGAAGAGATTATCTCTTCCTCGACGTGCCTTATTTAAATTTCCTCTTATGGCACAAAAGTTAGTCTTTTAATAAAATGACCACCTCTAGAATGTAACTAGGGAATTTTAGAAGAGAAATGGGAATTTTTTAGCCGAGATTTAAGTATCCAAATGAAGTGACTAGGAGAGGGAGGAGGTTTCCTTTTATAAGAGAGGAGTGGGTCAATTTAGGGAAGATTTAAAATATTAATTTCATATATTTTCAATTTTGATTTAAAACTATCCAAAACATATTTATTTTGAATATAATTTTATTTTGGTATAAATAAACATTATCTAATAAATTTTATAATTTTTTTGAATATTTTTTATCGTTATCATTTTTGTTTAACCTGTATTTTACCCTTTTTAATCATATCGTGATATCATGTTATTTACATATTGTGGGTTAATATAATAACCATATCATGTCACATGACCCAAAAAACGTTTTCGGATGTATTTGGACTTATATTAACCATTTTTTATAATCTTGAATTTTTATGAATTTAATATCATTTGATAAAATTGTATTTTTTTACCCTATTTATGTCTATTTTTATACTATTCATATCATGACTTTTAAAAAATCCAAAACAACCTGATTATTTTGAAAAAACATCATAAATTTAATTATAACAAGTCATACTAATTCTTAAAATTTATTTATGGAATAAAAAGGTTCAAAGTAAATTTATTTTAATATTTAGAAATTCATTTATTTTAATCTTTCATTAATGAGGTAATCCCTACATAATTGTCTCATTTGGCTGAAACATAGATTTTTAGGACTATTATATCATTTAGTAAAATAATATTTGTTTAAATTAAATTTATTTTTATCATTTAATCCAATTTTGGTCATATAAGTAATTTATCAATGAAATTGGACAGAAACACATGTCAATCTTCTGATAGTTATTATTTTTTAAAAACCCATTTTTTGGTTTTGACAACGGGAATTAATTTTAAATTATTTACTAGAACTACTATGCTTTTAATTTGGAAAAAAGTATTCCATATTTGGAATCATAATTTTCATGTTGAGTAAATCGGTATCTTTTATTTTTGAATATTATGAATAGTAACTTTAGTAATTATTTTATTTACAATGGTTAAAAGGTGAATCTTGTAACTAAGGGTAAAAAATATATTATAATAATATTAAACTACACTGACACCTATCTTAATCATAATATATGAGATATTTCCGACCATGGGTATGCTTGGGTCGATATTAGGACCCCATGGATTCACTTGGATGTGAAAATGACATTTTATATAAATTAATTTAATGTAAAGATAATTAAAACCTAAACTAATATCTTTTATTAAATAGATTTTAATTTATGGTTATATAACTTTTATATTGGTCTATAGTTAGTTATTAAAAAACATAAAATATTTCCTACATCATGGTATTTTATTTACAATTTTTATACATCAGATAAATATTTTTAATTATGACATAACTATGGTGTAGTGATTACCCCATTAATAAAATATTCAATTAAATGAATTTATAAATATTAAAATAAATTTACTTTGAATCTTTTTATGCCATCAAATAATTTTATGGATTATTATAACTTGTTATATTTAAATTATTGATTATTTTTGAATGAATATAGGTTTTTGGATTTTTAAAAAGTCATGATATGAATTGAATAAAAACTGACATAAATGGGTTTCAAAAACAAATATTTTTTTAATAAATTAAATTAAATTACTATAAATATTTTATTTGAAAAAATGGTTAATATATGTCCAAATATGTCATAAATATCTTTTTTGGGTCTTTTGACATGATATGGTAATTACATTAACCCACAATGTGTAAATAACATGATATCACTGTAAGATTAAAAAGGGTAAAATAAGGGTTAATCAAAAAAAGATATGGATAAAAAAAGATATGGATAAAAAATTTCCTAGCCTATATAAAAATTATTGGACGATAGGTATTCGAACAAAAGTAATCTTATCTTCGAATTCAATAAGTTTTGGACCATTTTAAATCAAAATTGAATTTATAATAATTTAATATTTTAAGACTTTCCTAAAGTACCCCTCTCCTCTCTTATAAAAGGGAGCCTCAATCATGTTTTACATTATGAAGTAAGTAAATTATGATATAATTAAAAATATCAAGAATAAAAATTCAGAACATGCATGATAAACAAAACTATTATTACACAAAATGTTTTTTTAACATTGAACTGACAAATAAAAAAGTACTATATAGTCGTAAGTGAATAATATATGATATAATAAATATTATTAAAGTTATTTTACAAGATTATAAAATGATTAAACCTACTATAAAGGAGTTTCAGACACATATGGAAGAAATTGGATCTATGGTAATAGTTAATTAATCAATCTCATTTTTTCTCAACGATTTTTTATACATAAGTATTTACTGGGGATATATTTATCATTCATGTCCATGTTTTCTAATAATGTCATAATAAAATTATTTCCATTATTCTATGTATTTTTAAAGTAATTTTTACCCATTTTTGACTTTTACTACATGGTATGGAAGGAATCTTTCTTTTGTTACCATACGAGGAAATTTTGGAATTTTCTGCTAAAAGTACAAGGAGAATGTTTTTGTTTAACTTATATGGCATGAATGAATTTTTATGGTTTCAAGATTCCTTATTTACATGAATATTACTCTCTGATATTTCAATATTATCTTAAACTAAATTATTTTCCATTAAAACTGCATAGTATTTTGAGAAAATATAACATTTTTAATGAATAAATGATATTTTCCTCAAGAACTAAGTTCAATTGTTTTATCAAAATTATTTTCTATCAAATATGATACTCTTAAATAGGGTTATGTTTCTATACCTATTATTACTATATTTTAATTTTATTAGTGATGGAATGATATTTTATATGGATTATTTTATGAGGAAATGATAATTATGAATGCCATTTTATTTCATAGGTTATGTTATAATAAATGATTTATGTTTTGTAGCACATGTAAGAATGAATTCATTATTAAATGGGAATGACCAATATCTCCCTTCAATGAATTGGGTAATTATTTATATCTCCTAAGATAGACATGGATGTAATGGAATGTAAATCTAGTTCAGTAATATATTGTAAGAATGACAAATAATCCCAGTTCTGTAATGGACTTTGTCCTTTACGACGGTCTTGGTAGTAATGCCTTGACTATGATGGAAATCATGTTATGTTCTCATTAATTTTACACAATTACATGTTTTATCCAAATTCTATTATATCATGGTTAATGTTACATTATGATCCATGCCTTACATGCTACCAATATTTACTTCATGGCCCATGATTTTGATTATTAAATTTTGTGTTCATGTTTTTATGTTCAAATGTATATGGTTTGTTTTTTGTTCTCTACGTTTACCCTTAATCAGAATTTCAGTTCACTATTTTATATGTTTATTTTCCCCATGATGTAAATAAAGGGTTTAAGTAGGAAAACAAAAGGGGTAGATATTTTTGGGAGATGTTGAAGATCTTCCACCATGATTTGAAGATTATATTATGAGTTTCCATTGACACTAGACTAATACGGTCTTTGGGTGTCTTTTTCCATCTATGTTTTCTACTTCTTATTCATTAGTTGTTTCATTATAATGTAATAAAATATGTATCACTCATATATTGATATGTTATTATAAATATGACACAACACTATTTCACTTTCTATCCATCCTATGAAAAACAAAATCACTGTGTGTGCGTACGTATGACTTACCATCTCTACGCCATGGTGTAATATGTTTTCCACCACCACATTAATTAGATGTGTATAATTGTGGAAATAAAAAATATATATAATTATTATAAAATTATAATAATTTATATATATTATAAACCATGTACTTCAATACCATTCAAAAATTATTGGAAAGATGTCGTCACCCATGCGTACGTACGGCTTACCATCTACACGACGCGATGAGATTTATTCTCCATGTTAAGCATTCATAAATGATTATAATGTATATATAATAAATAATCATGAAATATATGATATAATAATTCTAATGGATTTATGTATATATACATATATGTCATTTACATACTCCCATTCAATTTCATAAAGAATGGAAAATAGAGTTCACGCATACGTATGGCCTACCGTCTCCATAAATGGTGTATTCCATTCCTTTTATCTATCTATTATATATATATATAGTGAATATATAAAATATATAAATTTTTTTACATTCTGTAAGTACGTAAATCATAATATTAGTAATAATATCACAAATAATAATTCAAAACACATACCATAAAAATGATTATTTCCCAAAATGTTTTTTTAACATAGAATTGACTGGTGAATAGGTAATATAAAGTTGTTAGTGAATTACATATGATATCATAAATATTATTATGTTTTTTAAAGATAATAATATGTTTAAGTCCACTGAACTGGAGTTTCACACACATAAGGAAAAAATCATACCTAAGGTAAGGGATAATTTTGATATCTTATTTTTATCTGAGATTGTTTATATGTAAGTTATTACTGGGGGTATATTTATCATTGATGACCTTGTTTGGTAAAAAAGTTTTCATAAAATGTTAACAGTATTTCTAAGTATTTTTAAGGTCATTTTTACCCATTTTTTACTTTTACTATATTGTATGGAAGGAATCTTTCTTTTTTCTACCATATGAGGTACGTTTTGACTTTTCCTACAAATTGACATGGAGATTGTTTTTTAATATGTATATCATGAATGTACTTTTATGGTTTCATGATGCCTTATTTCCACATTTAATAGAAGTATGTAAATGATATATATATATATACATAAATACATTAGCATTATTATGTCATATATTTCATTATTATTTGTTATATATACATTATAATCATTCTTGAATAGTTAATGTGGGGAATGAATCTCATTGCGTCGTGGAGACGGAAGACCTATGTACACATGAGCGACAATATCTTCCCATAAATATTGAATGGTATTGAAGTGGATGGTGTATAATATCTCAAAATTAGTATCATGTTATAAAAATCGTATACATTTATTATTTCCACCATTATACCCATCCAACTATGGTGGTGGTGAAAAACAGATTACACCACGATGTGGAGATAGTAAGTCGTAGGTACGCACGTGCGGTGATTTCATTTTCGATAAGATGGATTGAAGGTGAAATAGTGCTCTTATTTATTTATAATAACAAATATGTATATAAGTGATACTGATGAAATTACTTTATAATGAAACAACTAATGAAGAAGAAGTATAAGAAGAAAGAAATTTCAAATAATGGGTATAGGAGATTACCTCTTCCTCGACATGCCTCTTTTAAATTTAATCTTACGGAACTATAGATGGAATTTTGAAAAGACTCGAACCACTATAATGTAATTAGTAAATTTGAGAAGAGAAATGGTTGGGGTTTGTCCGAGCATGAAGGCTCAAAATGGAGTTAAGATGAGAGGGAGGAGGTTCTCTTTTATAAGAGAGGAGAGGATCACTTTCGAAAACTTGGAAAATATTAATTTATTACAAAATTATTTTTCATTTCAAAAAGTCCACAAATCATTTAATTCGATGTAAAGAATAGGATTGTTTGAAATACTCTCAACCAATAGGTTTTAGACATGTTTAGGTCTCAAAGATAACATTTTTTTAACATTAACCCATAGTTTACTAATTTAACTCTTATCATGTCTTCTTGTATATTCATACAATATGGTTAATAGAGTTACAATAAAATGCCAAAAAAACATAAAGGGGTTCATTAATAAAATTTTAAACATTATATAAGTCATCTTTCTGAATATTTTATTTTTAGTAATATTATATCATTTAATAAAATAGTATTTATTTTAATACACATTTATGTAAATTTTTATACTATTCATATCATGGCTTTTTAAAAAAATATTACAACTTAATTCTTTAAAAAAACATTAATTAAATGATAACAAGTTATAATCATCCATAATATTCTGGTATTCCATAATAAGGTTCATAATAAATTTATTTTAACATTTACAATCCATTTTATTTAAATAATTAATTAATAAGGTAATAACTACATCATCATTGTGTCATAAATAAAATAATCTATTTGGTGTCTAAAATTTATAAATTAAATACCATGTTGTAAGGAATCATTTTTTACTTTCTAAAGACTATTTATAGACGTATATATCAGTTATATAACCCTATATTAAAATCTATTTAGTAAAAGATTTATGTTTAGGTTTTAATTATCTTTACTTTAAAATAATTCTTATAAAATGTAATTTTTACATACAATTGAATCCATGGAGTTTCAAAATCGACCTAACGATGCCCATGTTCAGAAATATCACATTCAATAGGATTAGTACATCTGTTAGGTTAGTTTAATATTATTATAATATTATTTTATTTAATATTATTTACCAGATTTACCCTTTAACCATGGTAAATAAAATAATTACTAAAGTTACTATTCATAATGTCTTAAAATAAAAGGTAGCTATTTAAAAAAATTGATCCCTCTAATAAAAAATATGGATTCCATTTTTCCAAATTCAAAACATAGAAGTTGTATTAATTAATTTAAAATTAATTCCCATTTTTAAAACCAAAATGCATGTTTTTAAAAAGTAATAATTATCAAAAGATTGATTTGTGTTTATGTCCAATTAAAAAGATAAATTACTTAAAATGACAAAACTTGTATCAAATGATAAAAATATAATCTAATTACACTTTAAAACCAATTAAAAAGTTAATATAATGATATAAATAAATTATATTAAAAGGATGTTTTGAATTAAAATGCAGTATTTTTCACTATTCATTAAAATTTGAATTTTATGAGAAAAATAGAAAAAATTATAAAAAATTAAAGTTGTATGTCCTTATCTCACAGAAGAGTTTTAAATTGTCAAATTTAACTTATAAAAGAGTCAAAAACTAGATTTAAAATGGGTGTTCCATTAAAACGCTGTTAAACTGTATTTTTTTAAAATACTTCTTTTATCCGAAAAATAGATTTTGTTTTCATAGCATGTTATAGAAAATGTGTAATATTAATACTAATTTAATATAAAATTAAAAATGTATTCAATACTATTCACTAAAGCTATTTTATATCTCATTAAATAATAATATTTTAATAATGTATCATTGTTTACCTAAAGTACCTCGTATGGTAAAAACGAAAGATTCCTCCAATGCCATGTAGTAAAAGTAAATAATGGGTAAAAATGATTTTAAACATACATAGAAGAATAATAAACTTTTTAGGATAATATTTTTAGAAAAAAATGGATATGGATTATAAATATATCCCCAGTAAATACTAACGTATAAACAATCTATGATAAAAATGAGATTGTAAAATTATGCCTTACCATAAGCCGGATTTCTTTCGTATGTGTCTAAAACTCTTATATAATGGGTTTAAAAAATTAGTAACCTTCAATAGAACCATAATAATATTTTTTATATCATATATTATTCACTTACAATGTTATATTATCTGTTCATTTTTCAATTCCATGTTAAATCAATGTTTTGGGTAATAATCATTTTATTTATCGTACATGTTTTGAATTTTTATTCATGATATTATTACTTATATCATAATTTACATACTTACAGAATGTAAAACATGATTTATATATCATATATATTCTATATATGTATATATATATATAATGGATAGATAAATGAAATGAAATACAACGTTTATGGAGACGGTAGGACCTACATATGCATGAACTCTAATTTCGTTTCCTTATAAAATTTAATAGAAGTATGTGAACAACCAGAAGTCATTGGGAATGGGTGAAAAACTAAAATTTATAACCTACTTACTACTTAGGAAAGTAGAAAGATAGGTTCGAACCACAGGGAGGCCTCATGTTGTGTTTGTTGATCTAAAAAAATAAACTAAACAAAAACAGACACACACAAATAGGAAAAGTAGTTGAAGATTGTGATGTGGAGTGAGTGAGAATCAGTGTGTGAGGGAGTAAAGGTGAACTAGTAAGTGCAAGGAAGGTAGACAGAGAAGTAAGGGAAATTGTGGTGAGAAGAGCCAATAGATGAGTAGGGGGAAGAAGTCCACTGGCCGATTTCAATATTTCCCACTCTCGTTCATGAACTGAAGTTCTAGAAAAATGGATCTGACTGAAAGTAACAGGCCAGATTTTTCGTCAAGTCAGTTTGTGATGAAATAGCTCTTACAGTCCTTTGACTTTTGCAATATTTCTATCCAATGGTGATGAAGGTCAGATGTCACTGGGCTCAACTTTTCAGTTGAGTTGAGCATGTCTATCTCATCTGAGCATGACTCATTTGTCAACGAGTCCCTCAGATTTAAATAGTTTTCAATAAGATTCAATCAAGATCGGTTTTCAATTGACCTTGTTGTTTTGAAAATAATTCTGTTCTGCAAACAGTGAGAGACAATCCAGAAAATGATGCAGTGCATGAATCAGAATAATCAAATCTTATCAACCGGATTATCCACCCCCCTAAGGGAATTTAGCTGGACATAACGATTGGTTTCAATGAAAAAATCGAATTAGAGTCAAAGAAGTTCATATTGAAATGAGATGTAGAAAAACAGAGCATAGGACAAATAAAGAGGTTCGTCTCCCTACTTAAGCTCCCGAAATTATTAATCCCAGTTGCTTGATGGTGGATGCAATGCCAGAATCTGCTCGATGTCCCACCCTGGGAATTGAGGTATAAAATGCTCTGATCCGCTGCTCTCTGTACCCCAATCTACTTCCGATGTGAAATGGTGAAAACTCTAGGGATTTCTTGATCCTCTCTCGATGGATGGATGTTCAATCTGAATGAAGTCTCTATCGAGATATGTTGTCCAGTCCTACTGAATGCCTCCTCCTTTGATGTCTACTAACCCCTGACTCTGGATGAAAGCCTCCCTGCCCCCTCGCCCGCACTCCTCCCTCCAGTGTCTGAATGATTTGGTGCCCGTCACATATGCTAATGACCCGTAGAAGTCTCTGTAATCTCGCCCGAGGGGTTCCCGGGCATCCATGTGTATCTTTCACTGCGCTGCTCCTCCCACACTTGTCACGGGAGCAGTTTCTCCTAACTGAATTGAAATGGTGGGCGTGCAGTGAACTACAATATTCCCTCTACAAATCAGTAGATCCACATGGTGCACTTTTATATGCATGTCAACAGCTTTTATGTAAAATCTCAATAAGTGTACCCCACCCCATTTTTTTAAACGATCACCATATTTAACGCACGAACAGCTTCCTGTTATCACCCCCTCCATGAGCAGCTCCCATGTACTAAACAATATAAAACAAAAAACACATTAAACCAATTAAATGAAAACTAAATGACTATATATTAATATTATTACATCAATAAAAATACTTAATAATATATATATATATATAATACTTAATATTATTATTACTGTTATATGTAAATATAATTATTATATTTATTATTATGATAAACTAATATTATTAGAAATATTAATACTATATATAATCTTTTATACTTTTAATAATAGACCAATTGTTATTATTATTATATGGTATTTGATATGAAACACTTAATATATATTATATTATATTTTATAATAAAAATATATTAAATATAGAAAAGAAAAAGAAGAAAGAAATGAAGAGGGGCAAAGGTTTTGGCATGGAAGAGAAAAGGGGGGAAACAGGGGGGTCTCGGCTATGTGCACAGTGGTGAGGGAGGAGTGAGGTGGAGGTCCAGCCGCAGCTCAAAGTGTTAGGGGTTGTAGCGGTGGGAGTTTCAGGGTGAGGTGGATTGTTCTGACGGCTAGGGGTGGTGCGGGTCTTCTACGACGGGTTTGCAGTGCGGAGAGGCTGGGGTTGCAGTGGTGATATGGTTATCTAGCAGGGTCCAGAGGCAAGGAGGAAGGTGAGGTCCCAGGGGTTCGAATGGCGATGCTGGAATGGAGGTTGTGTGAGATGATAATGTTAATGAAACAGTGGGTTAGATCTAGTTCTGATTAGGTTTCAATTAGATTGATTGTTCTTCTATCATTGAATCTGTAGAAACTCTGCTGAATCGATTTTTCTTGTTTGTGTTTGCACTGTTAATTTTTTCTACAGTTGTTTCCATGTTGTTGTGCTACTGATTGTGATGGTTGCTGAGATTTTAATTTTTTTTGTGTTTCTTGAGTATAGATGCTTTGTGTTTTGGTGATCTGTAGAGGAGGCTGCTGGAACATAGGTGGGGAATTCTGGAACAAGAAGAGGGATGCGGGCTTGTGGCTGGTGATTTTCATTTAGAAAGATGGTGGGAGTAGAAGAGATTAAATAGTGAGCACTGGTAGCAGTGGAACCATGAGAAATAAATAAATTGTGGCATGTGTTGAAGGCACCTTGAAATGGGGGATAAGGTGAGTGTTAAACGGTGACTGGTTAGAACGGTGAGATAGTGAAGCTGCTGCAGTGGCTGGGAAAACGTTGAGATGTTCCACTTTTCGTGAAACGGTGAGTCATGTTGGATGCAATACGGTAACACCATGATAGTGATGAAATCGTGGCTCATGCAGCATCACCTACAAAATAAACACAACAAAAATTTAAATAAATTAATAATTAAAAAAAAACTAAAAACTCATTAACAAATTAACTTGAATATAATTACAAACTAAATAAATTAAAAAAAGTTAAATAATAAAATTAATTGTTTTTTATTTAAAAGAATGAGTTTATTTGTATTAAAAATTATGAAAAAACTTAATTTAAAACAAACCAAAATAACTAAAGTCGCTTTCTTACATTAATCAACCAATTAATTAATGAATGGATAAATTAAATTAAAAAATATGAAATATTAATTGAATAAAATTAATTTTTTGAAATTAATTTAATTATTAAAAGACTAGGAACTAAAATTATTTATTTAATTACAATTACAAGAATAAAAAATTAATTAATTTTATTAATGTATTAATAAACTAAATAGATTGAAAAATTTGTAAAAATAAAAGAATAAATAAATAAAAGTCAAATTCATAGGACTAATTTAATTTAAGAATTATAAAAAAACACAATAATGAAAACTAAAAATAGATGATTTAAATAAAAAATGATAACTTTACACAGCCATGTATTAAAAGACAATAATAATCACTTATTTAATAAAAAAACATATTAGTATAAAAAAGTCAATAAAAATATAAAAAGGATGTAGAAAAGAGTTAAAATTAAGCCACATCAAACTCCCCCACACTTAAAACCTTGTTTGTCCTCAAACGTGCACATTTCATTGACTTTGAAATAGAAATATGATTTGTGAGTTTCAGTTCAAAATGTGCATGATTGAACTTAAACATCAAGGGGATAAAAAGCAACAGTGAGTCAGGCTATCCAACGGTGTTAAAAAATAATGTCCTCTCTAGCTTCAAATACTCACTGGAAGTCTACAGACTCACAAATACATACACTGTCAGGAATTTCATGCCTCCTATATGTACTCATTAACTATCCTACTGCACTTTCCAATTCACGTTATAATTCAAGGAGTGTTGACAGGTTAGATGAAGTCGAATTTAAAACTTAACCAAGTTTACCTTCCATTCTCACCGTCCCCTAGGTTCCAAAAATTAATGTCAATTAATTTGATCACTTTACAGATTCAACTCAAATGAAAATTAACAGAGGAAATTTCTCCCTTCTTTATCTGGGTTTCAAATTCCCCTCACCTTAATGAGTTCATTTTTGACAAAGGCACTTTATTTTACTTTTACCCATCCATATTACATATTGAACCATTGTTTTGAAAAAATTTGACCATTTTTAAACATCCACAAATTCATGTTCAAGAATGGGGGATTTGTAATGACATTATAATGACCCATCTCCCCATACTGAAAACACAACATTGTCCCCAATGTTGACTCTCAAGGTGGGAGACAGTTTAAGTTCAAAATAGATACATTTAAGCTTAAAATGATATGGAGGGGTAACAATGAGGTTCAAAAAATTTATTTGCCACTAAAAAAGAGATTGAAAGTA
Organism: Viscum album; assembly: GCA_963277665.1. Classification (NCBI taxonomy): domain Eukaryota; kingdom Viridiplantae; phylum Streptophyta; class Magnoliopsida; order Santalales; family Viscaceae; genus Viscum; species Viscum album. The sequence goes on from OY728150.1 coordinate 157,080,101, forward strand.
AAACATTAAACAAAAACAGAAGATCCAAACCCCACCAACCATCACCAGCAACCAAAATGTAATTTTATTCCTAAAATGTTCATGCTTTGAATTTTTAAGGAGTAGAAAAAATATTGTATCAATTTACTTCAAATATTTCCATGATTAGTAGTGATGTCCAGCAGAAACATAATGAAATTTAAAGGAGTGGGTGGAAGCATTTTTCAGAAAATTAGCTCAAAATAAATTTTTAACTCTCTAGATACTAGCAGCTAAACACACATGCAAGAGAACATGATCATTTTTCATATATTAGGGGGAGGTCACCCACAATTAATTCACAGTGAAGATTAATAAGGTAATGAAAAGTGAAAAGGGCAGAACAAAACAACCCTGAATTATTGGAGCTTTAACACTGATTTGCTTAGACGGATCCTCATTAGAAGAGATAGATGTTTACCCCTCGTAATTAATCTACATGTTCCAATATGTAAAATATGATTGCATAATTTTATGTTCAAGATAAGTAACCCAATGGAGTGAGTAAAAAGAAATTTTATCCATATGTTGTAGTTGATCGCTCCTTTGGGTTTTATTGGACATGTTTCTGGAAGAAACTACTCTATCTCTAAAACAACTACATATCATGAGGCACCATCAATCAGTTAAGAAAGTGAACATGATAACAAAAAGTAGAGATTAAATTTATTAACAAACAAAAATAAAAGGGAAACAACTAATAAACCATGGGTTAGTTCCCATGCAATACTGAGTTTATAGTCCTCAGTTAGACTTGAAATAGCTCATTCTTGCAACAGAGAGATGGCAGCCAAGCCCTTTGGTGGACCCTCAATGAAGTGCTTTATCCTTCGACAATTAAATAATAAATTCCTATTCTCTTCTCCAACTAGCTCATCATCTCCATTAATCAAAACTCTAACAATGGTAAAGGTTCTTGACTATTTGGACTTCAACTTTCGTGGAAACTGCTTCAATATAGAATTGAAAAGAAGGACCCTCTAACCAACCATGAAATTCCTATTTTTAATGATTGGGTCATGGAAATACATTGTTCTTTTTCAGTATATTTCAGCATTCTTATAGGACTCTATTTGAATCTCCTCCAGCTCACTCAGCTCTAGCAGTCTCTTCTCAATAGCAGACTTAAAATCAAAGTTAAGTGCCTTCACTGCCCAATAAGATCTCTATTGTAACTCAGTATGTAGATGTGATGTTTTCCCAAAGAGTAGCCTATATGGTGACATCCATATAGGAGTATTATAAGTAGTTCTATAGGACCAACGGACATCATCCCTTGTCCTTGAATAGTCCTTCTTAGATATAGAAACATTTTTCTCTAAAATCTGTTTCAGATCTCTATTAAAACTTCTTCTTGCCGACTGGACTGTGGGTGATAAGTGGTGCATGTCCTATAGGAGCACCCATACTTCTCCATTAATCCTTTGAACTTATAATTGCTTATGTGAGTCCGATTATCAGGGATGAATTCTCAAGGCACACCAAATCTGTAAAAGTTTTTTTTGATGAATTTCACAACACTAGCAGCTAAATTGTCGGGCAGAGATACTGCCTCAACCCACTTGGATACATAATCCACAACAACCAAAATATACTGATTCCCATAGGAGGATGGTAATGTTCCCATGAAGTCCAAGCCCCACACATAAAAGATTTCAACATCCAAAATACCTTTTTTGGGTTGTTCCTATATTCTTCCAACATTTCCTAACATTTGACATTTTTTACAGCCAATAACTAGACTCCTAACATCTTTATACAGTGTTTGCAAGTAGAAGACAGTTTGTAGGACCTTTTGATCAGTCCTTTATCTTCCATGGTGGCCACCCCAAGGTGATGAATGGAATCTATCAAGTATGAGAAAAATATCATCCTCAACCACACATATTCTCCAAATCCCATCAGCACACCTCTTAAAGAGAAGAGGGTCATCCCAAAAATAATATTTCAGCTCAGATATAAACATATTACTCTAGTTGTGTGAGAGATCCTTGGGCATGACTCTAATTACCAAAATGTTGGCATAGTCTGTGAACCAAGCATACTGCTACACAGAGGCAGTAAACAATTGTTTATCAGGGAAATAAGTGTTGATCAATTTTTCTTGGGGAATTGGGAAATCAGAATAAGTTATCCACAACTACATTATCATCCCCTTTCCTGTCCTTAATAACTATGTAAAACTCCTGTAACTGCAAGGTCCACCTCACGAGTTTGGGATTTGAGTCCTTTTTATCCAACAAATACTTTAGGGCTGAATGATTAGTGAAAACTATGATCCTTGATCATATCCAGTACTACATGAACTTTTCCAAAGAAAACATCACATCAGCCAACTCCTTTTCAGTGGTAGAATAATTCTTCTGGGCATCATCCAATATCATTCTTGAATAATAAATAACATAATGTTTCATATCCTTCCTTTTCCCTAACACAACTCATATTTTAAATTAACTAGCATCACACATAACCTCAAAGGGAAGATTCCAGTCAGGAGAAGTGATTACAGGTGAAGTCATCAACTTCTCCTTGAGCATATTAAAGTCCTCTAGACATGTCTCATCAAAGACAAAGGGTGTATCCTTAACCAGCAGGGAGAACATGGGTCAAGTAATCTTAGATAATTCTTTAATGAACCTCCTGTTGAACCCAGCATGTCCCAAGAAATTTATGATTCCTTTAACATTTTCGTGTGGGGGAAACTTTTGTATGACCTCAATTTTAGCATTATTGACCTCCATCCCCTTCTTAGAAACTTTGTGTCCCAAAACTAGGCCTTTAGTGGCCATGAATTGGAACTTTCCTATTTTAAGACTATGTTGGTTTCTTGGAACCATTCTAACAGAAGTTTTAGATTTTTCAGACAGTTCTCAAAGGTATTTCCCACAACAGAAAAATCATCCATGAACACTTCAAATTATCCTCTCAATCATGTCTGAAAAATTTCCATCATGATCCTCTAAAAAGTGGCAGGAGCACCACACAAGCCAAAGGGCATCCAACGGTAGGAAAATTTTCCAAAAGTACAGGTGAAGGTGGTTTTATATTGGTCCTCAAGTGCAATGGAAATCTAGTTGTAACAAGAATAACCATAAAAAAAAAGCAGAATAATTCATTTCCTACCAGTCTCTCTAACATATGATCCAAGAATGTCATGGGAAAGTGATCCTTTCTTGTGGTAGCATTTAATTTTCTGTAGTCTATAAAGACTCTCTATTTATTCACTGCTCTTGTCTAGATTTGGTCAGTATTTTCCTTAGTGACCACTATCACTCCACTCTTTTTGGGTACCACCTAGATAGGACTAAACGAGGGGCTATCCGAAAGGGGAAAAATTAATCCAGCATCAAGAAACATGATCACTTCTTCTTTCACAACTTCCTTTATGTTGTGGTTGAGTCTCCTTTGAGATTCTACTCTATGATAACACTCAGGTTCCATTTTAATTTTATGCATGAAGAGTTCTGGACTTATCCCTTTGATATCAACTATAGACCGTCCTATGACTGACTTGAATTTATTCAAAACACTATGCAGATTTTTCTTTTGGCTCACTTCTAGGTTATATGAAATGATCACATGAAGGGTGTAATTGTCTCCTAAAAAGGAATATTTGAGGTGGACAGGGAGGGGTTTAAGTTCAAGGGTGGGTGGTGAATGGCTTGAGGGTAGACACTTGGGCCTGGGTAGCCCAAGGTCTTCATGTTGAATCTTGAAGAATGCAGTAAAGAAGGCTTTTTCCTCAATAAAAGAAATTCCAAAAAATATCCTCAAATTTAGACTCCTCTTCGAGGAAAGGGTGTGATCCAAAACAAAGTCATCTAGGTTCTCCAAGAATTCTCCCTTGTACTCATCAACAAATTCTCTCTCCTTAATTGAGCTGATCCCCATGCATGCAGCAATAGGGATTTCAGGTTAACTATTCATTTCAGCTATCATTCTCAGAAACACTTCTTCTTCCTTATCAACTCTACTCTCAACAACTAACATCTCATCTTTTGGGAAAATTGGGTGGGTGGGTTCTTGGATTTTCTTAAACACATTGATTTTTTTTCCACCCATAATGAAAATGTGTTTCCACTTAGACAGATCTATCACAGCTCCCCCTATGGCCAGGAAGGGCCTACCGAGAATGATAGGAACCTCCTGGTCAAACTCCATATCAAGGATAATAAATTCAGCAAGAAATTTTTTTTTTCCTACTTCCTTTAACAGATCATCAACCCTACAAATTGGATGAGTAATGGACCTAGAAGCAAGATGGAACACAATAGTGGTGTGTTGGGGAACTCTTAACCTTAGGTGCCGAAGAAGTGATAGGGGAATCAGATTAATACTAGCACCCAGATCACAGAAAAAATTGAACATACCACCTCTATCCACAAAATTGAAAGGGATGAGAAATCATCATAGGTCCTCAAGCTTAGGAGGTATCATATTCTATAAGACTACACTACACTCCTCTATTATGTTATAAGTAGAAAATTCTTCCTATGTCTTTTTGTTTGAACAGATTTTCTTGACTGATTTTATGTATGACAGGATTTGAATCAAGGCTTACAAGAGTGGGATATCAATGTTCAACTTTTTAACAACATTGAAAAATTTCAACAATTCAGAATCATGAATTGGTTTCTTAATTCTTTGTGGGAAAGGGATTACAGGGGGAAAATTTCTCACAATTGGGGGAATCTCTACAGCTTCCTCTTCAAAAATTATCTTCCTTTTATTGTCTTTGTTTTTTAAGCCATTTTCTTTGGGTTTTTGAGCTAGAACAACAGGTACTGGAGGGATTCTAGTGGCACTGTCCAATTTCCCAGATTCAGGTTCTTTCAAATTTGAGTTTCCAGCATCATCCAGTTTCTCATTTTCAGAATTTTAGGGTTCTTTCCTAGGAACTTGGTGAGTTTGTAGACCACTGCTTGTGGTCACATCCATGGAATTATCTCTAGGTTTGGTTTTCTTGGTGTCGAGCAGCCTACCCTTTTCTCCATTACTAGCATCCCTAGCCAACTGTCTCGTTTGAATTTCCATGTTCTTCATTCTAGCATCCATTTGAACATTATCATGATCATTTTTTATCTTTTGTTCATCAAACCTCCCTATAGAATGATGGAACATGTCTCTCACCTCATCTTTTGAGTTGGATGACTCACCCTTAGGTTGTAGTTGGGGTTGGAATTGCTACCTAGAAGGTTGCAATAATCCAGGAGGGGCAGTAGGTCAGAGGACTCCCTGCTGCATCCATGATAGGTTTGGATGGTTCCTATACACCTGATTGTAGGTGTTGGAAAAAGGATCATCCCTAGGCTGCACCTGAGGTTCATAGCCAGTAAATATCGTACTCTCATGAGGTGGGACAGGCATATCGACGTTTGGACAATAGGTTTGAGAATGGTCATACATGACACTGTGGTGGTACTGCTCTTAAGGGGTTGATGTGGGTTCTCATTAAAGAACCTAGAAACATGGGATTTAGCTTGAGTAGTAGGGGATGTTTCCTTTCTCACAATGGTTCTCATCCTATAGCATTTGCACTAGGAGTTTTGGGATAATATGTTAATGATTTTTTTGGCCTCCTCAGCAATCCTATCACTGAAGTCTCCTCCAGAAGACTAGTCTGCCAAGGTTTGGTGGTAATGGGTGAGACTATTGTAGAAGGTGTCCATGAGGAATTGGGGTGTACATTGATGGTTTGGAAACTACCTAAGAAAACCTCTAAACATATCCCAGGATTCATGAAACAGTTCTCCCTCACCTTGAAAGAATCAAGTAATTTTGTGCCTAATCTCAGATGCCAACCCCCTAGGATAGAATTTCATTGTGAAATCATTATAAACATGATCCCAAGTGACAAATATTTATTATTATAACTATTGAAACCAAGACCAAGCATTTACCTTGAGGCAGAAGGGGAACACTCTCAGTTTATGCTCTTAATCAGTGATACCACTAAGTGGTAGCTGCTGGACACTACATTAGAAGGCTCTAATGAAGTCAAGAGAGTCTTCACTAGGCATTCAATCGAAGGTGGGGAACTGAATATGTATAGATTGTCTGATATCATAATTCCTAGACATAGGAGAGAGTCTAATTCATGAAGGGTCACTAGACACTGAAGGTAGAAATAACTCTCTTAAACTGCGCCTCTTAGTTATCTCATTCTCAGGTGGGTTCATCATTCCAGGTTGGTTGAAATTTTTAGGAAGTGGATTGTTCAAGTTTTCATTTCCATTATCTTCCATTTTTAACTTGTATCTGTTATTTTTCAATTCCTTGAGGTGTTCATCAATTTCAAGATTACCAGGAACTAAGTATTTGGACTTAGACCTAGTTTTCATGCAGCAGGTTCACACTTTTTATTTTGGAATATTAATTTTTCTTTTTGCAGATTTTTATAAGTGATTTTTTTATTTTTTTAATATGGAAATGTTTGTTTGGTTTTTCTAAATATTGCACCTTGCCTCCCTGGAAACGACGCCAATATTCACACGACCATGCATTATTGGGAACATGCGAAAAACTAAAATTTATAACCTACATTCAACTTAGGACAATGGAAAGACATGGTTCAACCACATGGAGGCCTCATTTTGTGTTTGGATATCTAAACAAAATAAACTAAAAAAACACTCTCACAAAAAAACCCAAAAAACAGTTGGAGATGGTGAAGTGGAATGAGTGAGAATCAGTGTGTGAGGGAGTAAAGGGGAACTGGTATATGCAAGTAAAATATACAGAGAAGAAAGGGAAATTGTGGTGAGAACAACCAATAGATGAGTAGGGGGAAGAAGTCCACTGGACAATTTCAATATTTCCTACTCTCATTCATGCCCTGATTTTTAAGAAATATGAATCTGACTTAAAGTTACTGTCCAGATTTGTTGTCTGGTCTGTTTGTGATGAAATAGCTCTTATAGTCCTTTGACTGTAATAGTCTTTTTATCCAATGGCGATGAAGGTCAGATGTCAATGGGATCAACCTTTCAGTTGAGTTCTGCATGTCTCTCTCATTTGATCATGACTCATTTGTCAATGAGTCCCTAATATTTAAAAAGTTTTCATTAATATTCAATCAAGATCGGTTTTCACTCAACCTTGTTGTTTTGAAAATAAATTTTTTCTGAAAACAGTGAGAGAGACAATCCAAAAAAAGATGCAGTTCATGAATCAGAATAATCCAATCTAATTAACCAGCTTCTCCGCCCCCTAAGGTAATTTAGCTGGACATAATGATTGGTTTTAGTGAAAAAATAGAATTAGAGTCAAAGAAGTTCATATTGAAATGAGATGCCAAAAAACTGAGCATAAGACAAATAAGTATGTTCGTCTCCCTGCTCGAGCTCCTGAAAGTACTAATCACTGCTACTTGATGGTGGATGAAATGTTGGAATCCGCTTGATGTCCCGCCCATGGAATCGAGGTAGGAAATGCTCTGATTCGCTGCTCTCGGTACCACAATCTGCTTCCGATGTGAAACGGTGATAACTCTAGGGTTCTCTCGATCCTATCTCGACGAATGGAAGTGAAATCCGAATAAAGGCTCTTTCGAGATATGTCATCCATTCTTACTGAATTTCTTCTCCGTTAATGGTTTCTCACCCCTTGAGTCTAGATCAAAGCCTCCATCCCCCCCTTGGCCGCCCTCCTCCCTCTAGTGTCAGAATGATTTCTTACCCGTCACATATGCTAATGACCCATAGAAGTCTCTGGAAACTCGCCCGAGGTGTTCACTGGATTCCACATGTAGCTTTCACTGCGCTGCTCCTCCCGCACTTCTCACGGGAGCAGTTTCTCCTAACTGAATAGAAATGGTGCACACGCAGTGAACTACAATCTTCCCTCTATAAATCAGCAAATCCACGTGGCCTGGTTTTATGTGCATGTCACCAGCTCTTATGTAAACTCTCTATAAGTGTACCCTGCCCATTTTTTTAAACGATCACCATATTTAATGCACGGATAGAATCCATTTATCACCCCCTACAAGAGAAGATCCCCCTACACTAAAAAATATAAAACACCGAACACATTAAACAAATAAAATGAAAACTAAATTACTATATATTAATATTATTACTTCGATAATAATACTTAATAATATATTTATAATATTTAATAATATTATTACTATTATATGTGAATATAATTATTATATTTATTATTTTGATATACTAATATTATTATGAAATATTAATACTATATAAAAGCTTTTATACTTTTAACAATAGAGATATTATTATTATTATATGGTATTTGATATGTAACACTTAATATATATTATATTATATGTTATAATAAAAATATAATAAAAAGAGAAAATAAAAAGATGAATGAAATGAATATGGGTGAAGGGTTCGGCATGGAAGAGAAAAGGGGGAAACCGGGGGGTCTCGACTATGTGCACAGCGGCGAGGGAGGATTGAGATGGAGGTTAGGATATGGCTCGGAGTGGTAGGGGTTGAAGTGGTGGTTAGTTTAGGGTGAGTCAGATGGGTCTGGCAGCTAGGGGTGGTGCGGGTCTACTGTGGCGGGTTTCTGGTGCGGAGAGGCAGGGGTTGTAGCGGTGATGTGGTCGACTAGCAGGGGCCAGAGGCAAGGAGAAAGGCGAGGGCCCAGGGATTCAAATGGCGAGGCTAGAACAGCGGCTGTGCGATATGAGTAATGTAATGAACCCATGGGTTAGATCTAGTTATAATTAGGTTTCAATTAGATCAATTTTTCTTCTATCATTGAATCTGGAGAAACTATGCTGAATTGCTTTTCCTTGTTTTGATTTCCCTGTTCAATTTTTCTGTGGTTGTTTCCATGTTGTTGTGATGCTGAGTGTGATGATTACTAAGATTTTAATTTTTTTTGTGTGTTGCTAAAGTTGGTATTCTTTGTGTATTGGTGATTTGCAGAGGAGGCTGCTGGAACGGAGGCGGGGAATTCTGGTCCGAGCATAGGTATGCGGGCTTATGGATGGTGAGTTGCGTGGAGAAAGATAGCAGGAGTAGAAGAGGGGAAACAATGAGCGTGGTTAGCAGTGTCACAGTGAGAAAGAAAGAAATGATGGAATGAGTTAAAGGCACCGTGAAATGGGGATAAGGTGAGTGTGAAACTGTAACTGGTTAGAACGGTGAGATAGTGAAAGTGCTTTGGTGGCTGGGCAAATGGTGAGACGTGCCACCATTCTTGAAATGATAAGACATCTTAGAAGAAATACAGTGGCACTGTGATAGTGAATAAACTTTGGCGCACACAAAAACACCTACAAAATAAACACAACAAAAAATTAAATAAATTAATTATTTAATAAAAAAATCAATTAACACATTAAATAGAATAGAAATAAAATCTAAATAAATAAAACAAAGTTAAATAATAAAATTAATTTTGTTTTATATAAAAGAATGAATTTATTTGTATTAAAAATTAAAAACAAACACAATTTAAAACAAACCAAAATAACTAAGGTCACTTGCTTACATTAATCAACCAATTAATTAAATAAATAATAAAGTAAATTAAAGAATAAGAAATATTAATTGAGTAAACTTAAATTGTTGAAATTAATTTAATTATTAAAAGACAAAAATTTAAAATGATATATTTAATTACAATTTAAGGATTAAAGAATTAATTAATTTAATTAAGGAATTAATAAACTAACTAGAATCAAAAAATTTGTAAAAATAAAAGAATAAATAAATAAAAGTCTAATTCACAAGACTAATTTAATTTAGGAATTAATTAAAAAGACAATAATGAATACTAAAAACACATGATTTAAACAAAAAATGATATCTTTACTTAGAAAAGTACAAAAACACAATAATTATTAATTATTTAATCAAAAACAACATTTTAGTATAAAAAAGTCAATAAAAATATAAAAAGGATGTGGCAAAGAGTGTTAAAACAGAGCCACATCAGTAATTATATGACATGCATATATATAAAACAATATAGTATCATTATTATGTCATATATTTTATGATTATTTATTATATATACATTATTATCATTCTTGAATGGTTAACGTGGAGAATCAATCTCATCACATTGTGAAAACGGTAAGTTGTACGTAAGCACGAGCGAAGATATTGTTCCCATAATTGTTGAATAAAATTTAATTGGATGGTGTATAATATCTTAGAGCTAGCCTTATTTTATAATAATCATATATAGTTATTATTTACACTACTATATCCATCCAAGTAAGGTGGTGGTGAAAAACAAATTACACCACAATGTGGAGACTATAAGTCGTTCGTACGCACGCACGGTGATTTTATTTTTTGTAGGATGGATAGAAGGAGAAATAAGGTTGTTTCATATATATAATAACTTATCAAAATATTAGTGATACTTATTTTATTACTTCATAAGGAAACAACAAAATAAAAGGAAGTAGATGAAGAAAGAAATCTAAAATAATCGGTAGAAGAGATTATATGTTCCTTGATGTGCTTCCTTTAAATATTCTCTTAGGGCACTAGATTTGGTCTATTAAGAAGATAGGCACATCTAGAATATATCTAAGGAAGTTTATAGGTGAAATGGGGAGAGTTTTTCAGTTCTTGATGGCTCAAAATGAATTTAATAGGAGAGGGAGGAGGTTCCCTTTTATAAGAGAAGAGAGGGGCACTTTAGGAAACTCTCAAAATATTAAATTTTCATAAACTTAATATCGATTAAAAATAGTCAAAAACATATTTAATTATAATATAAAAGGATTTATGTTTGAATACTCATCATCCAAAATTTTTTATACAAGTTTTGAATATTTTATTGTCTTTATAGTTTTTGTTTGACCCTTATTTTACACTTTTTTATCTTACCAGGATATCATGTTACTTACACATTGTTGGTTAATGTAATTAAAAATCATTTAAAAAAAACCCAAAAAAAGTTGTTTCTGAAATATTTGGACTTATATTAACTATTTGGATGAATCGTAGATTTTTAGGGATTTAATATAATTTAATAAACTATTTTATGTTTTAATTTATGATTTCTATCTATTTTGGACACTATTCATACATGGCTTTCTAAAAAAATCTTTACAACATGAATCCTTCAAACTAATGGAATTAACTCATCCTTAATAGCTCAATTAAATCATGAAAATTCATGGATGGCATAATAATTTTCAAATTAAATTTATTTTAATATTTATAAATTCATTTATTTGAATTTTCATTAATGAGGTAATCACAACATCATAATTGTGTAATAAATATATTTATCTAATTTCTAAAAATATAAAAAGAATAACATGATGTAGGAAATAATTTTATATTTCTAATTAGTATTTATAGGCAAAGATATCAGATATATAACCATATATTAAAAACTATTTAGTAAAGTATATATGTTTAGGTTATAATTATCGTTACTTAAAATTAATTCTTATAAAATGTCATTTTCACATCCATGTGAATCTGTGGCATCCCAAAATCGACACAGGGATGCCTATTGTTGGAAGTATCTCATCCAATAGCACTAGGAAATGTGTTAGGGAAGCTTAATATTATTATAATATTATTTTTTACCCTTATTTACTAGATTTACCCTTTAAGAATGGTAAATAAAATAAATATTGAAGTTACAATTCATAATGTCTAAAAATAATAGGTACCTATTTACACAATTTGAACCTTCTGATTCCAAATATGAAATAAATTTTTCCAAATTCAAAAAATTGAAGTTTCTGTAGATACTTTAATATTAATTCACATTTTCAAAACCAAAAAAGTGGGGTTTTAAGAAGTAATAACTAAAAAAACAAATTGACATGTGTTTATGTCCTATTTAAAAGTAGAATTTTTTCCAATGACCTAAATTTTATTAAATGATTAAAATATAATCCAATTATACTTTAAACCCAATTAAAAATATAATCTGACTATATAAATAAATTAGATAAAAAGTCATCTTTGAATTAAAATGCTGAATTTTGTTCAATATTCATTAACATTTTAATTTTATTAAAAAATTCGAAAAACTCATCAAAAGTAAATTGTTTTGCCCCGCTTCCAAAGAATAAGTTTATTTTGTAAAATTTAACTTATTATAGTGTCAAAACTATATTTAAAATCGGTGCACCATCAAAAAGCGGTAAAACTTTATTTTTTGAAAAACACTTCTTTTATCCAAAAAATTGATTTTTTTCTCTTATCATGTTTTAAAAAATGTGTAATGTGAATGCTATTGTTATATATAATTCAAAATTTGTATAGTAAAATATGTTTGTAATATTTTATTTGTAGCAAAAAAGGAAGCTTTCACAACACGCTACACTAAATTGGCTTGCATTACACATAAGAGCGACCCTTCTCGATAGTTTGCATTGTACACGACACAGAGTTTCACTAAACAATGATATATTATTAAAATATAATTATTTAATGGGATATAATCTATCCATAATATTTAGTATTAACCAAATTTTTAATTTTATATAATTCTAGCATTCATCTTACACATTTTCTAGAACATTGATTGGGAACAAAATCAATTTTTCGAACAAAATATTTTTTAAAAGAAATGTAGTTTTACCGCCTTTGGATGGCGCACCCAAATAAAATATTATTTTAAAAAAATTTATAAGTTAAATTTTACAAGTTAAACTTTTTATTTGGAAGAGGGACAGAAAATTTTACTTTTGTTTAATTTTTGGTATTTTTCTGATAAAATTGAAATTTTAATAATTCGTAAAAAATACTACATTTTAATTCAAAACATCATTTTCATATAATTTATTTATATAGTTATATTATCTTATTAATTGGTTTAATTATTTAATTGGATTATATTTTTTATCATCCAATCCAATTTTGGTCATATGAAGTAATTTCATTTTAAATTAGACATAAACACATATCAATCCTTTGTTGTTTTTTTTCACAAAAACCCACTTTTTGGTTTTGACAATGGGAATTAATTTTAAATTAATTTAATCAAATTCTATGTTTTGAAATAAAAAAATTGGATTCCATATTTTAAATCATAAGCTTAAATTTTGTAAATATGTAACTTTTATTTTTGGACATTATGAATAGTATCCTCAGTAATTATTTCATTTACCATGGTTAAATGGTAACTCTAGTAAATTAGGGTAAAAAAATAATATTATAATAATATAAAAATACCCTAACACATTTTATAATCTTATATGATGAGATATTTCCAAACATGGCCATCTTTGGGTCGATTTTGGGATCCCATGGAATCACTTTGATGTGAAAATGACATTTTATAAGAATTAATTTGAAGTAAAGATAATTATAACCTAATCATATATCTTTTACTAAATAGATTTTAATATTGGGTTATATAACTGATATCTAGGTATTTAAATAGTAATTAGATAGTTAAAAATATTTCCTACATCATGGTATTTTATTTATAATTTTGATATATTATAAAAATATATTTATATATGACACAATTATGATGTATTGATTAACTCATTAATAGAAGATTCAAATAAATGAAATTATAAATATTAAAATGTATTTAATTTGAACATTTTGATGCCATCAAATAATTTTTTGGATGACATTGACATGTTAGGGAAGTTTTATTTACTTTTGTTTGAAGTAATGAATTATTTAGGAATTTTTTAAAAAAAATAAAGTATGAATAGTGTCTAAAATCGACATAATTCATAACTTAAATCATGAAATAGTTTATTAAATGATGTTAAATTCATAAAAATATAATATTACTCAAAATGGTTATTATAAGTGCAAATATTTTATAAATAACATTTTTGGGTCATTTTACATGATATGGTAATTAAATTAACCCACAATGTGAAAATAACATGATATAACGGTATGATTAAAAAGGGTAAAATAAAGGTTAAACCAAAAACATAAGGATAAAAAAATATTCAAAACATGTTGAAAAATTATTATATGATGGGAATTCGAACCAAACTAATATTATATTTTAATTAAATAAGTGTTGGAATTTTTTTAATAAATATTGAATTTATAAAAAATTAATATTTGGAGAGTTTCCTAAAGTGCCCCTTTGATCTCTTATAAATGGGCACCTCCTCCCTCTCCTCTTATCTCAATTTTGAGCCTTCAAACTCAGGAAACCCCTACCTATTTCTTTTATCAACTTACCTATTTATATACAATAGATTATTTTCTTCTCAAAAGGCCTACTCTAGTGCCCTAATAGGAAATTTAAATGAGTCATGTCGAGGAAAAGGTAATCTCTTCTACCAATTCATTCAAATTTATTTCTTCTTATACTCCCCCTTCATTAGTTTTTTCAATATAAAGTAATAACATCAATATCAATAATATTAATATACATTATTATAAATATGAAAAAAAAAATATTTCACCTTCTATCCATCCTACAATAATTGAAATCACTGGGCGTGCGTACGTACGGCTTACAGTATCCACGCTGTGGTGTAATCTGTTTTCACCACCACTTTAGTTGAATGGGTATAATGGTAGAAATAATAACTATATAAGATTATCATAACATGATACTAATTAGAGATATATTATACACCATCCACCTCAATACCATTCAATAATCATAAGAACGATATCGTCATTTGTGTGTACGTACGGCTTACCGTCTCCACGACTCGATGAGATTCATTCTCCACGTTAAGCATTAAAGAATGATTAAAAAGCATATATTATAAATAATTATTAAATATATGACAGAATAATTCTATTATATTTATCTATATATATATTTCATTTAGTTACATCCATTCAATTAAATACGGAAACTAAAATAGCATTCATGCGTACGTACGACCTACCGTCTCCATAAATAGTGTATTCCATTTCATTAATATATCAGTTATATATATATTTATATATCGAATATATATTATATATAGTTATATAATATTTTTAATTTGTTAAAAATTTAATTGAATTATATTTTTTTCATTTAACCCAATGTTGGTCATTGGATGTAATTTCAATTTTAAATTGGACATAAACACATGTCAAACTTTTGATAGTTATTACTTTTTAAAAACCCACTTTTTTCACAATGGAAATGTATTTTCATTTAATTACTGAAACGTTTTTGTTTTGAATTTTGAAAAAACTGATTTCATATTTTGAATAATAAAGTATAAATTTTGTATATAGGTACCTTTTATTTTTGGACATTATGAATAGAAACTTCTGTAATTGTTTTATGTACCATGTTTAAAGGGTAAAAAATAATATTATAATAATATTAAACTATCTGAACCCATGTATTAATTATATTGGTTGAGATATATCGGACCATGGGCATCATTGGGTCGATTTGGGGACGTGATGGATTCACTTGGATATGAAAATGACATTTTATAAGAATTAATTTAAATTAAAAATAATTATATCCTAAACATATATCTTTTACTAAATCTATTTTAATTTTGGGTTGTATAACTGATCTATATATATATAGATATTCATTAGAAAAATTCATATATTTACTACATCATGGTATTTTATTTATAATTGTTTTTGACCAAATAGATAAATTTATTTATGACACAATGATGATGTAGTGATTACCATATTAACGAATTATTTAAATAAATTAGATTATAAATATTAAAATAAATTTAATTTGAAATTTTTTTCCATACACAAATTTTATGAATGTTTATGGCTTGTTATATTTGAATTAATGATTTTTTTGAAAGAATCAAGTTCTTATTGATTTTTAAAAAATCCCTAATATGAATAGTATAAAAATTGACATTAATAAGTTTTAAAATGAAATACTATTTTATTAAATGATATAACAGTCATAAAAATCTATGATCTGTCCAAATAAATTATATAATGTTGAAAATGTTATTAATGAACTACTTGAGGTTAGTTTGTCTTTTTATAGAAACTATATTAACCAAATAGTATGAGTATACAATGAGACATGGTAAGAGTTAAATTAGTTAAGTAAGGGTTAATGTTAAAAGATAAGGTTACATTTGATACATAAACTTATCTAAAACCAATTTTTTGAGAGTATTTAGAGAAATAAACTTCTTATATTAGAATTATATTTGTTTTTGACTTTTTGAACCGAACATTATTTTATAATAAATTAATATTTGGAGAGTTTTTTAAAGTGCACCACTCTTATAAAAGGACACCTCCACCCTCTTCTCTTCACTCCATTTTGAGCCTTCAATATCAGCTAAACCCTACCCATTTCTCTTATCAACTTCCTTAGTTACATTATAGAGGTGTTTTTCATCACAAAATACCAACTCTAGTTCCCTACGATGAAATTTAAAGGAGGCACGTCGAGGAAGAGGTAATCTCTTCTACCGATTCTTTAAATTTTATTTCTCTTTCTACTTCCTCTTCTTTAGTTGTTTCATTATAAAGTACTATCATCAGTATCACTAAAATATATATATTTATATATTATTATAATTATTAATAACCCTATTTCATCTTCTATTGATCCTATGAAAAAAATCACCTCGCGTGCGTACGTTCGGTTTACCGTCTCCACGTCGTGGTGTAATATTTTATTCACAACCACCTTACATGGATATTTATAATGGTGGAAATAATAAATATATATTATTATTATAACATTATAATTTTTCTGAGATATTATACACTATCCACTTCAATACCATTCAACAATTATTGGAACAATATCGTCGCTCATTTGTACGTACGACTTATCGTCTCCACGATGCGATCTGATTCATTCTCCAAGTTAACCACTGAATAATGATTATAAATTATATATAATAAATAATAATTAAAAAATAATTCTAAAGTATTTATATATATATTTCATTTACTTACATCAATTCATTTCAATAAGGAAACAAAAACAGCGTTCTTGCGTACGTACGGCCTACCATCTCCATGAACGGTGTATTCCATTCCTTTTATGTATTTAGTATATATGTATTAATATACTGAATATATATGATATATAAATCTTGTTTTACTTTTTGGAAGTAAGATATCATGATATATGTAATAATATCAATAATAAAAATTCAAAACACGTAAGATAAATAAAACAATTATTTCCCCAAACATTGCTTTAATATGTTATTGACTAATGAATGGGTAATAAAAAGTTGTAAGTGAATCATATATGACATAATAAATATTATTATTGTTCTTATAAATGTTAATAATATATTTAAACTCACTATACAGGAGTTTTAGACACATATAGAAGAAATCATACATAAGGTAAGGTATAATTTCACAATCTCATTTTTATCTGATATTGTTTATACGTAAGTATTTATTGGGGGTATTTTTATCATCCATTTCCATGTTTTATAGAAATACGTTAATAATTTCTTTAATATTCATCTATGTTTTTTTAATGTCATTTTAAGCATATTGACTTTTACTACATGGTATGGAAGGAATCAATTTTTTTCTATATGGGGCACTTTTTGGATTTTCCAGAAAAAGAACAGGGAGAGATTGTTTTTAACTTATACGGAATGTATGGATTGTCATGTGGTTTTATGATGCCTTATTTCCGTGAATCGTCCTCTATAATATTTCATGTTTATTTTTAGATAAATTATTTTCTTTAACATTTTCATGGCATTTTGATAAAATAAAATATATTTGATGAAGAAAGGACATTTTCCTTAAGAACTAAGTTCAAATGTTTAATCAAAATTATTTTCCATCTAAGATGACATAGATTTATTTTTTTCTCCATATTATTACATTAATTTTATTGTTTTTATGATGGAATTATTTTTATGAATTTCATTTATCTTATATTAATTATGTTATGATGAAATGATATTTCATATATCTAATTTATTTCATGGGTTATGAAATGGTGAATGTTTTTATATTTTGGGGAACATGTAAGAATGATTAAATTATGAGATGGGTGGGACCTATATCTCCCTCCAATGCATTGGGTAAATATTTATATCTCATTAGATAGACATGATTAAAAAAACCTGTAATTGTGATTCAGTAAAATAGGTCTAGAACGACAACTTAATCTGGTTCAGTAAGACATGACTGGAATGGAAAGTAAACCGTATTAAGTAATGGACTTTTTTCATTATGATGGTCTTGGATGCAATGTCTATAATACTATGGAAATAATACTATGTGCTTATTTTTTATCCAAAATTCCATTTTTTATCCCAATGTTATTCTATCATGATTAGTGTTCTTTTATGACCTATGCCTTACCTACTACCATGATTTATTTCATGACACAATATTTTTATTTCTAAACATTATGTTCGTGTTTTTACATTCAAATGTTTATGCT
This sequence comes from Viscum album, assembly GCA_963277665.1. Classification (NCBI taxonomy): domain Eukaryota; kingdom Viridiplantae; phylum Streptophyta; class Magnoliopsida; order Santalales; family Viscaceae; genus Viscum; species Viscum album. The sequence goes on from OY728150.1 coordinate 157,098,392, forward strand.
TTGTTTTATGTTCTCCATGTTTACCCTCACTAAGCATGTGATCTCACCCTTTTTGTGTATTCATTTCCTTTCTAAAACCTTTATTTATATCCAGCATAAAGGAATCATATAAAAGTGTGATCTCAAATTATTTTTAAGGATAAACATGGAGAACATAAAAAAATTATAAACATTTGAAAATAAAAACTTGAACATAATGTTTAAACATCAAAATCATGGGTCATTAAATAAATCATGGTAGTACATAAGGCATGGATAATAAATGAACATTGACCATGATATAATACCATTTCCATAAAACATGTAATTGTTTAAAACTATTTAGAACATAATATAATTTACATAGTAGACAAGGTATTGTTTCCAAAACTGTTGTAGTAGACAAACTCCATTACTGAACCAAGTTTTTTTGTCATTTCTTCCATGTATTGCAGAACCAGAATTTACTAGTAATTCCATCAATGTCTATCTCAGGAGATATTAATTTTTACCCAATGAATTGGAGAGATATATAGGTCACACCAATATCATAATGAAATCATTCATACATGTGCCACATAATATAAATCATTTATCATAACATAACCCACAAATAAAATGGTTTTCTTAAATTTCATTCTATAAAAACATAAACCATATAAAAGGTCATTACATCATTAACAAAAACTAATAATAAAAATAATTGGGATATAAATATAACCATATTTAAGAGCATTGTATTACATGGAAAATAAATTTGATAAAACACTTGGACATAGTTCTTGAGGAAAATATCATATCTTTTTTATAAACATTTTCTTTTCTCCAAATTCCACAATTTTAAAAAATATAATTTAGTTGAAAATAAACATAAAATAGTGTAGACGAATAATCATGGAAATAATGCGTCATGAAATCATAAAAATCCATTCATTCCATATAATTCAAAAAGACATTCTCCCCATACTTTTGTCAGAAAAGTCAAAAAGTACCTCGTATGGTAAACAAAATAAAGATTCCTTCCATACCTATTGTAAAAGTAAAAATTGGTAATAATTAATCAAAAAATAAACAGAATAATATTAAAATTTTAATTAAGACATATTTAGAAAACATGGACATGGATGAAAAATAAATCCCAAGTAAATACATACATATAAACAATCTCAGATAAAAATGAGATTGCAAAATTATCGCTTACCTTAGGTCGGGATTCTTTTGTATGTTTCTGAAACTACTATATAGTAGGTTTAAACATATTATAAACTTTTAAAAGAACCATAATAATATTTATGATATCATATATGATTCACTTACTACTTTATATTACCCGTTAATTTGTTAACTCCATGTTAAAGCAATGTTTTGGGTAATTATCATTTAATTTATCATCCATGTTTTGAATTTTTATTCTTGATATTATTAATTATATAAATATTTACTTACTCATATAATTTAGAACATGATTTATATATTATATATATAATATATATTCAGTATATAAATATATATAATAGATAGATAAAATAAATAGATTACACTGTTCATGGAGACTGTAGGTCGTACGAATGCATTAATGTTGTTTTCGTTTCCTTGTTAAATTGAATGAAAGTAAGTAAATGGCATATATAAAAACAAATATAGTAGAATTAATATGTCATATATTTCATTATTATTTGTTAAATATACTTTATAATCATTTTTGAATTGTTAACGTAGATAATGAACCTCTTCGTGTTGTAGAGACAGTAAGTCGTAAGTACGCACGAGTGATGATATAACTCTTATAATTGTTGAATGGTATTGAATTTGATGGTGTATAAAATATAATAATTAGTATGAAGTTATGATAATAATATATAGTTATTATTTTCACCATTATACCTATCCACATAAGCTAGCATTGAAAAACATTTTACACAATAGTGTGGAGATGGTAAGCAGTACGTATGCACACACGGTGATATCAATTTGCATAGGATGGATAAATGGTGAAATAGTTTGGTTTCATATGTATAATAATATATAATTATATTATTGATACTTATGATATTACTTTATAATGAAAAATCTAATGAATAGGAAGTAGAAGAAGAATGAAAATTGAATGGATCGGAAGAAGAGATTACCTCTTCCTCGACACGCCTCCTTTAAATTTTTTATTAGGGCACTAGAGCTGGTCTTTTGAGAATAATGGAACCTCTATAATGTAACTATAGAAGTTATGAAGATAAATGGTCAGGGGTTTTCTGATCTTGAATACTCAAAATAGAGTGAAAAGGAGATGGAGTAGGTGTCCTATTATAAGAAATGAGAGGGGTACTTTAAGAAAGTCTTAAAATATTAATTTATTATAAATTTAATTTCGATTTAAAATGGTCCCAAACATATTTAATTCAAAAATATTTAGATGTTGGTTTTAATACCATTCATCCAACATTTTTTAGATAATTATTGAATATTTTGTTTTCCTTAGATTCTTTGTTTAACACTTATTTTACCATTTTTAATCTTAATGTGATATCATGTTATTTACACATTGTGGGTTAATGTAATTACAACATCATGTCAAACAACCCAAAAAAAAGTTATTTATTACATATTTTTACATCTGTTAAATATTTGGATGAATTTTATATTTTTATGAATTTAATATCATTTAAAAAAATTGTATTATAAAAAATCACATTTTTTCAATTTTAATACTATTCATATCATGGGTTTTTAAAAATACAAAACAACTTGATTAATTCAAAAAAAATCATTAATTAAATGATAAAGTTTTTTAAGAATTCATAAAATTTTTGGATGGTATAAAACGTTTCAATGTAAATTTATTTTAATATTTATGAATTCATTTATTAGAGTATTTCATTAATGAAGAAATCACTACATCATAATTGTGTCAAAAATAAATATGTATATATAATATCTAATAATTATAAATAAAATACCATGATATAGGAAATATTTTTATATTTATAATGAATATATTTATACCTATTTACTACTTATATAATACTATATTAAAATCTATTCAGTAAAAATTTATGTTTTGTTTAGAATTATCTTTACTTTAAATTAATTCTTATAAAATTTTGTTTTCATATCCAAGTGAATTAATGGCATCCCAAAATCGAAAAATGGATTCCCATGGTTGAAAATATCTCATCCAATAGGATTACGACATGTGTTAGGGTAGTTTAATATTATTATAATTTTATTTTTTACCCTTATTTACCAGATTTACCTTTTACCCATGGTAAATAAAATAATTACTAAAAATACTGTTGATAAAGTTCAAAAATAAAATATAACTAATTAAAAACTTTGAACCTTATTATTACAAAATATTGAATAATGTTTTCCAAATTCAAAGCACATATGTTGTAGTAATTAATTTAAAATTAATTCTTGTAGTCAAAACCAAAAGCCGGGTTTTTTAAGAAGTAATAACTATCAAAATATTTACATGTGTTTATGTCCAATTTAAATGTAAAATTACATACAATAACTAATATTGGATTAAATGATAAAGATATAATCCAATTACACTTTAAAACAAATTTAAAATATAATATATCTATATAAATAAATTAGATGAAAAGCCAGTTTTGAATTAAGATGCAGTATTTTTCATTATTTATCAAAATATGAATGTTATCAGAATAAATATCAAAAAATAATCCAAAGTGAAATTTTATTTCTCACTTCTAATGAAGAATATTTTTTTTCAATTTTAAATTATATAAGTTTATGAAAACTAGATTTAAAAATTGTGAGCCATCAAAAGGTGGAAAAACAACATTTTTTGAAAAATACTTCTTTTATCTTATAAATTGATTTTGTTCTCATTTCATGATCTAGAAAATGTGTAAGGTGAATTATAATGTTATATAAAAATCAAAAAAAGTTCATTAATATTCAGAATGTCTAGTTTATATCCCATTAAATAATAATATTTTAATAATATATTGTTATTTAGTGAAACTCATTATCGTGTACAACACAAGCTATCGAGGAAGGTCGCACTTGCATGTAATGAAAGCCAAGTAAGTGTTGCCTGTAGAGAAAGCTTCCTCTGGTGTTGCATATAACATAATCCTAACTTAGTTCATTTATACATTGAAAAAAATAAATACTCAACATTGTGTGAAATGAATTCTATCAAAATAATGTGAAGTTGTGTTTAACACAAGATGCGAATAGTGTTGCATATACTAAAACCTAATACGATGTTTTATATAGTGCAAGATAATCAAGGTGTAGTATTAAACAAAAGAAATCCAAGAAATAAAAATAATATATCTCATAAAATATCAAGGTGTAATATTCTACGCCCCAAAAAATGAATTTCACCCTCAAAATATGTCGTGGTTATAGTTGGTTTACTAATTGAATGTTTCCCACATCGTAAAAAGTGATACTAAAACTTTGTTAAAAAAAGGAATTTTTGAAACATGACATTTACCTGAAGTAACTCATCATCGGGTTTCCACATAGTATAACATAGGTGGGAAGTGAAAACATGGATATGGAATAGAAATCAAACCATCATGTTCGGATGGATAGTGATAGAGGATATGGTTTTGAGAATGTTAAGTACCAGAAATCCATAAATCTATGATGATTTAAGTGACCACTTGATTCATCAGATAAGAAGGTACAAGGATAACATTTTTTTGTTTCAAGATCATTTTCTGAAAGTTGATGAATTTTTCATGAGAATAATTACATACATTATTTTGGAATATTATCACTATTTTTTCTTCCTTGAATAATTTTTAATTCATCTCTTATTTAAGGAAATGAAGTTGAATTTTTTATTATTAAAGTGTTAGTATATCATGCGATAGAATGATAGGACATTCCATTTGTCCCAAAAAATGGTTAGATTGGGTAATCCAATAGGAAAAAGGCCACCTATAGTGAGACAATACAACTTCAACTAAAATATAACTTATACTATCCATAAATGGATAACATTACAATAATACCAAAAATTGAAAATTTAAAACGTTAGAAAGAGGTGAAAAAAATATATTTAACATTTGTCTCCCATATCTCATTTGGTAGACTGTGGTTATCACATTCAAGGCATGTGACATCCCTGTATATTATAAGTTAGTTATATTTTATTTATGTGGTATGATAGATGAATTATAAGTCTGTTATTGGAACCATATCTGATTAATCTCTCCATAGATGGAGATATGTATACTTGATAACATGTTTAACATTTTTGTCGAGATAGATGGAATTAACTATCATTCTATCACATGATTTTATAACACTTCAAGAATGAAAAATTTAACTTCATAGGTTTATATAAGAGAAGAAGTGGAAATTATTTAGGGAAATACCAACGGTTATATTGTACAAAAATCAAGTAAGTATTTCTTCTAATGCCAAAAAATCATCAACTTTAGGAAATGGATCTTAAAACCAAAAATAATATCCCAATACCTTATTACCAAATGAATCATATGGTCCCTTAAATCATCACATCTTTAGATATTTCTTGTAGTTAACTTTATCCAACCCTTATTCTCTATCACTGTCCATCAGAACAAGATAGTTATATTTCCCATCCATATCCATACTCTCACTTCTCACTTATGATATACTATATGGAAACCCTGTGATGAGTTAATTGGAGTATGATTTATGTTTCTAACTTTTATTTTTAAAATTAACTTTTATTATTCGTTTTTATGATGTGGGTTTCCATGAACGAAACTTTCAAGTAGTAAACCTTTAATAACCCCGATGAACACTGAGGGATAAATTCATTTTAAGGGGGGGTAGAATGTGACACCTTTGAGATTTTATAAGATATATTAATTTAATTTTTTTTTATTTATTGTATTCTACGCTACACCAAGATTATCTTATTCTATACGCAACACAGTATTATCTTACAATATACGCAACACTATTCATGGCTTGTGTTGCACAAAATTTCACATTCTTTTGATAGAATTCATTTCATGCTGCACTGAGTCTAGATATTGTTAAATGTAGAAATGAAATATGTTTGGATTATATTATACACAACACCAAAGGATTATTTCACTACACGCAACACTAACTTGGATTTCGTTACATGCAAGAGAGACCTTTCGGGATAACATACATTGTACGTGATATCCTGTTTCCCTAAAGAATGGAATATTTTTAAAATATTATTATTAAAATTGATATAAACAAGGATTAATGAATATTATTAAAAAAAATTTAAATTTAAATAACTTTATCATTATTCTCAATCATTTTCTAAAACATGATATGAGAACAAAATGAACTTTTCAGATAAAAGAAATATCTTTCAGAAAATACAGTTTTGACGGCTTTTGATGGCGCCTCAATTTTAAATCTTATCATAACACTTTTATATATACTATTTTAAAAATTAAACATATTATTTGTTATAGGTCATCAAGATTTACCTTTTTTGAAATTTTTTTATTTTTCTAATGAAATACATATTTTGATCAATAGTGAAAAATATTGCATTTTAACTCAAAACTACCTTTTTTGCCTAATTTATTTATATAGTTAGCTTATCGTTTTAATTAGTTTTAAATTATAATTGGATTATATATTTATCATTTAATCCAATTTTGGTCATTTCAAGAAATTTCACCTTTACATTGGACAAAAAAATATGTTAATCTTTTGATATTTATTACTTCTTAAAAACCCACTATTTGGTATTGACAACGGGAATTAATTATAAATTTATTACTTCAACTTCTGTGTTTTGAATTTAGAAAACTGGATTCCATATTTGGAATCAAAAGGTTCAAATTGTGTAAATAGGTACCTTTTATGTTTTGGACATTATGAATAGTAACTTTAGTAAATATTTTATTTACCATGTTTAAAGGGTAAATCTGGGAAATAATGGAAAAAATTAATATTATAAAAATATAAAACTACCATAACATATGTAATAATCCTATTGAATGAGATATTTCTGACCATGGGCATCCTTGCGTCGATTTTGCGACCCCATGGATTCACTGGGATGTGAATATGACATTTTATAAGAGATAATTTAAATTAAAGATAATTATAACCTAAACATATCTTACTAAATCAATTTTAATAAAGAGTTGTATAACTGAGATTTATGTATATAAATAGTAATTAAAAATCAAAAACTACTTCCTACAATATTTTATTTTATTTATAATTTTTAGACGATAGATAAATATAAGTATTTATAACACAATTATTATGTAGGGAATACCTTATTAATGAAATAATGAAGTAAATGAATTTATAAATATTAAAATAAATTTAATTTCAAAATTATGATTCCGAAAATAAATATTATAGATTACATTGACATGTTATAAATTATTTAATGACTTTAATTTGAATAAATCAGGTTGTTATGTATTTTTAAAAAAATTATGTATTAATAGTTTCCAAAACTAACATAATTCATAACATAAAACAAAAAATAGTTTATTAAATGATATGAAATTAAAAAATATATAATATTCATAAAAATGGTTAATATCATTCCTAATATTTCATAAATTACTTTTTGAGGGTTTTTGACATTATATGTAATTTACGTTAACCCACAATGTGTAAATAAATGATATCTCGGTAAAATTAAAAGTGGTAAAATAAGGGTTAAACAAAAAGGTTAAGGATAATAAAATATTTCAAACTTGTCTAAAAACTATTGTATGATAATTATTCGAACCAAAATCATCCTATATTTGAATTAAATAAGTTTTGGATCATTTATAATAAATTAATATATTTGGTGTTTCTTAAAGTGCCCCTCCCCTCTCTTATAAAAGAATACCTCATCCCTCCCCACGTCACTCAATTTATATCCTTCATGCTTGGAAAACCCTGCCAATTTCTCTTCTCAACTTCCCTAGTTACATTATAATGCTTATTGTCTTCTAGAAAGACTAACTCTAGGATCATAAAGAGGAAAATTAATGGAGCCACGTCGAGTAAGAGGTAATCTTTTCTATCGATTCATTCAAATTTATTTTTTCTTATATTCCTATTATTTAGTTGTTTAATTATAAAGTAATAACATTAGTATCACTCATGTACTGAAATGTTAGTATAAATATGAAACAACCATATTTCACTTTCTATCCATCAAAAAAAATGAAATTATAGCGAGTGCGAACATATGACTTACAGTTTCCACACTGTGGTGTAATCTGTTTTTCACCACCACCATAATTGGATGGGTATAATGGTATAAATAATAACTATTTATGATTAGTATAACATTATACTACTTCTAAAATATTATACACTATCCACTTGAATACCATTCAACAATTATGGTAATGATATCGTCGCTCGTGAGTAAGTACGACTTACCGTCTCCACGACACGATGAGATTCATTCTCCACGTTAACCATTCATGAATGATTATAAAGTAAAAATAATAAATAATAATAAAATATATGACATAATAATGGTACTAAATTTATTTATTTATATATATTTGTGTGTTATTACTTAATTCCATTAAATTAAATAAGGAGACGAAAACAACGTTCATGCATACGTATGACCTACCGTCTCCATAAAGGGTGTATTCCAATTATATTATCTATATATTATATATATTTATATACTGAATATATATTATATATAAACCATGTTTTTCATTCTTGATGTAATTAAATCATGATATGAGTTATAATATCATGAATAACTAATCAAAACACGTAAGGTAAATAAAATGATTATTACAAAAAACGTTGCTTAAACATGGAATTAACAAATGAACGAGTAATATAAAGTCGTAAGTGAATCATATATGATATCATAAATATTATTAACATTATTATACAAGCTAATAACATGTTAAAACCCAATATATAATTGTATTATACACATATAAAATAAATCATATCTAAAGGGATAATTTTTCACTCTCCTTTTTAACTGAGATTGTTTGTACGTAAGTATTTACTGGGGATATATTTATCATCCATGTCCATGTTTTAAAATAATTTCATCATAAATTGTTTATCATTATTCTATGAATTTTTAAAGTTGTATTTACCAATTTTTTACTTTATTACATTGTATGGATGGAATCTTTTTTTGTTACCACACGTTGTACTTTTTGACATTTCCGGAAAAAGTATGAGGAGACTTTTTTTAAATTATACGACATGAATGGATTTTTACGCTTTCATAACATGTTGTTTCCATGAATATTACTTTAAGATATTTTTATTTTCATTTTAAATTAAATTATTTTCTTTCAAAATTACATGAAATTTTGAGATAAAAAAATGTTTTTGATGAAGATATGATATTTTTCTTAGGAATTATTTTCAAGTGTTTTATCAAAATTATTTTCCATATGAGATGACATAGGGTTATCTCTATTATTACATTGATTTTATTGTGTTTATGATGTATTTATTTTTATAATGACCATTATCTTTCATGGATTATGTTATGGTGATATGATGTTTAAGAAACCCATATTATTTCATGGCTTAGGCTATGGTGAATGTTTTTATGTTTTTGTGGAACATGTAAGAATGAATTAATTATGAGATGGTTGTGACCTATATATCACTCCATTGCATTGGGAAATAATTTTTACCTCATGATATAGATATAAATGGAATGAAATGTAAATATTGTTCAGTAATTCATTGTTGTAATGACAAGTAAACTCGATTCAGTAATGGACTTTGTCCATTATGATGGTCTTGACACCAACTCCATAACTACTATGGAAATCGTATAATATGATTATTAGTTTTCAAATATTTAATGTATTATTCCAATGATATTTTATCATGGTTAATTTTCATTTTTTATCTATGCCTTAAGTACTGTCAATATTTATTTTTTGACTCATGATTTTTTTGTTTAAACATTATATCCATGTTTTTTACGCTCAAATGTTTATGGTCTGTTTTATGATTCCTATATTTACACTTACTGAGAATTTAAGCTCTCACTTTTTCTATTTTATTTTCCCCAGGATATAAATAATGGTTTTTGGTAGGAAAACAAAAGGGGAAGATATTTATGGTAGATGTGTAAGATCTTTCACATGTTAGAAGATGATGTTCCTAGTTTCCAAATACACTAATCTAATACGGTCTTTAAACACAATTTCAAGTTCTTTTAATAGAACTCATTTCACACAACACTGAGTATATTTTTTTTCAATGTATAATTGAACTAAATTTGGATTTTGTTATATGGAACACCAAAGGAAACTTTTACTATACACAACACTAACTTGGATTGGGTTACACGCAAGAGTGGCCTTTCTCGAAATCATATATTGTACGCGATACCTAGTTTCACTAAAAATGATATATTATTAAAATATTATTATTTAATGGGATATAAAATAGACATTATAAATATTATTAACCATATTTTTAATTTTATGTAACATTATCATCCATATTACACATTTTCTAGAACGTGATTTGAGAACAAAATCAATTTTTTAGATAAAAGAAGTATTTTTTTAAAAATGTAGTTTTACAGCCTTCTGATGGTAAACACATTTTAAATATAATTTTTTACACTTTTATAAGTTAAATTTGAATAAACTATACTTATTCCTTGTAATAGGGAAATAATTTTTTTTGAATTTTTAGTATTTTTTAAAAAAATTAAATTTTATTGAATAATAAAAAATACTGCATTTTAATTCAAAACAACCTTTTCATAAAATTTATTTGTATAGTTAGATTTTCTTTTAAATTGTTTTTAAAGTATAATTGGATTATATTATTATCATTTAATCTAATTTTTGATATTTAAAGTAATTTCACTATCAAATTGGACATAAACACATGTCAATCTTTTTATAGTTATTACTTCTTAAAACCCCTCTTTTTGTTTTGACAATGTGAATTGATTTTAAATTAAATACACCAACTTATGGGTTTTAAATTTATAAAAATATATTATATATTTTAAATCATGAGGTTAAAATTTTATAAATAGGTACCTTTTATTTTTAGACAATATGTATTTTAACTTTAGTAATTATTTTGTTTACAATGGTTAAAGGGTAAATCTGGTAAATAAGGGTTAAATCATAATATAATAATAATATTAAACAATCTTAAAACAATTACTAATCATGTTTCATGATATATTTCAGACCATTGAAATCCTTGGGTCAATTTTTAGACCCCATGGATTCACATGGATGTGAAAATGACATTTTATAAGAATTAATTTAAATTAATGATAATTAAAACCTAAATATATATATTTTATTAAAAATATTTTAATATAGGGTTATATAACTGATATCTATGTATATAAATATTCATTAGAAAGATAAGAATATTTTCTACATAATCGTATTTTATTTATAATTTTTATATGTTATAGAAATATATTTATTTTTGACACAATTGTGATGTAGTGATTAATTCATTAACGAATGATTAAAATAAATGAATTTATTAATACTAAAATAAATTAATTTGAAAATTTTGATGCCATCCATGAATTTTTTGGATGAAATTGACATATTAGGGTTGCATTAATTCCTTTTTTTTTAAATAATCTAGGATTTATGAATTTTTAAAAATTCATGTATAAATAAAGTCCAAAATTGACATAATTCATAACATAAGACATAAAATATTTTATTAAGTGATATTAGATTTATAAAAATCTAATATTTATCTAAACGGTTAATATAAGTCCATATATGTCATAAAAACTTTTTGTGGGTATTTTGACATTATATGGTAATTACATTATCCCATAATATGTAAATAAGATGCTATCAGGGTAAGATTAAAAAAGGTAAAATCAGTGTTAAAAAATATAAGGACAATAAAATATAAAAAACATATATAAAAATTATTCTATGATGGGTATTCGAACCAAAATCTTCTTATGTTCAGATTAAATATCTTTTGGACCATTTTTAATCAAAATTTATTTTATAATAAATTATTATTTTGAGAGTTTCCTTAAGTACCCCTCTCATGTCTTATAAAAGGGAACCTCCCCCTCTCTTCTTCACTTCATTTTAAGCCTCCCAGATAAGATAAACCCTACCAATATATCTTCTAGACTTCCCTATTAACATTATATAGGTGCTTTTTTCTCAAAAGAACAACTCTGGTGACCTAAGAGAAAATTTAAAGGAGGCAGGCCGAGGATGATGTAATCTCTTCTACCGATTCATTCAAATTTCTTTCTTCTTCTAAATCCTCTTTATTATTTGTTTAATTATAAAATATTAACATTAGAAACACTAATAAAATGATATGTTATTATAAATAAGAAACAAAAATATTTCACCTTCTATCAATCTAATGAAAAACGAAATCACAACGGATGCGTATGTATGGCTTACCGTCTCTCCGTTGTGGTGTAATTTGTTTTCACCACCACCTTACCCTGATGGGTATAGTTGAGGAAATAATAACGTTATATATGTTTGTTAAAACATGATACTAATCATGAGATATTTTACACCATCCATTTCAATACCATTCATTAATTATGGGAACGATATTGTCGCTCGTGCATACGTACGTCTTACTATCTCCACGACGTGATGAGATTTGTTCTACATGTCAACCATTCAAGAATGATTACAAAGTATATATAATAAATTATCAAGAAATATACGAAATAATAATGCTAATGTATTTATTTATATATATATATTTATATGTCATTCACTTACTTTCATTTAATTTAATAAGGAAATGAAAGCAGTGTCCATGCGTATACACGACCTACCATCTCCTTGAATGGTGTATTCTATTTAATTTATCTATAAATTATATATATATATATATATTTATATAATGAATATATATGATATATATAAATTGTGCTTTATATTCTTAATGTAGGTAAATTATGATCTATGTAATAATATCAAGAATAATGTGTCCATACATGTACGATAAATAAAACAATTATTACCAAAACGTTGCATTAACATGGATTTGAAAAATGAATGGGTAATATAATGTCATAAGTAAGTCATATATGATATCATAAATATTATTATGGTTTTTTACAAGTAAATAATATGTTTAAAACCACTATACAGGAGTTTCAGAAACATACTAAAGAAATCGGGCCTAAGGTAAGGGATTATTTTGCCATCTCATTTTTATCTGAGATTGTTTATATGTACGTATTTAATGAGGATATATTCACAATCCATGTCCATGTTTTCTAAAAATATTACCATAAATTGATTTCAATTCTCCTATGTATGTTTAATGTGATTTTTACCATTTTGACTTCACTGCTGCAAATATGGCCTTTAAGAGTGCTATAAAAGCCCATTTATTGCGTCAAAACAAGCACTATTAATCAAGGTGATGATAAATGAGTCCTTTATTATCCCTTTTTAGCACTGATAAAACATACCTATTATGATAAATTTATTAAAAGTTCTTATAAAAGTTAAAATACATTATAAAAAATAAAAAAATATTTATGCAATTCGGGGAGGGGCTTCAACAGCACTTAAAGCACCCTTCAACAATGCCTCTTCCCACCACCCCAGCCTGCATTCCCCAGACACCCCCCAACTCGCATGCCCTAGAAGCATCCCCACCCCAACCTTTAACAATTCTTATCCCTAGATCAACCACGTGCATGCCCTTCTTCTCTATGGATTCGAACCCGGAACCTCCTACCTACTGGCCTAAAGCTTTACAACTCCACCATATCGCCTTCCTCTCCATTAATAATATATATATAGTGATATTGAATTGTATATTAGTATATATTTATATTAAAATATATATATCTATATTAATATATATATGTGTGTATATTAATATATATATAGTTATATTAATATATTTATTCTTATATTAATATATATTTATAAGATCAGTTATAAATACAAATATAAAATATATTTTTTGTGTGTTTATAAATAAATAAATACATATATACAAAACACACCCACTCACACATATATATATATATATATATATATATTTAATGTATATATATAAGTATAATTATACATATTTATATATGTTTATAAATATTATATATTAACATGTATATACATATTTTTAGAATATATAGAAAATATATATTAGTTTTCCAATACAAACCCACAAAAATATATATATACACGTACACATTATATAGGTATATAAATATTTATATATATATTTTTTAAATAAAATTGATATTAGTTTTTTATTTAGATAAGGCTTATATATTTATAAATATATTTTATATGTAAATATGTTTAATTATTTATTTATAAAATTAAATTTTTATGTGTGAATATATATATATATATATATATATAATATGTATATATTTTTTAATATTTGATTATAAATTAAATTACATTATGAAAATGATAAAATTCAAATCCATAATATGAATATCAATGTAATCCCTTGAAATAAATTCCTGCCCCATTGAAAAAAGTGCTAAAATACCCCTTAAACGAGGCTGAAATTCCATCGAATGTTAAAAAATTTGGGTATCCAGAATAAAAACTCAATTTTGGAGGCTTTCTTGGCCATTCTGGCCTAAAAAAATACGATATTTTAATATAGTCATTGCATAAATCTCGCAACAGGCTTCGATTTGATATGTTGTAGAGCTCAATTGGACACTCGGATCTAATGTTATGGTTGTTTAAAGTTTGAGTTTCATTTTCAACTTATTTTAGATATTTTATTTATTTTTTTATTTTTTGTGCCCTTAAATAGTTATTAAATGATTATTAGTTAATTATAATGTGAAAATTATTAATTAATAAAATTGTAAGATATTTTATAATTCATTTCACTACATATCTTATATATTAAGTGAAAATGTTTATTTATACTTATTTAAATCATATTTAAAAAATATATATTATATTTATATCAATATAAATATAATTATATATATATATATATATTAATGTATTGTTTTTTTAAATATACTTATTTTGAAATATACACCTTATCAGGGCTAGGAAAAAAAGCATTGATAAATCCCCCAATTTATCATTACTACTAGAAAAGTGATAATAAAGGGGGCCCTTTAACAGCGCTAAAAAATCACAGATAAAGGGGTACCTTTATCAGGGCAAAAAAAAGCACGGATAAAGGTGAACTTTTAAAAATGTGTTTTTTAGAACTGTTAAATGTACCCTTTATCAGCACTTTTTTAGCACCCATAAGGCACCCCCTTTATTATAATTTTTTTGGCACTGTTTAAAGTTGGTGCTGTAGAAAACCAGTTTTGTGGTAGTGGTTTTATGACATTGTATGGAAGGAATATTTTTTTATCATATGAGTTACTTTTTGTATTTTTTTTTAAAAAGTACAAGGAGAATGTATTTTTATCTTATACGACATGAAGAAACTTTTACATCTTCATAACAACTTATTCTCTATCACTATCAACAAAAACCTTATGACTAGATTTATCTTCAATATCCATTTTTTCACTTACCAACTCTATTATCATTTGTGGAAACCCAGTGATGAGTTACATTGGGTAACAGTTATATTTATAAATTTCCTTTTTAAAATGATGTTTTAGTATCTATTTTTATGATTTGGGTTTCCATGAAAGAAATATTCAAGTAGAAATCCATTTAAAACCCCGACGAATTTCGAGGGCGATATCCATTTTAAGGGGTGTAGATTTTAACAACCTATGATTGTATGAGATATATAATTTTTAATTTCATTAATTTCTTATTTTGAATGCTACAGCAAGATTATCTTGCACTATATGCAACACCATATTATCTTGTAGTATATACAACACTATTTATGGCTTGTGTTACGCACAATTTCAAGTTCTTTTAATATAGTTCATTTCACACAATTTTGAGTACACATTTGGTTCAAGGTATAAATGAACTGAGTTTATATTATGTTATACATATCACCAAAGGGAGATTTTACTATATACAACACTAACATGGCTTGGGTAACACGCAAGAGCGACCTTCCTCAATTGCTTTCGTTTTACGTGATTCCGAGTTTCACTAAACAGTGATATATTATTAAAGTATTAGTATTTAATGGGATATAAAATAGCCATTATGAATCTTATTAACCACATTTTGAATTTTATATGACGTTATTATTCATCTTATACATTTTCTTGAACATTGAATGAGAATAAATTCAATTTTTCAGATAAAATAATTATTTTTAAAAAAATGCATTTTTACCACCTATTAATAGAGAATTAATTTTAAATCTAGTTTTTAACACTTTTAAAAGTTAAATTTGACTTTATAAACTTCTTATTTGGAATAAAGACGTAAAAATTTTACTTTTTTTTGAATTTTTGGGATTTTTTGAGAGAATTCAAATTTTAATGAATATTAAAACTATTACATTTTAATTCAAAACTGAATTTTCATCTAATTTATTTATACTTCTAGATTATATTTTTAATTGGTTTTAAAATGTAATTTTATTATGTTTTTATCATTTATCCCATTTTTTTCATTGTATGTAATTTCACTATTAAATTGGAAATAAACACATGTCAATCTTTTAATAGTCATTACTTATAAATAAGCCCCTTTTTTAGTTTTGACAACGAGACTTATTTTTAAATTAATTACTGTAACTTCTGTGTTTTGAATTTGGAAAAATGGATTCCATATTTTTCATAATTAGGTTCAAATTGCGTAAATATGTATCTTTTATTTTTGGACATTATGAATAGTAACATCTGTAATTATTATATTTACTATGGTTAAAGGGTAAATCTGGTAAATAAGGGAAAATTAACATTATAATAATATTAAAATACACTAACACATGTCCTAATCATATTGGACGAGATATCTCTGACCATGGGTATCCTTGGGTTGATTTTGGGACCCCATTAATTCACAAGGATATGAAAATGACATTTTATAGGAATTAATTTAATGTAAAGATAATTATAACCTAAACATATATATTTTACTAAATCAATTTTAATATATGGTTATATAACTTAGCTATATGTATATATATTGTCTTTATTTAGATTAAATAATTTCTACATCAATATATATTATTTAGAATTTTTAGACGTTAGATAATAATATTTACTTATTACACAATTATGATGAGTGATTTCCTCATTATTGAATGATTCAAATAAAAGAATTTATAAATATTAAAATAAATCTACTTTAACCTTTTTTTGTCATCCACTAAATTGATGGAATAGTATGACATGTTATATTTTAATTAATGGTGTTTTTTGAAATAATCACGTTGTTTGGGATTTTTAAAAAGGCATGATATGAATGGTATAAGAATTGACATAAAGGGTTTTTTAAAGAAATAATATTCTATTTAATGATATTACATTCCAAAAAATCTATTATTTGGACAGCTGTGTAATATAAGTCCCAATATTTCATAAATAATTTTTTTGGGTTTTTTACAGGATATGGTAATTACATTAACCCACAATTTATATATAACATGATATCATGGTAAGATTAAAAATGCTAAAATAAGTGTTAAAACAAAAAGATAAGGATAAAAAAATAATCAAAACTTGTCTAAAAACTATTTTATAGTAGGTATGTGAACCAAAATCATCTTATCTTCTAATTAAATGAAATTTGTACCTTTTAATGCCAAAAATATGTTTATATTAAATTTTTATTTTGAGAGTTTCCTAAAGTGTCCCTCTCATGTCTTATAAAAGGACACCTCATCCCTCTCATATTCACTACATTTAAGCCTTCAAGATCAGCCATACCCTGCTCATTTATCTTCTCAACATCCCTAGATACACTCTAGAGGTTCTAGTAATTTCAGACGACCAACTATAGTTCCCTATTTGGAAATTTAATGGAGGTACATCGAGGAAAAGGTAATCTCTTATACCGATTCTTTCAAATTTATTTCTTCTTATACTTAATTTTATTTAGTTATTTCATTATAAAGTAATAAAATAAGTATTACTCATATATTGATATGTTATTATATATATTAAACAACCCTATTTCATCTTTTATCCATCCTACTAAAAACTAAATCATCACGCGTGCGTACGTACGACTTACCGTCTCCACGCTATGGTGTAATCTATTTTTCACCACCACCTTACATGGATGGGTATAATAGTGGAAATAATAAATATATATGATTATTATAACATTATATTAATTTTGAGATATTATACACCATCCACCTCTATTCCAGTCAATAATTAAGGGAATGATATTGTCACTCGTGAGTACGTACGACTTACCGTCTCCACGACGCAATGAGATTCATTATCGACATTAACCCTTAAAGAATGATTATAATGTTTATATAATAAATAATGATTAAATATAAGACATAATAATTCTACTAGATATATATATATATATATATGTAATTTACTTACTTCCATTCAATTTAATAAGGAAACGAAAACATCGTTCATGGTTACATATGGCCTACCGTCTCTATGAACGATGTATTCTATTTATTTTATCAATATATTATATATATAATTATTATATATAATATATAAATCATGTTTTAAATTCTGGTAGCAATTAAATCATGATATAATTAATAATATCGGGAATAACAATTCAAGACATGTATGATAAATAAAGCGATTATTAACCGAGACATTGTATTAACATGGATTTGACAAATGAACAATTAATATATATTAAAAAGTGAATAATATATGATATAATAAATATTATAATTGTTTGATTACCATTTAATAATATGTTTAAACCAACTATAGAAAAGTTTCAGATACATACGGAAGGAATCAAGCTTAAGACAAGGGATAATTTTGCAATCACATTTCAATGTGAGATTGTTTTTACGTAAGTATTTTCTGGGGATTTATTTATCATGTATGTCCATGTTTTCTAAAAATATTTTCATAAAATGTTTAATATTTATATATATATATATTTAAAATCATTTTTACCCCTTTTTTACTTTTACTACGTGGTGTATAAATAATATTTCTTTTGTTTACCATACGAGTTAGTTTTTGACATTTTCGGATAAAAGTATGAGGACAATTTTTTTAAAATTAAACAACATGAATGGATTTATACAGTTTTATGAAACCTTATTTCCATGAAGATTCCTCTACATTATTTCAATATTATTTTCAAAAAAAATTATTTGCTTTTAAAATTGTGTGGCATTTTAAAAAGAGAAAACGTTTTTGAAAAAAATTGATATTTTCTTCAGGCATTAAGTTCATGTGTTTTAAGAAAAGGATCTTGAAACAAAAATCATTATCCTAGTAGATTATTATCCAATGAATCATATTGTACCTTAAATCATATAATATTTCTGGATTTCTGGAATTTAACCTTCTCCAACCTTATTCTCTCCCAATATCCATCAGAACTTGATGGTCAGATTTCTCTTCCATATCCATGTTTTCACTTCTCATATATATTATCATATGTAGAAACCCAGTGATAAGTTAATTTGGGAAATGGTTATGTTTCTAACTTTACTTTTTTAAAATGAATATTTAGTATTCCTTTTCACGATGTGGGTTTCCATGAAAGGAACTTTCAAGTAGTAATCCATTTATAACCCCAATGAATTTCGATGGAAAATTTAATTTTAAGTGGGGTAGAATGTAACACCCTAAGATTTTATGAGATTGATTATTTTTATTTTCTTTTATGTATTGTGTTTTATGATACAACAAGATTATCGTGCACTATACAAAACATCATATTATCTTGTAGTATATGCGACACTATTCTTGTCTTTTGTTACACAAAATTTCATGTTCTTTGGATATAATAAATTTCAAGAAACACTGAGTATAGATTTTGTTCAATGTATAAAATAACTTTGTTTGGATTATGTTATAAAAAACGAAAGGATGTTTTCACTAAATGTAACACAAACTTGGCTTGCATTACACGCAAGAGTGACCTTCCTCGATAGCTTGTGTTGTACACAATACTGAGTTTCACTAAACAACGACATATAATTAAAATATTATTTAATGGGATATAAACAAACTATTATGAATATTATTAAACAAAATTTTAATTTAATAACATTAAATTTCATCTTGTATATTTCTTTTATTACATGACATATAAACAAAATCAATTTTTCAGATAAAAGAAGTATTTTTCAAAAAAATGTTTTGTTACCTTTTTTTTGGAGAACCCATTTAAAATTTATATTTTAACACATTTATTTGTTCTACTGGACATAATAAACTTCTATTTAGAAGTGGTAACTCAAAATGTACTTTGTATTACTTTTTATATTTTTTTGATAACTATAAATTTTTATGAATAGTAAAAATACGCTAAATTTTAATTGAAATCAAATTTTTTCATCAAGATAATTTATATGGATAAATCATATTATTTAATGGTTTTAATGTATAAATGGAATAAATTTTTAATATTTAACCAAATGTTGTTCATTTTATGTAATTTACCATTTAAATTTAACATAAGCACATGTCAATCTTTTGATAGTCATTATTTCTTAAAAAACTACTTTTTGGTTTTGACAATAGAAATTATTTTTAAATTAATTATTACAACTTCAGTATTTTGAATTTGGAAAAATGGATTCCATATTTAGAATCATAATGTTCAAATTGGGTAAATAGGTACATTTTATTTTGGATCATTATGAATGGTAAGTTTAGAAATTATTTTATTCACAATAGTTAAAGGTAAATCTGTTAAATAAGGGTAAAAAATAATATTAATATAATATTAAAAAAACATAAAACAATTACTAAATCTATTGGATGAGATATTTCTGACGATGGGAATCCTTGGGTCAATTTTGGGACCCCATGGATTCACTTTCATGTGAAAATGACATTTTATAAGAATTAATTTTTAGTAAAGATAATTATAACCTAAACATATATATTTTATTAAATCGATATTAATATATGGTTATATCGCTGATATATATGTCTATATATATTAATTATAAATCTAAATATATTTCCTACATAATGGTATTTTATTTATAATTTTTATACACCAAATAAATAAATTTATTTATGACACAATGATGATGTAGTGATTACCTTATTAATGAATAATTCAAATAAATGAGATTATAAATATTAAAATAAATTTTATTTGAATCCTTTTATGCCATAAAAAATTTTATGGATGAGTATGACTGGTTATATTTGAATTAAGAAATTTTTTTCTAAATAATCAGGTTGTTTTGGATTTTTAAAAAGTCATGATATCAATAGTATAAAAATTGACATTAATGGGTTTTTAAAACAAATACTATTTTATTAAATGATATAATATTCATAAAAATCAATGATTCATAAAAATGACTTAGATAATGTTGAACATATAAATAATGAACCACTTGAGGTTCTATTGTCATTTTATAGTAACCATATTAAATATACAGTATGAATATAAAATAAGACATGGTAAGAGTTAAATCAGTTAACTAAGGGTTGAACCTAAAAGATAAGGTTACATTTAAGACCTAAAATTATCTAAAACATATTTTTTGAAATTATTTAAAACAATAATCATCTTAATATCTAAATAAAATATTTTTCTACCCTTTAAAACTGGTATTCATTTTGTAATAAATTAATATTTTGAGAGTTTTCTAAAGTGACCCTCTTCTATCTTATAAAAGGGAACCTACTCAATATCCTCTTCACTCCCTTTTGAACCTTAAAGATCTTCCAAAACCTACCCATTTCCCTTCTCAACTTCTATAGTTACATTCTAGATGTGATGGTCTCCTGAAAAGACCAACTCTAGTTCCCTAAAAGAAAATTGAAAGGAGGCATGTCGATGAAGAGGTAATCTCTTCAACCGATTCATTCAAATTTGTTTCTTATTTTACTTACTATTAATTAGTTGTTTCATTATAATGTAATATTATTATTATCAAATATATAATTATATTTTATTATACATATGAAACAATGCTATTTCACCTTCTATCCATCCTAAAAAAATGAAATCATCGCCTGTGCGTACGTATGTCCTACCGTCTCCACATCATGGTGTAATCTATTTTTCACCACCACCTTACATGAATGGATATAATTTTGTAAATTATAATTATATATGATTATTATAACATGATACTAATTCTAATATATAATAAATTATCCACTTAAATACCATTCAATAGTAATGGGAACGATATTATCGCTCGTGTGTACATACGACTTACCGTCTCCACGACATGTTGGGATTTATTACCCAAGTAAACCATTCAGTAATGATTATAATGTATATATAATAAATAATCATGAAATAATAATACAAATATATATATGTATATATATATATATATGTCATTTACTATCTTCTATTCAATTCAATAAGGAAATAAAAATAGTGTTTATGTGTACGTACGACCTACCCTCTCCATGAACTGTGTATTCCATTATATATATCTATCTATTATATATATTTATATTATGAATATATATGATATATAAATAAAATTATTAATTTTTGAATTAATTAAATCATGGTATATGTAATATGATCAAGAATAACAAGTCATAACATGTACGATATACAAAGTGATATTACTCGAAATGTTGCATTAACATTGAATTGTTAATAAAAGGATAATATAAAGTCATAAAAGAACTATATATGATATCATAAATATTATAATGATTCTAATATAAGTTAATAATATATTTTAAAACATTATACATGAGTTTTGTACTCATACGAAGAGTATTAGACCTAAGGTAATAGATTATTTTTTCTCACTATTATTTCTATGTGACATATACCTTATACGCCATCTAATTCTTTTGTGTGGTATTTATTTTAACAATGATTGTATTTATTATTTTTATTATGAAGGTTATTATATTTACATATGCAGATAATTTTCATTATTTTATGCTTCATATGATTTGACACCTTGAGATTTTATGAGATATATTCTTATTTATTTATTTGATTTCTTGTGTTTCATGCTACACAAATATTTTCTTACACTAAACAAAACACCATATTATCCCGCAGTATACACAAAACTATTTTTGGATTGTGGTGAACATATTTTCAAGCTCTTTTGATAGAATTCATTTCACGCAATAGTGAGTATATATTTTGTTAAATATATAAGTGAACTATGTTTGGATTATGTTATATGGAACAACAAAGGAATATTTCATTACACCCAACACTACTTGGCTTGCGTTACTCGCAAAAGCGACCTTACATGGTAGCTTTCATTGTACATGATATTAAGATTTTTACTAAACAAATATATATTATTAAAATATTACTATTTAATGGGATATAAACTATCTATTATGAATAAAATTAACCACAATTTGAATTTTATATAACATTAGCATTCACCATACACATTTTCATGAACATTAAATGAGTACAAAATCAATATTTTCATATAAAAGAAGTATTTAAAAAAATTATAGTTTTACCGCCTTTTTATGGGGCACCCATTTTAAATCTAGTTTTTTTCAATTTTAGAAGTTAAATTTGAACAAATAATCTATTTATTTTTATTTAGGATAGAACAATTTACTTTTATATTTTTTTTGTATTTTTCTAACAAAATTAAATTTTTAATGAAAAGTTAAAAAATACTACATTTTAACTCAAATATACTTTTTTATCTAATTTATTTATTTAGTTATATTATATTTTAAATTGGTTTTTAAGTTTAATTGTACTATATTTTTATAATTTAATACATTTTTTGGTTATTAGATATAATTTCACTTTTAAATTGGACATAAACATATCTCAATCTCTTGAGAGGTATTACTTCTTAAAAACTCATTTTTTGGTTTTGACAACATGAATTAATTTAAAATTAATAAAAGAAAATTATATGTTTTGAATATTGAAAAATGGATCCCATACCTATAATCATAAGTTTCATATTGTGTAAATAGGTACCTTTTATTTTTTAACATTATGAATAGTAATTTCTGTAATTATTTTTGTTACCTTGGTTAATGGGTACGGTCTGGTAAATACGGGTATCAAATAATATTATAATAATATTATACTATCCTAACACATGTAATAATCCTATTTGCTGAGATATTTCAGACCATGGGAATCCTTGGTTTTATTTTGAGACCCCATGGATTCTCGTAGATGTGAAAATGAAATTTTAAAATAATTAATTTAAAGTAAAGATAATTAAAACATAATCATATATCTTTTATTAAATAGATTTCAATATAGGGTTATATAGTTGAGATATATGTCAATAAATATTAATTAGAAATATAAAAATATTTTCCATATCATGGTATTTTATTTATAATTTATAGACATTAGATAAATATATTTATTTAGGACACAATTATGATCTAGTGATTACCACATTAATGAATGATTGAAATAAATTATTTAATAAATATTAAAATAAATTTAATTTGAATATTTTGATTCCCTAAACGAATTTTATAGATTACATTAACATATTTTGGATGCTTTTAGGCCTTTTTTTCGAATAAATCAGGTTTTTATGAATTTTTTAAAAATTTATGTAGGAATAATGTCCAAAATTGACATAATTCATTATTTAAAATATAAAATAGTTTATAAAATTATTTTAAATTAATAAAAATATATTATTTGTCAAAATGGTTAATATAAGTCCAGAAACGTCATAAATAACTTTTTTTGGGTCCTTTTACATGATATGGTAATCACATTAACCAATAATGTGTAAATAAGATGATATCACAGTAAGATTAAAAAGGGTGAAATAAGGGTTAAACAAAACATATAAGGATAATAAAATATTCAAAACATATCTAAAAATTATTGGATAATTAGTATTAGAACCAAAATCATCTTATATTTTAAATAAATATCTTTGGGACCATTTCTAATCAAAATTGATTTTATAATAAATTAATATTTTGAGAGTTTCCTACGGTGCCCCTCTCCTCTCTTATAAAAGGTCACCTCCTCCCTCTCTTCTTCAGTCCATTTTGAGCCTTCAATATCAGATAAAATATATCTATTTTTTTCTAAACTTCTCTATTAACATTATAAAGGTTATGGGATTTTCAAAATATCAACTCTACTTCCCTAATATGAAATTTAAAGGAGGAACGTCGAGGAATATGCTTTTTCTTCTACTAATTCGTTCAAATTGCTTTCTTCTTCTTCTTAATCTTCATTAGTTGTTTAATTATAAAATAATAACATCAATATCACTCATGTACTCAAGTATTATTATAAATATGAAACAACACTATTTACCCATCTATCCATCCTACAAAAAATGAAATCACTGCGCGAGCATGCGTATGGCATACTGTCTCCATGCCGTGATGTAATCTATTTCT
The DNA here is from genome assembly GCA_963277665.1 of Viscum album. Lineage (NCBI taxonomy): Eukaryota > Viridiplantae > Streptophyta > Magnoliopsida > Santalales > Viscaceae > Viscum > Viscum album. The sequence continues at coordinate 157,123,680 of OY728150.1, forward strand.
CACCACAACCATACTTGGATGGGTATAATGGTGTAAATAATAACTATATATAATTATTATAACATGATACTAATTCTATGATATTATACACCATCAACTCTGATACCATGCAACAATTAAGGGAACGATATTACCCCTCATGCATACGTATGGCTTACTCTCTCCAAAACGTGATGATACTCATTCTCAGTGTTAACCATTCCAAAATGATTATAATGTATATATAATAAATAATCATGAAATATATGAAATAATAACCCTATTGGTTATATATATTTCATTTACTTACATTCATTCAATTCAATAAGGAAACGAACACATCGCTCATGCATACATGCCACATACCGTCTCCAGGAATGGTGTATTCCATTTTATTTATAAATATTAAATATATATATATATATATATATATATTTAAATAATGAATATATATTATATATAAATCATTTTTTAAATTCTGGAAGTAAGTAAATCATGATATAAGAAATAATACCACGAATAGAAATTCAAAACACGTATGATAAATAAAATAATTATTACCCAAAACATTGCTTCTGCATAGAATTGACAAATGAATGCAAAATAAAATGTCATAATTAAATCATATATGATATAATAAATAATATTTTGGTTATTTTACAAGTTTATAATATATTTTAACCCACAATATCAGTGTTTCAGATACATACGGAAGAAATCGTACCTAACGTAAGGGATAATTTTTCAATCTCTCTTTTTTCCGAGATTATTTATTCATAAATATTTACTATGGGTATATTTATCATATATGACCATGTTTTCTAATAATTCTATCACAAAAGGTTTATTATTATTATATGTATGTTTAAATTCAATTTTACCCATTTTTGGCTTTTACTAAATGGTATGGAAGAAATCTTTCTTTTGATTATCATAGAGGGTCTTTTTTGAGATTTTTAGAAAAAATACAAGGAGAATATTTTTGAAATTATAAAGCACGAATGTATTTTTAAATTTTCATGACACATAGTTTCAATTGAACTTTCTCTACACTATATCATGTTTATTTTCAACTAAATTCTTTCCTTTTAAAATTGCATGGCATTTTGACAAAAGAAAAAGTTTTAAAAGAAAAATGGATATTATCCTCCGGAACTAAGTTCAAGTGTTTTATGAAAATTATTTTCCATATAACATAATATGTGGTTATTTTTTGGATGAGGAAAATAAAAAATCACTTTTTTGGAGTTCTTGGTGTTTTTTTGATAAAATTCAAATTTTAATGAATAATGAAAAATACTACATTTTAATTAAAAACCACCTTTTAATCAAATATATTTATATAGTGATTTTATATTTATAGTTGGTTTTAAAGATTAATTATATTATATTTTTATTATTTAATACAATTTTGGTAATGTTAATTAATTTATCATTTAAATTTAACAGAAACACATGTCAATCTTTTAATAGTTATTGCTTTTTAAAAACCCGCTTTTTGGTTTTGACAACGAGAATTAATTTTAAATTATTTTATAAAACTTCTGTGTTTCAAATATAGAAAATTTGATTCCATATTTGGAAGCATAAAATTCAAAGTATGTAAATAGGTATCTTTTATTTTTAGGCATTATGAATAGTACAATCAGTAATTATTTTATTTACAATGATTAATGGGTAAATCAGGTAAATAAGGGTAAAAAATATTATAATAATATTAAACTACCCTACCAAATTTCACAATCCTATTAGATGAGATATTTCTGACCATGTGCATCCTTGGGTCGATTTTGGGACCGCATGGATTCAATTGGATGTGAAAATGACATTTAATAAGAATTAATTTAAAGTAAAGATAATTATACGCTAAAAAACTTTTAATAAATAAATTTTAATATAGGATTATATAGTGAATAATTATGTCTATAAATTTTCATTATAAATCTATATTTATTTCCTAAATCTTGGTATTTTATTTATAATTTTTATAAATTAGATAAATATATTTATTTATGACACAATTATTATGTAGTGAGTACCTCATTAATGAAAGATTCAAATAAATGAGTTTATAAATGTTAAAATAAATTTAATTTCAAAATTTTGATTCCATATACAAATTTTATGGATAACACTAACATATTATGGATGAGTTAATTCCTTCGGTTCGATGGAATCAGGTTTTTTTGAACTTTAAAAGCATCAACTATTAATATTGTCCAAAATTGACATAATTCATAACTTAAAATATAAAATATTTTATAAAATAATATTAAATTCAAAAAAATATAATATTTAGAAAAAAGGTTAATATAATTCCAAATATGTCATAAATAAATTTTTTTGGGTCGTTTAACATGATATTTTTTTTACATAAACCCATAATGTTTAAATAACATTATATCACATTAATATTAAAAAGGGTAAAATAAGGGTTAAACCAAAAATATTTGGATAATAAAACATTCAAAACTTGTCTACATATTATTTCATGATGGGTGTTAGAACCAAAATCATTTTATCTTCAAATTAAATAAGTTTTGGAAAATTTTTAATAGAAATTAAATTCATAATAAATTAATATTTTGAGACTTTTCTTAAATTGCCCCTCTCCCCTCTTATAAAAGGGAACTTCTCTATCTCCTCTTCACACCATTTCGATCCTTAAAACTCGTCCAAACCATTCTCATTTCTATTCTAGACATCTCTATTTACATTCTAAAGTTTTTGGTATTCTCAAAGGACCATCTCTAGTGCCCTATGAGAAAATTTAAAGGAGGCATGTCGAGGAAGAGGTAATCTCTTCAACTGATTCATTAAAAAAAATCTTCTTATACATTCTCTTCATTATTTGTTTCATTATAAAGTAAAAAAATTAGTATCACTAATATATTGATATGATATTATAGATATGAATGAACTCTATTGAACTGAATATCCATCGTACGAAAAATGAAGTCATCGTGCGGGCGTACGTATGGCTAGCCGTCTCTACGTTGTGGTGTAATATGTTTTTCACCACCATCATAAATGAATGGGTATAATGGCGGAAATAATAACCATAAATTATTGTTATAACTTGATACTAATTTTGAGATATCATATATCATCCACTTCAATATCATTCAACAATATTATGATGATATCGTCGCTCGTACGTACGTACGATTTATCTTCTCCACAACGTGATGAGTTTCATTTTCCATGTTAACCATTCAAGAATGATTATAGAGTATATATAATAAATAATAATGAAATATATGAAATAATAATGATAATATATATATATATATTTATTTATTTATTTAATTTACTTTTTAAATTTATCAAAGAATAAAAAAATTATGATTACATTATTATAAAACCTGAACATGGATGATAAATATATCCCAAATAAATACAAATGTAAAATCAATCTCAGTTAAAAAATGACATTGAAAAATTATCCCTTACCTTAGGTCCTTTTAATTCAATATGTGTCTAAAACTCCTATATAGTGGGTTTAAAATTTCCTAACATTTGGAGATAAGAAAACATTTTTACAGTTTCCTGACATTTGGAGATAAGAAAACGTTTTTGAAGAAGAAAGGATATTTTCATCAGGAATTAAGGTCAAATGTTTTATGAAAATTATTTTCCATAAAAGATGATATAGGGTTATCCTTATCATTACATTTATTTTATTGTGTTTATGAAAGAATTATTTTTATGATTCCCATTTATCTTATATGGATTATGTTATGATGAAATCATGTTTAAAAACCCATTTTATTTCATGAGTTATGCTATGGTGAATGTTTTTGTGTTTTTGTGTCACATGTAAAAATGATTTCATTATGAGATTGGTGGGACCTATATCTCCCTCCAATAAAAAGGGTTATTATTTATATCGCATGAGATAGACATGATTGGATGAAAAGTAAATCTGGTTTAGTAATATAAAAGTGAAAAATGGGTAAAAATAACATTAAACATTCATAGAAAAATAGTAAACATTTTATAAAAACATTATTATAAATCATGGACAAAGATGATAAATATATACCTAGAAAACACCTACGTATAAACAATCTCGGATAAAAATGAGATTGCAAAATTTTCCCTTACCTTAGGTCCATTTTCATCCATTTGTGTCTGAAGCTCATGTATAGTGGGTTTAAACATATTATAAACATGTAACAAAATAATAATAATATTTATGATATCATATATTATTCACTTATGACTTTATATTACTCGTTCATTTGTCTATTCCATGTAAAGGCAACAATTTAGGCTATAATAGTGTTATTTATAGTACATGTTTTGAATTTTTATTTTTAATATTATTACTTATATCATGATTTAATTACATAAATAATGTAAATAATGATTTACATATTTTAAATATTAATTATATATATATATAATATATATAGATAAAAGTGATGGAATACGTCGTTCATGGAGATGATTGATCGTACGTACACATGAACACTATTTTCATTTATTTATTAAATTGAATAGAAGAAAGTAAATGAAATATATATATAGAAGAATTATTGTACCATATAATTCATTTTTATTTATTATATATACTTTATAATCATTCTTGAATTGTTAATGGGGAGAATGAATCTCATCACGTCGTGGAAATGGTAAGCCGTACCTACGTACGAGCGATGATATAGATCCCATAATTATTGAATGGTATTAAAGTGTATGGATTATAATATATTATAATTAGTATCATGTTATAATAATCATATATATTTATTATTTATACAATTATACCCATCCAAGTAAAGTGGTGGTGAAAAACAGATTGCACCACGACATGGAAAAGGTAAGTCGTACGGACGCACGCACGGTGATTTCATTTATCATAGAAAGAATATAAGGTGAAATAGGGATGTTTAATATTTATAATAACATATAATTATACGATTAATACTATTGTTATTACCTTATAATGGAACTACTAAATAATAGGAAGAAACTAAAAAGAAATAAATTTGAAAGAATCGGTACAAGGGATTACCTCTTCCACAACGTGACTCCTTTAATTTTCCTATTTAAGATACTAGATTTGGTCTTCGGAGAAGATAATTACATCTAGAATTTTAGTATAGCATTTTTGAAGAGAAATGGCTAGGATTTGACAGAGCATGAATGCTTAACATGGACTGAATAAGAGAGGAAGAAGGTTCCCTTTTATAGGAGAGGTGAGGGGTACATTACGAAACTCTCAAAATATTAATTTATTATAAAATTATTTTCTATTTAAAAATGTCCAAAACCCATTTAATTAAAATATAAGAATATTATTGTTCTAAATCCTCCCATTAAATTTATTTTAGCCATGTTTAGGTCTGAAATATAACTTCATCTTACAAATTTAACCCTAAGTTAGCTAATTTATCTCTTACCATGTTTCGTTGCATATTTATACTATATAGTTAATATATTTACTATAATATGCCAATAAAACCTAAAATGGTTCATTAATTACATTTTCAACATTATCTAACTTATTTTTATGAATAATAGATTTTTAATACTATTATATCATTTAATAAAATAATATTTGTGTAAAAACCCATTTATGTCAATTTTTTTACTATTCATATCATGAATTTTTAAAAATTAATAGCAACTTGAATATTTCGAAAAAAACATCATTATTTAAAATATAACAAGTCATAATCATTCATAAAATTCTTGTATGGAATAAAATGTTTCAATATAAATTTATTTTAATATTTATGATCTCATTTATTTAAATCATTCATTAATAAGGTAATCACTACATCATCATTGTGTCATATATAATTTTATTTATTTGGTATCTAAAAATTATACATAATGTACCATAGTGTAGGAAATAATTTTAGATTTCTAATGAATATCTATATACATATATATCAATTATATAACTCTATATTAAATTCAACTTAGAAAAATATATATATATTTTTAGGTTATAATTATCTTTACATTAATTTATTCTTATAAAATGTCATTTTCACGTCCAAGTGAATCCATGAGGTCCCAAAATCGACCAAAGGATGCACATGGTCGGAAATATCTCATAAAATATTATTATAACATGTATGACGGTAGTTTAATAATTTTATAATATTATTTGTTACCCTTATTTACCATATTTATCTTTTAACCATGGTAAAATAAAATAATTTTTGAAGTTACTATTCAAAATGTCTAAAAGTAAATGGTACCTATTTACACAATTTGAAGCTTATGATTCCAAATTTGGAATCAATTTTTCCAAATTCAAAACAAAAAAGTTTTTTCAATTAATTTAAAATTAATTTCTGTTGTCAATACTAAAAAGAGGGTTTTTAAGAAGTAATAACTATTATAAGATTGACAGGTGTTTTTGTCCAATTAAAAAGTGAAATTACTTAAAATGTCCAAAATTTGATTGAATTATAAAAATATAATCCAATTAAACTTAAAAAACAATTAAAAATATTATATAACATTATATATAAAATAGATGAAAATGCAGTTTTGAATTAAAATGCAATATTTTTCACTATTCATCAAAATATGAATGTTTTCAGAAAAAATATTGAAAATTCAACCAAAGTAAAATTTTATTTCTTCCTTCCAAATAATAAGTTTATTTTATCAAATTGAACATATAAGAGTGTCAAAAAGTATATTTAGAATTATTATGCCATCAAAAGGCTGTCAAACTGCAATTTTTTAAAAATATTTCTTTTATACAAAAAAAATGAATTTGTTCTCATATCATGTTCTAGAAAATATGTAATATGAATGAAAATTATATAAAAATTTAAAAATGTGGTTAATATTATTCATAACAGCTAATTTATATCCCATTAAATAATAATATTTTAATAATATATTATTTTATAGTTAAACTCAGTATCGCGTACAACGCTAGTTATCGAGGAAGGTCTCTCTTGAATGTAAAACAACACAAGTCAGTGTTTCATGTAGTGAAAGATTCCTTTGGCGTTTCATATTACATAATCCGACCATATTTTATTTATACATTGAACAAAATCTATACGCAGTGTTTCATTAAATGAATTCTATCCAATGAACTTGAAAATTTGTGTCACAAAAGCCAATAATAGTGTTGCATATACAATAAGATAATACGATGCTGCGTATACCTCAAGCTAATCTTGGGTTTTCATACAACACAAGAAATCAATGAAATTAAAAGAATCTATCTTATAAAATATTTTGTTGTTACATTCTACCCCCATTAAATATTTTTTCCCTCAAAATTCATCGGGGTTATAAATGGTTTACTAATTGAATTTTTATTTCATGGAAACCCATATCGTAAAAAGGGATTCTAAAACATCATTTTAAAAAGAAATGTTAGAAATATAATGATTACCTAAAGTAACTCATCACTAGGTTTCCACATAAGAGTACAACGGTGTGAAGTGAAAACATGTATATAGAAAAGAAATTTAACCATCAATTTTTGATGGATAGTGATAGAGAATTGGTTTGGAGAAAGATAACTACCAAAAAGCCTTAAATATGTAATGACTTAAGGGATTATCTGACTCACTGGATAAGATAGAACTATGACAAAAAATTTTGTTTTAAAGATCCTATCCCCAATGTTGAAGAATTTTTCATGAGAATAAATAGATACTTTATTTTGGTACAATATCATTGTTCTTCGTGCCTTGAACAATTTACACTTCATCACTAATTTAATGGAATAAAGATAAATTTTTTATTCATGAAATGTTAGTAGTTCATGCGATATAATGATTGGTCATTCCAGCTATCTCTATAAAAAAGGATATCAAAAGTTATCAAATATACAAAAGTCTATCTATGGTGAGATTAATCGTATATGGTTCAAAAAAAGGACTTCCTGAAACAAGATTACTTGTCATTCCAACCATTTGTTACTGAACCAGATTTACTTGTCATTCAATCCCAAAATTACTAATCTATATTTACTTACTGTTCTGATCATTTCTATCTCATTAGATATAAATCTTTACCCAATTCCTTGGAGGGAGATATAGTTACCACCCATCACATAATGAAATCATTCTTACTTATACTACAAAAATATAAATCATTCATCATATCATAACCCACTACAAGAAAAATTGGAAAGGGAAGTGCCAACATTTATCAGCGCAAAAAATAAAGCTCTAATAAAGGAACACATTATTAGCACTAATATTTTATCACTGATAAAGTAATTCTTTATCATCACTTTTATCATAGAACTTATAAAGAGTACGCTTTATATGCACTAAAAAGCTCTGAAAAAGAATTTATTTATCAGCGCTTTTTTAGAGCTGATAAATCCATAGTCCCATATTTTATAAAATCCGGTGGACAGTATCCTCTATTTATCACACCCTCATCCCTCGTTTTGTTGTACCCCTTTGAAAACTCCCCTCCCCCTGATCTTCTCTTTTTCGGACCTCTTCCACTAGCCCTACTCCTTACCCTCCCCCTTGAACCCCTTCTGCGGATCGTCCTCCCCGCAAACCCTACTTCCTCCTCTCTGCTGGACCCTACTCCCCGTGAAACCTACTCCTCAATTTCTCAATGGTGGTGGCTCCTCCCATGCACCTCCCCCTCGCGGTCATTCCTTCCCCTCCCAATGTAGCACAGAAGGCTCCCTGGCCACTCGATGCTTCTTTTCTCCCTCCATTGGAGGTGCAATAAACTCTAGGTAAGTCTCCCACATCTCTTTTTAGGTTTATTTTTGGTGGATAGGTTTTGTGAGAGTAGTTTTTATTAGGTTGATGTTTGGATTCTTCTCCATGATCACCACCCTTGGATTGGATACTAACTAACATAGAGTTATAACAGTATATGTCATGAAATAACACACGTAATGGATTCTTATACTTGGTTAGAAGATTATTTTAACTAAATTATGACTTTTTTATAATTCCCCATGGGTCCTTATGATTTGGAACTAGAATTTATTTTTCACCATGTGTCATATGTATGAGGGTTTTATATACTCATGAAACCTCAAGCTAGACCTTGTTATACATGAATATTATTTTAATGTTGAGTGTTTTTCCTCATCCTTCTGGTCGAGTGGGTTTTTCTATACTGGGGAAAGTGGTCTTTTTGTAAACCCCTTCATGAAAAAAAGCGTTTTGATAATACCCGCCTTATTATTAATTGGTTACACTTTTTTGGTGTCACGATGTACTAGTGATTGTGTTTGTGGGGATGTTTCTATTTATGATAGTGATTAGGACCCCTCCAATACAGAAAGTGTATCCAACCCTATGGATATTAATTTATATTTCCCTTAGTTGGTGAGAATTGTTTTATGTGATGTGTGCAAGAAGAATACTTTTTTTCTCTATGAATGTTGAGGAATTATGAAATAATTTATAATAAAGACTTATGGTTAACTCTTGGTAAGGATATGGTGTCTTAATCAACCCATATACCTGAGATGATGAGTGTTGTTATGAAGTTATTACGTACTAAATTGAATCTCTCCTTGAGACAGTTTATAGTGGATCCTATAAGACATTTAGGTTCATTTATTATTAAACCAAGATTCATGGAGTGGCCTACAGTCTTCATGCACTAGGGCCATAGAATATGGGAAGATTAGAGTAGCGCATCCCTGGAAAGGTGAATGGTATTCTTTGGAAAAGGACTTTGGGTTTAGATAGTGGTATGAACATGTGAGCAGTTGTATTTTGGTGGTTAATTCTTTTTAGGATTGTGGGATGTTTCTTGACTTCACTCAATGGTAAATTTCACACATCATTCTTTTATGTCAAGGATAATTTATGTGTGGTTTCAACACAGTGAACCTCTATAACTAGTTGTTCCTAGGTGCTAGTCTAGAAGGTTTTTTCTTAAAAATGGGGAGACACCATGCAATTCATTGGGTAGATAGTGATTCTTCCCTAATACCTATTATGGGCATCAAGATTATTATTTTGAATAGAGAATGATCTAGTAAAGAACTACCCTGGGTGTGTCAGGCCAAGTGATATTTGTTAAGGACACCTACACTATGGAGAACCCGATTATGTGATGGGGGATGAATTTATTCTCAAGATATTGTAAATGCATTTCACTTGGTTGGATTGTATTTCAGCTATTTTAATTAAATCCATTAATATATGCTAATCAATTCATAGGCCAACCAATAGTGGTTTGGGGGAATTCAACATGTAATACTATGCTTTTTATGTCTATATTAGTTTTCTATGATTATGCTTATGGTTTGAGTTGATATCATAATCTTTTAAGTTAGTGATCTTCTGGGATGTAGGGTTAGCAACACCCACCCACAATAGGTGTGTAATTCAAGTCTCATCTAAGGAGGTACTTTCATTCATAGGTACCTCAAGGATATCCCATTACTCTAAGGAATTTTATATGATTGTGATGGGTATAGACATATCATATTTCATTTTCGTAACATTCATGCTACAGTCAGAGAGGCAGTCGACGAATAGCCTAGGAAGAGGAACTGGAGAAAGGAGGTCTGTACAACACTAATGTAATGGAGGAGATTGGATAGCATCATAAGGTGGATGTAACTATGGATTTATTCTACTAATACTACACCTAAGTATACCACTCCTATATTGGGATGTTAGTGGTTAGAATCTCGAATAGTTGTTGTCACTAGAGTCTTTTTACCGGGAGGCTCCAGGATTGATTAGAGGTATGATCTATGTTCCTTATACTTTTCTTGTAGTAATATTAGAAATAGGCACATGAAACTATGTTTCCTGATTTATTCAATTATTTTCTAGGTATATGGTAGGCGTTGGTTGACACCCATGTTAGTGAGGGAGAGTTATTGCATGTTCTTTAGATGTTCATGATAGAATTTATGTTCACTAACCGTAATTTTCTATTTCTTATGCTAATTTCGGGGGAAAACCTATGATATTCCATAGTAATTTTTTATAAACCAAGGTAATTGTTTTCCCCCAAGAACCCATTTTTGTTTGGAAATGTATCCACTATATTAATTTTATCATCAAAATTGCATCTATGTTTTCATTTTATTTGAGTTTGGTCGCTAGTATTGGGTTATTTAATATGATTATTTTATAATGAATGAGGTGGCTGGTAGGGGTGGTTAAAAGGATGTTTAATGTTTTTTTGAAAGGGTGGTGGTTTTTAGAACTATTGGTAAGGGGGTTAGAATTTGTGTTGATTTTGATGTGGTGGGGGGTTTATCCAGGTTCTGTTGATTTCCAAATCATTATTGGAAATCGTTAGGCTCTATTAATCTCAATTTTTATAAGGATGTGGTTTTCTACTGTATTTGGAAGTATTTTTTTGTGTATTTGAATTATAAATACTAATATTTGAGATGTAAATAGGATAGAGATGAATAAATATTGGATGGATACTAATCGTTTGACAATAGAGTATGAGAACGAATTGAAAGAGCTCATCCAGTTTGTAAAGATTCATGCAATGATTATTCTCAAAAAAAATTCCATGTTTACGTTGTTGTTGTTCTAGACTAATTACTCCAGAGGAGTTGGAAGAACATTTGGTATGTCACGGAATGGATCAGAGTTATAAATGTTGGAATAAACATGGAGAAAAAGTGAATGTAGCTACTGGATGGGATAAAACTGTGTTTTATGGATCATTAGATATAAATACAAATATGGATAATGAATAAGACCGTATGAAGGGTGTGATTACAGATGTCAATGATGATGATGATCGTATTGAGGAAATTACAAGGACAGTTGAAGATGAACTCTATGATTTCCCAATATTGTTTGAAAAGTTAAAGAGTTGTGCAAAGACGCCATTGTATGTTGGTTGCACTAAATATAAAACATTGTTAGCTGCACTGAAGTTTTCTAAATTGAAATTAGGCAATGGATGGAGTAATGTCCATTTTACGAAAAAACATGCTCTCTTGAATGACATGCTCCAGGAAGATAATGAGCTCCCAAACCAGACATATGAAGCTAAACGAATTCTACACTCGATGGGTATGATTTCTGAAAGAATACATGCCTTCCCGAAAGATTGTATACTATTTTGAAAAAAGAACAAGTCACTTACAGAATGGACAAAGTGTGGTGCTTCTCGATACATGAAAGATGAATCCATTCCTACATGAATTTGTATGGTACTTACCAATCATTCCATGGTTTAGGCATCTATATTGAAGGGAAGAAACTACAAGACAATTATCATGGCATTCTGATAAAAAAATAATGATAGTAAATTACGTCACCTGACAGACTCTCCTCAATGGAAGATAATTGATCCTAAGTATCCTAAATTTGAAAAACAGTTGAGAAACTTTCATCTTGCATTATCTACAGATGGAGTGAATACTTTTGGTTTTTAAACCAGAACTCGCTGTACATGGCCTGTTATGTTGGTAAATTATAACTTTCCACCCTGGTTATGAATGAAGTGAAAATTTATCATGTTATCTATGCTTATATCAGGACCCAAAAAACCATGTAACAATATTGAAGTATATTTGTCTCCTTTGATCAAGGATTTGAAGTTATTGTGGGATTCAGGTGTTATGTTGTATGATGCTTATAAAATTAAATACATCATGTTGAGAGCAATGTTGTATGGGATGATAAATTATTTCTCTGCTTATGGAAATTTTTCAGGCTATAGCATTAAAGGAACTCAAGGATGACCCATGTGCGAAGAAGATATAGAATCAATTAGGTTGAAACATTCATCTAAATCTGTGTTTCTAGGACATCATAGATTTCTACCTCATCGGTATAAGTACCAATCTTGGATGACATCATTCAATGGAAGTTCTAAACAATGCACAACACCGTCTCCACTAATAGGTGATCAGATGTTTGAGAAAGTAAAATATGTGAACACTATTTCTGGTAAACCATTTATGAAAAAACATATGAAAATCGGTTGGAAAAAGAGATAAATTTTTCCAAATTACCATACTAGAATTGTTTGTATGTTATACATTTTCTTGATGAGATGCATGTAGAAAGAATGTATGTGACAGTTTTATCAGAACGTTTCTAAATTCCCCTAGAAAAACAAAGGATGGAATTAAGGCAAGGATGGACATGGTTGACATGGTAATACGAGAAGAGTTAGCTCCTGTGAAGGGTGAAAATCAAATGTTTCTTCCTCCAGCTACTTACACTCTTTCCAGGGAGGAGATATGTCAGTTTTTCACCTTCTTCAATACTGTAAAGTTTCTAGAGGGGAATTCATAAAATATCAAGAACATTGATTCAATGAATAATTTGAAGTTAAAATGTTTGAAACCACGTGATTTCCATGTTTTGATGCAAGATTTAATTCCTATAACTTTACATTGTATTTTTTCCACGAATTTTCGTTATATATTTACCAAACATTGTTTCTTTTTCAATGTTATATGTATCAATATTTTAGACCCAGAAAAATTGCTAGCTATGGGAAGAGAAATTGTCATCATATTATGTTAATTCGAAATGTTCTTCCCTTCTACATTATTTGATATGATGGTTCATTTGATGCTTCACTTGGATTGAGAGATTCATCTTTGGGTTCATGTGCACTATAGATGCATGTACCCCATTGAACGGTATATGATGATTTTGAAACGGTATGTCAGAAATCGAAGTAATCCATATGGTTGTATAGTGGAGGGATATATTGTTGAGGAAGCCATTAAATTCTGTACTGAATTCATATCTGATGTGGAAAGCATTGGTCTCCCAATATCTCATCACACTAAACTCATTGAGGGTGAGGGAAGTTCTGGAAGAGATGTTGTGACAATCAATATAATAGATCGGGATTAGGCTCACCTTTATGTTTTTCATAATAGTTGGGAGATTGCTATATATATTGAAACCCACAAAGATATTCTTAGGTGGTTGAATCCATCAAGGGATGAAAAATGGATATCAAATACAGATAATCACCAGTTTATAGGATGGTTTTAGGAAAATAGATTTATCCAGTTAGATGAAAATCCGAATTCAATTTTAGAACGACTTTGATGGTTAGCTGTCAGACCAAGTGTGTATGTATTATCATACAATGGTTATGTAATTAATTGTTATACACTATATAAAGATGAACATGATGAGGATGGTACCATGAAAAGTAGTGGAGTTGCACTTTTGGATGAAGCGATGCATGTTTCTGGTAGTAAGGATAGAAATCCAGTTTATGCAAATATGTCATACTTTCGCATTTTCAAACAAATATGGGAGTTGGATTATACAACATTCCAATTGCTGATTTTTCAATAAAAATGGGTTGATAACAATAGTGATGTTAATATAGATGAATTAAGATTTGTGAAAGTTGAATTTAGTAAATAAGGGTACAGAGACGAACCATTTATAATGGAATCATAAGTGATACAAGTATTTTATGTTCCAGATCCTGCAAACCAAAAGTGGTCGATTATTATATTATCATCCAAAACTAGTGAAGGGTCTGATGAAAATTTAGTTGAGGATGATCCTTTTAGTGGTATGTCGCAAACATTTCGCAGCGGTCCCAATGTAGATGACATTTTGTATGTTAGAGGAGAACACAATGAAGGAGTTTGGATAATCGATAGAGCTGTCAAATCCCTTCAGCATTTGGAAAAAAGTAATATAGTTCAATTAATAGGTTATATTTTGTTTGTAATATGGATCTTGTTATCTCATTTATTATCTCATAATTACTGAATCTATGTAATCTAAATTAACAGATCAACAAATTTTTCTGATTATGACTTCTTGCACATTCTGGTGCTCCTAACCTTGAAGATGAACAAGTCTCTCAAGCTATTGTTGGTGCTGCTACTGCTGCTGGTCACAGTGCAGAGCAACAACAATTTTATGAACATGTTGTTACTCCTAGTGTTGAGGTCCAACAACCATCCGCACATGCCGTTTCTACCAATCCAGATGAACATATAGATGATGTTGATATCGATGAAATGCTCAGGGATGAAGGACCGACATCCCAAAGAACACAGGTGCGCTGTAGTATGATGGTGTAAGACAAATTTATTAAGACGAAAATAAAAGACATCAAATTTGATGTCATATGGAATGCATGAGGCCAATATGTGAATACCAACAAGGCTATGTTTTGTAGTTACATTAAAATTTCCACATGGAAACGTGTGTCGATTGACACAGATTCATGGCACCATGTTGTGTCCGGGCTGAAGGCTATGATATGGGAATAAATTACTTTAACATTATGATATTATTTCTTTAATTTACTAGAAAATAAAATAATAAAATAGTGTCTTACTCTTCTCAATGCCTTTCAGAGTACATTTATAGTAGATGATTCACACAAGAATTATGTACTAAGGCATGCAGGAAGGATTCATCGAGGTTTTAATACTATTTTAAAAAAATGTCACCTGAATGATTCCAAAGGTAAAATATACCTTCTCCCACCCCATATCTACAGTCACTTGATATACCAATAAGCCTAGGATGAATTTATTGGCCGCTGTGGGATGATAAGTTTCAGGTGCATTTTGGCTGATAATATGTTGTTTGAGGATACACGTATTCATCACTTTGATTTTCAATATTTCATTTATGAAACAAAACCTTAGTATGGAAAATAAGGAACGTGCATCCAAACCAAAATACCCATATCATAAAGAAAGGATGGGGTACGCTTCACTAGAAAAGAAAATGGTATGTATTTTAAATTTATAGTAATATTGTTAGGTTCCAAGAAACAATATCATAATTATCTTTCTATATTTATATGTATATTGATGAGTGTAAAACTAAATACACTTCCATCCCACATCATGTTCTATGAAAGGAGGCACGTGTGAATAAGGAAGGGAAGATAGTAGATTAAAACACACAAAAAAGTGTGTGAAATAATTGTAAGTATGACACGATAAAAAGATTTGTTTTAAATTTGTATTACATAAAAATAATTAGTTAATTTTATATATCCGACAGTCATAGTAATCAGCCACTCTTGTAGTGGATGCTGACCTATTATTGACGACTTTGAAGTGGCCAAAACAATACGGTCATTTTATAGGTGCAGAGTTTGGGGTGACACCCCGAGTATATTATGAGAAAAAAACAATCGGATGATAGATATGAAAAAATGATACAAATGAGAGAAATACTAGAAACTTTTGGGTAATAATCGTTTTATTTATCATATGTGTTTGGACTTGTTATTATTGATATTAATACATAGATTGTGATTAACTTACTTCCAGAATGTAAAACATGATTTATATGTTATATATATTGAGTATATAAATAAATATATTTAGTAGATATATAAATGAAATAAAATACACTGTTCATGGAGACCGTAGGCCATGCGTACGCATGAACACTGTTTTTGTTTCCTTATTATATTAAATAGAAGTAAGTATATACATAAATCATGTTTCATTATTATTACATATATTTAATGATCATTTATTATATATAATTTATAATCATTCTTGAATGGTGAATTTGGAGAATGAATCTCATCACGTCGTGGAGACGGTAAGTCGTACATATACACTAGGGAGGATATTGTTCCCATAATTGTTAAATGGTATTGAATTGGATAGTGTCAAGTATCTCAGAATTAGTATATTTTTATAATAATCATAAATAATTATTATTTAAACCATTATACCCATCTATGTATGGTTGTGGGGGGAAACATATTACACCACTGCGTGGAGACGGTAAACCGTACGTACACATGGCCGGTGATTTTGTTTTTCATAGAATGGATAGAATGTGAAACAATGTTTTTTAATGTTTATAATAATATACCAGTAAATGATTTATATTAATGTTATTAATTTATAATGAAACAACTAATGAAGAGAAAGTATAAGAAGAATGAAATTTGAAAGAATCGGTAGAAGAGATTACCTCTTTCTCGACATGACTCCTTTAGATTTCCTCTTAGGGCATTAGAGTTGGTCCTTTGAGAAGCCCAGAATCTATAGAATGTGACTAGAGAATTTGAGAAGAGAAATGGGTCAGGGTTGTCTAATATTGAAGGCTCAAAATGGAGTGAAGTGGATATATAAGAGGTTCCCTTTTATAAGAGAGGAGAGGGGGACTTTAGGAAAGTCTTAAAATATTAATTTATTATAAATTAATTTTCAATTTAAAATAGTCTAAAACATATTTAATTAGACGATAACATGATTTTTTTTTTGAATACCCATAATCCAATAATGTTTATACATGTTTTGAAAAAAAAATATCTGTATCTTTTTTGTTTAACCCTTATTTTTCCCGTTTTAATATTACCATGATTTCATGTTATTTACACGTTTTGGGTTAATGTATTTACCATATCATGTAAAATGACCCAAAAAATTATTTATGACATATTTTAACTTATATTAACCATTTTTCCAAATTATAGATTTTTATGAATTTAATTTTATCTAATAAACTATATTATGTTTTAAGTTATGAATTATGTTAATTTTAGACACTATTCATAGTTGACTTTTTGAAAAACATTTATAACAACTTGATTCCTTCAAACCAAATGCATTAACTAATCCCAAATATGTCAATGTCATCCAAAAAATTTGTGGATGGAATCCCAATGATGAAATTAAATTTATTTTAATATTTATAATTTAATATATTTAAATATTTCATTAATGAGGTAATCACTAAATCATAATGGTGCAAATTGTCCCGACCTGTCCCCCCGGGGCCCGTATCGTGACTATTGCAAGCTCGTCTTCCATAGGCCAAGGGCCAGTGACTAGCACCAAAGGTGTAAATCCATAAAACTAGGAAGGCATTGCCTTTATAAATTGGAAACACACACAACCAGAGTACAAGCGGAAGAAAACACTAAGTAAAAGCTGTATAACAAGTGTATTGAAAATAAAGGGGTCGAAAATACAAGCCCAAAAGTAAAGTACAAGGAAAGGAAAAACAGGTACAACTAAAAAGGTAAATAGATGAAAGGTTTCTAGTAGCTCCCAGATCGTCCTCTGGGGTTCCTTCCGGAAGGGTAGGTACAGATGGCCTCCACATCACTCCACATCCTTCAGACTCCACCATGTACCGATACGTCATAAGGTCCTCCTCCGGGTATCATCCATTCCTGGTGCTCTCAGCCTCCGTCATCACTGTCTGTCATCTGCATCCAACACAACGAAGTACGGGTATAGCCCGTGCAGGGGTGAGTATAACGATACTCAGTAGGGACCCCGATACCCTTAAGGTCTCACAAAATCCAACAAAGATAAGCCAAAAAATATGATTTAAACGGATAACCATTACTTAGGTATATGCCCATACATATACCTAAGTTATCAAGAAACCCATCTCAATCATAAGGAAATCACAAAGGTCATTGACTCACCTCAAACCAGGATTTTCATTATCGATACCACGGTTGCTGGAGAGCTCCTCCTCTGTTGAGTACAGTGGCCCTGTCGCGACTCCGAGGCAATTATCACTAACCTTGGACTGCTATGGTACTCCTCCTATTGAGTACCGCAGGTCTGATTCCAACTACCAGGTTCTCCGTCCACTATGGGTTTGCTGCCAAATATCGGGCGCTCCCCCTAATAGCCTACGGAGGTACTCCTCCCGTCGAGTGTCGTGGGTATGATGCCAACTACTAGGCACTCCGTCCGCCATGGGTCAGCCGCCAAATACCGGGGGCTCCGTCCACTGGGTTAATTGAATCACTCTGAGTCGAATCGATCAAGTAGTCGTCAGGTCTATAGCTAATATGGCTTCGCACTCTGACTGCACGTCACCAGAAGGATCCGCTCCAAGAGCTACTGGTCGATACTCCAATTGTCACGAAGTCTCATATAGAAGTATCTCAAAGGACCGCCACATCATAGGGGTCTCAACGCAACATATGTCACGTTAATCAGACGCCCGATCTGTGAGTTGTTTGCAATTTAGTCTCGGGGGCCCAGATGGATTCATGTACGAACCAACCTAACCATGACTCAAATATACCCCAAACTCTAGTGGGGTATACTCAAAGGGACGACTATGCTCTAGGTATTACCGGCGCCACTGATGGTTGGTCAAATGGACATCCTGTGCCAAAGATATGACCCAAGAAGGTAACAGATCAGTAATGGGTCCGGGTCTGGTCTGACCTGGTCGGACCATCTCGGCCCAACCCCGTCTAGGCCGACCCGGTCTGGGTAGACCCGGTCGGACTCGCAGGTTCTGACCCAACCCATTGGGTGGGCCAGCCCGCTATGTTTTGACCCAGTCCATGCGCCCGGGCCTAACAGACAGGGAGGAGGGTTCGGCCCGGTAGTCGCCACGTAGGAGGCTCGGTGACTCAGCCTAGGAGACTAAGCTGGTTCAGCTAGTGACACCGTGGGGGATGTCGCGGGTGGGCTCGGGAGGCATGTGTCTACGAGGCCAGCAGGCAGGCCGCGCGGGGCGCGGGCAGGCCAGCTGGTCACTCGGCAGGCCGCGGGTGCACCGGGCAGGGCGCTGGGGTGTTGGGCAGGCCGCAAGCAGGGCGAAGGGGTGCCGGGCAGGCCGACGGCTGGCCGTGGGGGCGCCGCGTAGCCGGAAGGCGGGGCGCGGGGCTGCCGGGCAGTGCGCCTGCGAGGCGAGGGGGTGTCAGGCAGTGCACGGGGCATGTGGGTAGGCGGCGCGCGGCGCGGCGGCGCGCGGGCAGGCCGGCGTGGGTCGCGGCGATGTTTGGCCGGAAGCACTAGGGAACCACGTGGGTGGCGCGATTCGTGGACGTCACGGGCAGCACAACCTTTGTTCTTCGTCTTCATCGTCGTTGCTTCATCTCCATTCCGTAGAACGTCACCACGAGGAAGAAAACCGGAGGAGGCTATCGGGCCATGTTAGGATGGCCCACACCCTATGTATTTAGGGAGGTATCATTTGGCTCATCAAGAAATGTAGATGATCAATAACACGTCCTCAACAATCTCTTTTTATCCAATGAAGAAGATAAGAAGATTTTATAATAATATCAAGCAATAACCCCCCTACCTTTCTCATAGTTGGTTGTTGTTGGTGCAAAAAGGCGGACGTCGTTTATTGACAGAGTCGCGAAAGTAGATGTAGAGGATCGTCATTCATCGCGTCCACCAATCACGTCCAAACCTGAGTTGCCTCGGCTCGTTGACGCTGCTCCACATCAGTAGGTGTCTGAGGAAGAATTTGAAGAAGGTCGGTGTTCTTTTTTCTTCGTTGGAGAAGGCGTAATCTTCCAAGTGTTGGGTGTTGCGTCATTTTTCCAGTGTTTTCGTC
Source organism: Viscum album (assembly GCA_963277665.1). Classification (NCBI taxonomy): domain Eukaryota; kingdom Viridiplantae; phylum Streptophyta; class Magnoliopsida; order Santalales; family Viscaceae; genus Viscum; species Viscum album. The sequence continues at coordinate 157,143,881 of OY728150.1, forward strand.
GCTTGGTGCAGCCATCCCAAAACCTCCCCCAAAGCTTCCTTTAAATAAGAGAGGGTGGGAGGTAGGAAATGATCATTGTAATTAATGATTGTTCATTTATTAGGAACCTTCCTAAATTCCAACGACGTGGTTACGTAAAATTAAAAGTAGAAATCCAATTAAGTTACGTTGGCACAAGTTAATAGGTGCGTTAGCTTTAATTAATGGGAGGATTCCAAGAGGCTTTCCCCACACAGCCTGCATCAAAACAAAAGATAGGATTTAATTTTATGTTGACACATAATATTAATTTGACAGCAATTAATTATATGTTGACACATAAAATTAATTGGAATCATTTAATTTAACGTCGACACAAAAAATTAATTGAGGGGTTGAGAGGTTTCCTCTCCCTCCCCATTAATTGGGGGGTTAAGTGTTGTGTGTTCCCCACGTCATAACCTCTCACAGAAGGTTATAATCAGGTGGTACCCACCACCATAACCTCTCATGGGAGGTTTGGGTGTGGCAGTCCCACCTCCAACTCCCAAGTGGAGGTTCTAACCAAGAAACACTCCAAATGACGGCTAAAAATAAAATAAATTGTTAGCTCACATTATTTTATTAATTTTTTTTATAAAAACCCAAAATCGAACATTTACTCTCCACCAACTGTTGTCGAGGTGAAATATCCTTAAGAGAAAACTGGCATTGTGAGTTTAATGGTTCTCTCATATTTCAATTCTGAGCAGTGGTTAAAAAGTTACAAAACCCTGCTCGCGCGTTCACTGAACGTACACGAAAAAAATTTCGGAAAATTATTATCAGTCACCCTTGACTCTCAGCGGTCAAGGTTAGGCTCTATCTAGGTGAAACACACCCCAAAGAACCCAACAGTACTCTTGTATTTTCAATCTGAGTTACCGTTTAGAAGTTATGAATTTCACAATAAAATAATTGTCACTTAATTATTTTATTTGCGGCCAAAAACTAACTTTTTTTGGTGGCCCGTGCCAGCCAAAGTTATAATCTTCTTAAAGAAATCATACCCTCACGAGTTCAGTGGTGGTGTCATATTTTTTATCTGAGTTACCATTTGTGAGTTATAATTATTTGAAAAATAAAATAATTTATTTAATTAATTTATTTACAATTATGCCATTATTGGGTTTCTCACAGGAGGCCTACACCGACTAATCTTAAGTCGCGCCAAGGGTAAACCCGCATCTTGAGCGCAACTGTGCCCTCATATTTCTGATATGAGTTACCATTTAAGATTTATTCAAATTTTTTAGGAAAATTCTTATGGGAGTTAACTTAAGCTTAATAAATCTTTGATGGATTATTCTTGGAACTCCGGGCCTCGGAATCAGGCCCCGTCAGATTTTGCGGACCCGTAAAATTATCATATATTTAAAAACAATTACATCGAAATTCCGGGTCTTTACATTCTCCCAACCTCAGGGCTCTACCTCCCCGTAATCCACAACTCAGACTAAGGGAACAAGTGGGGGTACTGAGATCGCATCTAAGTCTCTCACTCCCATGTGCTCTCCTGGAAGTTCCCATGCTACCAAAGAACGTGCATCAGAGGTATAAACTGTCCACAAAGGACCTACTCCTGTCGATACCAATTTTTCACGACCCTTCACCCAGGGCCCATATCGTGACCACCCCAAGCCAGCCTTCCATAGGCCAGGGGCTGGCGACTAGCACCAAAGGGGTAGATCACTAAAATGGGAAGGCATTGCCTTTATAACTGTAAACAAACACAACAGAGCACACAACTAGAAGCAAAACACTATGTATAACTGTCTACAAAAGAGTGCTGAAAATTAAAAAGGGTCTGTGAATACAAGCCCAAATGTAAAGTACAAGTACCATTGGAAAGGGACAAAACAACTAAAAGGTGTAAGAATCTCCTGGATCGTCCTCGGGAAAATCGTACTTGAAGGGTAGGTACAGATAGCCTCCATAGTGCTCCACATCCGTAAGTCTCCTCTTTGTATCGAAACACCAATTGGTCCACCTCCGGGTACCGTCCAGACCTGCTACTCTCTACCTGAGTCAGCGTTGTCCGTCATCTGCAACCACAAAACGAGGATCGGGAATAGCTCGTGTAGGGGTGAGTATAATGATACTTAGTAGGGACCCCAAGACCCTCAAGGTCTCACAAAATCCAACATGGATAAACCGAAATATATGAAATCAATGGAGAACCATTACTTAGGTATATTCCCATACATATACCTAATTTATCTAGTAACCCATCTCAATCATGAGGAAAAAACAAAAGTCATTGACTCAGATTTTTATTCATGATGTCGAAACCACAACTGCTGGAGAACTCCTCCACTATCGAGTACAGTGGGTCTGCCGCTACAACCAAGTGCTTCTCACTAACCTTGGACGGCTGAGGTACTCCACATGTCGAGTATTGTGGGTCTTCCACGCTCACGCAGAGGCGCTCCCCACTATGGGTCTGCCTCTACAACCAAGCGCTCCCCCTCATAGCCTACAAAGGTACTCCTTCTGTCGAGTACCGCTGGTCTGCCACTACAACCAAGCGCTCCTCTATCGTGGGTATGTTGCTACAACCAAGCGATCCCCACTGGGCCATCCAAATCACTCTGAGTCAATCAGTCAGCAGTCGTCAAGTCTCATCCAGCTACTAGGTCTCTACAATCTACTCGCTCGTCGCCGGGAGGGTCCGCACCACGACCTACAAGTCGATACTCCAAGTGTCACCAAATCCCACGTAAGAGTATCTCAAAGGACCGCCACATCATAGGGGTCTCAACGCAACATACAACGCATCAATCGGATGCCCAGTCTGTTAGTTATTATCCTTTTATTCCCGGGGGTCCAGTTGGATTCGTGCGTGATCCAACCAGACTGTAACTAAAATATACCCCGAACTCCATTGGGGTATTCTAAAAGGGACAACTTCGTTCCAAGAAAGCAAGCTCCATAGACGGTTTGTAAAACGGATGTCTAGTGCCAAGGATATTGCCAAAGAAAGCAAAGGCTCAGTGTTGGGCCCGGGTCCGGTCCGACCCGGTCTGGGTCAACCCGGAAAGACCCGATGGGTCTGACCCAGCCAGTTGGGTGGGTCAACCCGCTACGTTAGGCCAGGTCCACTGGGCCCATCCCAACAGACTGTGAGGGCATTTCAGCCCGGATTCCGCCACGCAGGCGGCTCGGCCCGAAGGCCGGGGCTAGTTCGGCTAGCACCGCGAGGGACGTGGCTCGGGAGGTTGGCAGCCAGGAGAACACCGGGCAAGACACGCGGGGCATGGGTAGGTCGGTTGGACACCGCACCTACCACGGGTGCACCAGGCAGGGCGTGGCAGGATGTGGGGTAGGCTGTGGGGGCACGGAGCAGGGCGCGGGGGCACCGGGCGGGTCGCGGCAGGGGCTGGGCAGGCGGGTCGCACGTCGAGAGGGCACGGGGTAGCCCGGCAGGCCACCGGCAAGGTGTGGGGGCGCGGGGAAGGGCGCCAGTGTGGCCAAGCAGTGCGCGGGGTACGCGGGCATGCGGCTCAGGGAGAGGAGGCGCGTGGGCCCACTCTGGGCGGCGCGCAGGGCGCGGGGGCGCGCGACAGTGCGTGGGCCTACTCTGGGCCTTGGAATTTTGCGAGGCGTGCCATCAGCTTAACAAGTGAACTAACACTTTATTTTATTTTTAGTCATCATGTGGAGTGTTTGTTGGTTAGAAACTCCACATGGGAGTTGGAGGTGGGACCGCCACACCCTAACCTTCCATTAGAGGTTATGGTGGAGGTGCCCACCCGAGCATAACCTCCTGTTAGAGGTTTTGACGTGGGGACCACACGAAACTTAACCCCCCAATTAATGGGGAGGGAGAGGAAACATCTCAACCCCATCAATTAATTTTATGTGTCGACGTGAAATTAAATGCTTCCAATTAATTTTATGTGTCAACCTAAAATTAATTGTTGTCAAATTAATTTTACATGTCAACATAAAATTAAATTCTATCTTTTGTTTTGATGCAGGATATGAAGGGGAAGCCTCTTGGAATCCTCCCATTAATTAAAGCCAACACACCTATTTACTTGCGCTAGTATAACTTAATTGGCTAGCTCTTTTTAATTTTAAGTAACCGCGTCATTGAAATTTCAGAAGGTTCGTAATAAATGAACCGTAATAAATTCCAACGATCGTTTCCTACCTCCCACCCTCTCTTATTTAAAGGAAGAATTGGGGGAGGTTTTGGGACGGCTTCACCAAGCGATGAAACGCTGGAAAAGTGAAGGGACACCCAACATTTGGAGGATTACATCTTCTCCAATGAAGAACGAACAATGCCGACCTTCTTCGACTTCTTCCTCGGACACCTACTGATGTGGAGCGTCGTCAACGAGCCAACGCAACTCGGGTTTGGAAGTGATTGGCGGACGCGATGAATGACGATCCTCTGCGTCTTCTTCCGCGACTTTGTCAAAGAACGACATATGCCTTTTTGCACCAATGACAACCAACTACGAGCAAGGTAAGGGGTTTATTGCCTGATATTTTTATACCCTCTTCTTACTTCTTCATCGGATAAAAAGAGATTGTTGAGGACATGTTATTGATCATCTACTTTTCTTGATGAGCCAAATGATACCTCCCTAAACATGGAGGGTGTGGGCCAACCTAACATAGCCAGACACCCTCCGTCATTTTTCATCCTTGTGGCGACGTTCTACGGAAAGTCGATGAAGCAACGAAAACAAAGATGACGAACAAAGGCTATGATACCCACGGCCCCCGCGAATCGCGCCACCCACAAGGCGCGCTGGTGTTTCCGATCGAAAACTTCCATGCCCCGCACCGGCCCGCCCGCACACCACTGCGCTTCACACCGGCCCGCCCGCGCTTCAGCTCACCAGCACACTGCCACGCCTCGCGCCGCCAGCCCGTGGGCCCCGTGAGCTACCCAGCGCACTGCTCGGTGTCCCGCGCTCTGTCGACACGCTGCCCGACGCCCCTGCGCCCCACCGGTGCACTTCTTGGTGCCCCCGCTCCCTGTCGGCGGCCTGCCCGACAACCCCCGCACCCTATCGGTGGCCTGCCCGATGCCTGCGGGTGGCCTGCCCGGCACCTCGGCTCCCTACCCAATTCACCTGTGGCCTGCGCAGTGACAAGCCGGCCTGCCCGCGCCCCACGCGACCTGCCTACTGGCCTCCCAGCCACCGGCCTCCCAAGATGACCCGTGGCCTACCCCGCGAAGTTGCTGGCTGAACTGGCCCAGTCTCCCGGGCTGAGTCACCGAGCTGTTTACGTGGTGACTATCGGGCCGAATCACCCTCATGGTCCGTTGGGTTGGGCCCAGTGGACCAATTCAAAACTTAGCAGGTTGACTCGCCCAATGGGTCTGGTCAGACCCAGTGAGTCTGACGAGGTCGACCCAGACAAGGTCGGTCCTGACCGGGTTGGGCCGAGATGGTCCGACCGGGTAGGACCGAACCCGGTCGGACCGGACCTGGGCCCATTACTGATCTGTTACTTTCTTGGGCCATATCATTGGCATCAGACGTCCGTTTGACGAACCGTCAGTGACACCGGTATTCTTGGAGCATATCCGTCCCTTTGAGTATACCCCACTGGAGTTCGGGGTATAGTTGAGTCACGGTCAAGTTGGTTCATACACGAATCCATGCTAGGCCCCGGGACTAAAATGATAATAACTCACAGACCAGGCATCCGATTGACACTTCTTTTTTTTGCGTTGAGAAACCTATGACGTGGCGGTAGTTTGAGATACGTCTAAGTGAGACTTCGTGACACGTAGAGTATCGACCAGTAGCTCGTGGAGCGGATCCTTTCGGTGACGATCAGTCAGAGTGGGGAGACCTAGTAGCTGTAGACCTAACAAATGCTTGACCGATTCGACTCAGAGTGATTCGATTAGCCACCTGGATGAAGCGCCCAGTATTTGGCGGCAGACCAACAGCAGACGGAGTGCCTGGTAGTTAGAAGTAGACCCACAGTACTCGATAGGAGGAGTACCTCTATAGGCTATTAGGGGGAGTGCCCAGTATTTGACGGCAGACCCATAATGGACCAAGTGCCTGGTAGTTGGCAGTAGACCCGTGGTACTCGACAGGAGGAGTACCTCATCAGTCAAAGGTTAGTGAGAATCTCCTAAGAGTCGCGACAGGGCCACTGTACTCAACATAGGAGGATTTCTCTAGCTTTTGTGGTTTCGATAATGAAAATCCTGGTTTGAGCTGAGTCAATGACCTTTGTGTTTTCCTCATGATTGAGATGGGTTACTTGATATCTTAGGTATATGTATGGGAATATACCTAAGTAATGGTTATCCGTTGAAATCATACTTTTTGGTTTATCCTTGTTGGATTTTGTGAGACCATGAGGGTCTCGCAGTCCCTACTGAGTAGCGTTATACTCACCCCTGCACGGGCTATGCCCACACTTCGTTGTGTTGGATACAAATGATGGACAGTGCTGACGGAGGCCGTGAGTGCCAGGACTGGATGGTACCCAGAGGAGGAACTTACAACGTATCGGTACATGATGGAGTCTAACAGACGTGGATTTCTGTGGAGGCCATCTGAACCTACCCTTCATACAGGAACCCCAGAGGACGATCTAGGAGCGGCTATACATCTTCTAACTGTTTGTCTTTTTAGTTGTACTTGTTTGTCCTTTCCATGTACTTTACTGTTGGGCTTGTATTTCCATCCCCTTTACTTTCAATAAACATGTTATACAACCTTTACTTAGTGGTTTCTTCCTCTTGTGAACTAGTTGTGTGTGTTTACGATTTATAAAGGCAATGCCTTCCCATTTTTTATGGATTTACGCCTTTGGTGCTAGTTGCCAGCCCCTGGCCTATGGAAAGCGGGCTTGGGGTAGTCACTATAGGGGCCCCAGGGGGATGGGTCGTGACAGAAATAATAACTATTTATGATTACAATAACATGATTCTAAATCTGAGATACTAGACACCATTAAATTCTATAACATTTAATAATTATGGTACAATATCGTTTCATGTGTGTACGTACGGCTTACCGTCTCCACGACGCGAAGAGATTCATTCCCCACATTCACCATTCAAGAATGATTATAATTTATATATAATAAATAATCATGAAATATATGACACAATAATGAAACTGGATTTATGTATATACTTAGTTCCATTAAATTCAATAAAGAAATGAAAACAACATTCATGCATACGTACGACCTAACGTCTCCAGGAACAGTGTATTCCTTTTCATTTAGATATCTATTATATATATATATATATAATTATTATATATGATATAAACATCATGGTTTAAATTTTTTAAGTAATTAAATAATTATATAAGTAATAATAGGATGAATAACAATTCAAAACACAAATGATAAATAAAACAATTATTACCTGAAACGTTACTTTAATAAGGAATTGACAAATGAACGGGTAATATAATGTTGTGATTGAATCATATATGATATCATAAATATTCTTATAGTTCTGTTAAAAGTTAATAATATGTTTAAACCCACTATAAAAAGGTTTCATACACTATGGGAGAAATCATACCTAAGGTAATGGATAATTTTTCAATCTCATTTTTTATCTAAGATTGTTTGTACGTAAGTATTTACTAGGGTTATATTTATCATCCATGTCCAAAATTTATAAAACTCATTTCATTACATATTTAATATTATTCCATGTATATTTATATCCATTTTTTACCCATTTTTTACTTTTACAACATGGTATATAAGGAATCATTATTTTTTACCATAGGAGGTACTTTTTGACTTTTCTAGAAAAAGTTGGAGGAGAATGTTTTTTTAACTTATACAACATGAATGTATTTTTTTGGTTTTATGACACATTATATCTCCAAATCTTCCTCTACACTATTTCATGTATATTTTCAACTAAATTATTTTCTTTAAAAATTGATCGGTATTTTGAGAAAAGAAAACATTTTTAAAGAAGAAATGATATTTTCCGTAGGAATTAAGCTGAAGTGTTTTATCAAAAAAAATTCATTTATGATGACACAGGGTTATGTTTCTATCCCGATTATTGTTGGATTTGGTGGCCTAGAACCATATACTTTTTATTTTATTCATTAAATAAACATCTTATCAAATATTGATTTTTCTTCAGCGTGAAAATGCATGTGATAATGTCCCAAGGATAGTTGTTGCATTAAAGGTTCATAGCGGATCCCTACTGTGATGAGAACCTAGAAGTGCCATAACACTGTTCAAGAATATATGTTATATTTCTGGATGATGTTATTTGAGGGACCGAAATAATACATTCCATTAGGGGTGAGGACTCATAAAACATTGAGGCACCTTCTCAGGGTGTGGGCCCTTGGTAATATCCTAGAGGATATTATGAGAACGAGACCTGCAAGTAGGAAATCCACATTTCATAGTGTCATTGGATGTTCCTATCTGCGGACGTGTGTATTGGTCCTTATACTTTATGATTATTATTAATTGGTATTACAACTCGCATACTTAGATGTATTGACGAAAACTGTAACAACACACTGTTCGTAGTGAGGTAGGATACGTTGGGTGCGTCACGAGTAATACCGCATTAATAGATAATGCGAGAAAGGATCTGTCCCTTCTATTCCATAAAAGGTGTAGATATCTCAGGCCCTTTGTTGGAATTGATATATCCTAATTTAATCCATTTCCATGGTAAGGAATGGGCAAGTTCAATTCTTGAAATTCAAAGAAAGAATAATCGAGCACATGGGTTGATGGCACTGGCATGAAACCCGCTTGATTAGAGATATCGAGACAAATGGATTATATTACACGTTAAGCGTTCGAATGAGATGACACATCATTGCGGCATTAACTTCTTTCTCTATGGGTGCCTTGGCGTGTTGCTAGACACTAACCTTAGACTTTAGGCAGGCTCCACCTAATGCCACTGAGAAAGAGGCCAAGAGGGTCACTCACTAAGTGTGTCCAGGTATCTCAGTTAAATATTAATTTAACATGTGAAATAAATATTATTCCCGACTATGGTTTAATATTTATTTAAGGATGTCTGATCGTATTTATTTCGACACTAGTTATTCTATAGAATATATTTCATACGAAATAATATATATTTATTAGCGAGTAATGCAGTTAAATTTATTTAAGAAATAAATAACCATTACTCAAGGACTAATAAATGTGGTGGAGGAAATAAAGAAAAATAGAAAATAAAAGTACACACCGTGTATATTAAATATACATGCCGTGTAGTTTTATGGAAAATGAGTACACACCATGTATTAATAATTACACACCGTGTAGTTTTTTCAGTCGGGATTTGAGGATATAAGATTATTTTATTAAATGATATTTATTATAATCAGCGTGGGCGCATGTCAAGTAATTAATAATTCGACATGGGGGTTTTCAATAAGGGTTAATGAAATAAATAAAATGTGTAACGCGTTTATTTATTATCATAACTCTATAACCTAAAACCTTATTATAAATATCCTCACAACCCCAACACTTTTCACTACTGGAAAAATCAGCCTATACCCACGGTTCAAAACCGTGGGTATAGCCCCCAAAACCGTGGGTATAGGCTATACCCACGGTTTTGGGAACCGTGGGCTGGAACGGCGTCGGTATAGGTCCCCAACCTATACCCACGGTTTTCCAAAACCGTGGGTATAGGTGTTCTACCACCATGTCAACAAAACATACACAATTTCCATAGTGTCAAAGGCATTTCCCCACGGTTTCAAAACTGTGGGTATAGGTCCTAAAATAATGCGTTCGGAAGGTTTCGAACCGCAACCTCTCCGCTACAGACGAAGTAACTAACCACTACCCCAACACCACTTTTATGTATATATATTTATATTTAATTAAATATAGTTATATAAACCGTGGGTATAGAGGGAAGAACCGTGGGTATAGGACTCCCGCCAAAAAAAAATTCCTTCCCGCGGAAAAAAAATCCCATGCACTCACAGGAAACCTATACCCATGGTTTTTCATAACCGTGGGTATAGGTATTTTATCCCAGACCTATCCCCATGGTTTCCCCCAAAATCATGGGGATTGGTACCCCTATACCCACGGTTTTGGAAAACTGTGGGTATAGGTGAATTTTCAGTACATATCCCCACGGTTTTGGAAAACCGTGGGGATAGACCCCCTATACCTACGGTTTTTCAAAACCGTGGGTATAGGTTTTGAAACTTGACCTATAACCACGGTTTTCCAAAACTGTGGGTATAGGGGTAACTATCCCCATGGTTTTGGGGAAACCCGTGGGGATAGATCCAATTTCCAGTAGTGTTTCCAGAGAGAATCATTGTGCACAACAATTCTGAAGAATTCTTTCAAGGTCGAAAGAACTACTTCCTCCAATTATGTTCTCAAGACCAAGATAGATCCTCCTCCATCGCATCAAGTCGATCGAAGGCGGACATCGCAAGCGAAGGTTATTCCAAGCTAGCACCCGAAGATCCCTTCGGCGATGTCCATAGATACGTGGCACACATGTGGATCACCGATAGAGGAATCCTACACTTGGATTCTACAACGCAACGATGGATCAAAAGATTGTGACTGAAGACATCAACGAAGAAAGAATTCAGCCAAGGTAATTCTTGTGAATTAATTAAATTAATTATAACCAATATATGATGATATTATCTCTATGGTTCCAAGACTCCCTCTTTCGTTTTTGATTCTTCATTCTCTTCCGAAGATCCGCCATTTTATATCATGACGGATCTCAGTTTGAATATTGTTTAATGCTAAAAGAAAAGTTGGGATGCCCCACCAACGTGATTCCGCTATGCCCGGAACCTACAAGTGGTATTAGAGGGTTCATATCGTTGATTATAATTATTTAGTTTTTTGTTGGTGATTTACGAATTTAATAATATAGTTGTTTCAATTCAAGTTAATCGCTCTTCAAATTTGAATCTCAAGACTTGTTCCTCCTCTATTGTTTCTCATTCACCATACAGAAACGGCCTTTTCTTTTAATTTATGATTAAATAAAATAGAGGATCTCATCCGGAGGATCCAAACGTCCATGGCTGTACAACACAAGAATACACGGCGTGTATTCGGAAGTACATGCTATGTAGTCTAGGTTCGTACATCGGGTTGGTCTGCCAAATCAGGTCGTGTATTGATCCTATCTAAATCATTTATGACACCATGGGTTTACCAGGAACAGGTGGCACATGGTTTCAGGATTACAAGATGTGTGGTCTAATGAAAACGGCATGTAGTCCCTTCAGGTTAGGGTTGGACCATGTACCCAGCACACGGTTTGCCCAGCTGTAAACCGTGTAACACGGAAACTACACGGTGTGTGTCCCACTAAACACGCCGTGTACTCCGAAAATTTCCAAAGTACATTAACATGCCATGTCCTCGGGCATGTACTTCAGATGGATGGTGAAGAAAGGTACACGCCGTATATTCCGAACTACACACCATGTACTCACCCAAATTACGAAGATTTATTAAAATTTATTATTACATTATAAAAAATTTTGAGACATGTACCATAGTGCAGGCGTAAAGCTAAGGCACAACACGTTATAGGTTTTATATATATATGTGTTTAATTTAACATTTGCGTAGTGAATGTTAATTCTCCGGGTTTCCTCCATGGTAAAAGTTATGTACAAGGATAATTTTAATTTATTTAAAATTATGATGGATGAGAATCTCAAAGAAATTTAGAAACGGGTTTAAGATAAAAGGATTCATTAATTAAAGAAAATAAATTGATTCGAGCATGATTTATCTTAAACAAGAATGATTAAAGAATTTAATGCTAGTTTAATTAATGCGTAAATATCGTTGCATGTATTGATGATCATGAGATAGACCATGACCTTTGTATGTGAATGGTTTCTTTAATTTATTTATTTAAATTAAATTTGTTGGCTTGTGAGCCTTCTCCTCATTAATATGTAGGGCCTGCATGCCCAAGGATTCTTTTATGTAAAACCCCATTTTTTACCCCTCACCTATGTGTGAGATAAATGCATATGGAATGAATAGAGCTCCTAAGCTAGTGGAGGCGGATCAATTTAGGAGCCAAGGTGAAACCAATCCAAGGAGATACAAAGGTAGACAGGTGGAAAGATGTAAACACGAACCCAACAGGTTAAAGGTGTTTCTACCCTAGGTCTTAGGTTAGTTTATCAACTACTAGATAAAATAACCAATAGAACAAGCTCATGATCATACCATTTATTTTATTTTTGTCAGTTGCATGATTTATTTATTTTGGGTGTGTTGTCACAATCACACAATTAATTAATTAAACAAGCATGCAAGATGGAACCAAAATAAAGACTGGCTTATGCGTAAATATTATCTTAGACATGGTTAATCACTTATGTATATTCCACTTAATATTAGAAAGCATGTAATCAAAGATAATAAAATGGCCATTTATGTATAAGGATAAAATCCCTCAAAGAAATATTAAGTCGGTACAGCCTTCCATAATCTTGGTTAGAATCGAACTACAGTTCAAAGTGCTTTACCCACCCTAGTTGGGGTGCTTTCAATTATCGAGGAATTATAATTCAAGGTTTTGGGTTGACTTGACTTGGTTCGCATCAAGGGTTGACTGCCACAACAGGACTTGGTGTGACCAAGAGGCAAAGGTTGAGGAAATCCAAAATAAAAGGATTTTTGGATTGTGGAGTCCACTCAACAGATCAAGGAGTTATGAGTTAATGAAGTTGGCATTTAGAATGCCTACCTAAAACCCTTCAAGTTGCTTGCCCAACCCTAGTTTGGTTAATGCGAAGGGAAATATTTATCCTTTCCACTAGAATATTTAGGCAACAGAATTTTCCAAAGTCAGTGGTGAGGGCTATTGGATTTCGATAAAATAGTGGGAGACTAGTAAGTATTAATTTATTTGTCTCAGTTTTTTAATAAAGTACTAAATCTTTTATTATCTAAATTTTTAGAAATGGAATGAAAATGACTTCAATAATATCATTGTGAACCATACTGAAGAAGGAAAACCTTCTCGCCGGCACTAATTTCTAGTGTGGCAGAGGCGTTTACGTGTCATCCTTCACCACGAGAGGAAATTGTATGTGCTAAAAGAGCCTTTTCTAGTTGCACCTGGAAATGAGGCTAGTGATATGGAACTATCTCTTTACATGAAACATATTGATGGTGCCACATATGTTAAATGTTTCATGCTATCAGTCATGTCTAATGAGCTCTTGAAGCAACATGAAAACATGGACGTGTATAGCATGATGTCTCACCTTAAGGATCTCTACCAAGAGAATGTGAGACAAGAGAGATATGAGATCTCCAATTATTTGTTTACAACTAAGCTTGGAGAGTCTGCGCCAGCTGGGCCTCATGTAATCAAGATTATTGGCTACATCGAATGCCTAGACATCTTAGGGATTAAATTCCCGGATGAGTTCTGTACAGATCTCATCCTATCATCACTGTCAAAGACCTTCTCATGCTTTATTGTCAACTAAAACATGAGAAATAATGAGAAGAGTATATTAGAACATCTAACCCTGATTTTCTAGGTAGATAAGGACATGGGGCATGACAAACCTACAATCCTTATAGTGAATAAGAAAAGGAAGGACAAGACAAAGGGGACAATGACTTATAAACGGTATGAAGCCCTCGAGCGCCATCCCTCCAAGAAGAAGAAGATCCAGAGGTAGGGCAAGTAATGAGAGGTGGTGTGGTTTGCATATGGAAAGCAAGGCCACTGGAAGAGGAACAACACCTAGAAGCGTGGGGACTCTAACGGTGCATTCGTTATCAAGTGTAATATTCCTATTTCTAGACTTTGGTTATTAGATACAACTTGTGGGGCTCAAATATGTATTCAAATGTAGGAACCATGTAGATTTAGAAAGATTTCCAAAGGAGGGGTGGATCATCGTGATGCCAATGGCGTGAGGCTGGCTGCGTTGGCTATTGGTGACTATCACCTCTCATTGCTGACTAAGATGATTTTGGTTTTACAAAACTATTATTATGTGCCTAGTGTTACCAAGAACATAATTTTTGTATCTTGTTTGGATATAGATTGATTTTATTTCAAGTTTGGAAAAAAGGGTTGTCTCTTTTATAAGAACAACGTATGTTATGGTATGGCACATTTAAATATTGTTTTGAATGTATTAAATTACGAAAACCAAGTGTTGGAAATTGATAATGAAACAAACTCACATTACTCACACATCACCCAGTTGTGGCATCACCGTCTCAGTCATGTAAATGAGAAGCGCTTGACCAAGGTCTCACAAGATGGTTATTTAGAATCTACTGAGCTAAAACCACTTGATAGATGTCACACTTGTTTACAAGGAAAAATGAACAAGGTGCCTTTTGGTGGACAGGGTGAAAGGGCCATAGAGCTTATAGGATTGGTACACACGGATGTGTGTGGACCATTTCTAGTAGAATCTAGAGGTGGATATTCTTACTTCATTACTTTTACTGATGATTTGAGTAGATATGGATATGTCTACTTAATGAGGTATAAGTCAGAGGCCTTAGAGAAATTTACGGAATTCAAGAATGATGTATAGAATCAACTTGGTAAGAAGATAAAGAAACTTCGATCAGATCGAGGTGGAGAATATCTAATCCAAGAGTTCATCAATCTTCTACGGGATTCCGGAATTCTATCTCATCTCACTCCTCCTTATACACCACAGTGGAACGGTGTTAGTGAAAGGAGGAATCACACCTTGATGGAAATGGTGAGGTCAATGATGAGTCATACAGATCATCTCTTATCCTTTTGGGGATATGCACTACAAACTACAGCATACACATTAAACCGAGTACCAACTAAGGTGGAAAATAGAATTCACTCCGATATATGGAAATGAAAGAAACCCATTTTGTTGCATACAGGTGTATAAGAATGAAATGAATTTGTTAAGGCCTTCTCAGGAAACAAACTAGCACCCCGAGTCACGAGGTGTATCTTTATAGGATATGCCAAGGAAACAAAAGGATATTACCTATATAACCTTTCAGACATGAAAGTGAATGTTGCCAGAAAATCCATCTTTCTTGAGTGGGAGCACATCCTCAAGATGGATAGTGGGATCAATATTGACTTCGAGGAAGTTGATGCTCAAGATATACAGGATTTGGTACATGAAAAAGTTCCACAGGTCCCCATGGAATAGGTTCTAGAAACACAAGTACTGCGTAGGAGCACAAGAGAGGTAAGGGAACCAGAGAGATTTTGTTTCCTAGTCACTGAGGATGGTGAATCATTATTATTGGACAATGATGAACCTCTCTCCTACATGGAAGCAGTAGAAAGCTCAGAAGTTGCAAGATGGCTAGAATATATGAATTCTGAGATGGATTCCATGTATCAGAACCAAGTCTGGGTTCTGGTCGATGAGCCAGTTGATGTAAAGCCTATTGGATGCAAATGGGTATTCAAGAGAAAGCTGGACATGTAATGTCATGTTATCATCTATAAATCAAGGATAGTGGCTAAAGGATTTAGACTGCATCAAGGAATTGACTATGATGGAGCTTTCTCACCAGTTACCATGTTTAAATCCATATGAATCATACTTTCCATAGTAGCTTACCATGACAACGAGATTTGGGAGATGGATGTCAAAACAACATTCCATAAAGGGAACCTTCAGGAAGATGTATATATGACACAACCAGAAGGGTTTATGACACCAAGTCATGGAACATTCGATTTGATGAAGCCATAAAAGAATTTGGGTTCATTAAGAATGAATGTGAGCCATGTGTTTATAAGCAGTTTAATGGGAATGTGATCGTTATCCTAGTAGTATATTTTGATGACATATTGATTATTGGAAACGAGATACCAGTCCAAAAGTCAGTTAAGGACTGGTTGAACAAGTGTTTCTCCATGAAGGACTTGGGCAAAGCAGGCTATATTCTAGTGATCAAGATCATTCATGATAGATCCTAGAGGCTTCTTGGACAAAGTCATAGTACATACATTGAACAGTTACTAAATAGATTTAGTATGGAACAATCCAAGAGGATATTGGTTTCAGTGTCACATATCTTTCATCTTTATAAGAAAATGTGTCCCCAGACGCATCATGAGAAAGATAGAATGAGTAAGATCCCATACGCTTTAGCTATAGGATCCATCATATATGCCATGTTTTGTACCAGGCTTGATGTTGCCTATGCACTGAGCATGGTAGGAAGATATCAAGAAGATCCTGACGAACAGCATTGGACTGTTATTAAGACTATCCTTAAATATCTGAGAAGAACTAAGGATATGATCCTGGTGTATGGAGTAGATGAAGAGCTTGTCATCAGAGGGTATGATGATGATGGTTTTCAGATAGATCAGAATGATCTGAAGTCACAATATGGATATGTTTTCTATCTCAATTAAGGAGATGTGAGCTGGAAGAGCTCAAAGCAGTCAGTTGCCACTGATTCTACAATGGAGTCTAAATATATAGCATCTTCTGATGCAGCCAAGGAAGCCATTTGGATTCGGAACTTTGTCCAGTAGCTTGATGTGGTTCCTATCAATAAAGATCCCATTACATTTTATTGTGATAATACTTCAGTGGTGGATCTTTCAATATAACCAAGGTCACATCAACGGACAAATCATATACTCCAAAAGTATCACCTCATGAGGGATTTCTATCAAAGGGGGAAGTTGTAGTGAGCAGAGTGGCCACAGAAGAGAACGTGGTATACCCCATGACTAAAGGCCTATCTCAGCAGAAGAATGAATATCATGTGAGAGCTAGTGAGTTAAAAGTTGTTAGCAGTTGTCTCTAGACCAAGTGGGAGTCTGTTGGAGTTGGTGTCCTAGAACCAACTACTTTTTACTTTATTCATTAAATAATCATCTTATCAGATCTTGATTGTTCTTCTACATGACAATGCATGTGATAATGTACCAAGGATATTTGTTACATTAAAGGGTCATAGCGGATCCCTACTGTGATGAGAACTCAGAAGTACCATAACACTATTCTTGAATATATGTTCTATGGCCAGATGATGTTATTTGAGGGACACAAATAATACAGTCCATTAGGGTTGAGGACTCATAAAAATTTCAAGAACCTTCTCATGGTGTGCGCCCTTGGTAATATCCAAAAGGATATTATTCGAACGAGACCCGCCTGTAGGAAATCCACATTTCATATTGTTATTTGATTTTCCTATCTATGTACGTGTTTATTGGTCCTTAGACTTTTTGATTATTATTAATGGGTATTACAACTCGCAGACTTAGATGTATTGAAAAAAACTGTGATGACACATTGTTCACAGCGAGGTTGGATATGTTGGGTGCGTCACAAGTAATACCACATTAATAGATAATGCAAGAAAGGATTTTTCCCTTATATTCCATAATGTAAGTAGATATCTCAGGCCCTTTGTTGGAATTGATATAGCCTAAGTAAATCCAGGGCCATGGTAAGGAATGAGAAAGTTCAATTCCAAAAATTCAAAGAAAGAATAATCATGCACATGGGTAGATGGCACTACCAAGCAACTCACTTGATTAGAGATATCGAGACAAAGGGACTATATTACACAGTAAGCGTTCGTATGAGGTGACACGTCATTGTGGAATTAACTTCCTTCTCTATGGGTGCCTTGGTGTGTTACTAGATTCTAACCTAGGACTTTAGGTAGGCTCTTCCAAATGAAACTAAGAAAGAGGCCTAGAGGGTCACACACTAAGTGTATCCATGTATCTCAGTTAAATATTAATTTAACAAGTTAAATAAATATTATTCCCGACTGTGGTTTAATAATTATTTAAGGATTCCTGATCACATTTATTTCGACACTAGTTATTCGAGAGAATATATTGTGGATGAAATAATATATATTTATTAACGAGAAATGCAGTTACATTTATTTAATAAGTAAATAGCCATTACTCAAGTACTAATAAATGTGGTGGAGGAAATAATGAAAAATGGAAAATAAAAGTACACGCCGTGTAGTTTTATGGAAAACGAGTACACACCATGTATTAATAATTACACACCTTGTAGTTTTTTCAGTCGGAATTTTGAGGATATAATATTGTTTTATTACATGATATTTATTATAATCAGCGTGGGAACATGTCAAGGAATTAATAATTCGACATGGGGGTTTTCAATAACAGTTAATGAAATAAATAAAATGTGTTACGCTTTTATTTATTTTCATAAATCTATAACCTCAAACCCGATTATAAATATCCTCACAACCCCAACACATTTCATGTGAGAATCGTTGTTCACAAAAATTTTGGAGAATTATTTCAAAGATGAAAGAACTACTTCCTCCAATAATGCTCTCCAGACCAAGAGAGATCCTCCTCCATCAGATCAAGGCGATCGAAGGCAGACATCGCAAGCGAAGGTTCTTCCGTGCTAGCACCCAGAGATCCTTTTGGTGATGTCCAGAGATACGTGGAACACGTGTGGTTCACCTCTATAGGAATCCTACACTTGGATTCTACGATGCAACGACGGTTCACAAGATCGTGACTGGAGACATCAATGAAGAAAGAATTCCACCAAGGTTATTCTTTTGAATTAATTAAATTAATTATAACCAACATATGATGATCCTATCTCTATGGTTATGTGACTCCCTATTTTGTTTTTCATTCTTAATTCTATTCCGAATTTCTTGAATTTTATATCGTGACGGATCTCGGTTTGAACGTTGTTTAACGTTAAAAAGAAGAGTTGGGCCGCCCCACCAATGCGCTTCCGCTGCGCCCGGAACCTAAAATTATTACATTTATTTGACTACGTTTATGATGGAATTATTTTTATGAAATCCATTTATCTTATATGGATTATGTTATGATGAAATGATGTTTAAGAAACCCATTTTATTTCATGTGTTATGCTCTGATGAATGATTTATGTACTATGTAACATGTAAGAATTATTTCACTATAAGATGGGTGGGACCTATATCTCCCTCCAATGAATTGGGTAATGATTTATATCTCATGAGATATACATGATTGGAATGACAAGTAAATCAGGTTCAGTAATACATGGATGGAATGACATGTAATTCCGATTCAGTAATGGACTTCGTCCACTCTGATGGTCATGGAAGAAATGCCTTGGGTACTATAGAAATCATATTATGTTCTTATTAGTTTTCCAAAATTACATGTTTAATTCCAATGCTATTCTATCATGGTTAACGTTTCTTTATAATCCATGCCTTACGTACTGCCAAGATTTGTTTTAATGAATCAATATTATGATGTTTAAACTTTATGTTCATGTTTTTATGATCAAATGTTTATGGTTTGTTTAATGTTCTCCATGTTTACCCTTATTAATCCTTTGATCTCACCCTTTTTATGTTTTATTTTCCCTAGGAAATAAATAATGGTTTTATGTAGGAAAACAAAATGGGAAGATCTTTATGGGAGATGTTGAATATTTTTTATTATGATTATTATAATATCAAACTACAAAAAAATGTATTAGTCTTATTATATGATATATTTCCTACCATGGTCATCCTTGGGTCGTTATTGGGACCCCATGGATTCACATGGATGTGCGAATGAAATTTTGTAAGAATTAATTTAAATTAAAGATAATTATAACCTAAACATATATCTTTTATTAAATTGATTTTAATATTTAGTTATTTCACTGATCTATTTTTATATATATAGTTATTAGAAATATAAAAATATTTTCTATAGAATCTTATTTTTATATAATTTGTATACACCAAATAAATAAATTTATTTAAGACAAAATGATGATGTAGTGATTACCTTATTAATGAATGATTTAAATAAATGAGATTATAAATATTAAAATAAATTTACTTTTCAACAATTATGTTTCATCCAAGAATTATATGGATGATTATGTTTTTTAACTTTTAATTAATAAAGTTTTTTTCGAATTAATCAAGCTGTTTTGGATTTTTTAAAAGTCGTGATATGAATAGTATAAAAATGACATAAATGTGTTTCTAAAAGAAACACTATTTTTTAAATGACATAATAGTCCTAAAAATATAAGAATTAGAAAACTGGTGTAGCTAATGTTGGAAATGTCATTAATGAACCACTTGAGGTTCTACTGATATTTTATAGTACCTATATAAACCATATTGTATGAATATATAAAAAGAAATGATAAGAGTTAAATTAGTTAACTAAGGGTTAAAGCTAAAAATAAGGTTACATTTAAGATATAAATTTATCTAAAACCGATTTCTTGAGTGTATTTAGAAGAATATTCATCTTAACTTCGAAATAAATGAGTTTTGGATCACTGGAAACTGAAAATAATTTTGTAATAAATTAATATTTTGAGAGTTTCCTAAAGGGCCCCTCTCCTCTCTTATAAAAGGGAACCTCCTCCCTCTCCTCTTAACTCAATATTTAGCCTTCATGATCGGCCAAAACATACCCATTTATCTTTACAGCATCCTTAGTCACATTCTAGAGCTACTAGACTTCTTAAAATACCAACTCTAATGCCCTAAGATGAAATTTAAATGAGGCACGTCAAGGAAGAGGTAATCTCTCTACTGATTATTCTAAATTTCATTCTTATTCTACTTCCTCTTCATTAGTTGTTTTATTAAAAAGTAATAAAATAAGTATCACTAATATTTTTATATTTTATTGTAAATTTTAAACAATCCAATTTAACCTTCTACCTTTCCTACAAAAAATAAAATCCATACACGTGCATACATACAACTTACCATCCCCACGCCATGGAGTAATCTGTTTTTCACCACCACCTTACATGGATGGGTATAATGGTGGAAATAATAACTATATATTATTATTATAAAATTATACTAATTATGATATATTATAAACCATCCACTTTAATACCAATAAGTAAGTATGGGAATGATATCCTCACTCGTGCGTACGCATGGATTACCGTCTCCACGATGCGATGAGATTCATTATCCATGTTAACCATTAAAGAAACATTATAAAGTATATATAATACATAATAAAAAATATATATGACATAATAATACTAGATATATATATATGTGTGTGTGTGTGTGTGAGTAATTTACTTACTTCCATTCAATTTAATAAGCAAACTAAAACAATGTTCATGAGTACATACGGCCTACCGTCTCCACGAATAGTGTATTCCATTTCATTTATCTATCTATTATAAATATTTATATACTGAATATATATATATATATAATATAAATCATCTATTACATTCTAGAAGTAACTAAATAATTATATAAGTAATAATATCATGAATAACAATTCAAAACACGCACGATAAATAAAACGATTATTACCCAAAATGTTTCTTTAACAATGAATTGACAAATGAAAGGGTAATATAAAGTCATAAGTGAATCATATATGATATTATAAATATTATTATGGCTCTGTTACAAGTTAATAATATGTTTAAAACCACTATACATAAGTTTTAGACACATATGAAATATATCAGACCAAAGATAAGGGATAATTTTGCAATCTCATTTTTTATCCGAGATTGTTTTTACATAAGTATTTAATGGGGATATATTTATCATCCATGTAAATGTTTTATAATAATGTCATAATGAAAATTTATTATTATTCTATGTATTTTTAATGTTGTTTTTACCCATTTTTGACTTTTACTATGTGGTATGGAAGGAATCATTCTTTTGGTACCATACGAAGTACTTTTTGAGTTTTCTGGAAAAAGTACGAGGTGGATGTTTTTTAACTTATATGGATTTAACATATTTTTTACACTTTCATAATTAATTATATCCATGAAGAATACTTTACAATATTTCACGTTTGTTTTCAATTAAATTCATTTCCTTTAAAATTTCTGAAATTTTGAGATAAGAAAATGTTTTTGAAGAAGAAATGATATTTTTCTCAGGAATAAAGTTAAAGTGTATTTCAAAATTATTTTAAATCTATGTTGACATAGGGTTATACCTATTATTACATTGATTTTTTTGTATTTATGAGGAATTTTTTTATAATTTCCATTTATCTTATATGGATTATGTTATAATGAAATGATGTTTAAGAAACCCATCTGATTTCATGGGTGATGATATGGTGAATGTTTTTATGATTTTTTGGCACATGTAGGAATGAATTCATTATGAGATGGGTGTGACCTATATCTCTCTCCAATTAATTGGGTAATAATTTATTTTTCATGAGTTAGACTGACTAAAATAGCATGTAAATTTGGTTAAGTAATACATGGATACAATGGAAGGTAAACCCAGTCCAGTAATCGACATTGTCCACTATGATGGTATTAAAAGAAATGTCTTGGATACTATGGAAATCATATTGTCAGATTATTATTTTTCCAAAATTACATGTTTTATATCAATGTTTTCCTATCAATGTTAATGCTCCTTTATGATCCAGGCATTACGTTCTGCCAAGATTTATTTCGTGACTCAAGATTTTGATGTTTAAACATTATGTTCATGTTTTTATGTTCAAATGTTTATGTTTTGTTATATTTTCTCCATGTTTAGCCTTACTGAGAATTTGACCTCGTGCTTTAATATATTTCTTTTCCCCAGAATATAAAGACTGTTTTTAGGTAGGAAAAAAGGGGAAGAACGTTATGGGAGATGTTGAAGATCTTTAACCTTGTTAGAAGATGATGTTCCTAATTTCCCAATACAAAAAACTAATATGGTATTTAAGAATCTGTTTGTGTCATGAATTAAGTATTCCAAAAAAATAAATATAATTTCCATGTACGTAAAGCTTGGGTCGATAGAGTTGGTATTAGAAAAAAGGTTTAGTCAACCTTTGGAAAAAAGGATGCGAAAACTTTAGTGAGATTCCTAGAGACATTTATATGGTATGTATAGGGATGTCCCAAAGGAAAAGTTCAACTATAGGTTACAGTCCTAGAATTTTGGTAACGATCATGAATAACATAGGATTAAAGATAAGATATAGTAGATTGAAATATTATAAGTAATTTACCTTACTTATATGTTTTTAATCTATGATATGTATTTTCCACAGTTTTTGTTCTGGTATTAGTCAGTAGCCAGAACTACATAGAACAAGGTTAACCATAGAATGTTTTAGATGTAGAAATTATGGTAATAATGAAGATCAATTTCCTATGTGGAAATATCATGAATATAATCAAGATGATGTTATGAGTATTGGTCATACGATTGAGGATAAAGAGATGTTAAACAACATGTGAAAGGTATATGATGTTCTTCCAGCATTTTTTCATTAAAAATATGAATCTTGAAGTTAAGAAAACTTATGAAGGTCGTGTCATCGATTTTGATGCCTTGAAGCAGTGATTCCTCTTCCCCTTCAGTGCTTCTAGGATTTCATCTGGGGTGTTTCCACCTCCCCCTCCAGCGTGGCTTGGAATTTGGTGTCGACGTATTCTAGATATGTGGAAATCTTGGTGGTAGCTTGGATCTCGTCTTGGTCCCAGCGGTGCTCATCGTCAGTTTTTGCGTGTCCCGGTGTGGTTCGGGATTCTCAAGCGCGTTTCGGCGTTGGCTTCAGCGTGTCTCGGTGTGGCTCAGGCTGTCTTCGGTGCGTTCCTGGCGTCGTCCTTGACCCAGTGTTGGAATTTTTGTAACAACCCAAGCTTCCACGATACGCTTCTCTTTAAACAATACAATTGTGTGTGTTGTACACAACTTCGAGTTCTAACACACCACAACCGCTCAAATTAGCCGTTATGTATAGTAATACCCAATTTTTAAAATTTTATGAATTTAATATTTCAAAATGGAATTCATTTTTGGATTATTAATATCAAAATTATCTTAGGGTGAATTTTTGGCACTTTTCTGATAACTTTCAAATTTTGATGAATAGTGAAAATTACTAAATTTTAATTAAAAACAACTTTTTTAAATCGAAATAATTAATAGTGATAAATTATGAATTTGAATTGTTTTGAAGTATTATTAGATTATATTTTTATCATTTAATACAATTTAGGTCATTATAAGTAATTTCACATTTAAATTTGACATAAACACGTATCATTCTTTTGGTAGACATTATTTCATAAAAACACGCTTTTTTATTTTAACAACAGGAATTAATTTTAAATTAATTTCTTCCACTTCTGTCTGTTGAATTTAGATAAAGGGATTCCATATTTGGAATCAGGAGGTCCAAATTTTGTAAATAGGTAACTTATATTTTTAGACATTTTTAATAATTACATAGGAAAATATTTTATTTACAATGGTTAAAGGGTAAATTCAGTAAATAAGGGTAATAAATAATATTATAATAATATTAAATTACCCTAACACATGTCCTAACCCTATTGGAAGATACTTTTCCGACCATGGGAATCATTTTGTCGAATTTGGGACCGAATGGATCCACTTATAAGTGATAATGACACATTATATTAATTAAGTTAAAGTAAACACAAAAATGGAAAAAGGATATATCTTTTAGTAAAACAATTTCTACATAGGGTTATACATGTTATCTCTTTGACTATAAACATTCATTAGAAAACTATAACTATTTCATACATAATTATATTTTATTTATAATTTTTATATATTTATTAATTAAATTTATTTATGACACAATGATGATGCAGTATTTTACTTATTAATGAAAGAATCAAATAAATGATAATATAAATACTAAAATAAATATAAATTTAAAGTTTTGATTCCATAAAAAAAATTTATAGGTGGCTATGACATGTTAGGGGTAATTAATGTATTTAGTTTAAAGTAATAATGTTGTTAATACTTTAACAAAAAAATCATTTATTAAATAATATCAAAATTGACATAAAAAAGTTTTTAAAACAAATATTATATGATTAATTGATATTATATTCCTAAAAATATAAGCTTAGGCTAAAGGACATATATAATGATATTTGTATCATTAATGGACCACTTTGGGGGTCTCTTGGAAGTATATAGTAAGTTTATTAACTATATAATATAAAAATACAAAGAGACATGGTAAATGTCAAAGTATTTAACTAAGAGTTAAATCAATAGGATAATATTATTATAGTGACCCAAACATGTATAAAACATATTTTTTGAGTGGTTTTCGACCTATCCCCACCTTAACCTTTAAATAATATACTCTTTATCCATTATAAACCTAATATGAATTTATTATAAAATAATATTTCTAGCTTTTCCTAAGGTGCCCCTCACCCCTCTTATAAAAGGGAACTCCCCCTTCTCTCTAATTCACACCATCAAAGCATTTTGGCTTGGCTAACCCCTGTCCAAATATTCTCCAAACATCCCAAAATTCAACCTAGAGGCCTTATTTTGATCATAAATCCAACCTATAGAGCCATTTTAATCAAATCAAAAGGAAGAAATCTAAGAAGAGGTAATGTTTTCACCACCCTCTTTCAAGTTCCTTTCTTATTCCGCTTCTTCTTTCTTTGATATTTCCATTCTAAAATAATAACTCCAGTATCTTCTATATACTGTTATTTTATTATAAATATGGTACAACCATATTCAGTATTCTATCCATACTTTGAATGACATGTCACCATACATTCGTACGTACGGCTTACCGTCTCCACATCATGGTGTAATTGTTATTCAAAACATTATTATTTTTATGGGTATGATAATAATGTGTAATTGAAGTAAATAATAAATATAACATTATAATGATTCTGTATATATGATATACCATCCAATTATATACTATTTTAATATCAAAATAATGATATTTTCGCTCGTGCGTACGTACGGACTACCGTCTCCACGAACGCGATGAGATTCAATCCCCATCGTATCCATTCAAGACTAATTATCATTTGATGATTAAAAATAATTTTTTTGGACTTGATATCATTCTGGATATGAATAAGATAAAACCTATCCATAACAAACACGGCTTATGTAACAAAGCATATAAAGGAAAACGAATCAGTGAACACCCAAAACAACGATAATACTAATATATTATTAACAAAGAAATATTAAAAGATAATATATGATGTCATATTAATGTATATGATTTATGTATAATTTATAAAAAATTATTTCACCATTATACAGGAGGTAAAACAACCCTCTACCAAGGAAAACTACAAGGTAAGGGTTAATTCTACAATCTCTTCATTATGCGAGGTTGTTTATACGTAATTATCTACTCGGACCTCTTTATCATCCACATCCATATTTCTTAAAAATATTTTTCCAAATATTTTTAACATTTACTATACAGTGGATTAAAGTCATTTATACCCTTGTTTGACTTTTTATAAGATGTTTATAAAGGAATATTTCTACCATTTTCCAAACAAGGTCCTTTTTAACCTTTTTGACAAAATTAAGGTAAGAATGTCTTTTTTAACTTATATGGTGGGTGTGGCTATATTACATCATTATAACATCATCAAACAATCCCTTACAAGCTTATAAGAATATTTTCAAAATAAATTTTTTCTTAATAATTATGCGACCTTAAATGATTTCAAAATAGAAAGAGATATTTCTCTAAAAAGGGTTTTGATTTCATCTATGTCAACATTCTTTGATGGATCTTAAGTTTGTTTGAAGTGGATTTATTATGATAAAAAACTTACATATTGTATTTAAGGTTTTGTGATATGTTTGACTGTGGATGATCTATTATTATACCATTCATGGTTTATGGTAAAAGTATTGACATTTCGTATGCTAGTTTTAATATGAATATTTATGATATGTTTAAACCTTTTCATATGATGAATATATTGGACATAGTAAGTGACGGGTGGTGCCCTCTATAGCTCCTCAATGAATCGGTAGGTCTCATGAGACAAATAGACGTGGAATTGGCCAAGGCCCTTCCCCGATTTGATATATGGTTTTGGATGAGGCCTTAATCATTTTTAGATGTCTTGGCTGAGGCCTTGACGAAGTGTTTCAGAATGTCTGACATTATACATTCCCTCATTATAGAAATAATATTGATGGTTCATGTGGTCATTCGACTAGTAGAATACACATGATTATGTTTTATTATGGATTTATTTACTCATATCATATTCCTGCCATAAAATTATTCATGTTTATTATTGGTAAAGTCATGAGGTTTCAATTATTCATCATGCTTAATATTTATGTTATTTTCCACTGTATTTATTACACTTACTGAGCATTTGAGCTCACCCCTTTCAAATGTTTCATTTTCCCAGGATATGAAGAAGTTATTTATGAGTGGATTTTAGGCATTGTCTAGGAGTCTTGGATGTTTCTATTGGAATAAATTCATGTTGTATTTCTTTTGAAGTTGTAAAGTTGAACTTATGTATGAATATTGTTTCCAATAAAACTAAACTGATCAGTCTTTCTAGACATGATTTCCTTATGGTCATGCCAATGTTATGTAATAATGCATCGACTCTAGGTAACTATGGTCAGGGCGTTACATTTGGTATTAGAGGAAGTATAGTACAAACGTTGGAAGCTATATTTAGATAAAATCTGATTAGAGCACATAACCTTAAGATAGAATTTGAGGATTAGTATAGAAGAAATTCCTAGAATTTTGGTATTGTAGAGATTTTGTGAGTTTTCTGAGCAATACATCCCTGTCTAGATACAAGAAGGTAGAGGCGGCTCTGGAACAGATGTACCTAGGGTTAAAACTCGAAGACACCACTTTGAGCTAGACTCGAACGGGAAGAGGTGCACAACAACGGGCCTTGCTGCACTCTTGGTTACGACACTCCTGGGGGATATGCTTAGGATAATTCTCATTTTCATTACAAACCATTATGAAGGGTTTATGAGTATATACATCTCAAATAAAACATTTTTATGATTATGGATTATATCCATAAACTGTTCAATTTATGTTAAGTGTTTTACAAGTTTGGATTTATGTATTGCGATTCATAAACTAATCTAGTGTATTCCATTGTTTAGAAATGGTGCCTAGTGGAAGGAATGAAAACTGTATCAATGCACGCACTCCGTGTAGGGATTTCCCCCCTGATCAATATAATTATAGTGGAGCTGGTGGTGCAACTGGTGCTGATCGACTTATCACTATAATGGGAAAACACACTCAGGTTAGGAATAATAACCTTACCTTTATGGAGCACCCTAATTCGCAGTGTGGAAGATCAATGTTAAATCGCTTCATAAGGCAACAACCACCAACATTCAATGGGGGTACAATGTAGAGACCCCAAACCTGACTTACTTGGACAATACATTACTTTTGTGGAAAATATAATACATAATAAATACAGACACCAAAGTACCATAATAGTTTAGTGTCTTTGGAAACTCGGAATATAATCTTCTAATCTTGGTGAAAGATCTTCAACATCTCCCATAAAGATATTCCTTTTTTTATTACCAAAAACCATTATTTATATCCTAGGGAAGAAAAAAATATAAAGGGTGAGCTCAAATGCTCAGCAAGGGTAAGCATGGAGAAAATAAAACAAACCATATACATTTGAACATAAAAACATGAACATAATGTTTAAACATCAAAATCTTGATTAATGACATAAAACATGGAAGTACATAAGGCATAGATCATAATGGAACTTCTATCATGATAAAATAGCTTGGAAATAAAACTTGTAATTGTGGAAAAACACTAATTACAGGATATGATTTCCATAGTATCCAAGGCATTGCTGCCAAGACCATCTTAGTGGACAAAGTCCCTTACTGAACCGAATTCACTCCTCATTCCAGTCCTGTATCAGTGAACCGGATTAACTTGTCATTCCAGCCATGTCTATCTCACGAGATATAAATCTTTATCCAATGCATTGGAGGGATTTATAGGTCCCACCCATCACATATTGAAATCAGTCTTACTTGTGCCACACCATAACCATAAATCATTCATTATAACCCAAAGAATAAAATGGGTTTCATAAACACCATCCCATCATAACATAATCCATATAAAACAGATGGATATCATTTCATCATAGGAAAATTGAAACCATGTAAATCATTAAGACATTATACTAGAAACATAATCATACTATATAATGTCATCTTAGATGGAAAATAGTTTTGACAAAATACTTGAAATGAATTCTTGAGGAAAATATCCTTTCTTCTTCAAAATCATTTCCTTTTCACAGAAAGCCATGAAATTTTAAAAGAAAAGGATTTAGTTGAAAATATTCATTAAATAATTTAGAGTAATCTTCAAGAAAATAAGGCATTATAAAACCATAAAAATCTGTTCATGCCGTATAAGTTAAAAAAACATTCTTCTCGTACTTTTGCCAGAAAAGTCAAAAAAAAGAAACTCATAACGTAAACAAAAGAAATATTCCTTAAATACCATGTAGTAAAAGTAAAAAATGGGTAAAAATGACTTTAAAAATACATGAAACCATTTTTAGAAAACATGGACATGGATGATAAATATAACCCCAGTAAATACTTACGAATAAACAATCTCGGATAAAAATAAGATTGGAAAAGTTATCACTTACCTTAGGCCTGATATGCTTCATATGTATCCAAACCTCCTGTATAATGATTTAAATAATGTCATTTAATTATTAAAGAATCATATTAATTGTTATGATTTCATATATGGTTCACTTATGACTTTATATTACCCGTTCTTTTGTAAATTCCATGTTAAAACAGCATTTTGGGTAAAATCTTTTTATTTATCGTACGTGTTTGGACTTGTTGTTCTTGATATTATTATTGCTTATATAATAATTTAATTACTTCCAGAATTTAAATATTGATTTATATATTATATATATTCTGTATATATATATATAATAGATAGATAAATGAAATGAAATACACCGTTCATGGAGACGGTAGGCTGTACGTACGCATGAACACTGTTTTTTGTTTCCTTATTGAATTAAATGGAATTAAGTAAATGAAAAATATATGTACAAAAATTCAGTATCATTATTATGTAATATATTTCATGATTATTTATTATATATACTTTATAATCATACTTGAATGTTTAATCATGGAAAATGAACCTCATCGCGTTTGTGGAGACGGTAGTCCGTACGTACGCACGAGCGATGATATCATTCCCATGATCGTGGAATTGTATTAAAGTGTATGTATAATATTTAAGAATCAATATCACCTTAAAATAATAATATATAGTTATTTATTTACACCATTATACCCATCCAAGTAAGGTAGTGGTGGAAAATAGATTACACCACGGCCTGGAGACGGTATTCCGTACATACGCACGCGCGGTGATTTCATTTTCTGTAGGATGGATAAAAGGTGGAATAAGGTTGTTTAATATTTATAATAAAATATCAGTATATTAGTGATGCTGATGTTATTACTTTATAATGAAACAACTAAATAAGAAGAAGTAGAAGAAGGAAGAAACTTGAAAGAATCGGTAGAAGAGATTACCTATTCATCGATGCACCTCTTTTATGCTTCCTTTTAACGCACTAGAGTTGGTCTTTTGAGAATACCAGAACCACCAGAATGTTTCTAGGGAAGTGGAGAAGTGAAATGGGAAGGTTTTGGCTGAGATTTAAAGCTCAAAATTGTGTAAATAGAAGAGGGAGGAGGTTCCCTTTTATAAGGGAGAAGAGGGGCACCATTGGAAACATAAGAAATATTAATTTATAATAAATTCAAAACCCACATAAATACTTCCAAAATGACTCAAATCTAAAGATTAGATATTCTAGGGTTGTAATATCCTCAATCAATAAAATTTAGACATGTTGGGAATTTATTTTAAACATTATCAACTTGATTTATCCTTATTTAATCTCTTTAATTTTATTTGTGGTAATAAGATTCTAAATTTTAATTTGTTATAAAAAATTACTTATGTGTTTTGAATTGTAAATAATTGGATAATTTATGACATTTTCAACCATTTAAATTTTAATTTATAATTTTTAAATATTTGTGTAATTTTTACACAATTTTATATTATGTTATTTTTATAAAATAACAATAGTCTCAATTTTGACACTATTCATTTATTTGTATTTAAATAAAATCCTAACAGAATATATGTCCAAAAAATATATAATAGATTCCTAACATGTCATATTCATCATAAAAATTAATGGGGAACATTAATTTGTTCCTATATTATTTATTTTAATATTTATAAAACCATTTATTTGGTATATCTCTTAATAAAATTATTACTACAACATTTTTGTATAATTATTTAATATACATATTTGTTTCATAAAAATTAAAATTAAACTCCTATGATGAAGATAAATATCATAAATTTAATAATAATATTTTTACTCTAATTTATCATCTTAAAATCACAACATTTAAATTGTTATATGTTTTTAATTATGAATGTCACATCTTTGACATCATTTTAAAGAAAATAATATAAATGTCCTAAGCAGTTTTATAAGGATCCAAATGGTCCAAAAATCCACCCTTGGATTCTCAGGGAATATATATACTCTAAAAATAATGTTTGGTCAAGTTTATGGTTTTTTGTTAGGTATTGATATTTTAATAAAAACTATATTATTGATTTTTCAATAAATAAATAATTTCTTCACCATTAATGTATAATCTATTAAGGTAATTAAATATTTCATAAAAATTACAAATAAATTACCATGATAAATAAAAACTTTTATCTTTCAAATGAGTATTTGTAATCGAATTTATATTTTGTATAACCTTATATTAAAAATAATCTAATTATTAATGTTTGAGTGAGACATTTCACTTTCCTTTAAATAAAATAAATAAAAGGTCTTAATCAAATACAAGTGGGTTCCATTAGATTTCATTTAGACCCATGTATGATTTAGGGTAAAATATAATCATCCAATTATATTAGTACAAGTGTTAGGGTAATTTTATAATATTATATTCATCCTTAATTACCCGATTTACCTTTAACTATGGTAAATAAAATTTACTGTAGTTACTATTCATAATGACTAAAAATAATAAGTAGCTTATTAATATAATTTGGAACTACATATTCCAAATATGGAATCCATTTTTCCAAATTCAATTCAGAGAAGTTTCAGAAATTACTTTAAAATTAATCCCATTGTTAAGAAAATGAGTTTTAAAAGTTAAAACATTGCAAAAGATTGAAATTATTTTACCAATGAATTCAATTTAAAATCAATGCTAATGACATAAATTATATTAAATGGTAAAAATATATTATATTTATACTTTAAAACCAATCAATATTATAATTTAACCATATTAATTATTATGATGAAAAAATTTGTTTTTAATTTAAATATAACGTGTTTTTACTATTCATGAAAATATGAAAGTTATCAGGATAATATGAAACGATTTTCCAAAGTAAATTTTTATTTCATGATTCCATAAAAGAATTTTATTTCGTCAAATTGAACTTATAAACATGTCAAAAACTATATTTAAAGTGGGTGCGCCATTAAAAGGCGGCAAAACTGCATTTTTGGAAAAACACTGATTTTACCCGAAAAATTTATTTTGTTCTCATACAATGTTCTAGAAAATGTGTAAGATGAATAATATTGTTATAAAATTCAAAATTTAGTTAATTATATTCATAATAGCTAGTCCATAATAATATTATAACAATACATTGTTGTTTAGTGATACCTGATATTGCGTACTACACATGCTATCGAGGAAGGTTGCGATTGCGTGTAATGCAAGCCAAGTCAGGGATGCATGTATTGTAAGCTCATTTTTGTGTAGCATAAAACGCAAGACATAAATGAAATTAAAAGGAATAATTCTCATAAAATCTCAGGTTTTTACATTCATCCCCCCTTAAAATGAATTTTGCCCTCGAAATTCTTCGGGGTTATAAATGGTTTACTACTTGAAAGTTTCTTTCATAGAAACCCACATCGTAAAAAGCAATACGAAAACTTATCTTTAAAAACTAAAGTATGAAATGTAATGGTGACCCAAATTAACTAATCACTGGGTTTCCACATAGGATAACATAGGTGAAAATATGGATATGGAAGAGAAATGTAACCATCAAGTTCTGATGGAGAGTGGTAGAGGACATGGCTATTATAAAGCCAACAGTCACAAAGCCATAAATTTTTTATGATCTAAGGTACCATATGATTCACCAGATATAAGGGCACTAGGACAACATTTTTGGTTTTCGATATCATTTCCCTAAAGTTGAAGAATTTTTAATTAGAATAAATACTAACTTTATTTCAGTATAATCTCCCCGTTGTTCGTGCCTTGAACAATTTACACATCATCTCTTAAAGAAATGATGTTGAATTTGTCATTCATGAAGTGTTATAAGATCATGTTATAGAATGATGGTTCATTACATATGTCTCAAAAAAAATGTTAGCAAAAGTTATCAAATATACATAAGTCCATTTATGGTGAGGTTAATCGTATATGATTCCAAAAATGGACTTATACTTCATCTATCATATTGCTTAATAAAATAAAACTAGTTTCTACTAACCAGGGACTTCCTATAGGCCAGTGGTAGGAAATAAAGGCTTTTTGCACTTCTGTTGTGGGTTTTATTCCCACAACCTTGTCTGATGCGACGGGTTTCCGCCCGTCCTGCAGGTTGTCCTTTTTCTAAAACTACACTATTATAGAAATAATATCAAAAAAAAGGTTCTAGGCTTAATTAATACTATATTATGTCCAACTTAATCAATTCCAATCCTTAGGCTTATCCAAAATACTTCGGTCCAAGCTCATAGTATAAAAAAAACAATTACTTGTAAGGTCACATAACAAGCACGTGAATACCATCATTTATCCCCCATATATCAAAAGATATATCTTGTTGGTCACATTCCAAACATGTGAATAACTTAATCATGTATTCTTTTGAAACATGAATTATCATAGAACCTTAGTGAAAACATGAATGCCGTCAAAAGTTAACTCTTTTTACATACCAAAATCCCAAAATTTCTATATACTCAAACCATGATATCACTTTGTCCTTATATCTGTCATGATCTCATGAATACTATTAAACATATAATTTCTTTTTATCCCTTTATTATGCGTATATCATCTGCATTCCAAAAATATTTCAATCACTTTTCATGGTTACCAGTACCATATTCTTATAGAAAACCACAATGGACAAATACACAGATAATTCAATATACTATAAAAGTATATCAACAACATTATTCTCCAATTACAATACATAATCCCTTTAATCCATCCTCTTTAATGATTGGCATGGAATAGGTCCTTCCTCAATTTAGAAGTAACCTCTTAGGCCAGGGCATTGAGTTGGGTAATTCCCATGTTCACAGATAAGACATTGAACTCCATAACATTTTGTCACTCTATGACCCTTTTCCCCACACAGATAACATCTTCCCCTCAATTTGAGGTATTCCTCAAGGTTCTTCTTTCGTTATTTATAAATCACATTCTTCCCTTATTTATGATTCTCACCATGCAAACATGCATAGAAGTAAATCATCCTCTTATTTGATGAATTAAAAATACCACTAAAGTTCACCTTGTGAATCATATATCGTTATGTCTGAATCAACATAACCATAATATCTTTGTCTCTAGGAATTATACAATTTCGCTTCTCAAAGCCACCAATTTGTTCATAGGATTCAATGTTAACCCAATTCCTTCTGTTTCCCTACATTAACTAAAACAAGAAACCATTGTGTAAGAAACAGTTAATATAATGAGGAACCACATAATCATAAAAAGTCACTTATAGGATGTATAACTTATGACACCTCCATTAACCTATGATAGCTTAGGTTCTCCCTTGTTTATTCATGATCATCCACATAATTCTAGGATTGTACCTATATTTATACTAAATCTTAGGGATTTCACTAAAGTTTTCACATCCTAGTTTTCAAAGGTTAACTAAACCTTTCCTCTGATACCAACTGTAGAGACCCCAAACCTGACGTATATGGACATTACATTACTTTTGTGGAAAATATAATACATAACAAAAACAGACAACAAAGGACCGTAATAGTTTAGTGTCTTTGGAAACTCAAAATATAATCTTCTAATCTTGGTGAAATATCTTCAACATTTCCCATAAAGATATTACTTTTGTTTTTATTACCTAAAACCTTTCTTTATATCCTGGGGAAAAGAAAACATATAAAGGGTGAGCTCAAATGCTCAGTAAGGGTAATCATAGAGAAAATAAAACAAACCATATACATTTGAACATAAAAACATGAACATAATGTTTAAACATCAAAATCCTGAGTAATGACATAAAACATGGCAGTACGTAAGGAATAGATCATAATGGAACATCAATCATGATAAAATATCTTGGAAATAAAACATGTAATTGTGGAAAAACATTAAGCACATGATATGATTTTTATAGTATACATGGAAATGCTGCCAAGACCATCTTTGTGGACAAAGTCCCTTACTGAACCGATTTCACTCCTCGTTCCAATCTTGTGTCACTGAACCGGATAAACTTGTCGTTCTAGCCATGTCTATCTCATGAGATATAAATCTTTACCCAATGAATTGGAGGGAGATATAGGTCCCACCAATCTCATATTGAAATCATTATTACATGTTCCACAACATAAACATAAATCATTCATCATAACCTAAAGAATAAAATGGGTTTCATAAACATCATCCCATCATAACATAATCCATATAAAACAGATGGAAATCATTTCATCATAAGAAAATTTAAACCATGTAAATCATTTACACATTATACTTGAAACATAATCATACTAATTAATGTCACCATAGATGGAAAATAGTTTTTACAAAACACTTGAAATGAATTCTTGAGGAAAATATCCTTTTTTCTTCAAAATCATTTTCTTTTCACAAAATGCCATTAAATTTTAAAAGAAAAGGATTTGGTTGAAAATAGTCCTTAAATATTTAAGAGTAAGCTTCATGAAAATAAGGCGTTATGAAACCATAAAAATCTGTTCATACCGTATAAGTTAAAAAAATATTTTTCTCGTACTTTTGCTGGAAAAGTCAAAAAAAGCACCTCGTAACATAAAAAAAAGATAGATTCATTACATACCATGTAGTAGAAGTAAAAAATGGGTAAAAAGTACTTTAAAAATACATGAAACCGTTTTTAAAAAATAGGGACATGGATGATAAATATAACCCCAGTAAATACTTACGAATAAACAATCTCAGATAAAAACGAGATTGAAAAAGTTATCCCTTACCTTAGGTCTGATATGCTTCATACGTATCTGAACCTCCTGTATAATGATTTAAATAATGTCATTGAATTATTAAATAATCATATTCATTGTTATGATATCATATATGGTTCACTTATGACTTTATATTACCCGTCCATTTGTAAATTCCATGTTAAAGCAGCGTTTTGGATAAAATCGTTTTATTTATCGTACGTGTTTAGACTTGTTGTTCATGATATTATTTTTGATTATATCATAATTTAAATAATTACAGAATGTAAATATTTATTTATATATCATATATATTCCATATATATATATAATAGATAGATAAATGAAATGAAATACACCATTCATGGAGACGGTAGGCCGTACGTACGCATGAACGTTGTATTTGTTTCCTTATTGAATTAAATAGAATTAAGTAAATGAAACATATATGTACATAAAGAAATTATCATTATTATGTAATATCTTTCATTATTATTTATTATATATACATTATAATCATACTTTAATGGCTAATCATAGAAAATGAATCTCATCGCGTTCGTGGAGACGGTAGTCCATACGTACGCACAAGCGATGATATCATTCCCATGATCGTGGAATTGTATTGAAGTGTATGTATAATATTTGAGAATCAATATCAATTTTCTATAATAATATAATGTTATTTATTTATACCATTATACCCATCCATGTAAGGTGGTTGTGGAATATATATTACACCACGGTGTGGAGACGGTATTCCGTACGTACGCACGCTCGGTGATTTAAATTTCCGTAGGATGGATAGAAGATGAAATAGGGTTGTTTAATATTTATAATAACATATTAGTATATTAGTGATACTTATGTTATTACTTTATAATGAAACAACTAAATAAGAGGATGTATAAGAAGGAATAAACTTGAAAGAATCAGTAAAAGAGATTACCTCTTCTTCGACACACCTCTTTTAATTTTCCTCTTAAGGCACTAGAGTTGGTCTTTTGAGAAAACCAGAACCACCAGAATGTTTCTAGGGAAGTGTATAATAGAAATGGGTAGGGTTTGGACGATCTTTAAATCTCAATATTTTGTAAAGAGAAGAGGGAGGAGGTTCTCTTTTATAAGGGAGGAGAGGGGCACCTTTGGAAACATAAGAAATATTAACTTATAATAAATTCAAAATCCACATAAAAACATCCAAAATGACTCAAATATGAAGCTTAGATGAGATAGGGTTCTAATTTAATAAACCAGTAAAATTTATACATGTTGGGAATTTATTTTAAACATTATCAACTTGACTTATCCCTATTTAATCTATTTAATTTTATTTGTGGTAATAAGATTCTAAATTTTAAATTGTTATAAATAATTACTTATGTGTTGTTAATTGTCCATAATTGGATAATATATGACATTTTAGACCATATTAATTTTAATTTATAATTTTTAAATATTTTTGTGATTTTTAAACAATTTTATATTATGTTATTTTTATAAAATAACAATAGTCTTAATTTTGACACTATTCATTTATTTGAATTTAAATGAAATCCTCACATAAGATATGTTCTAACCCAAATATATAATAGATTCATAAAATGTCATATTCATCATAAAAATTCATGGGGAACATTAATTTGTTCATATATTATTTAATTTAATATTTTTAAAACCATTTATTTGGTATATATCTTAATGAAATAATTACTACAACATTTTTGTATAATTATTTAATATTCCTATTTGTTGCATAAAAATTAAAAATAAAATTCTATGACGAATATAAATATCATACATTTCATAATAATATTTTTACTCTAATTTATCATCTTAAAATAACAACATTTAAATACTTATATTTATGCAATTATGAAGGTGACATCTTTGACATCATTTTACATAAACAAATATAAATGTCCTAATCGGTTTTATAAGGCTCCAACTGGTCCAAAAATATACCCTTGTATGCGTAGGGTATATATATACTTGACCAATAATGTTTGGTCAATTTTCATGTCCTTGGGTAGGTATTGTTATTTTAATAGAAATAATATTATTGATTTTTCCCTAAATAAATAATTTCATCACCATTAATTTATAAGCTATTAAGGTAAATAAATATTTCTTAAAAATTACAAAATAAATTACCATGATAAAGAAAAACGTTTTAGAATTAAAATGAGTATTTATAATCGAATTTATATTCTGTATAACCTTATATTAAAAATAATCTAATTATTAAAGTTTTAGTGAGACATTTCACTTTACTTTGAATAAAATAAATAAAAGGTCTTAATCAAATAAAATTGGGTTCCATTAGATTCTATTTCGACCCAAGTATGATTTAGGTTAAAATATAATCATCCAATTATATTATTAAAAGTGTTAGGGTAATTTTATAATACTATATTTACCCTTAATTACCTGATTTACCTTTAACTATGGTAAATAAAATTTACCGTAGTTACTATTCGTAATGACTAAAAATAAAAAGTAGATTATTAAAATAATTTAGAAATAATGATTACAAATATGGAATCCATTTTTACAAATTCAAATCATATAAGTTTCAGAAATTAATTTAAAATTAATCCCATTGTTAAGAAAACAAGTTTTAAAAGTTAAAACATTGTAAAATATTGAAATGATTTTACGTATGAATTCAATGTAAAATCAATTCTAATGACATAAATTATATTAAATGGTAAAAATATATTCTATTTATACTTTAAAACCATTAAATATTATAATTTTACCATATAAATTATTATGATGAAAAAAGTTGTTTTTAATTAAAATACAGCATATTTTTACTATTCATTAAAATATGAAAGTTATCAGAATAATATGAAAAATTTATCCGAAGTAAATTTTTATATAATAAATCCAAAGAAGAATTTTATTTTTTCAAATTGAACTTATAAACATGAAAAAAAAATATTTAAAGTTGGTGCGCCATCAAAAGGCGCCAAAACTGCATTTTTTTG
This sequence comes from Viscum album, assembly GCA_963277665.1. NCBI lineage: Eukaryota > Viridiplantae > Streptophyta > Magnoliopsida > Santalales > Viscaceae > Viscum > Viscum album. The sequence continues at coordinate 157,183,029 of OY728150.1, forward strand.
AAAAATACTTATTTTACCCAAAACATTTATTTTTCTCTCATACCATGTTCTAGAAAATGTGTAAGATGAATAATAATGTTATGAAATTAAAAATATAGTTATTTCTATTCATAACGTCTAGTCCATAATAATATTATAACAATATAACGTTGTTTAGTGAAACCCGATATTGCGTATTACACATGCTATCGAGGAAGGTTGTCATTGCATGTAATACATGCCAAGTCAGGGATGCATGTAGTGAAAGATCCTTTTGGTGTATCTTACAAACAAAGTCATCAATGAATTTAAAAAGAATATTTCTCATAAAATCTCGGGTTGTTACATAAAATCCATTGGTAGCTGAGCAATGGATAAGTTCCTTAGAGAAAATATTTCATACTTTGGGGAGTAGCAAAAGGGAAAATGTTGTCATTGCAGTTTATCGCCTCACGGGAGATGCTAATCAATGGTGGTCATTGAACCAAAACACAAAGGAAGATGAAGAATTATCAAGTATTTAATGGAGGGATTTTAATGATATTTTCATAGAAAAATACTTTCCTCGTGACCATCGTGCGGATATGGAAAGACAATTTCTGAGACTGAGGAAAAAATAGGATGAGAATGTCGCAAAGTATGAAGCTAAGTTTACAAGATTAGATAGGCATGTTGTAGATTATATAAGTTACCAGAGATGTAATATTGGTTGTTTCTTTGATGGGTTAAAACCATTTTTCTGTCGAGCTTTAGTATCGCAATCCTTCTCATCATACGAAGATATTGTATCATGTGCTATCAAGACAGAAAAGGAATTCTCTATGTCTTGTGACTTTAAAGAAAATCAAGAGAAGAAGAGATCTTATGAACACTCTGGGAAAGTAAATAAGGAAACATGGAAAAAGGGAAGAGTTGAATTTCCACCATGTGACCATTGTGGAAGGAAGCACCTTGGTGCCCGTCTAAAAGGAAAAAGTGTATGTTACAAATGTGGACAGAAATTCCATCTTACTGGTGATTGTAAGGGAAAAAAGACACAACCATTTTTCAATGATACAATTGTAGGGAGATGAGACATTATGCAAACGAATGTCCTAAGTGTCATTGGAACATACCTCAGAAAAGGACAAGGGATCGAGGCCATGCTTATGTGATCACTACAGCTGAGGTTAAAGCTCCAAAAGACATGAGGGCAGGTAAATTAATGGTTTCCTCATGTTTAGAAAATGCTTTATTTGATTCTGGATCATCGCATTGTTTCATATCATCCCAGTTTTCTAAGAGAATTTGATATTTCTAATATGATATAACAAGGGAGTTTTCAGTTAAAACTCCTAAGGGAAGTATCATCGCAAAAATGTTTTGTGAATTTGATCCCATTAGAGCATATAAATGTTCTTTATCTTCTGATCTCATCGTCATAACTAGGATTTAATTTGATATAATCCTCGGTATGGATTGGATTTCGGACCATGATGAAAAAATTTATTGTAAGAAGAAGGAGGTTACTATTTTTTATGACGAGGATAAGAAACACCTTATCATTAGAGCAGAATCGCCACCACCTAATTCTTATCTAGATCCACCCCCAGTAGCTCAACTAAATTCAATTATTGGGGAGGAAGAGAATAAAATAACTGTGGTTGAGGAAAATAATGTTCAAATATAGGATGTACCTATTGTGCAAGAGTATGTTGATGTATTTCCAGAGGATTTTCTTGGACATCCTCCAGAATGAGAAATTGTGTTTTCTATTGATTTAATTCCTCGATCAAGGCCTATATCGAATATCCCTTATAGAATGGACAATGTGGAATTAGTGGAACTAAATAAACAACTAGAGGAATTGAGTAATGAGGGATTTATTAGCCCTATTGTTTCTCCACGGGGATCCCATGTCCTTTTTGTTAAGAAGAAAGACGGATCTATGAGGTTATTATCGACTACAGGGAGATCAATGCTATAACAATAAAGAACAAGTATCCCCTACCTTGCATTGATGATTTATTTGACCAACTTCATGGAGCTCAATACTTTTCAAAGATTGACCTTAGATCTGTATACCATCATTTGTTTGTGAAGAAGGAAGACATTCTAAAGACATCATTTCGAATCAGGTACGGGCATTACGAGTTTATAGTAATTCCTTTTGGATAGACTAATGCACCCTTTGTATTCATGGATCTAATGAAAAGGGTTTTCAAGGAATATCTCGATGATTTTGTATTGGTATTTATTTATTATATCTTGTTATAATTCAAACTCTACGAAGATCATGAAAATCACTTGCACATTATCATGAAGACTCTTAGAAGACATGAATTATATGGGAAGATTAGCAAATGTGAATCCTGGATTTAGGAGATTTCTTTTCTTGGCCATATTGTCTCTAAGGATGGAATCTCTTTTGATCCTTCTAAGACAAGAGCAATCCAAGAATGGCCAGCACCAATGAGTATAACTGAGGTACGCAGTTTTATTGGTTTAACAAGTTATTATCGACATTTCATTCAGAATTTTGCCCGATTGGCTAACCCATTAACAAAGCTCACACGTAAAGGGGTTAAATTTGTTTGGACAAAAGAGTGTGAAGAATTTTTTGAAGAACTGAAGAGAAGATTAGTCAATGCCCCTATATTGACTCTACCATCGAGGAATTATGGGTTTGTTATTTATAGTGATGCTTCAAAGAAAGGACTTGGTTGTGTCCTTATGAAGAATGACAGGGTTATTGCCTATGCATCACGACAGCTGAAAATTCATGAGAAAAACTATCCTACTCATGATCTTGAGCTAGAAGATGTGATCTTTTCATTGAAGATATGGAGACATTATCTCTATTGTGAAAATGTGAGATATCTACCGATCACAAGAGTTTGAAGTATATTTTCTCACAAAAATAACTCAACATGAGGCAAAGGAAATGGATTGAACTACTCAAGGATTATGATTGTACTATACACTACCACCCGGGGAAGAAAAATAAGGTGGCAGATGCTTTAAGCAGAAAGGATCAAGTAGTTTTGAAAAAAATGAGTGTTGAAAAGGATCCAATTTTCATGGATCTAGTAATGTTGGATATGGGAATTACCATGGAAGGTGAAACATCAGTACATTTTCAAATGGTTTCAAAACCATCATTACTAGAAAGGATAAAGAGTTCTCAGACCGATGATGAAGAGTTTCAAAAGAAGATTAATGCTGTGAACGATTGGAGATTGAGTGACTTTTTGTATGAAGATGGAATTTTGAAATTTGAGAAAAGACATTGTGTTCTCGATATACCTGATCTAAAAAGGGAATTGTTGGATGGTGCTCATAGTTCCAATTTCTCTATACACCATGGGAGCACCAAAATGTATAGAGATTTGAAGTAACATTTTTTGTGGGACAACATGAAGAGGGAGATTGCATATTTTGTGTCAAGATGTATGGTTTTTCAACAAGTTAAAGTATGAAGGAAACATCCTGGAGGAGTAATGAAACCTCTTCCCATACCTGAGTGGAAATGGGATAATATCATGATGGACATTTTCATGGGACTACCAAAGACTCCTAGAAGGAATGATGCTATATGGTTCATTGTTGATCGTCTTACCATGTCAGTACATTTTCTTTCTATAAGTGTAGATTTACCATTTGAATGTTTATAAAGACTATATATTAATGAATTTGTGAGATTTCATGGAGTACCCCTATCGATTGATTCTGATCATGATCCCCATTTTACTTCACGATTCTGGAAAAGTCTTCAGAAATCCCTGGATACTGAACTTCGTTTGAGCACTGCCTACCACCCCCAAACTGATAGACAATCATAACGGACTATTCAAACCATAGAAGACATGTTGAGATCATGCTCATTTGACTTTCAGGGTATGTGGGATCAATATTTACCTCTGGTAGAATTTTCCTATAACAATAGCTTCCATTCAAGTATTTAGATGGCACCATATGTAGCATTATACGGAAAGAGATGTCACACACCAACCTATCGAGATGATGTTGGTGAATGAAAACTCATAGGCCCAGAACTTGTGGAGGAAACGATGGAAAAGGTGAAGGTAATCTAAAACCACATCAATGCAGCTCAAAGTAGGAAGAAGAGCTATGCTGACAACCGAAGGAAGGATTTGGAATTTCAGGTAGGAGATCATGTTTTCTTGAAGGTATATCCATGGAAGAGTGTTATACATTTCGGAAAGAAGGAAAAATTGAGTCCAAGGTACATCAGACCTTTCGAAATTCTAGAACTAATTGGGTCTGTATCTTACCGGTTGGCAATGCCGCAAAGTCTCTCCATTTTTCACTATGTATTCCACGTATCACTGTTGAGAAAAAACATGCCTGACCCAACGCATGTACTCAGCTATGAGGAAGTAGAAATAGAACCCGATATGTCTTATTGCGAAGATCCCGTCAGGATTCTGGATACAAGAGAACATGTGCTGAGAAACCGGACGACTCGTCTGGTAAAAGTTTTATGGAGAAACCATAAGATGGAAGAGGCAATGTGGGAACTCGAAGAACTAAAGATGAATAACCACCCGATTCTTTTTACACAGTAATATTCTAGAAATTTTGCTGATGAAATTATTTAAAGGAGGAGAGAATGTAACACCCCAATCTTCCTCGGTATTCTTCTCTTTTAATAATACAATAGCGTGTGTTGTACGCAACTTCGAGTTCTAACACACCTCAACCACTCAAACTAGCCGTTATGAATAGTAATTCCCACTTTTTGAAATTTTATGAATTTTATATTTCTAAATGGGATTCTTTTTTGGATTCTAAATATCAAAATTAGCATAGGGTAAATTTTTGGTACTTTTCTGATAACTTTCAAATTTTGATGAATAGTGAAAATTACTAAATTTTAATTAAAAACAACTTTTTTAATCAAAATAATTAAAAGTGATAAATTATGAATTTGAATGATTTTTATGTATAATTAGATTATATTTTTATCATTTAATACAATGTAGGTCATTATACGTAATTTCACATTTAAATTTGACATAAACAAGTGTCAATCTTTTAGTAGATATTATTTCATTAAAACACACTTTTTGTTTTGACAACAAGAATTAATTTTAAATTAATTTCTGACACTTCTGTGTTTTTAATTTAGAAAAATGGATTCCATATTTGGAATCATGAGTTCCAAATTGTGTTAATAGGTAACTTTTATTTTTATACATTTTGAATAATTACTTCGGTAAATATTTTATTTACCATGGTTAAAGGGTAAATCCTGTAAATAAGGGTAATAAATAATATTATAATAATATTTAATTAACTTAACATGTGTCATAACTCTATTGGATGATACATGTCCGACTATGGGAATCTTTGGGTTGATTTTGGGACCCTATGGAGCCACTTGTAAGTGATAATGACACTTTATATTAATTAAGTTAAAGTAAACACAAAAATGACATAATCATATATCTTTTAGTAAAACAATTTTTACATAGGGTTATACATGTTATCTCTTTGACTATAAATATTTATTAGAAATATAAAAATATTTCCTACATAATGATATTTTATTTATAATTTTTATAAATTTAGTAATTAAATGTATTTATGACACAATGATGATGCAATATTTTTCTTTTTAATGAACGAATCAAATAAATGATATTATAAATACTAAAATAAATATAATTTGAACGTTTTGGGGCCATACACAAATTTTATAAGTTAATATGACATTTTAGGGTTGATTAATGTATTTATTTCGAAGTAATAATGTTGTTAGAACTTTAACAAAAATCATTTATTAAATAATAGAAAAATTGACATAAAAGAGTTTTTAAAACAAATATTATATTATTAATTGATATTATATTACTAAATATATATGGTTCATCCAAATGACTTATATAATGATAGGTGTATCATTAATGGACCACTTGGGGGTATCTTGGAATTATATATTATGTTTATTAACTATATAATATAAAAATACAAAGAGACATGGTAAATGTCAAACTATTTAACTAAGAGTTAAAACAAAAAGATAAAGTTAATATAGTGACCCAAAATTGTCTAAAACCTTTTGGTTGAGTGGTTTTCAACCTACCCTGACCTTAACATTTAAATAATCCACTTTGGAGCCATTAGAAACCAAATATGAATTTATTATAAAATAATATTTCTAGCTTTTCCATAGGTTCCCCTCAACCCTATTATAAAAGGGAACTCCCCCTTCTCTCTAATTCACACCATCAAAGCCTTTTGGCTCAGCCAAACCCTGCCCAAATATTCTCCCAACTTTTATCACTTCAACCTAGAGGCCCTAGTATGATCAGAAAGCCAACCTTAGGATCCCTTTTGATCAAATCAAAAGGAAGAACCCGAAGAAGAGGTAATGTTTTGACCACCCTCTTTCATGTTCTTTTCTTATCCCACTTCTTATTTCTTTGCTATTTCCATTATAAAATAACAACTCCAATATTTTATATATAATATTATTTCATTATAAATATGTTATAACCACATTAAGTATTTTATCCATCCTTTGAATGACATGTCACTATACGTGTGTACGTACGGTTTACCGTCTCCACGTCGTGGTGTAATTGTTATTCAAAACATTATTATTTGGATGGGTATGATAATTATGTGTAATTGAATTAAATAATAAATATAACATTATTATGATTTTGTATATATGATATACCAACTAATTATATACTATTTTAATAACAAAAGAATGATATTGTCGCTCGTGCGTACGTATGGACTACCGTCTCCACAAACGCGATGAGATTCATTCCTCATTGCATCCATTCAATACTAACTCTCATTTGATGATTAAAAGTAATTTTTATGGACTTGATATCATTATAGATATATATAAGATACAACCTATCCATAACAAACACATCTTACATTACAAATCATATAAAGGAAAATGAATCAGTTAACACCTGAAACAACGATAATACTAAGATATTATTAACAAAGAAATGTTAAAAGATCATAAATGATATCATGTTAATGTATATGATTATTGTATAATTTATTAAATATTATTTCACCATTATACAGGATGTAATCCAACCCTCTAACAAGGAAAAGTATAAGGTAAGGGTTAATTCTACAATCTCTTCATTATCCGAGCTTGTTTATACGTAATTATATACTCTGACCTCTTTATCATTCACATCCATGTTTCTTAAAAATGTATTTTAAAACATTTTTACTATTTTCTAGACAATGGTTTAAATTCATTAATACCCTTTTTTGACTTTTTATAATATATTTATAAAGTAGTCATTCCTTCTTTTTTCAAAAAATTCCCTTTTTAACCTTTTCAAAAAAATTAAGGTAAGAATGTCTTTTTTAATTTATACGGCGGGTGCGGTTATATTACGTCATTATAACATCATTGAAGCTTCCATTTAAATATTATAAGAATATTTTCAAAATAATTGTTTTCTTTATAATTATGCGACTCTTAAATGATTTCAAAATAGAAAGAGATATTTATCTAAAAGGGTTTTGATTTCATCTATGTCAACATCCTTTGATGGATCTTAAGTTTGTTTGAAGTTGATTTATTATGATACAAAACATACATATTGTATTGAAGGTTTTGTGATATGTTTTACTGTGGATTTTTTATTATTATACCATTCATGGCTTATAGTTAAAGTATTGACATTTTGTATGCTAGTTTTAATACGAATGTTTATGATATGTTTAAACCCTTTCATATGAGGAATGTATTGGACTTAGTAAGTGATGGGTGGATCCTGATATAGCTCCTCAATGCATCGGTAGGTCTCATGAGACAACTAGACTTGTAATTGGATGAGGCCCATTCCCAATTTGATATATGGTTTTGGTCGAGGCCTTAATCATTTTTAGACATCTTGGTAGAGGCCTTTCCGAAATGTTTCAGAATGTCCGGAATTATACATTCCCTCATTATATAAATAATATTGATGGTTCATGTGGTCATTCAACTAGTATAATACACAAGATTATGTTTTATTATGGCATTATTTACTCAGATCATATTCCTATCGTAAAAGTATTCATGTTTATTATTGGTAAAGGAATGAGGTTTCAATTATTCATCATGCTTAATATTTATGTTATCTTCTACTGTATTTCATACCCTTACTGAGAATTTAAGGTCACCCATTTTGAATGTTTCATTTTCCCAGGATATGAAGAATTTAGTTACGAGTGACTTGCAAGCATTATCTAGGAGGCTTGTATGTTTCAATGGAATAAATTCATGTTGTATTTCTTTTCATGTTGTAAAGTTGAACTTATGTATGTATCTTATTTCCAATAATACTAAACCGATCGGTCTTTCGAGACAGTATTTCCTTGTGATCATGCCAATGTTTTGTAATAATGCACAGACTATGGGTAATTGGGGTCGGGGAGTTACAATTTTAGTGCTTAGTACTTCATATCTGGCATGATTTGATGTTAAGGTCTGGAGAGTTCGGCTTGGGGTCGTAGTTTTCTAGCTTGGAATTAGATATGGTGTGATTCTGAGCTCAAGCATCGACCCTAGTAGAGGTTTGGCATCAGTGAGGACTGTGACGATCCTGATAAGCCTCGACTTGTCAGCAGTTTCAAAAGGGTTGTTTGTCTTCATCTCCATCACGGATCAGATGGGGGAGGTTTTGGTCCATGTTCGACTATGGGGTTTGTAGATTGAGGTTGGGTGTTTCTTATGCAGGTTTTGAATTGTGTAGGTGTAGATGGTGTTCATGCAGAATCTTCGCTATAGGTGAACCCCCACTTTGTTGGTGCTTTCACTTCCGATGGTTCAATCAGTTTGGAATATGGCGAGTGTTCTTATGGAGTTTTGAGATGATCAGATTCATGCCCAGAGTGGCGCTGCTCACTCAGATCAGCTCAGACCACCTCAATGGAGACAATCCATTAATGTGCTATTGGGTCCTCCAGTCTTGGGTGACAAAGACTCGACTTTGCGTTCCTGGTTTTCTTTCCTCTCAAGTTGTTGCGTGTGGTGTTGGAGTTTCCATGTGGATCGATGAGTTTCTATGGATTTGATTTCAGCATTGTGTTTCTCATTTCACTTTTGATGATGTTTTTTCTACAGTGGTTCTATATGGGATCTGTTGGAATGGAGATGCACCTGAGCCCAACTTCATAGTCCGTCTTTGAGGATTTTTAAGAGCTTGCCTTTCATCTTTGCAGCGCTTTATGGATTTTAAAGTTGAGAGGGTATGGCGTCAGCCATCGGATGGAGCCTGTGTTTTGACATAAGACACTGGCTTGTTGTAAATCAATGTGACGGTGGATGGCTTTTCACGGTCAAATGATGGGGAGAGGAAAATTCATGTTGTCAGGTTGGGTTGTATCTTCTGACCTTGGGGTCATGATTGTCTTATGTCCTTGAAGTCCGTTTGGGTTTCTCCCATCATCCCATAAAAGGGGATTTTGTTTAAAATAAAAATTTGAAGGCTTTCAGGATTTTGGATGAAGAAACCTTATGAAATGATTCATATTATAGGAAAGTTGAAGATGATGGATCCTGGGTAATGGTTTAGGAATAAATTTGGATGATTGAGGTGCATATGTTTCAAATTTAAAATACCATGTTATATAAATAATGAAATATATAAGAATTTTATGTATAAGTTATTAATTATGTATTGTAAAGGATATGTTGAATAGTTCCCAGAAGATATAAAAGTTATTTAAGGTTAAGGTGATATACATAGAGAACACATGATTAAGGGGAATATTAGCCTTAATATTTCCCTTATGTTAAGATAATGATGCTTGGCTAAAGATATGTTGGATTTGAATAAGTATATTTGACGATGATAGTTTCTTATGATCTAATTATGGAGTTATTTACAAGAAAGATATTCTCTCATGGATATAGTATACAATATTTTGGGACTTAAGTAATAAATCCAATAAGTCTTGGAATAAGAAAACATGCCTATTTCCAATAAGGGTATTTGGTAATTTAGGTTATTACCATGACTCTTGATAATGCATGATAAATTCATTCAAATTTTTTGAATATGACCAACAAAACATATATTAAGATAATGGGGGGAAATCATGGTACTCACATTCTTGTTAAATGACATTTATTATAATTTTTTTGTTCTGTGAGTTTGGATAGAAGTATTTTGGATAATCCTAAAGGTTGGAATGGATTAATTTTGATATGAGATTGTATTGTTTTAGGAAAAAACCTTTTTTCTGGAACGTTTTAATAGTATAGTTTTAGCAAAAGGGAAACTCTCTTGACGAGAGAAAACCCATCGTATCAGACAAGGCTACGGGAATCAAACTGAAAATCGAAGTGTGACATGCATTTATCACATACCACTAGCCAATGGGAAGTCCCTAGTTAGTATAAATTAGTTTTATTTTATTTATGTGGTGTGGTATATAAATTATAAGTCTATTTTTGGAACTATATACGATTAATCTCACCATAGATTGAGTTATTTATATTTGATAATATGTTCTAACCTTTTTTGTCAACATAGATGGAATGAATTATCATTCTATCACATGATCTGATAACTCTTCAATGATGAAAAATTGAAATTCACATGTTTAAATAAGAGATGAAGTTAAAATTATTTAAGTAATGACCAACAGAGTGATTATACTGAAATCATGTAAGTATTTCTTCTCATGGAAAAAATTCATCAACATTAGAAAAGGATCTTGAAAGAAAAAAAGGTTATCCTAGTACCTTCTTATACGACGAGTCCGAAGGTCCCTTAAATCATCACAAATTTATGGCATTCTATTTGTTAACTTTCTCCGAACCTTATTCTCCATCACTATCAATCAGAACCTGATGGTGATATTTCTCTTTTGTATCCATGTTTTCACTTCTCACCTATGGTATCTTATGTAAAAACCCATTGATGAGTTACATTGGTTAACCATTATGTTTCTAACTTTACTTTGTAAAATTATGTTTTAGTATTTATTTTATTATGTGGGTTTCAATGAAAAAAACATTCAAGTAGTAAACCTTTTATAACCCAAACGAATTTCAAGGGAGAAATTCATTTTAATGGGGTAGAATGTGACACCCCAATATTTTATGAGATAGATTCTATTAATTTATTTTATGTCTTCTATTTTATGCCACACAATGATTATCTTATGCTACATGGATCTCCATATTATATTGTAGTATACGCAACACTATTCTTGGTTTGTGTTGCACACAATTTCATGGTATTTTGATAGAATTAATTTTAGTCAATAATGAGTATCTATTTTTTAAATGTATAAATGAAATAAATTTGGATTTTTTTCACACACAACACCAAAGGAAGATTTTACAACATAAAACACTGACTTGGTTTTCATTACACGCAAGAGCGACCATCCTCGATATCTTGCATTTTACACGATACCGAGTTTCACTAAACAATTATATATTTTTAAAATAATATTATTTAATGTGATATAAATTATCCATTAGGAATAGTATTAACCAAAATTTTAATTTTACATATCATTATCATTCATATTAAATACATTCTAGAACATGATATGGGAATAAAATCATTTATTCAGATAAAATATTTTTTTAACAAAATATGTTGTTTTGACACATATTAATGGCCAAAAAATATTAAATATAGTTTTTTAAAATATTATATATTATATTTGACAAAATAACCATATTTTTTGGATGAGTCACATCAAGATTTATCTTGGTTGAAATTTTGGTATTTTGTTGATGAAATTTATATTTTGATGAATAGTGAAAAATACTGCATTTTAATTCAAAACTACCTTTTCGACTAAGTTATTTATTTATTTAGATTATTTTTTTTTATTTTTTTTAAATTATAATTAGATTTTTTTTCATTTAATCTAATTTTGGTCATTGGTAGTAATTTTAATTTTAAATTGGAAATAAACACATGTCAATCATTTTATAGTTATTATTTCTTAAAACCACACCTTTTGGTTTTGACAACTGGAATTAATTTTAAATTAATGACTTCAAATTATGTGTTTTTAATTTAGAAAAATGGATTCCATATTTGGAATTAGAAGGTTCAAATTTTTCAAATATGTACCATTTATTTTTTTGGACATTATGAGTAGTAACTTCAGTAAATATTTTATTTACCATTGTTAAAGGGTAAATCTTGTAAATAAGGGTAAAAATTAATATTATAAAAATATTAAACTACCCAAACAAATATTCTAATCCTATTAGATGAGATATTTCTAACCGCAGTCATCAATGGATAAATTTTGGTACCCCATGGATTCACTTGTATATGAAAATGACATTTTATAAGAATTAATTTAAAGAAAACATAATTATAACATAAACTTCTTTTATGAAATAAATTTTTGTATAGAGTTATATAAAAAAATTTATGACTCTAAATATTAATTATAAATCTAAAACTATTTACTACAAAATTGTATTTTATTTATCATTTTTAGACTATAGAAAAATATATTTATTGAGGACACAATTATGATGTTGGGATTACCTCATTAATGAAAGATTCAAAAAATGAACTTATAAATATTATAATAAACATAATTTCAACATTTTGATGCCATCCGAATATTTAATAGATTAAATTGAAAAATTAGGGATGAGTTAATGCTTTAGGTTAAAAGGAATCTAGTTGTTAAGAATTTTCTAAAAAGTCATGTATTAATAGTATCAACAATTAACATAATTCATAACTTAAAACAAAAATTAGTTTATTAAATGATATTAAATTTAAAAAAAAATATAATATTCCACTAAATGGTTAATATATTTCTAGATATTTCATAAATAACATTTTTTGGGTTGTTTTACATGATATCGTAATTACATTAACCAACACTCTATAAATAACATGATATCACGGTAAGATTGAAAAGGGTAAAATAAGGGTTAAACAAAAAAGATAAAGATAAAAAAATATTCAAAACATGTGTTAAAATTATTGGATTATTGGTATTAGAACCAAAATCATCTTATATTAGAATTAAAAATATTTGGACAATTTAAATTTAAATTTAAATTATAATAAATTTATATTTTGAGAGTTTCTTAAAGTGCCCCTCACCTCTCTTATAAAAGGGAACCTCCTTCCTCTCATCTTCACTCCATTTTGGGCCTTCAAACGTGGCCAACCCCTACCCATTTCTCTTCTAAACTTACCAAGTTATATTCTAGAGCTACTGGTGTTCTCAAAAGACTAATGTAGTACCCTAAATAGGAAAATCAAAGGAGGCACATCGAGGAAGAGGTAATCTCTTCTACTGATTCTTTAAAATTTTGTTCTTTTTCAACTTAAAATTCTTTATTTATTTCATTATAAAGTAAAAAAATAAGTATCCCTCATATACAGATAAGTTATTATAAATATAAAACAACTCTATTTCTCTATCTATCCATCCAACAAAATAAGAAATCACCATGCGTGTGTACGTACAACTTAACGTCTCCACATTGTGGTGTTATTTGTTTTCCACTTCCACATTACATGGATATGTATAATGGGGTAAATAATAAATATATATGATTATTATAAAATTATTCCAATTATGAGATATTATACACCATCCACTTCAATACTATTCACCAATTATGGGAATGATATCGTCACTCGTGCGTACGTACGAGCCTTTTGATGGTCCACCCATTTTAAATCTAGTTTTGACACTTTTTTAAGATAAATTTGAAAAAAAATTGGGAGAGGGATATAAAATTTTACTTTTGTTTAATATTTGATATTTTTTAAAAAAAATTAAACTTTAATGAATAAGGAAAAATACTACATTTTAATTCAAAATTGCATTTTTATCTAATTTATTTATATAGTTAGATTATATATTTAATTTGTTTTAATGTTTAATTAGATTATATATTTATCATTAAATCCAATTAGGGTCATTTGATGTAATTTAAATTTTAAATTGGATATAAACACTTGTAAATATTTTGATTATTATTACTTCTTAAAAACCTGATTTTTTGTTTTGAGAACAGGAATTAATTATAAATTAATTACTGAAAATTCAGTGTTTTAAATTTGGAAAAATGGATTCTATATTTTGAATCTTAAGTTCCAATTTTTGTGAATAGGTACATTTTATTTTTTTGACATTGTGAATAGTAACTTTGGTAATTATTTTTATTACCATGTTTAAAGAGATAATCTTGTAAATAAGGGTAATAATATTATATTATAACAATCTTAAACTATCCTAAAACATATAATAATCCAATTTTATGAGATATGTCTGACCATGGACATCCACATATCGATTTTGGGACCCCATGGTTTCACTTGGATTTGAAAATGACATTTTATAATAATTAATTTAAAGTAAAGATAATTATAACCTAAACATATATCTTTTACTAAATCTTTTCTAATATAAGGTTATATAACTGATATATATGTCTATAGATAGTTAGTAGAAATATAAAAATATTTCCTACATCATGAAATTTTATTTATCATTTTTAGACACCATATAAATAAATTTATTATTGACACAATGACGATGTTCTGATTACCTTATTAATGAATGATTTAAATAAATGAGATTATAAATTTTAAATTAAATTTAATTTGATCCTTTTATGCCATACATGAATTTTATGGATGATTATGACTTATTATATTTTTATTAATTATTTTTTTAGGGAATCATTTTGTTATAGATTTTTAAAATGTCATGATATGAATAGTATAAAAATTCATAGAGATGAGTTTTTATAACAACTAATATTTATTAAATGATATAATAGTCCTAAAAATATAAGATTCAGCCAAATTACTTAAATAATATGGTAAATTCCATTAATGAACTACTTGAGGTTCTATTGGCAATTTATAGTATCTACATTAACCATATAGTATTAATATACAAGAAGACATAGTAAGAGTTAAATTATATAATTAAGGGTTAATGCTAAAAGATAAGATTAAATTTGAGATAAAATATTTTCTAAAAACTATTTTCTGAGAGTATTGTGAACAATACTTATCTAACCTTATAATTAAATAAGTTTTGGACCTATTGAAACCGAAAATAATTTTCTAATAAATTAATATTTAGCGAGTTTTGTAAAGTTCCTCTCTCCTCTCTTATAATAGGGAACGTCATCCCTCTAATCTTCAGTCCATTTTGAGCCATCATGCTTGGAAAAACCCTGAAAATTTCTCTTATAAACCTCTCTATTTAAATTCAATAGGTTATTGGATTCTCAAAAGACCAACTCTATCACCCTAATGAGGAAAAGTATAGGATGCACGTCAAGGAAGAGGTAATATCTTCTACCAATTCATTCAAATTTATTTCTTCATATAAATCAACTTATTTTGTTATTTCATTCTAAATTAATATCTTAAGTATAACTCATATAATTATATGTTATTATAAATATTAAACAAGCATATGTATCCTTCTATCCATCCTACAAAAAATAAAATCACAGAATGTGCGTACGTACAGCTTACTATCTCCATGTCGTGGTGTAATCTGTTTTTCACCACAACCTTACTTGGATGGGTATAATGGTGGAAATAATTATTTTATATGATTATTATAACATGATACTAATTATGAGATATTATACACCATCAACTTCAATACCATTCAATAATTATGGGAATAAAATCTTGGCTCGTGCGTACGTACGGCTTACCATCTCCAAGACGCGATGTGATTCATTATCCACATTAACCATTCAAGATTAATTATAAAGTATACATAATAAATAATAATTATAAATATGACATAAATACGACTTTCCTGTGAGAACTTCAGGAAGAAGGGTAAACCATCCATCCTCTTTCGAAGGAGATCAAGGAAAAATGATGTGGATTTGTCATGACCTATTGATCATAGCAGCAAGCCAAATTCTAATAAGGTTAATGTGTTGGCTTCTGAGGAAGGCCGTCATCTTCCTTAAAAAGGGAAGGGGCTGATGGTGGATTCATAACTGTTGAGAGCCAATTGTGGTCCTTATAATATTCGGGATAACTCTGCATCTCCGATGATTGGTCCCTCCACTGGTCGGGTTGGATTTTCCATGTAAAGTACACCCAAAGCGGGTCATGCAGTTACTCCCATGGGCTTAGTTGGGATTGGAAAGAATGATCCTCTTTATGCTTCAGGATCTCCTACTTGCACTGACCCCTCAACTATATGCATGAATCCTGGCATAGTTTTTCAATGTTATGAGCCTGTTGGTATGACTTCTATCACTGAGGCTCCTCCCCAGGATGATTTACATCAGGAGATCCAGAATCTCGTGAACTCTTCTAGGATATCTGGGAAGTGGGGTGACATCTCGGAGGCATAATAGATTGTAGCAGGTGGCGGTGGTCCTACTTCTTTCAAGGACGCACTCATTTCTATAAAAGGGGGAGTTTAGTACACTCCTACCCCCTCAAAGCGCCGGCCACAGAATGACTACTCTAATACACCTTGCACTGTGTGTACTCACTCTTCTAAGCTATCGGGTAAGTTTAATTTTGATATTCTTAAGATTATCAATCGGGATAAATCTGAATCTGAATGGGAAACTGTAGATGATTCTGATTATGGGAATGATATGTCTTATTATGATCTATAACATTGTGTTTTGATAGATGAGGGCAAGTCCCTTTGTTTGACCTCACCTGTCTCCTCTGTACTCTTTTCCTTTTTTAATAAATAGTCAGAAGCATCGCTTCTGGATGGTCTTGCTAGTAAATATATGAAATAATAATTCTACTCTATATATATATATATATATTACTTACATCCACTCAATTTAATAAGGATACAAAAACAACGTTCATGTGTACGTACGACCTACCGTCTCCATTAATGGTGTATTCCATTTAATTTATCTATCTATTATATATATATATATACTGAATATATATAATATATAAACCATATTTTACATTATTTATGTATGTAAATCATGATATAAGTAATAATATCATGAATAAAATTCAAAACACGTACGATAAAAAAACGATTATTAGCCAAAACGTTGCATTAATAGGGAATTGACAAATGAATGGGTAATATAATGTCATAAGTGAATCATATGTGATATTATAAATAATAGTATGGTTTTTTCACAAGTTAATAATATGTTTAAAACCACTATGTAGGAGTTTTGGTCACATATAGAAGAAATCAGACCCAAGGTAAGGGATAATTTTGCAATCTAATTTTTATCTGAGATTGTTTACACATAAGTATATACTAGAGATATATTTATCATCCATGTCAATGTTTTCTAAATATGTTTTCATAAAATTTATACTATTATTCTATGTATGTTTAAAGTCATTTTTACCCCTTTTGACTTTCACTACATGGTATGGAAGAAATCATTCTTTTGTTTACCATACGAGGTACTTTTTGACTCTTCCGAAAACAGTAAAAGGAGAATGTTTTTTAACTTATACTGGATGAATGTATTTATATGGTTTCAAGACACCTTATTTACACAAAGATTACTCAACACTATTTCCTGTTTATTTTCAACTAAATTATTTTCTTTTAAAATTATGCTACATTTTTACTAAAGAAATTTGTTTTTAAATATAAAGGATATATTACTCAAAAACTAAGTTCATGTATTTTATCAAAATTATTTTCCATCTAAAAATATGCTCATAAATAGGGTTATGTTTATTTCCCTATTATTACTATGATTTGATTTCAGAAATGCTGGTATGACCTATCATATGCATTATGATATGATTTAATTTAAGAAACCATTTTATTTCTTGGGTTATGCTATGATGAATGATTTATGTTTTTTGGAACATGTAAGAATGATTTCCTTAGGAGATTGGTAGGACCTATATCTCTATACAATGCATTGGGTAATGATTTATATATCATGATATAGATATGACAAGAATGAAAAATAAATATAGTTCAGTAATACAGTGTTGGAACGACATGTAAATCTAGTTCAGTAATATATGGCAGTAATTACTAGTAAACCTGGTTCAGTAATAGACCTTGTCTACTAGGATATTCTTGGATGCCATGCCTTGGATACTATGGAAATAATATGATTTTCTTATTAGTTTTCCACAATTACATTTTTAGGTCAATACTATTCTATCGTGGTTAATGTTTCTTTATGATTGATGCCCTACATATAGCCAATATTTATTCCATGACACAATATATTGATGTTTGAACTTTATGTTTATGTTTTTACGTTAAAATTTTTATGGTTTGTTTTATGTTCTCCATGATTAACCATAAAAAGAATTTGATCTTTCAATTTTTTTTCTTTTCCCCAGGATATAGAGAATGGTTTTAGGTAGGAAAACTAAAGCGGGTGATCATTATGTGAGATATTGAAGAACTTTCACCATGTCAGAAGATTGTGTTCCAAGATTCCAAAGACACTAAACTAATACAGTCTTTGAGAATTTTTTTTTTCAATGTATAAAGTATTACAGAAAATAAATTTAATTTCATTGTATGTCAATCTTGGTTCTCTATCATTATGTCATGTTATATGGAATATAATTTTTATAAAACACATATACTTAATTCCTGAGGAAAATATCCTTTCTTTTTCAAAGACATTTTCACTTCTCAAAATGCCACACAATTTTAATGGAAAATAATTTTGTTGAAAATAAACTTTAAATCATTTAGAGGAAGATTCGTGGAAATAAGGTTTCATGAAACTGTAAAAATCCATTCATTCCATATATAGTAAAAAACATTCTTCTCATACTTTTTTCGAAAAAGTCAAAAAGTATCTCATGTGGTAAACAAATTAATGATTTCTAAAATACCATGTAGTAAAAGTAAAAAATGGTTAAAATGACTTTAAACATACATGGAAGAATAGAAAACATTATATGAAAATAGTTTTATAAAACATGGAAATGGGTGATAAATATAACCCTAGTAAATACTTACGTATAAGCAATCTCGGATAAAAATGTGATTGCAAAATTATCCCTCACCTTAGGTCTGATTTCTTCCGTATGTGTGAGAAACTCCTATATAGTGGGATTAAATATATTATTGACTTGTAATAGAACCATAATAATATTCATTATATCATATATGATTCACTTACAGCTTTATATTACTCTGTCATTTGTTAATTCTATGTTCACGCAATGTTTTGGGTAATAGTGGTTTTATTTATCTTACGTGTTTCGAATGGTTATTCTTGATATTTTTACATATACCACGAATTAAATATTTTTTAAATGTAAAAAATGAATTATATATCATTTATATTCTATATATATAAATATATATATAATAGATAGATAAATAAAATGGAGTACATCGTTCATTGAGATGGTAGGCTGTATATATGCATGAACACTATTTTTGTTTCCTTATTAAATTGAATGGATGTAGGTAAATGAAATATATATATATATATACATAAATATAGTATAATAATTATGTATCATATTTCATGATTAATTATTTTATATACATTATAATAATTATTTAATGGTTAACATGGGGAATGAATCTCATCGCATCGTGGAGACGATATTCCTTACGTACGCACGAGCGATGATATCATTCCCATAATTGTTGAATGGTATTGAATTTGAGGGTGTATAATATCTAAGAATTAGTATAATTTTATAATAATCATTTATAGTTATTATTTTCACTATTATACCCATCCAAGTAAGGTGGTGGTGTAAAACAGTTTATACCACGACGTAGAGATTGTAAGCCATACGTACTCACGTGTTGTGATTTCATTTTTCATAGGATGGATAGAAGGTGAAATAGGTTTGTTTCATATTTATAATAACATATCGGTATTTGAGTGATACTTATGATATTAATTTATAATGAAACAACCAATGAAGACTAAGTAGAAGAAGAATGAAATTTGAAATAATCGGTAGAAGAGATTACCTCTTCCTTGACGTGCCTCCTTTATATTTCAACTTATTGCACTAGAGATGGTCTTTTAAGAAGCCTCGAACCACTAAAATGTTAATAATGATGTTTAAGAGATAAATGGTCTTGTTTTGGCCGATAAGGAAGGCTAAAAATGGAGTGAAGATGATAGGGAGGAGGTTCCCTTTTATAAGAAAGGGAGGGGCACTTTAGGAAACTTTTAAAATATTTAATTATTATAAATTCAATTGAAATTAAAAATGGTCCAAAAATTATTTAATTCAAAGATAATATAATTTTGGTTTAAATACCCATAATACAATTATTTTTAGATATGTTTTGAATATTTTTTTATCCTTATGGTTTTTGTTTAACCCTTATTTTACCCTTTTTGATTGTACCGTGGTATCATGTTATTTAAACATTATGGGTTAATGTAATTAACATGTCATGTCAAAAGACCCAAAAAAAGTTATTTATGACATATATGGACTTTTATTAACTATTTTGTGGAATATTAGTATTTTAGGAATTTAATATCATTTAATAAATGATTTTATGTTTTAAAATATGAATTATGTTAATTGTGGACACTATTCATACATGAATTTTTAAAAAATTCATAAGAACTCGATTCCTTCGAACCAAATAGATTAAACTATCCCTAATATTTCAATTGCATTAAGAAAATTCTTAGATGACATAAAAATTTAAATATTAAATTTATTTTTATATTTATAAATTCAGTTATTTGAATCTTTTATTAATGAGGTAATAACTGCATCTTAATTGTGTCATAAATTAATATATTTATCTTATATATAAACATTATAAATAAAAAACCAGGACATAGAAAATCATATTATCTTTATAATGACTATTTATAGGCATATTAATCAATTATATAACCCTATATTAAAGTCTATTTAGTAAAAGATATATGTTTAGGTTATAATTATCTTTACTTTAAATTAATTCTTATAAAAAGTCATTTCACATCCAAGTGAATCCATGGGGTCCCAAAATAGACCCAAGGATGGCCATGGCTGGAAATATATCATCCAATAAGAGTAGTACATGTGTTATGGTAGTTTAATATTATTATAATATTATTTTTTTACTTTTATTTACATGATTTACCCTTTTACCATGATAAATAAAATAATTACTCAAGATACTATTCAAAATGTATAAAAATTATAGGTAACTATTTACACAATTTGAACATTCTAATTTAAAATATGGAATCCATATTTCCAAATTCAAAACAAATGAGTATCAATAATTAAATTAATATTAATTCACATTGTCAAAACTAAAAAGTAGGCTTTTAATAAGTAAAAACTAACAAAATATTGACAAGGGTTTTTGTCCAATTTAAAAGTGAAATTACTTCCCATGAAAAAAATGAGACTACATGATAAAAATGTATTTCAATTAAACATAAAAAAATTAAAAATATAATCTACATATATAAATCAATTAGATAAAAATATAGTTTCGAACTAAAATGTATTAATTTTTTTTTACTATTCATTAAAATTTTAATTTTATTAGAAAAAACAAAAAATTCATCAAAAGTTAATTATTATGTCCTTCTAATAAATTTGTTTTATTTTTAAAAATCAACTTATAAAAGTTTCAAAAAAATAGTTTTAAAATGGGTGCACCATAAAAAGGTAGTAAACCTGCATTTCTAGTAAAATAAATCTTTTCTCCAAAACAGTTGATTTTGTTCTCTTATATTGTTCTAGAATATGGTTAAGATGAATGCTAATGTTATATAAAATTTGAAATATGGTTAATATTATTCATGACAACTAGTTTATATCATATTAAATAATAGTATTTTAATAATATATCATTGTTTAGTGAAACAAGGTATCGCTTCCAATGAAAGCTATTGAGGGAGTTCACTCTTGCGTGTAACACAAGCCATGTAGTGTTGTGTGTAGTGAAATCTTTCTTTGGTGTTGTGTATAACATAATCGAAAAATAGTTCATTTATACATTGAACAAAATATATAATCACTATTGCATGAAATGAATTCTATAAAAATAACTTGAAATTATGTGCAACCCAATCCAAACATACTGTTGTGAATATTGTAAGCTAATACGATGTAGCATACATCACAAGTTAATCTTGGTGTAGCGTACAACACAAGATATCAAAGAAATTAAACATAATATTT
Source organism: Viscum album (assembly GCA_963277665.1). Lineage (NCBI taxonomy): Eukaryota > Viridiplantae > Streptophyta > Magnoliopsida > Santalales > Viscaceae > Viscum > Viscum album. Next base: position 157,205,096 of record OY728150.1, read on the forward strand.
CTCAAAAAATATCATGGTGTTACATTTCTACTCAATGGGTGGCCTCTAGGATTAAGTGAGGTAAGATGATATGAGATTTGGGTAGGGGTTGGTAGAGCCAAAGGGATTTGGAGGTGTGAATAAGTTGGTAGTGGTGGTGCATTTTTTTAAGAGGGAGAATGGGAACTTTAGGGATGTATAGGAATATATTTTATAATAAAATTATTTTCAAATTAAAATAGTTAAAAAGTTATATATTTTGAGGATATGATGATAATGGATCTAAATAATCTCAACTAATGGGTTTTAGAAAACTTTAAGTCACAAAATTAAGTTTATCCTTTAGATTTAACCCTTAGTTAAATAACTTAACTCTTACAATGTCTTCTTGTATCTTTACACCATATGGTTAATTTAGTTACTATACAATTACAAGATAACCAAAAGTTTATCATTAACGAAATTTGTAAAATTATATAAGTCATTTTACCAAATCGTATAATTTTAGGACTATTATATCAGTTATAAAATAGTATTTTTTTTTAAATCTCATTTATGTCAATTTTAACACTATTTAGGAATTCATTTTTGTTAAAGTCATAAAACATGATTACTTAAAAGAAAGTCATTAACACAAAGATAATATGTCAATATCATCCTGAAAATTCATGTATAGTATCAAAATGTTAAAATAATATTTATTTTAATATTTATATTATCAATTATTTTAATCTTTCATCAATAAGGTAAACACTGCATCATCAATTTGTCATAAATAAATTGACATTTTAATATCTATAAATTATCAATAAAATACCATGATGTAGGAAATATTTGTATATTTATAATGAATATTTATAGTCAAAAGATAAGTCTTCTAACCCTATAGTAAAAATTTTTTATTAAACCATACATGTTTATGTTTATTTTCTCATTATTGTAAATCATTTCTTCTAACATGTCATTATCACACCCATGTGGCTCTATGGGGTCCCTAAATTGACCCAAGGATTCCCATGGTTGGAAATATCTCATCCAATATGATTAGAAAATGTGTTAGGGTAGTTAAATATTATTATAATATTATTTGTTACCATTTTTTACCATATTTACACTTTTACCACGGTAAAAAAAATAAAAAATGAAGTTACTATTCATAATGTCAAAAAATAAAATGTACCTATTTATATAATTTGGAAATTTTTATTCCAAATATGGTATCTATTTTTAAAAATCAAAACATATATGTCCTCGTAATTAATTGAAAATTAATTCTTGTTGTCAAAACCAGAAAGTGGGTTTTTAAGAAGTAAAAACTATCAAAAGATTTACATGGATTTATGTACAATTTAAATGTGAAATTACTTTAAATGACCATAAATGTATTAAAATATAAAATATTAATCAAATTAAACTTTAAAAAAATTAAAAATAAAATATAAAAATATAAATAAATTATATGTAAATTCAGTTTTAAATTAAAATGTTGTATTTTTCATTTTTCATGAGAAATTGAAACTTTTCTGAAAAGTACCAAAATTTCATCATAAGCTAATTTTGATATTCCGAATTCAAAAATGAATTCTATTTTGAAAAATATTGTTTTTAAAATTTTAAAATTTTCTTAATACTATTCATAACTTATTTTTAAATGGATACTTTAATAGGTCGTGGTGTGCTTGAACTCAAGGTTATGTACAATTCAAGCCATTGAATTATATATAAAATTGCATACCATGGAATCATGGGGTGTTATATTTGGTGTGTAAAAAATAGATAGATATCTATAGATCTAGAATGAGATCTTTCTTCCTCCTCTCTCAAGACATTGAGAGAACATCAAAATTTCTTCCCTCACTATGAATAATATTGTTGTGATCAACTAGGAACAACACAAGAAATCATGATTAGCTGTGATAACTCCTAATGATTTTACGATGACATTCAGATTTTATTGTTTATGTCTGGATCAACTCTAGAGGGATTCTTCACATGGATCCTACAACACAATGACAGTATAATGGGATCTGGATAACTAGATTATAAAAAAAATATTAACTACAAGTTGTGGTAATTCTATGTATACTCATTAATTTATTTTAAATTACAAGAGAATATCCTCCTCTTATGGTTCTGCCATTTTATCTTGTCATGTAATATACATTTTTCATTATATATGACATTTTGATCATGTGAAACAATGAAAACAAGTATGTTAATAATAATAGATGATTTTATAATTCCATAAAAGGATGCTTCCTATGCACCCATATCTTATAACTCCAAAGGTTGCTAAAAATATATTCAACTATTAAAGATATATTTATATATTAAAAAATAATCCTAGTTATGGAAAATTTTCTTTGATGATTCTATAATATAATGTTGTTTCATAATAATTAAATCCATTCCATATATATGAAAAAAGTTTTAACGGGGGTGTAATTATTTTCCTTCTTGTATGTAATGGTGACATGCTACTTATTAACAATGATATACCAGTATTATATTCCACTAAGATGGGATCAAACACATGCTTTTCTGTGAAAGACATAAGTGATGTAGAATACATTATTGGGATCAATATCCATTGTGATTGATTTAAGAGGATTCTTGGTATTTGTTAAGGTACCTATATTGGCATGATATTTTATAGATTAGTTATAGAATAATCCAAGAGAATATTTTTGTTTGACTCCTCCCAAGGTAATTTCCCGAGGGGGTGAAACATGGTAGAAAATATTTTCACCATTAAATACCTTAATTATGGTCTACTTCATTAAATGAAGGAAGATAATTTTATCTCATTTACTTTATCTTGAAAGGTGATGAATGTAATAAAATTAACATATATATTATTGCATGCTTCTCCCTAATCGAGCTAGTCCAGATATTATATGATTAATGATGTGTTCATTCACCAAAATAATAGAGGGTATTGATTCTTTTGGTTTACCAAATTGAGTAGCATCTCTGACCCTCTGAACAAACTATTCAAGCAAGAATATAAATCTCACTACCTCTCAATAATGTTATGAACTCAATATTCCCTTTACCACCTCCTTACTTCTCTGGAAAATTAATAAAATAATGAATTGAACAAATAAAATTTTTCTTGGTTCACCCTAACTAAGAAATCCCAAGGATCATGGGATGGATGATATGATGATGCACCAAAACAATAGATAATTCAACTTCAATTAATTTACAAAATTTATAAGTCCCAATAACCCCCCAAACTCCCTATTCAAATAAGATAATAAAGATTATTGCCTCTTGAAAAACATATGAACTCATTAAACCTTTTTTCACCACCTTAATCTTCTTAAAAAATTAAAATTTTGATAATAAACATAACATGGTGTGTCTCTTATTAACCAATATATGATGTTACTAAGAGATAATATAACTATAAATTCCTCATTCTTCCTTTCTTGGCCTCTACTAGAAATATTTTTTATTAAGGATCAATGCATTTTTTGCGGCTCTCCTCACATTTCATTTCAATACAAGGGTTAGGATTGAATCTATGGATTCATGTATTTTTAAATGTGTATCATATGATTAATGGTCCCATTATAGTCCATTAAATCTTAATTAGAAACCTGGAGATCCAAGAAATAACTCTATTTTTTTATTTATGGCTGAAACTACAATCTTTTTGAAACGACCTCACTATAAAGTAGTATGATGTTTTATAGGGTATCATTCCCCTTTTGGAATATAATATATAGAGGTCACATTTACTGTGTTTTAGTCTAGTATACTATAGCCTGGGAACCTCTAGTTGAACAGATCCACAAGACTCGCACATTATCATTCCAATTACTCCACAATCTCAGCCATGATCCTCCTCCAACTCCTTGACTAACTAAACATGATGTGACATAACCATGTCTACTAAAATTTGAACTCATGAGGAATCAGATATCCCCAAGGTACATTAATATGCTAAATTTTGAACCTCTAAAATAAAAGGTGTTTCTATGATGTGGATGTTTTATCATACATAAAGGACTATGGCAAAGCCATGTATCCATAATTTTCACACCATAAATTTTCTAACAGAACAAAAACATATCAAAACTCCCAAAGGGGAACAATGTAACATACCAAATTTTATCAATGCTTCTAACTATTAAATTAAATTTATAACTATTTTTTTTAATTGCATTAAAATATTCTAGAATTGATGTTGAAATGTTAAAGAAGGATTGGGGGGTTTCTGGGGATCATTCAAATCCAGAACCTCAAAAAACATGCAAGATACTAGGATGAAAGATTAGTCTACACCATACTACATAGGGAACATAGTAGTGTGATACATCTGCAATTAGTGGAAGAGATACTTTTCCTAGTTTTCACATGGTTGTTCAAACCATATGACAAACCATGCGATGTTCCCAAAGTAGCGTTGAGGGGAGCAAGGTTGGCATACGGTTTGGCCAAAACATGAGGCCAAACCCTGCATAGTGTAATTATTTGGTGAAATTACTAAAATTCCAACATTTAATTAATTAATTAAACCTATCATCCATATTCCCTTTTTCCTCGATGGTTTTTCTCCTCTATCACATTGAAAGCTCTCCTCCCTCAAGAATCTAGGATTTGATGTATCTTTTCCATTTGGTCTCTAATTAATCCACATTTAGATCCTGTGGAAGGATAGAGGTATGGTCTATAATCCTCAAAAATAATTTTCATGTTCTTTATAGCATCCTTTTATCTATTGGGGTGAAATAACATTTTATTTATTATTAGGTCATTTGATGATTTCATTGATTTGTTTGAACTTAGCTCTAATCAAATATTGACACTGGATGATGTTAAATCTATAATGCTGATGTAGGTGATCATGATATTTTCTTATCATTTTTTCGCATTCCATAAATTGTGCCATTTTTCCACTCACTAGTTAATTCTGGTGATACCTATATATTGAAAATTAAATTGTTCTAAGTGGTTTCCCACATGTAGAATGATTCTAACAAGTGGATAATCTCTCCCATGGATGAATTCCTTGACCCATGCCACCCCAATGGGTGTGATCTACCCTTATAGCCTAAATGGACCTTTTTTCTAATTTGTATTAATTATCATGTTGTGTGTCATCACATATATAATACCTTGATAATTAGGCTTGGTGGAATTCATTGTTGGGCCATGAGTTAGACCTTATGAAAAATGCCTTTGTGATATGGAAGAATTAAATAAATTGGATATGTGTAAATGCCTCACGAAATATTCTTTGAGTGGAAGTTCCCAATTTCATGCATAGACTACAAGCCCAATGTGATCTTATTACTTCTATTAAATAGTATGGGACCACTTGATTATTATAGTATAGTTTCATTACTTTTTAAATATTTTTTCCTTGAAAACGAGGGTGAATCAAGGAGTTATGACAAAAGTATCCATTGGATGGACTATTGTGCCTTCAGTTTTAATTGATAATGATTAGTATACAAGTTAGTAACAACACTAGCTATACCTTGGATGTGTTCTCAGGGCATTAATTACATTTACCTCTAGACGAGTGATGTCAGTTAGATAAAGGAGACACCTTGGATGGGATCTAATGAATGCTTCATCGAACTATTCCTAGAGAGATACTCAAGACCCTATGTGTTATATCAGGTATGGACTCAAAGGATAGTATTTAACTTCTCACCAAGCTTGGTGTGAGATGTGGGAATTCATTATTGGGTTACCATGTATGGGATCCTTGTCATTGGTTATTTTCTGAGCCCTAGAGTGATACTTGGAATGTATTATTTTATTTTCAAGGATGTGATCTATGTGTCTAACTTTTTTCTATAAAGTCATTTTCAGATGAAATTATAACGGTAAAGGAATGTTTTGGAATTTATAAATGAACCTTTAATTAAAATTATTGGGACATGTACTCTAATCACATGAACAAGATAGGGGATAGTAAATCATAAGGAACATTATACATATCTCCTTACACTTGTAGGTTCTCTTAGTTAAGACACACCAGATTAGGCTGAATAAGGTAGTTGGGTGGGTGTCCATATGGATACTAGTTTAATAATTTTAGTTATTTAGTTTGTCTTGTATTAAATTATTATGAAGCACAGAATATATTTATGTGGAACAAAATGGAAATTCCTAAACATCGTGGGTGCCGAACTACTATGATTGTATATTACAGCCTACCCGAGTGCCTCGAGTACCTAAGTAGACTTCATGACCATAGGTATATGTAATGGGAAGAAACCTGATTCCAATACATGATTTACATTTCTAGGATGGAGTTGGGAGAAGAGAACTGAACCTTTGACCAAGATGCTAACTATAGTAGTTTTTGACAATTTTTATATTTTTACATCATGTTACATATTCTTGTATCACCTACCCAGTTCTAAGTAACGTTTTTATAACACATGAAATACTATTTTAATGAGTTTATTATAACTATTATTCAGCTTCCACACCTTATTCTATTATCTGGAATGTTTACGATTTTGGTTTTACTTTAAATGTGAAAGTTTTCATTATTTTTTATTCCATTTATTATATTCATTATTGTGATCTACTATGATTAATGAGGGAATAGCCTTCCCATAGACATACATAGGTCCCAAAATTCTAGTCAGAATCCATTTATAGTAAGGTCGGTGTAAGAACCCGGATCTTCGTGTTCTGGTATGTCTTTATTTTTTCCTGGAGTCTTTGAGAAAAGAGGAGTTTCTGAAAAAATTTGAAGTACATGTTGTGTACTTTATGAGAACATGTCATGTACTCCTTTTCCACTCGAGGCCGTGTGTTGGCCGTGTCCGGTCCACACACACAGTTTGTAGGGGTGATGTGGAGGACTCTTTAAGCGGAGTACGGAGAAGCTGAGTACATGTCGTGTACTCATGAAGTGCATGCCATGTATTGTTTTTCATTACTCGGACCGGGGTCGCGTCTAATTGCCAGAATGACCTTTTTCTAGATCTCGTTCGGACGAGAGCTTCTGTACAGTCGTGATTCTTCTCCGAGCCCCCGAGCATCCGTCTGATCTCTGTTTCAGCCGTCGTCGATTGTGTTGGGATCCCCTCTATAGTTCTCTCTTCTAGTTTAGTCTTTTTCCATGATTCTACCTCTTTCTAAATATATCTTGGGTTGAGAGTTTTGGACGTTTTCTCATATCTTAGACGTTATAAGGAGAATCAATCTTCGTGGTTCAAGTATATCGATCTCCTAGAATCAAGGTAGGTGGTTTGTGCCTTTCTGTAGGAATTCTTTAAATATTTTGTGCAATTCCACCAATTCCCTTGAACGGGGTATTTTGTGTTTCCTATTTGTTCCCATGTTGTTTGCCTGCTTTTCTTGATTTCTTGAGTAGAGGTCAAAGCTTGTGAATAGGGTAATTTTTGCTATGCTCTGAATGTTTTTCCATGCATGTTTTTCTCGTTAGGAGTTTTGCCAATTGTTATGCCAAGTTGTAGGATAGTGGAACTATTGTACTGTTATGTTGTTTTTCCTTAGAATGATAGCCAATTAGTTCTTGAGGTTTACTTGGGGCGACACGCACGCTATGCATATTTTTTTACATAGGGCTGTGAGAACCTAGTGTAGTGGACCATATGAAGAATGGACATAAGGGATTCTCCAGAGTGTCTTATTAATTCGATGCGAGACCAAAGGGGGAATTTACGATGAGTGCTTCCTCAGAGAGTATATAGTTCCTCAACGCGGGCCATAGGAGGAATGAGACATTGAGTGCTTCCCCAGAGAGATTTTAGTAAGATATAAGACCATAGGGGGAATTGACGGTGAGTGCTTCCTCAGAGAGTCTATTCTTCAGCTGGACCAGAGGGGTGAGACTGTGTGTGCCTCCAAGAGGGTTGCTAGTACTTGTAGGTTGAACCATAAGGGTTAGGTTGTGAGAACTACCTAGGGGGTTACCTATTATTCTACTTGTTGATTGGATGTTACTTGTGTACTTTATATGCTAGACACTGTGGATTGTAGTTGTTGTGTGATTTCCTGTTTACTACTTCTTGTACTTTTACTTGCCATGTATTCATTGACTGTTAGGAACATATCTTTGGGTTATTTCCTACTAGGACCTTGACTCACACCCTATTTGGGCCATGATTTTGGTCCCAAATAGACTATATAGTTGCAGTTCTAGATAAGGGCAAGAACCCTTCTACTTCAGGCACTTGACTTGCTGCAGAGCTAGAGAGCATGGGACCAAGCTATGTCTTGCGATGCTGAGGAGTTTACCTGTTTTATTTTTCACTTTGATTTATCATTTTATTCATCATTGTGATTTTTTTGGATGCTTTCCTAGACATATGTATCATGCATCATTTTATATACATGTGTGTGTGCTCCAGTTGGTTACTGTTATTATTCCACCGTTTATCGTTTACTCTTGTATGGATGGTTACAATTTCTGTTGTTGTCTATTTTTTTCGTCCACTGTGTACTCTTCCAATGAGGGAATAGTTCTCCCAATATCATACCCAAGTCCCTCACTTCTAGTCGGCAGCCTCTAGCATTTGGGGAAATGCGCTTGAGGCCATTTGACCAACCGGGTACGGGGCACCTCTGGTTGGCTTCCGGAACTAGGACATTAGAAAGTGGTATCAAAGAGTTTCTTTTCAAGTGATTTAATATTTGGAGCCTTTACCCATGGATAGGATGAATTCGGTACTTGGTATTAAGTTGTGCTCGGGAGTAGCTAACTAATTTATAGGGAAAATACAATCTACCTTGCTTATTACAGTTTTCTGGTTTTGCTATGTTACAGTTGATCTAATTTCTCCTAGAGTGATTCACATGATTGTGTTTCTATTGTTGTTGATATTGTGGTTCTATTTATGTCTCAACTCGATGATATGAGGGTATTCCATCTCATGCATCATATATAAACTTGTTAGAAATCACATGCCATGCATTCTTACCATGCCATCTAGGGTGAATTATAAATTTCATTTTGTTGTGATAGACGTTGTGTAGATTACGCATTCTGTTGTGATAGATGCTTTGATAAAATCCCTGCAGTTTGATAGAGAGGTTGTTTGTATTGTACCTTTCTTAAATGAATGCCAGATTTTGCTTCTTGAGGTGTTATGGGACCTCATGAATCGGAATGTGGTGGATCATTGACTTTTTTCTCATATATATGATATGTAGAAGATGCCAAGATTTGATTCAAGGGGAGTATGGGCCCTCACGGATCGGAATTTGGCACCTTCCAGCTTATTTTTCAGTGTTTTCTGGGCTTCGGTGCATTTTTAGAGCTACTACCTGGAAAAACCCAGAATACAAGGAGTGTACATTATATATACACGCTGTGTAGTTTTTAAAATGTGTCACTGACTGTGTGAGTAGAATCATGGGTTGTGAAAAATCATTAGGCACATGCCGTGTAGTAGTGATCCGTGTACCCGGTCATGTCACTAACAACACAGGTAGGGGAAGCCCGTGTAATACACGCCGTGTTTTGTATGAACACACCATGTAGCCTTGTTCTAGGTACCTGTCTATGTCATGAATAACACAGGACGGTGTTATCTCCTCTTATACAAACCTTGTTTGTTCCGAACACTCCGTGTAAGGGCCAACCGTGTACCCAACCGTGTCACCAACAACACGGGTTGGGAAAATCGTCACGAACACGCCATGTTTTTTCAAAACACGCCGTGTAGTCTTAGCTGTGTAACCAGCCGTGTAACTAACAACACGGGTATTTGAAACATTGTCTACTACATGTTGTGTCTATAGGTAACACGCCGTGTAGTCTCAGTTTAAGAAGATCGTGTAGGTTTGCCATGCAAGGAGACTCGGGCGGGGGAATAGAGTTAAGTACACACCGTGTAGAGTTTATACACAATGTGTAGTCATGTTTTATAAAACATCAGGGTTTTCTTCTTTTGTTTCCATTTAGTACTCCCTTTTTCTCTGTCCTTGATATTCCTGATCTATGGTATGCTTTTTATCTTTCAAGTTTATGCCTCTGAGATGTCCTCTGGTTGTACGTTAGTTGCAGGATAGTGATCAGACGCCAGATATGGCTGATCATGGACTTCCTTCCAATCCTCCACTCATCCCAGCCATGTCACTGGCTATCTTACCAGTTGTAGGCGCTGATACACAGTTTAGGGAAGTCATTATGAGGATGATATAGACCTTTCATGGAGCACCGTCTCCTACCACAACTATGGCAGACTTGACGCGGGTTTTCTAGCAGCAGCATCCTCCTACTTTCTTGGGGGAAGGAGGACCACAGGCTGAAGAGTCATGGGTGGAAGCCATACTGACTATCTTTGAGCATCTGGAAACACCTCCAGAGAGTCGGGTCAAGCTTTCTACCTATATGCTACGAGACTCCACCAAGAGGTGGTGGGACATGATCTCACAGGTGGGTCATCAGTAGGTTATGGCTCGGGAGGAGTTCCAGTGCGTGTTTTAAAACTACTTCTACAAGGAGACCCTGAGGGCCGATCGAACCTGGGAGTTCCAGAGTCTAGAGCAGCGTACTCTTTCTGTTATGGAGTATTCAACTCGTTTCACCAAGCTGTAATGTTTCACACCCCTTCGGGGTGGAGATGGGATGTTCTTAGCAAGGAATTTTGAGGATAGTCTCAGGCGGGATATCCAATCGCAGGTGAATATCTGTTCATTGACTTCTATCACTTCCATCGTTAACCAGGCAATGATTTCGAAGCACAACCTGAGAGACTCCGGAGCTGCAATCCAGGTCAGTTCTGCTTCCAGAGCTAGTATTCCTCCAGTTGACAGCAGGAAGCATCGTAGGGAGTCTATGAACGGTGATCCGAGGAGGCGAGATACATCTTCAGGTAGCCAGGTAGTATGATACTAGTGTGGAAGGGCTAGGCACACGAGTCCGCAGTGCCAGATAGACCTAGTGGAGTGCCGATCTTGTGGAAAGATGGGTCACCTTTAGCATTTCTGCTAGTTTTTCTCACTAGTAGATAGTAACGAGGGTTCTTCCATGACTCCTCATTTAGGAGCCGCACCACCAGTTTATCACCAGTCAGGGAACTGGAGTTCTTCTGGCCATTCGGACCGAGGTGGAGGTTGAGGTCATGGCAGTCAGTCACCAATATTTCAGCACCAGTAGGGAGGATCAGCTCAGAGTGGTTAGGCAGGGTCACAGGGCCGCAGGGCATGCCAGACTTTTGCAGTGGAGTAGACCTATGAGGAGTAGGATCTCATACCTTCTACAGTTAGAGGTACGATCTTAGTAGCCTCAGTTTTATCTTCAACTCTTTTCGATATTGGTGCTACGCATAGCATTATCTTTTTTGATGTTTTGGAGATCCTTTGGCTCTGTATATTTTCTTCTACCGACTTGTTGACACTAGTAACACCTTTGGGGATAAAGATATCTAGTGTACGTCAGTGCAGAGAGTGCCCTCTAGAGGTTGCAGGGTATTGTTTCTTATGAGATCTCTATGTCCTAGAGATGATAGGCTGTGATGTCATTCTTGGGATGGACTGGTTGGTTACCTTCCAGGCAGTCGTCGACTATTATCGCCGCAGGGTGAGTTTCATTTCACCATAGGGTGAATCTTTTCTTTATAGAGGTGAATGGGATGTTTAGGCGAGTCGAGCAGGACTCGAGCATCATGGGCTAGGAAGGGTTACAGTCCAGATTTCTAGTCTTTATCTGGATGATCAGGGGAATTCACATTTGGACTTTCCTCCAGTGGTGGATCGTTTCAGAGATGTATTTCCAGTGGGTTTTTCAGGTTTTCCTCCGGAGCATGAGGTAGAATTATCTATTGAGCTCGTGCCAGAAGTGACACCGGTTTCCATTCCTCCCTATAGGACGACTACATCAGAGTTGAAAAAACTCAAGAAGTAGTTGGAGGAGTTGTAGGCAAAGGGTTTCATCTAACCCAGTACTTCTCTTTGGGGTTCACCTGTCCTGTTTGCGAAGAAGGCATATGGTACCCTCAGGATCTGTGTGGATTATTCGAAGCTGAACCAGTAGACGGTCAAGAACAGATATCCCTTTTCAGGGATTGATGATCTTTTTTATCATCTTTAAGGATCATGTGTGTTCTCGAAGATCGATTTGAGGTCCGGTTATCATCAATTGCACGTTAGACCATCAGATATACCTCTGACATCCTTCAAAAGCTAGTATGGTCTCTATGAGTATACGGTTATGCAGTTTGGTCTCACAAATGAGACATCAGTTTTCATGGCACTGATGAACCGAGTGTTCCATCCTTACTTGGATTCCTTCGTCATGGTCTTCGTGGATGATATATTGGTGTACTCTCACACTCGACATGACCATGCTACCCATATTGAGATCATTTTGAGTGCATTGAGAGGGCATCGACTTTATGATAAACTCTCGAAGTGCCACTTTTGGATGGATCAGATTTACTTCTTTGGTCACGTCATCTCAGAGGAAGGAGTATCTGTGGACCTAGAGAAAGTTAGAGCTGTATTTTCCTGGGAGCAGTCGAAGAATGTTTTTGAGGTGTAGAGTTTTATAGGGATAGATGGATACTACAGACGCTTCATTCATGGCTTTTCACACCTATCAGCACCATTGACAGGTCTGGCCATGAAAGGGGAAAAGTTCTTATGGTCAGATTCTTGTGATTCATCCTTTGAGGAGCTGAAGGGAAGGTTGACGTCACCACTGATACCTGTCTTTCTAGAGCCAGGCAAGAGCTATACTGTTTATTGTGATGATTCAGGTATTAGGTTGGGCACTGTGCTTATGCAGGGAGATAGAGTCGTTGCGTACGGGTCTCAGCAGTTGAGGCCACATGAGAGGAACTACCCGATGCACGATCTGGAGTTGGCAATTGTTGTTCATGCCTTGCGATGTTGGAGACATTACCTTCTGGGAGAGCACTTTGTGGTTCTCACCGACAACAAGAGTATCAAGTAAATATTCACTTAGAGAGATCTGAATCTGAGACAACGCAGGTGGGTCTAGTATCTTCAGTCTTTTGATTTTGAGCTTGCCTATACGACTGGAAAGGGCAACGCAGTGGAAGATGTGTTGAGCAGGAGAACTCAGATTCATGGAGTTCCAGAGGTCCCCAGTGAGTGGCAACTTATGGATCTGTTCTCTGAGATCCATCTTGAGGTGCACGATAGACAAGGACTAACTTACCTATCTCATGTAGTTGTTACCTCTACAATTTTTTATCGGGTACAGATGAGGCAGCTATCAAAATCAGAAGGCTTAGTCATGCGGGAGAGTATGTTAGGAGAGGACCCTCTTCTTGGATGGATAGTGGGAGAGGATGAGATCTTGCGTTTCCAGGGATGCATATGGGTGCCAGCAGACAAACGCGGGGAGCTGATGTGGGATTTTCATTCCTCCATTTGGGCAGTTCATCCTGGAATCACCAAGATGTATCAGGATCTTCATCGCCAATACTCATGGCCAGGTATGAAGAGAGATGTTGTTGGATTCATCTTGAGGTGTTCTACTAGTTATCAGGTGAAGGCGGAGCATCAGAATCCGGCAGTCCTTTTATAGCAGTTACCCATTTCGGAGTAGAAGTGGAACGATTTAGCGATGGACTTCATGATCGGATTGCCGAGGTCGCCTCAAAGGAACGATGTTGTTTGTGTTGTCTTCAACAGGCTTACGAAGGTTGATCACTTCTTACCGATCAAGGAGACCTTCAGCATTGATGATATGGGACGACTATACATCCGATAGATTGTACGTCTACATGGAGTTCCACACTCCATTGTTTCAGATAGGGATGTGCACTTTACTTCTCGGTTTTGGCAGAGGCTTCAGAGGGATTTGGGTACACAGGTACTTTTGAGTACAGCATACCATCCCCAGATAGATGGTCGGCCTGAGCGTACGATCTAGGTGATTGAGGATATGCTCTGAGCTTGTATTCTATACTTTGGCGGTTCTTGGGAGAAGCATATCCCTCTTGTGGAGTTCGCCTAAAACAACAGTTTTCAGGCAACTTTTCAGATGGAACCTTACAAGGATTTGTACGGTAGGCCATGCCAATCACCTTTATACTGGCTGGTGGTATGATAGGTAGCTTTACTAGGACCTCATATTGTTCAGGAGACCACATAGCAGATAGAGTTGATTCGGAAGAGGATGGATACAACACAGTCTCAAAAGAAGTCTTATGCTGATCAGCGGAGATGACCTCTGTAGTTCACGGTCGGGGATCAGGTTTTCCTGTGTGTCGCACTGAGGTTGGGATACAAGAGGATTTGGAGATAGGGTAAGCTTTCACCGCGATACATTAATCCATTTGAGGTATTGGAGAGAGTTGGGCTGGTTGCCTACCGGTTGCAGTTACCTCAGAGGTACCAGGCCATGCACGATGTCTTCCACGTCTCTTAGATCCGACGTTACTTTTCAGACTCGTCTCATGTATTTCAGCCTGAGGAGGTTGAGCTCAAATCAGATGAATTTTTTTAGAAGCATCTTATATGGATTGTCGATCACAGTACGAAGGTTCTCTGTGGGCGGTATGTTCCTCTAGTACGGGTGTTATGGCAGCATAGGCGAGTACAAGACAAGACCTGGAAGAGGGAGGCTGATGTATGATCGCAGTGGTTGGAGTTTTTTGGGGTTTCTTCTTCTAAGCCTCACTAGGGAAATTCGGGGATGAATTTTGATAAGGGGGGAAGTTTTTAAGAACCTGGATCTTCGTTTTCAGGTACTTCTTTCCTTTTTCTTGGAGTCTTTGAGAAAATAGGAGTTTTTGGAAATTTTTGAAGTACATGCTGTGTATTTTATGAGTACACACCGTGTACTCCTTTGCTAATCGAGGCCATTTACTGGCCGTGTCCGGGCCACACACATGGGGTGTAGGGGTGATGTGGAGGCCGGTTAAATAAGAGTACAGAAAATATGAGTACACTCCGTGTACTCAAGAAGTAAATGCCATGTATTACTTTTCATTAAATGGACCGGGGTCACGTCTAATCACCAGAACGACCTTCTTCAAGGTCTCATTTGGACGAGAGCTTCCGTACGACCGTGATTCTTCTCTTATCCCCCGAGCATCCGTCTGATCTCCATTTTAGCATTCGCCGATTGTGTTTGGATCGCCTCGGTAAGCTCTTTATTCTGCTTTAGCCTTGTTCCATGATTTTCCCTCTTTCTCAAGATATCATGGGTTGATAATTTTGGACGTTTTCTTATATCTTTGATGTTCTAAGGAGAATCAATCATCATGGTTCAAGTATATCGATATCCTTGCATTGAGGTAGGTGGTTTGTTCCTTTCTGTAGGAAGTATTTGAATATTTTGTGCAATTCCACCAATTCCCTTGAACGAGGTATTATGTGTTTCCTATTTTTGACCCTGTTGTTTTCCTTCTTTTCTTGGTTGCTTGATTAGAGGTCAATTTTTGAGAATTGGGTAATTTTTACTATGCTCTGGATGTTTTTCCATTCATGATTTTCTTGTTAGGCGTTTTTCTAGTTTCCATGACTAGTTGTAGGATAGTTGAACTGTTGTACTATTATGTTGTTGTGCCTTAGAATGATAGCCAAGTAGTTCTTGAGGTTTACTTGGGGCGATACGCGCGCTATTCATGTTTGTTTTACAAAGGACTGTGAGAACCTAGTGTAGTGGACCATAGGGAGAATGGACGTAGGGGCTTCTCCAGAGTGTCTTATTAATTCGATGCGAGACCAAAGGGGGAATTGATGATGAGTTCTTCTTCATAGAGTCTGTAGTTCCTCGACATGGGCCACAGGGTGAATGAGACATTGAGTTCCTCCCCAGAGAGCCTTTAGTAAGATACGAGACCATATGGGGAATTGATGGTGGGTGCTTCCTCAGAGAGTCTATTCTTCAGCTAGACCAGAGGTGTGAGACTGTGTGTTCCTCCCTGAGGGTTTCTAGTACTTGTAGGTTGAACTATAAGGGTTAGGTTGTGAGAACTACCTAGGGTGTTACCTGTTGTTCTACTTGTTGATTGGATGTTACTTGGGTACTTTATATGCTAGACACTATGGATTGTAGCTGCTGGGTGCTTTCCTATTTACTACTTCCTATACTATTACTTGCAATGTATTCACTGACTATTAGGCACAGATCTTTGGGTGGTTTCCTACTTGGAACTTGCCTCACAGCCTGTTTGGGTCATGATTTTGGACCCAAACATACTATATTGTTGCAGGTATAGATAAGGTAAAGCACCCTTCTACTTCAGGCACTTGACTTGCTACGGAGCTGGAGAGCATGGGACCATGCTATGGCTTGCGATGCTGAGGAGTTTACCTGTTTTATTTTTCACTTAGATTTAGCATTGTATTCATCATTGTGAATTGTTTGGCTTCTTACCTAGACATATGCATCATGCATCATTTTATATACATGTGTGTGTACTCTAGTTATTTACTATTAGTCTTCCGTTGTTTATCATTTACTCTTATATGTATGGTTATGGTTTCAGCTATTGTCTATTTGTTTTTCTTCAGTTGTGTACTCTGCCAATGAGGTCATAGTTTCCCCACTATCACAGCCAAGGCCCTCACTGCTAGTCGGAAGCCTCTGGTGTTTAGGGAAATGCATTTGAGTCCATGTGACCAACCAGGTACGGGGCGCCTCTGGGTGGCTTCCGGAACCGAGACATTACAGTCGGCACACATGAGATCTTGTGGCCAACCATCTCAAGGAACCCATGAGTGGAACTTGGGGCAGGATGCTACAAAGTGGCTTCAGTCATATTTCCCTTTTTATCTTACTATTTGGATTTTGACATGATACTTGGACATAAGAATTTGGTTTTCATTTTATGCCTATGATTATCTACCCCATGTATAGGGAAATCCAAAATTACATGGGTTGGGTAAAGGCTATTTTTGCTTTCACTTGTTATAGATTCATAGTATTTCATCATTGGTGACTCAGTTGTGATATGTTGTTGTGAATATTTAATTTACTTGATTGGGTTGTTTATCCCTAGACTAATGAGATGATGTAACAATGAATCATGAGTCATACTAGGTACTATATAATTAAATTTCCATGCACTATGTCAAGCCATATCCACTTTATAGTGAGAATTGCCTATTTTTCATGTGATTATTGCAAATGTATTTTTTGTTATGATTTTCATTGTTATATAGTTTTTAATTATGGAATAATTGGTTCAATTGAACAATAATTCCACATTAGAGTTTTTATTAGTGTGATTCATGGGTAGATCACCAAATTAAAACAAAATCCATGGTCTGATACATAGGTAGTCTGGTGTAAGGGCCAGGATACCATTATTTGATTCCCCATATTCAATCTATTAGGTGTATGGGCCCTTATATATTTGAATTGGTTACATAATTAACTGGATAATTGTTCTAATAATAACCAATTAAATAAAAATGAACTAAAATAAATAATAATGAATATGATTCCCCGAATAAAATGGTTACATTTTAATGAAAATGTGTGTGTTTAGCCTGACCCAACCATAGTAATGGGATGCAAGACAAGTCTTTTGATACATTTGTGACCCATTTAGTCTTCCCAGTCCTGAATCTTGGTGTATTATTGGGGTTATATGTGCTTATAAGCAGGCTTACACCTATCATTATTTATAGCTTTCGCAATATGTTTTAAATCTTATCTAAGGCATGCGCTTTGAATTTTTAGAGCTATTCCATTATTCTTACCTAATTATATATGCAAGGAAAGTGTTTATGATCATACTCTTAAGGTGGTGGACCCTGAGCCACCCATGATATTGTCTGTAATTTTGGCTGAGGAACCTACCACTGATATTACGTTGGGTGAAGATGCCTACTTCTGAGATAAAATTCACAGCTTTATGCAATTAGTGTGAGGTTATTCTTGACATGTAACTTCAATAGAAGAGCTGACCAGTGAATTCCAGCAGCAACATCCTCCCACATTCTTGGGGGATTTTGGAGATCGGGATACTAAATCATGGTTAGAGGCTATGGTTTCAATCGTAGATCACTTCAAGACACGTCCAGAATATAGGGTCAATCTTATGACCTATATATTATATGACATAGTTGAGTGTTATTGGGATGTTCTAACTCAGTCTGGTCGACATTATGGTATGTTTTGGTCAAATTTCCATTCAAATTTTTTTTCAACTACTTCTTTCCAAATACATTGAGAATGGATAGTGTTTAAGAATTTATATACCTTGACTAAAGTGACATGTCCATGATATAATATTATGTTATCTTCACCAAACTATAGTGTTTTACACTAACCATAATAGGTGATGAGCTGACTACAATGTGGCACATTGAGGATAGGATTTATTATGTAATCATCTTGTAGGTCAACATATTTTTATTTAACACCATTTTAGATATAGTGAACCAGGACCTTATCAATGAGAAAAACCTGATGGATTTAGGTTACATGAAATAAAATAGTTCAGCTTCCTGGGAGACTAGTAATGGGCTATGCAGTGGGAGGAAGTGATTCTTTGAGGTAACGCATGGGGGTAGCAATATCCAGGTGTCATTAACTAATAGTTTTATAGTATTCCATAGTGCGGTACGCTAGGTCCCAAAATCACCAGTGTATGAGGAACCCTGTTGAGTGTTGGGATTGTAGTAGGATGGGTCATATTCAGCGTTTATTCTATTCCTAGACTTCAGTTCCATAAGAATGACGTTCTATTCTAACACAAAATTTAGTTGCAGGTTCGATAGAACCTCATCATTTAGAAAGATGGTCTTTTATAGGTCAATCAGGACAAAAAGGTGGTTGAGACAAAGACAGAATGGCATTAGAGATCCATCTTCAGAAGAGTGTGCTGACTAAGGCTACTGAGGCAGTATCATAGAGCCGTTGTTCAGACCATATCTATGATGTTCAAACTATGACAGATGATCAGTATCTAGGGAAATTTATAATTAGAGGTATGATTTTGTAGCCTCTACATTAGTATATAAATAATTCTATATAGGTTTCTCAAACTCATTTTGGTCTAATGAATCTATGGGAATACTTAGATTAGTGACTGAGTACTCCAGTGGTGTTATGATCCTCAAAACTCAATTGGGTGTATGAGAAAATGGTATAAACCAATGAAAATAGTTCCCCATGAGGTAGGCATGTATCGTTTTGTAAAGATTTTCTATGTCCTTAAGATAATGATATTCAATTTCATTCTTTTATGGATTTTATTTTGTTGTATTGAGCCTAGATTGATTTCTATTTCCATTGAGTAAACTTAATATCACTAGAGGGAAACACATATATCCATAAGGGAAAATTGGATCTTTGTGCTAGTTGATATAGATTCAAGCGTTCTAGGATGGGAAAGGTGATGGCCAAAAATTTTGGTCTCTTTATGAGCAATCAATGGATGTAGTTAGTAAAATTAAATCATATTGTAGATTTTTTTGAGAAATATTCCATGATTATTTCTCTTTCATACCTTATGAGATGAAACTTTTGTTCACCATAGTACTTGTGATGGATTTGTAAGTACTGTTCATTCCTCCTTATAGGATGACACATACAAAGATCTACGTACTCAAGAGGAATCTTGAAAACTTAGAAGATAAGGGTTTTATATGTCCTAGAATATCTCCACAGGGTTCACTAGTCTGTTTTCCAAGGAGGATGGTAACATTAGATTATGTGTGTATTACCACTGATTGAACTAGATTACAGTGAAGAACTGGTATCCATTACCTTGTATAGATGACCTCTTTGACTAACTCAGAGGAGAAAATATTTTCTATAATATATATTTTAGATCTTCCTAACATCATGTTAATACAAGACCATCAGACATACCACATACAATGTTCCAGATTAGGTATGTATTGTACAAATATCTGTTTATTCCCTATGGTCTGATGAACACACTAGATGTTTTAATGGCACAAATGAATCGTGTTTTTTATCTATATCTTAATTACTTCATGGTAGTCTTCATAGATAATATCTTGGTGTATTATCATTCAAGACATAAACATTCCAATTTTCTTCAGAACGTGCTGAGAACATAGATAGGGAACCAACTATGTGAAAATCTTAACAAATTCCACTTTTGGATCAATAATGTTCACTTCTTGGGTTACATAATATCTTAGGCAGGCGTATCAATATACCCAAAGTAGGTGACTTCCATGGTTTCTTGGGAGTAATCTAATAAGTTTATGATATATGTTGCTTCTTAGGGATAGTGGGATATTACATGTGATTCATTTTGGGCTATTCACTCCTAGAATCACTACTTATCGGATTGAAAAAAATGGTGTAATGTTTGAATGGACTGAATATTTTGAGATATATTTTATGGATATAATGGGTAGAATCACTTCATCTCTGATGATGATTATAATTGATACATAAAGAAGTTATATTTTCCATTATGATTCTTTAAGAATCAAAATTGTTGCAATTATATTGAAAGTGATTGTTTCATGGAAAATGGATCTCACCAGCTAAGACCTCATGACCAGAACTATCCTATGGATGAACATGAGCTAGAAGTTGTGGTTCATGCTCTAAACTATTGGAGAAACTTATTTTTGGGTGATTGGTTTTCCATTTACATTGACTATCAAAGTCTCAAATATATATCAACTCAGTGGGACATGAATATGAGGCAGAACCGGTGGGTGGAATACCTACAATTAATAAAACTTGAGTTACCTTATACACATGGTAAGGGATATTATGTGGAAAATTACTTGAGCCAAAAATATAGATTCATGCTATCAAAGAGGATAGAAGTGAGTGGAAGTTGGCGTCACTTTTTTTGAGATGAACATAGAGGATTGGGAATGGAATGGGTAACCAGTTCCAATAGCTCTAGTAATGAATTACTATCTTCTATAGTGATTCTGGATGTGATGAATATCTGATTCTGATGGACTCATTTTGAGGGAGATCATTTTAGGAGAGAATCCACTTCCTGGTTGTGTGGTTAATAGCAGGGAGGATTTATTCTTCCATGGCTAAGTATTGGTGTGTTATGATATACAAGACGAGTTCATGAGGGAATCACATGCCTCTATTTGAGAATTTCATATAGATCATAAAAATATATATAAATATATGCATCATCAGAACTAGTTATTAGGTATGAAGAGGTAGATGGTCAGCTTTATTACTCTATTCTCCACCTATAATTCGGTGAAGGAAAATCACCAGAAACCTGCTAGGCTTCTACAACCTATATCCATACATGAGTGAAAATGGAATGACGGCACAATGGAATTCAATGAAGGCTTGCTGATATCACCTCAAGGAAGAGATGTTGTATGGGTGATCGTCGGCAGGAAGACCAATGTCGCACACTTTCTACCAATTAATGAGACCTTCTCTATTAATGAGTTAGGAAGGATATACATCTGGGAGACAATGAGACTTCATGGTGTGGTCCAGTCAATTATATCATATCGGGACAAACACTTTACCCTAAAGTTTTGGAAATGATTACAAAAAGAAATGGGTTCACACGTGCTTATGAGTACTAGAAATCATCCTAATATTGATTGGATATACAATCGGATCATACCAGTGATAAAGGATATTCTATGGGCCTATATCCTTGATTTTATAGGTTTTTGGGAGAGGCATATTCAAATAGTCAAGTTGACTTGTAATAACATCTTTCAAGAAATTATTCATATTGTTTCGTATGAGGCCCTCAATGGTAGACCATGTCATTCACCTTTGAGCTTGCTAAAGATACATAAGGAAGATCTAATGGGCGCCCGTCTTATTTTGGATAATTCATAGCAATTAAAACTAGTTTAGGAATGTATAGCTATAACCCAGTATAATAAGAATAATTATACCAATCATTGTCATAGACCTCCGGAGTTTGAGGTGGGACATCAGGTATGTTTTTGTGTATCACCCAGGGTGGGTCATTGATGAATCAGGAAACAAACTAGGTTACCATCAAGATATGTTGGTCCTTTCTAAACAGTGGAGATATTTGGGCTAGTATCCTATCGATTGTTGTAGCCTCATAGGAACCATTCCATGGAAAAAGTGTTCCATGTATATTGACTTCTACAGTATCATACTAACCTATCTCATTCATTTGAACTTGATGATATCTAATAAGAAGTAGATGTGTTGTTAAAGGAGTATCAAATACATATCATTGATCGAAGAACAAAGGTTCTCCAAGGTAGGTAAGTACCTCTATTTTGGGTACTATTGTAGTACATACATGTACATGATGATACCTGGGAGTAGGAAGTCTATGTACATTCTTATTGGCTAGAACATATCTTAGATGATGTTTTACAACCCTTATAAGGGAAACTCGGGGATGGGTTGTTTTAAAGAGTTAAGATTTTAACATCCCAAATTTTATGTATGGTATACACCATTACATTTTTTGTTCTAATTCTTTTATAAGGAGCAATAATTTTTTATAAAAGGTTTAATAAGGTTTCTGTGGAATTGAAGGACCATTCAATGTCAAAACCTCAAAAACATGCCAGAAAATGGGCCAATTGGTTTTTCTACAACCTTGCAACACAAGGTGCATGGCCATGCGTGGAATCTACAATCCATAGTAGATATATTTTTCATAGTTTGGTCTTAGCTAGTCAAACCATATTTAAAACAGTTTGATATGCCCTATGTAGCATCGAAGGGCACATGAAAAGAACATGATTTGGAAAAATAGTGAAACCAACCCATATGTGGTGTTATTTTTTGGGTGAAATTTCCAAAATAATTTCTTTATTGAATTAAATCAACCATTTCCCCCTACTCCCTTTTCCACTAGTGGATATTCTCCTCCCTCACATTTAAACCTCTCCTCCCTAAATAATCATAGATTTAATGTAACTCTGCCTTATGTTATCCAATTCATCCACTGTAAGATCCTATAGAATTATAGAGGTAAGATATATACTTATCTGTAATCCATTTCATCTTATTATTCCAATGATTTTTTCTATTTGGGTAAATTTCATTTTCCCTGTTTTCAAGGCATCTAATAGTTTTTTTATTTCTTCCAACTGAGATCGAACCAAAGCATGTCAACAAGAAAAGTTCTATGAGGCTAAAATAGGTGGTAATGGTATGTTGTAATCATTTCATCAATTTAAATAAATTTGTTATTGTGTTGCTCTCCATTACATGTTGGTGATACCTCCATATTGTTAATTAAATTCTTCCATGTGGGTTCAGATGTGTAGTGTGATCCTAACATGAAACAAAACACGACCATGGAATATTTCCTTGACTCGGGCCACCCCAATGGGTGCGCTCTACCCTTATGGATTAAATAGACCTTTGTTCTTATTTGGTTTAAATCCCTTGTTGTGTGTCATCGCTTCTGTAACACCCCCAAATGATAAAGGGTTAAATGATTAAATGATATGACTCATGTCAACAAGGTGAACCTTCCTTTTCAGGAGCCTACCTGGTCAGAACTCCATAGTTATCTTGGAGTAGTGATCAGGATGGGTGACCTTCTGAGATGTTTCCCAGGATGTGTGTGAGTGAGTACAAAGTAGACTCGAAGGAACATGTATTGGCCTGTGGGGAAAATCATTAGTCAGATGACCCGTTTGGGCACATGGGTGGGCCCTTTGTTGGGGACAATGTGTCTGCGGGGAAACTGGTGGTACCTGGAGGACCATGACCCGATGATCTTGTTAATTCGGGATGGTTGTGTCCGAGTTGTTACACTTGGTAACAAAAGTGGTATCACAACCTTAATTGCAGCGCACTGTGTGAGTTAAGATGTAGGGCCCACAACAAGGACGTTTTGCTCTACGGGGGGGGGGGTTGTAACACCCCCAAATGATAAAGGGTTAAATGATTAAATGATATGAATCATGTAAACAAGTTTCACCT
The DNA here is from genome assembly GCA_963277665.1 of Viscum album. Taxonomy (NCBI): domain Eukaryota; kingdom Viridiplantae; phylum Streptophyta; class Magnoliopsida; order Santalales; family Viscaceae; genus Viscum; species Viscum album. Next base: position 157,228,875 of record OY728150.1, read on the forward strand.
TCCTTTTCAGGAGCCTACCTGGTTAAAACTCCACAGTTAAGTCTGCTTGTCTTGGAGTAGTGATCAGGATGGGTGAACTTCTAGGAGGTTTCCCAGGATGTGTGTGAGTGAGAACAAAGCATACTGGAAATGACATGTGTTGTCCTATGGGGACATTCATTAGTCAGATGACCTGTTCAAGCACATGGGTGGGCCCCTGGGTGGGGACCACGTGTCTGTGGGGTGGTTGTGTTGTCACCAGGACCCAGTTGTTACAACTTCGATAATACCTTCGGACATATGTTTAGTGGAATTAATGGTTGTTCTATGATTTAGGCCTTATACACATTGTCTTAGGTTGATATTATAATTAAATGAATTTTGTTAAGGGTTAATGCTTCATGCCATATTCCTTGATTGAATGTTCGTAATGACATGCCCTGAATAATGGGCCAAATTTAATCAATCACTTTAATTAAATGGAAGGAGACATAATTCTTGTTTTTTTATAAATTCATTTCTTATTAAATGATTTACCTTGTATACAAGGGTGCAACAAGGGGTTATGACTTCAGGAACCATAGGAAGGGCTCCTGTTCTATCAGTTATAATTGTTAATGATTGGTAGAAACGATATAAAAACACTAGATATGCATGGGAGGGGTTTTCTGAGTGTTAATCACTTCATCCTCTAGACAATTAATGATGGTTCCCTAGGGGAGACCCCTTAGACAACCTATTTTTCTCATTTAGTTGAACCATGCCTTGAGAGAGACTCTTTAACCGACAAACAATATTAGGTATGGACTTATAAGATGGTGTTTTCCATTTCACCATGATTTGAGTGGGATGTGGGACTTCATCCTTGGATAACCATGTATGGGCTCCTTGTCATTGTTTATGTGATGATCCCTTGAGTGATACCTTCAGACTTATATTTAGTGGAATTAATGGTTGTTCTATGATTTAGGCCTTATACACATTGACATAGGCTGATAGTATAATTAAATGAATTGGTTAAGGGTTAATGCTTCATGAAATATTCCTTGATTGGAATTTCATAATTACATGCCTTGAATAATGGGCCAAATTTAATCAATCACTTTAATTAAATGGAATGAGAAATCATTCTTGTTTTTTTATAAATTCATTTCTTGTTAAATGATTTACCTTGTATCCAAGGGTGAATCAAGGGATTATGACTTCAGGACCTATAGTAAGGGCCCTTATTCCATCTGTTATAATTGTTAATGATTGGTAGACAAGCTATAAATAACACTAGCTATGCCTTGGAGGGGTTTTTTGAGCGTGAATTACTTCATCCTCTAGACAATTAATGATGGTTCCCTAGGGGAGACCCCTTAGACAACCGCTTTTTCTCATTTGGTTGAACCATGACTAGAGAGAGACTCATTAACCGACAAACGAGATTAGGTATAGACTTATAGGATAGTGTTTTCCATTTCACCATGCTTGGAGTGGGATGTGTGACTTCATCCTTGGGTAACCATGTATGGGCTCCTTGTCATTGGTTTTGTGATGATCCCTTGAGTGATACATGGAACTTCTTCTTAGATTGTCAAGGATGTCTCTAGGTGTCTCAATTTATTCTATAAAGTGGGTTTCATATAATATTAAAAAGGAAAACAGATTTTTTGAAATTAAGAAGTGATCCTTGAATGAAAATTTTAAGGACATATCATCTAATACCAAGTAGAATATTGGGAACAGTCTGTCCTATGACACATTATACATCTCAAATTACCCTTGCAGGTTCTCTCGATTCATACACACTATCTTCGTCCAAATCAAGTAGCATGGTGGGTGTCCATATAGAACCAATTTTCGTTATTTTCATTATTTATTCTATCATATGTTAAATTTTTAAGACACACATCTTGTATTGATGTCATATGAAATGAAAAGGATCATATACCATGAGTGATAGCCTATTGAGATTTTATATCACACCCTTCTCTGGCACCTCTGGTACCTATGTAGACATTATGAGATGAGTTGTAGATAAAGGAAACCATCCAACTTCCAATACATGATTTACTTTTTTAGGATGGATATGGGAGTAGAGGATCAAGCCTATGATCGAAATGATAGATATAGTAGTTTTTAACCTTCTTGTTAGTTTGACAAAATGTTTTATATTCTTGTATATCCTACCCATTGATTACTAACTTTTGTATAACACCTGATATACTATCATCATTTGTTTTTTACTTATTATTCAGATTCCACACCTTATTCCATTATCGTTCATGTTTGTGCTTTTGGTTTTCACCCCAATATGAAGGATGTAAATGTTGTTTATTACATTTCTTATATAAATTGCTTCACTATTCTATGATCAAATAGGGAATAGTCTCCCCAGATCCTTAACCAATTCCCTCATTGCTAGTCAGTAGCATATGGCATTCAGGGAGGCCTGCATGAGGTCATTTGCCCAATTTTCTCAGGGCACCGGTGAGTGGAACATAGGGCGGGACACTATATCCTACATTGTGGTTCAACTAACTATGAAATAGATTTAAAAGTAGGACTTACACACTATAAATTCAATTGTAAATACAAAATTCTATAAGATAGTATGTCTCTCAGAAGCTCATTCGAGTTTGACTGTCATTGGTGCCCACCTATAGCTCCCCGTTTCGAGCTTCTGTGAGAGGCTAGAACAACCTCTCACTGATTTACCTACATCGCAGTCTACTTCACATTAACCCATGAATGAATGCATAGGTAATTACATTAACATGCCCCTTTTCATACCACTCAACAATATCATAGCTTGTCTCGATCACCAACTTATCTTGAGGCTTCTCTAGTGTTGTCCTTAAGTGGGAATAACTATATTTTTTGAACCTTCGGACCATCATTTTGGAATAAACATTACTTTTATAGTGTATAAAACACTTCAAGTAACCTTATATCATCTAATATAAAATGTATCTAGATTTACTAGGGTGTCTAATTATCAAATATGACACATAATATGGCATGGAGAAGGATCTACCGAATTGGGTATATCTTCATAATAGAACCCTTCTTCAACAAATTCTAAGTATTCCTGATTGAGGATGGGTTAAAATGAATCCATAAAAATCTTCCAAGAAACACATGAACAACCTTATTCAAATTTTCATCAAAAAATCCCTACCAACCTCTAAAGGGGGTTTGAAAAAAAAATCTCCCCCTTTGTGCTTTTTGACAATCCAAAAAAAACACATCACTTATGTCAGTTAATAGAACACACTAGAACAACATGTTGGTCCTTTTCCATTAAATATTTCAGCAATGATTCATCCGTCATGTATTCTAATATCATAAAACAAAATTCTCTATGCGATTAAAAATAATAAACAAATAATTATCATATGATAACGAATCATTGATTTTATAGTATCACGCATCTATCACATGCCTCCAACCACTAGATCATCAGTAAAATCACTCCCCCACCTAGTAATGATCACACCCATATGTCAAAATATATTATCCATTATTTCTAAGACACCCAAATATCACATACTTATAGTTATAGAGAGGAGAGTTGGAAACACATAACATGAGAGAAGGGGAGAAAATATAACTTTCTCCTAAAGCAATTCCTATTGTCGAGTTGGGGTGAATTATCAAGGTTTTTCTAAAGATATGGATTAAGTTGTACAACAAGATACAAATAAAAAAATTTTATACTGATTTATTTGTAATATTGGTAATGATATCCACAACTTGATCTAATGTAGATATATATTCCATTTAAGACATGTTTTCTCCACCTTCTCCATCAAGAAATGGTAATTGATTTCAATGTGCATTGACCACACGTGTTGAATATGATTTTTATGAATATTTATAGAACTATAGTTTTACATAATAATAATTTAATATTTTACATCAATAATAATTCCTTAATTTTTTTTCTACATTTAGTTCAATTGAATAAAATCTTGAGTTAGCACCACATATGTTGCCTCTATAGTTCTTAAGAAAATATAGTCCAACAGCTATCTTTTCTAAGAGATATATTATCATTTAAATTATAACATACGTCTTAATTTATAGTTTTAATCACCCACCATACTGGACCAATCAAAAGCCATATAGACTAATAATTAATGTTGTGAATTTCTACAATTAAACATCCCATTATCTATTATATGATTGATATACTGAATTATCCATCTCATAGATTTTTTGTGAATTTAAATTGAAAAAATATAATATATTTCTTCTTGACATGTGGAAAACAAAATTTCTGGACAAGGGAATTTAAATTATAGTTGGTCTTTAATATCTTTCCTATAGAGTGTCACATCCTCTATCTAAATCACTAATTTTAGATAGTTTCATCTGAAACTCATCTGAAGTAGCCTTTAGATTGTATCATTCAATTTGAAATTATTTAATGCTTCCATGAAATATTTTTATTGAGACATAAATTCCCTATTATTATTTTGAATCACCTAAATCCAATGGAATAATCAAAATTCACAAATCAAATACATTTAAAAATCACACCTCATCAAATTTGAATTCTACTTGAATTTGATGTAATTGAATCCTCAAAAAAAGCCATCATTGATATGCACATGAGTGATTATATACATCCCTTACTCCTTGATATAGAGGTGGTAATAAACCCTTCCTCAATGATAACATATATTCTTTAGGAACTGATCCAACATTGAATACCAACCCTTTTGTGCTTGTTTCATCCCATATAAATGTAACACCCCAGGTAAATAAAGAGTATGACATTTTCACATTTATCCATATCTGTGAATAAAATATTAATATAACTTTAAAGGGGATGCTATGCTCGATGGCGTACCCAACACGCAACAACGAGTTTCTTGGGAATCTTACGTTGCACTCTAATAATAAAATAATATTATTTTAAATGGTAGTTAACGCCTAGTTGTTGTGATGGCGGGAATGAATAGAACTAACTAAAAAATGATTATATATGTTTGTCAAATATTTTTACTTTTTACAATAAATTTTAGAGGATTAAAAATGCGAATGAATCCAATTTTAAGTGTAAACATTCTAATATTCTTTAAAATGTTGATTAACCGCCTTTTGGTGGCGAACCTCTTTTAAATCTACTTTGTGACAATTTTATGTGTTATATTTGACAAAATAAAATTCTTCTTTAGAATCGGGACATCAAAATTTACTTTGTGTAAATTTTTGATATTTTTCTGAAAAAGTTCAATTTTAAATGAATAGTGAAAAATGTTGTATTTTAATTCAAAACCTCTTTTTAATCTAATTTATTTATATGATTAGATTATCTTTTGAATTGGTTTTAAAGTTAAATTAGAATATATTTTTACCATTTAATCCAATAGTGGTCGTTGGAATTAATTTCACTTTTAAATCGGTCTTCAACTAGTGTCAATCTTTTGATACATTTTGTTTTATAAAAACACGCTATTTGTTCTGACAGCGGGAATTAATTATTAAATTAATTAATGCAACTTATATGTTTTGAATTTTTTAAAATAGAATTCATTTTTGAATTCGGAATATCAAATATAGCTTAGGGTGAATTTTTGGTAATTTTCTGAAAAACTTCAATTTTTGATGAATAGTGAAACCATTAAGTGGTACTTATAAAAAAACTGATTTTTCGTTTAAATGAAATTTTTCCATCTTTGTGTTTTGAATTTCAAAAATAAAACATACATGGTTTTCATTAAGAAGTAAAATGTGGTTCAATGGGATTAAAATAATTTTTTGGTGAATAGTAACTTATTAAGTTTTTAATCGCGATTAGAGGTAATTAGTGTAGTTTAAGGTAAGAATAATGTTTTAATAAAATGAAATGACCTAGACACATGTCCTACCCTTATTTAATGTGTCATGGCCGACCAAGAAAATCCATGGGTCAACTTGGGGACCCCATGGAGCCACTTTGGTTAGAAAATGACAAAAATAACTTTTTATTTAATGTTAAAGTAAAAATGACACAAACATGAGATGTTTTACTAAAACAATCTTTACATGAGGATATACAAGTCATATTTTTTACTATAAATATTCATTGGAAATATAAAAAGCTTTCCTACATCATAGTATTTTTTTTATAATTTTTAAACATTAAATAAATTAAATTATTTATGACATCATGATGATGCAGCGATGACCTCATTATTTAACAATTTAAATAAAATGGAAAGATAATGTAAAATATAAGACCTACACATGTCCAAAACCTATTGGATGGGTTGATTTCGAACCCTTATCACCTTATCCTCTAAGCACATAAATTTGGGACCATTAAAATCCGAAACTCATTCTAAAATAAAGTAACATTTATTTACTTTCCAAGAGTGCCCCTCCTCTCCTCTTATAAAAGGCCCCCACCTCTACCTCCTTAACCACACTTCCAAAGCCATTGGCTCGGCCAAACCCTGCCCATTGTGTCTCTAAAAATCCCTCTCTAACTCCTTGAAGCCTCACTTTGGGCATAAGTCTTCCCAAGGAAGCCTTTGATCTCAAACCAAAGGGTGTTACCCGATTTTAAGGTAATGTCTTCACTTGAGTCCTTTTATATTATTTTGCTTCTCCAACCCCCTAAACTCTTTTTATTCATTTCTTTTGTAACAAATACAGTATCTTAAATATACTAGTATGTTTTTATAAGAATTATTAGAGCTACACTTACACACACCTTCGTCTAATGGTTAAAGAACATACTGTTTCTGTGATTGGTGATTTTCTGCCTCACGAAACGATGATTGTTCCATATTATTTTAACACCTTCAAAGGTGGCCATTAAAATGTCACTATATTTATATATTATATATAATATTTTTATGTTTTACTTAAGCTTCTGTATTTTTCATTTATGTAATATCCTTTATGGTTACCATTATGAGTAAACGCGATATCTTCATTTTAGGAAGTGCGGACTACCGCCCCCTCAAAGTGATTTGATTCGTTAATGCCATATGTGGGACGTATAAAGGATTTAATTAGTGGTATTATATATGATATTATACTGGAATTATAATATACCTTTATATCATTATGATTCCATTCTATAAAATACGAAATAGAAATGAAAGTAGCGTTCATGCGTACGTACGGCTTACCGTCTCCATGAACGGTGCATTTCATTTCATACCCCTAAATGATTATATAATATTATAAATACGTGTATATTATGGATATATATGATATATATGATACCCAAATCATGAATATCATTCTAGATATAATGAACCTTTGACCACATGAACAACATGTAATTGTAAGAAGTCCACTTTCGACTTAAGAACCAAATATCGACAAAACAAACATTATTAACTTAAATGGTTACATAATGTTTATAAAATGGTAATAAGTGATATAAAAGTAATAATGAACTTGAAAAAGGTTCTTAAGCAAGTATAAATTAACTCAAGTTTATTATTCTGGACGTTAAATAACGATCGAGTCAAGTCGGACCCGAGGTAAGGGATCCAACCTCTCTATTTCTTTTTAAGTACTCTTATTTATGACATTTCTTTTAAGCCCGTATTTCTTATGTTTGGGGATGTTCTTTTATATTCCTCATACTTTAATTTTTATGTTCATATTATGGGAGACCCTATTTTATCTCATAAATCCATTTTTGGAAGTTTTAAGTGGCGTTGTTAGGCTGCTGAGTTTTCGTAAGGGATTTTTCATCTCACTTTTATTCCCGTGACATTTATGCTACGTTTTCCACTATTTACTTTGAGTGGTGTACGAACTGCCCATTATTATACACTTTTTGTATTATAATTTCATTTATGGGTATTTACATCTTCATTTTATGACCCTTCTTCCATGGGGTGTACTTTTCGAAAGTTACCCAACTCGGTAAGGGGACCTTTCACCCTCCTTTTTTTTAAAGACTTCTTTTGTTATGTCTTTTAATTCACATACTATTATGTTAGGATATGTTCTTCTATATACTTATTTATGTAAATTTTATGTACAAGTTATGATATCCCCTTTATCTCTCTCATCAACCCTTTTTGTAAAATTTTATGTGACGCCATTAGGCTGTCGAATTTTACCAAGGGAACTTCTTAACCCAATTTCGATTTATTTGGGTTCAACATGTAGTTATTGAATATGTCATCCTTTGAATATGTGTGAATAACCTTTGATTGTTTTAAAATTAATATCCACTTATATTGGGTGTATTTATATTTTTCACACATAATTATGAGATTGATTTATCCTTAATTTAAGGATACCTTCTTTATAATGGATTTCATCTCATTTTACATTTCTTTTGAGACTTCATTGTTGTTGTGCACCAATTCACTCTTATATGGTGTGTATACTATCCTTTGACATATTATATCATGAATCACTTTATTCTCATGATATAATAAAGTTAGGATTAAATGTTATTCCGCTATTATTTGTATTCAAGAGTCTCTCATTTTGTTAAAAACTATTTAACAAAAATATCATTTTAAATGTTTTAAAGATTTATTATTCTAAATATTTATCTTTAATGTCCATGTTTTCAAAATGGTTTTCAGTATTTATTTATATGGAAATTAATGTTTTAAAATTATAATTCCATAAAAATCATCAAAGTGGTATGGGACACTTTGATTCAAAAATCTCTTTTAAATGGTTTTTGAAAATGGATTGATTAATTCAATATCTGGGAATTACTTATTGTGATTGCAAATGAAATTTTGTTATTAAAATGTTTATATTTTCAATATTTTATGTGTAATGATGGTACTTGGACATTTTATGGGTGGTTACGTGATAAACCATATGACGGGTGGTGCCGTGAATACCAGGACGGGTGATTACGTTATAACCTCCAATGCATTGGGTATGAAAGTCATCTGTATGGCTATTCCATTAAGTATGTGTGGAAGTCAACCATATGGTTATTGCATTTAAGTATGTTTATGTCCCAAGTTACCTTTATATGTTATGTGTTCTTTATATGGGTTTTATGGTCATATTTTGGTTACAAAAGGGTAAGTAATGATCTTTTATTCAGTGAAGAGTTTTTACTACTTCATAAAGGTGAAAAGTATTACTTTGGTAAAGTAATCATGGTTTACTTGTTGTTTTTGAAAAACTAACAGTTTTCCTTCTTTGTGTATCATTTACAGAGCTTTTTATGCTCATCCCAAGTTTTTTTGAAATGTTTTTCACAGGTCAAGGGAAAGGTACATGATATGATTATAGTGTCAAGGAAGTGTCAAGAAAGAATCGATGTTTTATTTTAAATATGTTTCCATTGATGTGAAAAAAAATGAATATTATCTTTATGTAACCACTTTGTTTAAGTGTGGAATGTAATGCAAGTTTTATGATCTAATTCTCTAAAACTCTAAACCTGAAAAGATCCTCAATGTGTAATCTTGTATTAACTCAAGATTAAGTAAGGTTTAAGGCTGGGGCCTTATAGTTGGTATCAAAGGTCAGTTTAGATAACTTTAGAGGTTAGGGTATTCTTTAAGCATAAGTGACATTACCATAATGGTTAGGAATTCAAAAAGAGTCCTAGTTTTAGATAAAGTGAATGAGTAAGTATATCTTAGTGTTTATCTTCCTCATTAGTACATGATAGTTTTGTTGATATACTCACATTGACCTTTTTGGTTTTAGTAAATGGCTGGATCTAGAAGGCACCAAAGTAACAGTGGATGTGAAGGAAACTGTGATAGTTTTTTGAGCAAGCAACTGAATGATATGGGAGATGCAATGAGAACTCTTGTGTTTATCCTCAACCAACTATCTGGAGTCATGATTGACCACCTAAACCTTGGTTATTTCTATAAGGCATCATATATGCGAGAAACAAATCCCTATGGAGCTACGGGTAATAATCATAAAGGTAAGTATGTTCAAAAACCTTTGTGTCAAAGATGTGGAAAGAAAAACCTAGGAAAATGTTTCAAAGGGACAGAAATATGCTATAGATGTGGAAATGAAGGTCATAAAGCAATAATCTTCCATGGAAAAAGGAAGCATCCAGTTGACTCAAGGAAAGGGAAAGAAGTTCTTTCTGAGGGATTAATTGAGTGTTTTAAATTTGGTGTGCATGGTCATTATGAAAACACATGTCCTATGAAGAAGTTTCGTGAATGGGATCACCAAGATCGTACAAATATTCATTTACCAATACCTAATGCCATTCCGATTGAGGATGAAGAAACTGACAATGACCAATCAAAGGTATGGATTATTTCATAACTTTTGTTTTCCTATTTTGGAATCTTAGGATATGATTCATGATTTTGTTTGTAGGAAATAAGTATTTAAGAATAAGTTGGAAAGGAATGGTTAATGGATCATGCAGAATATTGAATGAGTAAGAAGTCAACATATAAGGGCTTCAAGAGTTATGGTGAAATTCTTAAGAGTATTAAGTCTCTTTTGATGATGGGGTTATATTAGAAAACTTTTTATAGTATGTGTAACCCTGATGTTTAATATATGAAAATTTTATTCAAGGAATAGTTATCTGTTCTTTGTGGACATAGTTATAAAGAACCATTTGGGTTTATATGATCCTTACTTTTGAGGTAATTATGGGTTACTATATGTTATGATGGAAGTGAAAGGCATGAGATTAAATTGAGGTTAAATTATGTTATGGTTATTTTTGATGATTTTATCTTTTTTTGGGAATTATTTTAGAATTATATAGTTTTGGAAAAAGGACAACACGTAGACCGTGTGACAACCCGTCGCGTTGGACAAAGCTGTGGGAATTGAACCCACAACCAAAGTGCGACTGGTATTTATCGCCTACCACTGGACTATGTGAAGTCCCTAGTTAGTTAGACTGATTCTTTTTAGTTAGATGATTTTATGAATTAAGAGTAAGTTGATTTTGGGTTATCTATGGAAATTTATTAACCTATCATGGAGGATATGTGATTAGGTTAATTACTTTTCATTACGAGACATTAAGAGCAACTGATGTTGTTTGGAGATAAATGTTACGATTTAACTTGGAAGACTATGTGACTAAATCCTTCAAATATTTGGGTTTCAATCTTAGTTTGGTTTACTTTGAAGAATTGTTATGGACAAATTGTTTATCGAATGGTCCTCGTTGAACTTTGGGTTTTGTTGGACAAATTTTGGAGATTAAGAATATATTTTCTTTTTATAAAGGGTTATCCTTTTCTGGATTATATAATCTTGTACTAACCTTTTTGGTTTTGGTTTTGGTTAGAGTCTAAAGACATGGGAATTATATAGTTCTCTATTTTGGATTAGGTGATTCTCTAGAAATTGATTATAGTACTCTTAATGCGAACAAGTCTTCCTAAATACTTGTCTTTTGGAGAAAATATGAGTTTGATTAAGGAATCTAGTAAAAGTTAAAAGTCAACATGATAAGTGATTATGTTTCCTTATTAATAAATTCATCAATAAAAAGTAACTTAAAACAAAAATGTTGTCTATTAACTTTTCATACTGGGGAATCGAATACCGTTTAACCCATCACAAGTTTGTGATTTTCTTATGGTTAACTTTCTCCTAGACATGTTTACTATCACTCTCCATCATAGCATTACCCTTTGTTTTTTCTTCCATGTCCATATTTTCATACTTGGTTTCCTAGTATGGGTTAACTCTGGTGACCTTTGTACTTATCTTCCTTTATTTTTTTAAAGTGATTGTTTTACTTAATCTTGTTCCAATGTGGGATTTCCAATGAAGTTTCCAAGCCTAATTTTAAAATTGCGAGGATGCAATTCCCAAAAGGGGGGAAGGATGTAACACCCCAGGTAAATAAAGAGTATGACATTTTCACATTTATCCATATTTGTGAATAAAATATTAATATAACTTTAAAGGGGACGATATGCTCGATGGCGTACCCAACATGCAACAACGAGTTTCTTGGGAATCTTACGTTGCACTCTAATAATAAAATAATATTATTTTAAATGGTAGTCAATGACTAGTTGTTGTGATGGCGGGCATGAATAGAACTAACTAAAAAATGATTATATATGTTTGTCAAATATTTTTTCTTTTTACAATAAATGTTAGAGATTAAAAATGCGGATGAATCCAATTTTAAGCGTAAACATTCTAATATTCTTTAAAAGGATGATTAACCGCATTTTGGTGGAGAAACTCTTTTAAATCCACTTTGTGATAATTTTATGTGTTATATTTGACAAAATAAAATTCTTCTTTAGAATTGGGACATCAAAATTTACTTTGTGTAAATTTTTGGTATTTTCCGAAAAAGTTCAATTTTTAATGAATAGTGAAAAATGTTGTATTTTAATTCAAAACCTCTTTTTAATCTAATTTATTTATATGATTATATTATCTTTTGAATTGGTTTTAAAGTTAAATTATAATATATTTTTACCATTTAATCCAATAGTGGTCATTGGAATTAATTTCACTTTGAAATCGGTCTTAAACTAGTGTCAATCTTTTGATACATTTTGTTTTATAAAAACACGCTATTTGTTTTGACAGGGGGAATTGATTATTAAATTAATTAATTAAAATTATATGTTTTGAATTTTGTAAAATATAATTCATTTTTGAATTCAGAATATCAAATATATCTTAGGGTGAATTTTTTGTAATTTTCTGAAAAACTTCAATTTTTGATGAATAGTGAAACCATTAAGTGGTACTTATAAAAAACTGATTTTCCGTTTAAATGAAATTTTGCCATCTTTTTGTTTTGAATTTCAAAAATCCAACATACATGGTTTTCATTAATAAGTAAAATGTGGTTCAATGGGATTAAAATAATTTTTCGGTGAATAGTAACTTATTAAGTTTTTAATCGCGATTAGAGGTAATTAGTGTAGTTTAAGGTAAGAATAATGTTTTAATAAACTTAAATAACCTAGACACATGTCCTAACCTAATTTCATGTGTCATGGCCGACCAAGACAATCCATGGGTCAACTTGGGGACCCCATGGAGCCACTTTGGTTGGAAAATGACAAAAATAACTTTTTATTTAATGTTAAAGTAAAAATGACACAAACATGAGATGTTTTACTAAAACAATTTTTACATGGGGCTATACAAGTCAGATTTTTTACTACAAATATTAATTGGAAATATAAAAAGATTTTGGACATCATATTAATTTTTTATAATTTTTAAACATTAAATAAATTAAATTATTTATGACATCATGATGATGTAGCGATGACCTCATTATTTAACGATTTAAATAAAATGAAACGATAATGTAAAATATAAGCCCTACACATGTCCAAAACCTATTGGATGGGTGTATTTCGAACCCTTATCACCTTAACCTTGAAACACATCAATTTGGGACCATTAAAATCCTAAAATCATTCTAAAATAAGGTAACATTTATTTACTTTCCAAGAGTGTCCCTCCTCTCCTCTTATAAAAGGCCCCCACCTCTACCTCCTTACCCACACTTCCAAAGACTTTGTCTCGGCCAACCCCTGCCCATTTTGTCTCTACAAATCCCTCTCTAACTCCTTGAAGCCTCACTTTGGGCATAAGTCTTCCCAATTAAGCCTTTGATCTCAAACCAAAGGGTGTTACCCGATTTTAAGGTAATGTCTTCACTTGAGTCCTTTTGTATTATTTTGCTTCTCCAACCCCCTAAAATCTTTTTATTAATTTATTTTGTAACAAATACAGTATCTTAAATATACTAGGATGTTTTTATAAGAATTATTAGAGCTAAACTTACACACACCTTTGTCTAATGGTTAAATAACATACTATTTCTATGATTGGCGATTTTCTGCCTCACGAAACGATGATTGTTCCATATTATTTTAACACCTTCAAAGGTGGCCATTAAGATGTCACTATATTTATATATTATTTATAATATGTCTATGTTTTACTTAAGCTTCTGTATTTTTCATTTATGGCATATCCTTTATGGTTACCATTATGAGTAAACGTGATATCTTCATTTTAGGAAGTGCGGACTACCGCCCCCTCAAAATGATTTGATTCGTTAATGCCATATGTGGGATGTATAAGGGATGTAATTAATGGATTTATATATGATATTATACTGGGATTATAATATACCTTTATATCATTATGGTTCCATTCTATAAATTACGAAATAGAAATGAAAGTAGCGTTCATGCGTACGTACTGCTTGCCGTCTCCATGAACGGTGCATTTCATTTCTTACCCCTAAATGATTATGTAATATTATAAATACGTGTATATTATGGATATATATGCTATATATGATACCCAAATCATTAATATCATTCTGGATATAATGAAACTTTGACCACATGAACAACATGTAATTGTAAGAAGTCCACTTTCGACTTAAGAACCAAATGTCGACAAAACAAACATTATTAACTTAAATGGTTACATAATGTTTATAACATGTTAATAAGTGATATAAAAGTAATAATGAACTTTAAAAATGTTCTTAAGCAAGTATAAATTAACTCAAGTTTATTATTCAGGGCGTTAAAGAACGATCGAGTCAAGTCAGGCCCGAGGTAAGGGATTCAACCTCTCTATTTCTTTTTAAGTACTCTCATTTATGTCATTTCTTTTAAGCCCATCTTTCTTATGTTTGGGGATGTTCTTTTATATTCATCATACTTTACTTTTTATGTTCATATTATGGGAGACCATATTTTATCTCATAAATCCATTTTTGGAAGTTTTAAGTGGTGCCGTTAGGCTGCCGAGTTTTCGTAAGGGATTTTTCATCTCACTTTTATTCCTGTGACATTTATGCTACGTTTTCCACTATTTACATTGAGTGGTGTATGTAATGCCCATTATTATACAATTTTTGTACTATAATTTCATTTATGGGTATTTACATCTTCATTTTATGACCCTTCTTCCATGGGGTGTACTTTTCGAAAGTTACCCAACTCGGTAAGGGGACCTTTCACCCTCCTTTTTTTTAAAAGACTTCTTTTGTTATGTATTTTAATTCACATACTATTATGTTGGGATATGTTATTATATATCCTTATTTATGTAAATTTTATGTCCATGTGATGAGATCCCATTTATCTCTCTCATCAACCCTTTTTGTAAAATTTTATGTGACGCCATTAGGCTGTCGAATTTTACCAAGGGAACTTCTTAACCCAATTTCGATTTCTTTGGGTTCAACATGTAGTTATTCAATATGTCATCCTTTGAATATGTGTGAATAACCTTTTATTGTTTTACACTTAATATCCACTTATATTGGGTGTATTTATATTTTTCACACATAATTATGAGATTGATTTATCCTTAATTTAAGGATACCTTCTTTATAATGGATTTCATCTCATTTTACATTTCTTTTGAGATTTCATTGTTGTTGTGAACCAATTCACTCTTATATGGTGTGTATACTGTCCTTTGACATATTATATCATGAATCCCTTTATTCTCATGATATAATAAATTTTGGATTAAATGTTATTCCGCTATTATTTGTATTCAAGAGTCTCTCATTTTGTTAAAAACTATTTAACAAAAATATCATTTTAAATGTTTTAAAGATTTATTATTCTAAATCTTTATCTTTAATGTCCATGTTTTCAAAATGGTTTTCAGTATTTATTTATATTGAAATTAATGTTTTAAAATTATAATTCCATAAAAATCATCAAAGTGGTATGGGACACTTTCATTCAAAAATCTCTTTTAAATGGTTTTTGAAAATGGATTGATTAATTCAATATCTAGGAATTACTTACTGTGATTGAAAATGAAATGTTGTTATTGAAATGTTTATATTTTCAATATTTTATGTGTAATGATGGTACTTGGACATTTTACGGGTGGTTACGTGATAAACCATATGACGGGTGGTGCCGTGAATACCAGGACGGGTGGTTACGTTATAACCTCCAATGCATTTGGTATGGAAGTCGTCTGTATGGCTATTCCATTAAGTATGTGTGGAAGTCGACCATATGGTTATTTCATTTAAGTATGTTTATGTCCCAAGTTACCTTTATATGTTATGTGTTCTTTATATGGGTTTTATGGTAATATTTTGGTTACAAAAGGGTAAGTAATGATCTTTTATTCAGTGAAGATTTTTTACTACTTCATAAAGGTGAAAAGTATTACTTTGGTAAAGTACTCATGGTTTACTAGTTGTTTTTGAAAAACTAACAGTTTTCCTTCTTTGTGTATCCTTTACAGAGCTTTTTATGCTCATACCAGGTTTTTTTGAAATTTTTTTCACAGGTCAAGGGAAAGGTACATGATATGATGATAGTGTCAAGGAAGTGTCAAGAAAGAATCCATGTTTTATTTTAAATATGTTTCCGTTGATGGGAAAAAATGAATACTATCTTTATGTAACCACTTTGTTTAAGTGTGGAATGTAATGCAAGTTTTATGATCTAATTCTCTAAAACTCTAAACCTGAAAATATCCTCAATGTGTAATCTTGTATTAACTCAAGATTAAGTAAGGTTTAAGGCTGGGGCCTTATAATAAATCCTTCCTCATTCAACACACCTTTCTCTTATCATAATCAATTAAAATACCATCTAGTTTCATAGTTTATTGTTCCTTGTTAATAAATCCATTTATGAATTTTCATTTTACATGTATTTGATAAAATTTTAAACCCTTTTTCATATCATTTTATATAAAATAGTCTAATGATTTTGGGCTAGGTCACTTCTGAAAATTATTCATTGATGTCAATATTATCAATTTATGAATATAACTTACACATGAGATGTTTCCTATTAATTGTCATTAGTCCATATTGGCTGAGATTCTTTCGAAAAATACTCATGGTTCTAATAACATTTTTGTTCTCTTCCCTTCAAATGATTTCCCATGTCTGATTTTTCTCAATTTTATCGAGATCAACATTCATGGATTTGAACCAACCTACATGAAGAGAATTGTCATGAAAATATTTTAGTTCCACATGCGATAACTATGAAGTTTTAGAATGATAATTAATACTTTGTGTAACATATCATGTTTTTAAAAAGAGATACTATGTTAGATTGCATGAATGATACGCCACATCAAGCTTAAACAAACAACTAAATATTATTATTTAATATAGTTATTATCAAATAGTAGTTATAATGGATGAAATGAATAGCATAAACTGAATTATTATAATATGGATTAAAATTGTATATATTATTAATAAATTGGTGAATACTTAGTTTTAAATGAAATAAACTCTTTCTAAAATAAAAGATTTTTTTTCTTAAAACTTTTTAAATGTGCACAAGATTTTTTATACCAATAAATTATAAAAAAAATCTCATTGATTATATTAATTATATAATTATATAATATTCAATCTAATAATTAAAATTCAGTTTATATATTTTCTAGACATGATATATGAACAAATTCAATTTTACGAATAAAAGAAGTATTTTTCGAAAAAGGCATATTTTCTACCTTTTGATGGTGCACATATTTTAAATATATTTTTGACGCATTACTAAATTATATTTGAAAAAATAAACTAATTATTTTAAATAAGAGTATAAAAATTTACTTTTTTTTAAATTATGTTATTTTTCTGATGAGATTTATTTTTTTATGAATTGTGAAAAAAATTACTTCATTTTAATTGAAAACTATTTTTTCATATTATATATTTATATTATTAATTATATTTAGGCTAGTTTTAAAGTATTATTTGATAAATATTTTATAATTAAATATAATTAGGGTAATTGGAATAAATTTCACATTGAATTTTCATAAAAAATACTTTAATCTTTTGGACATTTTTACTTTAAAATATCGTTATATTGATTCGACAATGAGATAATTTTTTAACTAATTTTTTAATATTTTATGTTTTGAATTTTTAAAAATATATTCCATATTTTTAACAATAATTTCCATATTTAGAAAATATTCTGCATTTATTTTTTGAAGGAAAAATAATTATGGAAATTTTAATTACCACACTAAAGGGTAAATTAGGTAATTAAGGTTAAAAAGAATATTATAAATATTATAAAATTACAATAAAACTTGTCATAAATTTATTTTAGGGGTATTTAACGCCCCTAATCATTAACATATTGGTTATGAGACCATTAATGGCCATTTGGATGACAATATAACATTTATAATATTAAATTCATAGAAAAGCCAATTTCTCTATACTTTTATTTTTAACATGAGAAATATTTTTAAAACCATGATATATAAGTTATTCTTTTGAATATAAATAATATTATGGAAAAATATTATTTATAAAAATCATGGTAATTTATTTATAAATTTTAGGGATAAAATTATTACCTTAAATGGTGACACAATTATAATGTAATAATTGTTTAATTAAAGGATTAATTAAATAAATAATTTTTAAAATATTAAAATACAAAAAATTTGATATAATTAATGTCTTATATGAATTTTATATCTCTCTTTTAAATATCAGTGATGAGTAAAAATATTTTTTATAATAAATCTGGTTTTTATTATATTTTTAAGAAATTATGTCATAAATAGTGTGAAAATTGACATTATTGATATTTTAAAATAAATAATATTTTATTAATTGATATAAAAATCATAAAAAAATAATTTTCTATAAACATATGAGTATGAGTCATAAAATATCATCAATTAATCATTTTTTTAACATTTTTAACTCTATAGTAATTATATTAAACCTCAATGTTTTAATTACATTATATAAGATTAATAATTAAAAATGACAAATAATGGTTAAAGTTATATGATAATGATTGAAAAATAGTCAAAACTCAAATAATTTTTATTGAATTAAGGGATTTTGACCCACCATCATCCTATATTCTAAATTAATAAATTTGGAACCATATGGATTATAAAATTTATTTATATTAATTTAATATTTGAGGATTTCTAAGTGTGACCCTCCCCTCTCCTATTAAAGGACACCCATTCTTCTCCTTTCATCACACATAAATTTTTTTTCAATTATCCACCAAAATAACTTCCTAGAATCCCTAAACAAATTCAATTGGCCTTATTTTAGGTATAACACTTTCCTTAGAGGTGTTAAGTTGTTAACAAAAGGAGAACGTTCGAAGAAGTGAAGGATAATGAACATATGTGACAAATTAGACTCAAGGTAAGGGACTTCATCACAATATACATTCAATGAGTATTATCATTATTTTATACAACCAACTTCTTTTATGAGGTGTATATACATCTATCTTGACATATCATATCCTGAATTTAGTTATTCTCATGTTATTTAATGTTTTGTTATATGTTATTCCTTCACTGGGATTATGATTGAAATGTTCAAAGTGGTATGAGACAAGTTTAATTTTTAAAGATTTAATTTTTAAATATTTTTCTCCATTTCAATATTATTTATATCGTTTTATATTTTTATTTAATTAAATTAGTATAATCTACATTTTATGTCTATTTTAAATTTCATTCAATGATTTTGATGAGGGAATATTTTTATGTTTTCTGTATGGAACTTTTGACATCCATTACAAAAAAAATGTTATTTTTAATATATATGTCACAAATAAATTCATAATGACTGTGAACATTATTTTATATTTGGATTCCTCTACAATTTTTCTTGTTTTTAAACGAAAAAGAAACTCGTTTTTTCTATTTCTCGGTATTTTGTTTTTAAAAGAGGGTTCTGAAAATGGATTGATTATTTCTATATAATGAAATGTTTGCATATCAGTGAAAATGAAATATTAAGAGTGACATATTGATAATTTATGGATTTTAATTATAATTATTATATATTTGTTCATGTAAATTTTATTGGTGGTTATGTGATAAACCATGGATGGGTGGTTCCCTGATAAACCAATGAAGATTGGTTATATTGTAACCTCCAATGCATTGGGTATGGAAGTAGGTCTTATGGATATTCCATTTGTAAGAGTGACATGTATGGAAGTCTAAACTATGGTAATTCCATTTATAACAGTTTCTAGTATAAATATATCCCAAGGTGAATTTAATAATATTATATTATTTCTATGGGTTTTATGGTGGTCTTGTGATTAAAAAACTATTAAATGAACTTATTTTCAATGGAAAGTATTTACTACTTATTAAGGGTGAACAATATTACTTTATGATAATTTTTTCATGGGTTTTAATGTTTATTAATGGAAAAATGTTTTCCATGTGTTTGTATTTCCTATTAAGTTTTATTGTGTTCATACCATGTATTAAATGTTGTCTCAATGACTTAATAATGAGTAAAAATTTAGTGATGTCGTGTTTAATGTCATGATGGTTTTCATAAAAGTGATCTTGCTTTATTTTAAATATTTAGATTACGTAAAAAATGGATATTGTTTGGAAATTTAGAAATTGTATTGTTAAGGTTTTAATATATATAAGTTATGGAATAATTATAGAGATCTATAAACCTTAAAAGAATGTTAATGTGAAATAAAGAAAAAATATTGTGTTAATTCAAGATTGTGAAATGTATTATGGTTGGGTTTTTATTGTGTGTATCAGAGGAAGGTTTAGAAAATTTTGGACATACAGATTTTTGTTTAAGAGATAGGGATATCATCACAATTTTTAGTTTTCATAATTATCAAATGCTTAATGTGTTAAAAACCCTTTGGAATCTTTCATTTATGAAATTTTAATGTAGATAAATTTATTTTTTAATACATTTATTTTTTGACGTAATTACAAGTTATCACTTTTTCGGTGGAAAATTAAAGGTATGAGATAAAAATTGAGGTTAAAAACATTATAGTTATTTTTGAGGAACTTATCATCTTTTGGGAGTGTTATATGAATTATACTGTTTTAAAAAAAGGAATACCTGAAGAATGGGTAAAAACCCGTCACATCCAGAAATTTCTCTTGAATTGTACTCACAAATAAGTAGCGATAATGGTGTATCATTAACCATTGGAATTTGTGAATTCCTGGCTTGTATGAGTTTTCCTTTTTTAGTAAAATTATTTGACAGATGAAGAATGGGTTGTTTTTTTGGAACATATGTTTTATTGAATAGATAACCTTGATATTGGGAAAATATTTAGATATTAAGTGACTAATGTTATTTTGGAACACATTAAATATTTTGGGAATATTATAATATTTATGAGAATATAAAACAATAGGATTTAATTAAAAGAAATAAAATTTCAATTATCTTCTAGGGGAAAATATGATATTATGGTTATGCGAGATTTTTTATTGAAATGGATAACATACTAGGAGATTATGTGATTTAGGAACATACATGTTTTTTATGAGGAATTAATATTTATTGATTATATTTTGTATAATTATTAAAATTTATCCTTGTAGACTATGGGAGAAAATCCTTCTGAATTTTGGTTTTCTATTTTTGTTTGGATTATTTTATGGAATCATCAAATCATTCCCTAACCATTTTAATTTTTGTTAATTTATAAAAGAATGATAAATATATACATAATATTTTATTAATTACATGATTATTAAGAAGTTGATTTTATAGCATTAGGGTTGAAAATTTTATCATAAATACTCATCACATGGAGAAAAAGATGATTTTTAGTGGAAATTGATTAAAGTTTGAAACATAGAATTTCATGTAAGTATATATCAATTTTTTATTCTATAATGTAAATTAATTTCTTATATCAATGAAAATGATATTAAAATAGAAACATTATCATTTTACATTTGTTCTTTTGAAGTCAATAAAATATTAACACATCATAGATTTATGGTTTCATGAATGCCAGCTTTCTCATGACCAGGTTGAATGTCAATCTCCAAAAGAACATGAAAGTTATATTTCCATTTGATGTCTTTGATTTCATTTATTTAACCCCAGTATATGTTTTCTCAGGTGACCTTTGTAATTCCCTTTCTTTATTTTAATTTTGAAGTTTCATTAATCTTTTTTATGATGTGGGATTTAAATAAAGATATTTTGAAATGTCAAAAACCTAGTTTTTGATCCTAAGTTCCAACTTAGAGGAGAAATTTTTTTAAGGAGGGGGGTTAGTAAGATCCTGATTTTTGAAAAATAAATACTATGTTTGATAGAAAACATGATATTCCACATCAATCTTAAGAGAACAACGAAATATTATTATTTAGAATGGTAGTTAACACATAGCCTTTAGAATGGGTGAAATGAATAATATTAACTAAATTATGAAAATATGGTTTACATGTGTATGTATTATTAATTATTTTTTGACCAATTAATAATAAATTTAAATTGAACCCTTTCAAATATAAAAGGAAATGTTTTTTTTGTGGAAAACTATTTAAATGTTCAGAAGTGTGTTTTATACCAATAAACTATAAAATCTCTATCATTTTGATTATATTAATGATATATATATATAATATTAAATGCAATATTTAGCGTTCATATTATGTGATTTCAAGACATCATATAAGAACAAATTCAATTTTATAGATAAAATAGGTATTTTTCTAAAAAGGGATATTCACTTCCTTTGATGACACACTTGTTTTAAATCTAGTTTTTGAAAATTTTATAAATTCAATTTATAAAAATAAACTTCTTATTTTAAATAATAGTATCAAAATTTTATTTGGTAGAATTTTATGTATTCTTTCTGATAAGATTCTTTTTTGATGAATAGAGAAAAATACTATATATTAATTGAAAAGAAGATTTTTGAATGATTTATTTATATTGTTATATTATATTTTTATTTTGGTATTAATTTATAATTTGATTAATATTTTTTAGCTAATCTAATTATTCCCATTAGAATAAATTTTATATTTAATTTGGATATAAAAACATTTTAATCATTTGGGTGTTTTTACATTAAAAACCCACTATCTCGATCTGTAAATGAGATTTAATTTTAACTAATATCTGAAATTTCTATGTTTTGAATAGAAAAAATGTTATTTGGTATTTGGAATTATAAGGATCCAATTTCATAAATATTTCCATGTTATTTTTGGAAAAAATATGAATTAAAACATTAGGGATTTTTATCACCATAGTTAAGGGTAAATTTGGTAATTAAGGGTAAAAATAATATAATAATTAATATAAAATTACCCCAACACATGTCCTATTTTTTATAAGATTATTTTTCATCCTTAATAATTAAAATACCAGTTATGAGACCATTTATTTCCTTTTGGACGTGAATACATCTTTTATAATATTATATTCAATGGAAAGTCAATTTTTGTTAAAATTGTGTTTTAACAAGAGAAATATTTTAAATATGAAGTAATATAAGGGATTTGTTTCATTGAAAATAGTATTATGAAATATAAACAGTTTTTCTACCTCATTGTAATTTATTTATAAATTTTAGTGATAAAATAATTGACTTAAATGGTTACAAATTGATTATACATTAATTGTTTAATTAATTGATGAATTAAACAAATGATATTAAAAATATTAAAATGAACATAATTTGATATAATTAATGTCATCCACGAATTTTATGGATGAATTTGACATTTTAGTGATGAGTTGAAATAATTGGTTTGGAGATATCTAGTTATTATGACATTTTTAATATGTCATGTAAGGAATAGGGTCAAAATTGACATTATTGTTGTTTTTAAAATAAATAATATTTTATTAAATGATATAAAATTCATAAAAATTTAATTTTAAGAAAACATATTGTTATAATTCTAAAAATATAATAAATGACTCATTTATTGGTCATCTAAAACATTATAGTAATTATATTAACCCTCAAACTATAAATTAAATGATACCGTAGTAATAATTTAAAAGGGTAATTAAGTGTTAAAACAAAAAGATAAGGATTAAAAATAGAAAAAAAATTATATTATTTTTATATGATGAATTATTTTCAACCTAAAATAATCCTATCTTATAAATTAGTATGTTTGGTTCCTTTTGTATTAAAAAATTATTTATTTTAATTTAATATTTTGGAGATTTCCATGAGTGACCATCCCCTCTCCTATAAAAGGGAACCTATTATTCTCCTTTCATATCACAAAAAAACCAATTTTTATCAACAATTATCAACCCAAATACCTTCATTGATTCTATACTTACATTATAGAGCCAACAGGATTTGTAGAACACATTCTATAGAGGAGTTAAATTTTTAATCCAAGGTGATCGTCTGAAGAAGAGGATGATATAGAACATACATGATAAACCTAGATCAAGTAAAGTGACTTCATCATAATTTATATTCATTGAGGAATATATTTATGTTATACACCCTATTTATTTGATGATTTGTATATACAACCTTGCTTAAATATCATATTATGAATTTATTTATTCTCATGTTATTAAATTTTTTGTTAAATGTTATTCCATCATGGGGCTTATGATTGAAATTTTCAATGTTGTATGAAACACCTTCAATGTTTAAAAATTTAATTATAAAATATTTTTCTCCAGGAAAATATTCTAGATATTATTTTATATTTTTACTTAATTAAAGGATTATAAATAAAATTGTATTCAAATTTTTAATTTCATTAAATGGTTTTCATAAATTAATATTCTTATGTTTTATATATAGAACGTTGGAATTCCTTTACAAATGAAAAAAAAGGAATGTACTTTTTAATATATACAGTGTAAACAACTTATCTGACACCATGACCAACATTTGATATTTTGATTCCACTAAAATTCTTAATGTTTTTAAAATAAAAAGAAACCGATATTTTTTTTCTATGTATTTTGGATTCAGAAAAGGGTTTTAAAAATTGATTGACCATTTCTATATCATGAAATGTTATATTATTAGAGGAAATGATATTTTATGATTTACATGTTTAAAACTGAATATTTTATGTGTTGTGATTACATAATGGTACTTGGACATTTGATGGGTGGTTACATGATGAACTACAAAGGACTGGTTCGGTGATGAACCAAGGATATGTGGTTACATTATAACCTCCAATGCGTTGGGAATATAAGTCGGTCGTATGGATATTCCATTTATACGAGTGACAAGTATGGACATCGACTGCATGGTTATTCTATTTATAATGTTTACAAGTATAATAATACCACAAGTAACATTTTCATATTTTCCATGATTTTAATGGGTTTTATGCTAATAATGTTTATAAGGCCCCAGCCTTAAACCTTTCTTAATCTTGAGTTATTATAAGATTACACATTGAGGATCTTTTCAGGTTTAGAGTTTTAGAGAATTAGATCATGAAACTTTCATTACATTCCACATTTAAACAAAGTGGTTACATAAAATACAGTATTCATTATTCCCATCAACGGAAACATATTTAAAATAAAACATTGATTCTTTCTTGACACATCCTTGACACTATCATCACATCATGTACCTTTCCTTTGACCTGTGAAAAACATTTCAAAAACTTGGGATGAGCATAAAAAACTCATTAAGGGTTATAAAAATATGGAAAGGAAACATGAGTTCATATATACATAAGAATGAAATCATACTTTACCCATAAAACATAGGCACTCTAACATAACTCATAAAATCATGAATAAATCATAGAAATCATAAAGACATAAAGGTAACTTGAGGCATTCATAACTTTCTTACGTAGGGAGAAACCCTCTTGGTTACGTTTGGAATACCCACCATAGTATATTCCCTAAATCTCTTCGGAGAAATCTTAACGTTTAACCCCTTCGCGTTACCCAATGCATTGGAGAGCTATATCGGGCTCACCCACCATTAGTTTATCACGGAACCACCCATTTTCATAATAATTCCCAAGAACAATAACATAAATGTATCACATAGAACATGCATAAAGGAAATATAAAATTTCCACATTTCAATCACAATATAACATTTTAGGATATTGAAATAATGAATCCATCAAAAAACCATTTTCAAAACCATTTAAAACATTTAATAAAGAGATTTTTGAATCAAAGTGTCCCATACCACCTTGAAGATTTTAACATTTTAAACCATTAATATCCATATAAATAAATCCTTAAAACCATTTTGAAAACATTGATATTAATAAGAACAAATCATTAAAACATTTAAAGCGATATTTTGGTTAAAGGGTTTTTACCAAAATTAACGACACTTGAATATAATAATTGAGGAATAAAATTTAATCAGAACTTTATAATATCATGAGAATAAATGGATTCATGATATAATATTCCAAAGGACAGTATATACACCATATAAGAGTGAATTGGTGCATAACAACAATGAAGTCTCAATAGAGATGTAAAATGTGATGAAATCCCTTATAAAGAAGGTATCCTTAAATTAAAGATAAATCAATCTCAAAATTATGTGTGACAAATATAAATACACCCAATATAATTGGATATTAAGTGTAAAATAATAAAAGGTCATTCACACATATTCAAAGGATGACATATTCAATAACTACATGTTGAACCCAAAGAAATCGAAATTGAGTTAAAAAGTTCCCTTGGTAAAATTCGACAGCCTAACGGCGTCACTTCAAAAATTCAGAAAATGAGTTGATAAGAGATAAAAAGGGAATATCATCACTTGGACATAAAATTTATATAAATAAGGATATAGAAGAACATATCCCAACATAATAGTATACGAATCAAAATACATAACAAACGAAGCCTTTTAAAAAGAGGAGGGTGAAAGGTTCCCTTACCGACTTGGGTAACTTTCGAAAAGTACACCCCATTGAAGAAGTGTCATACAATGAATATTTAAATACCCATAAATGGAATTATATTACAAAAGTATTGTAATAATGGGAAGTACATAAACCACTCAAAAGAAATTGTGGCAAATTTAGCATAAATCTCACGGGAATAAAAGTGAGATGAAAAATCTCTTACAAAAACTCGGCAGCCTAACGGCGCCACTTAAAACTTCAAAAATAGATTGATGAGAGGAAATAGGGTCTCTCATCACATAAAAATAAAGTTTACAGAAATAGGAATATAAAATAACATCCCCCAACATAAAAAAGAAGAATTTAAAATAAGTGACATAAAGGAGAGTACTTAAAAAGAAAGAGAGAGGTTAGATCTCTTTTGAAAATTCGGCAGCCTAACGGCGGCACTCAAAACTTCAAAAATGGATTGATGAGAGAGAATAGGGTCTCTCATCATATGTACATTAAAATTACAGTATTATTGATATAAAATAACATCCCAATCACAAGAAATATGAGCTTAAAAGGAATGACATAAAAGAGTGTACTTAAAAAGAAAGAGAGGAGTAGGATCCCTTACCTCAAGTCCAACTTGTCTTGTTCGTTTCTTTATATTCCTGAATAATAAACTTTGGTCAAATTATAATTGCTTAAGGACCTCCTATAAAGATTATTATTCAGTTAATATCACATATTTTAATGTTATAATAATTGGTTAATAATATGAGTTCATATCAGACGTTTTTGTCGATGTTTGGTACGTGAGTAAAAAATTGAACTTGTTGGAAAATAATTTTCCATGTAGTTATAGTTACATCATATCCAAAATAGTATTTATGTTTTAAAAATCATATATATCCAGTATATATTCATTTTATACTATTACATAGCATTTGGAGATAAAAAACGAAAAGCACCGTTCATGGAGACGGTAGGTCGTACGTACGCATGAACGCTACTTTCATTTTTTCTTTGTCATATTAACGGGATTAAAAATAAATGATATATATATATATATATTATAATTCCATTATAATATATATGTTATATAGGTCACATATGATCATTAATTTCATTCTTTATACATTCCATGTATTGCATGTACGAGTCACATCACTTGAGGGGGCGGTAGTCCGCACTTCCTCATATGAAATTATCGCATTTACACAACATGAAAAGAATAAAGGTATGGTTTAAATATAAAATACAGAAGCATATAGTAAACATAAATACCATATATATAATATATAAAATACAGTGACATCATAATGTCCACCTCTAAATGTGTTAAAATAATGTTGAACAATCATCGTTTCGTGAGGCAGAAAATTGCCAACCACAGAAACAGTATGTTCTTTAACCATTAGACGAAGGTGTGTGTAATTTTAGCTCGAATAATTATAATAAAAACATCCTAGTATATTGAAGATACTGTAGTTGTTACAAAATAAATGAATAAAAAGAGTTTAGGGGGTTGGAGAAGCAAAATAAAACAAAAGGACTAAAGTGAAGACATTACCTTAAAATCGGGTAACTCCCTTTGGTTTGAGCTCAAAGGCTTCCTTGGGAAGGCTTCTGCCCAAACTGAGGCTTCAAGGAGTTAGAGAGGGATGTTTAGAGACAAAATGGTCAGGTTTTGTCCAAGAAAAAGGCTTTGTAAGTGTGGGTAAGGAGGTAGGGGTGGGGGCCTTTTATAAGAGGAGAGGAGGGGCACTCTTGGAAAGGTATAAAATGTAACTTTATTTTCAAATGCATTTCGGATTTTAATGGTCCCACATTGATATTTTTAGAGGGTAAGGTGACAAGGGTTCGAAATACACCCATCCAATAGGTTTTGGACATTTTTAGGTTTTAGATTTTACATTATCTTTCCATTTTATTTAAATCGTTAAATAATGAGGTCATCGCTGCATCATCATGATTTCATAAATAATTTAATTTATTTAATGTCTAAAAATTATAAAAAAAATACTATGATGTAGGAAATATTGTTATCTTTCTAATGAATATTTATAGTCCAAAATATTATTTATGTAGACAAAATTAAAAATATTTTACTTAGGTGATACATTCTTTGTTACATTTAACATTCTTTAAAAATAAAAGATAAAAAGTCACTTTCTCACAAAAGTGATTCCATGGGGCCCCCAAGTTTGGCACAAGGAACCCCATGGTCGGCCATGATACAACCAGTAGCCTTAGGACACATTTTTTGGTCATTTTTTATTATTATGATATTATCTTATTATCTTTAACTACCCGATTACTCATTAATCAAGATAATTAAAGATAATTATCGTCGTTACTATTCATAATGTCAAAAAACAAAAGAGTCTTAATTACATAATTTGGACCTTATGATTAAAAATATTTAATCCATTTTACCAAATTCCAAACACATAAATTGCAATAATTAATTTAAAAAAAACTTCCCGTTGTCAAAACAAATAGTGGGTTTTTTAGAAACAATATTTATGAAAAGTTTGGCACTTGTTTATGCCTAATTCCAAAGTGAAATTAATCCCAATGACCATAATTTAATTAAATGTTAAAAATATATTCTAATTAAACTTTAAAACAAATTAAAAAGATAATATAACCATATAATTAAATTTTATGAAAAGGCAGTTTTGATGTAAAATGCAGTATTTTTCACTATTCATTGAAAAATGAACATTGTCAGAAAAATACCAAAAATTAACCCAAGGTAAATATCAATGTCCCAGTCATAAATAATATGTTTATTTTGAAAAATAGAGCATATAAAATTGTCAAAAAGTTTATTTAAAAGAGGTTCTCCATTAAAAGGTGGTTAATCGACCTTTTAAAGAATATTGGAATGTTTACGCTTAAAATTGGATTCATTCGCATTTTTAATCCTATAACATTTATTGTAAAGAGTAAAAATATTTGACAAACATATATAATAATTTTTTTTGGTTAGTTCTGTTCATTCCCTCCATTACAACGGCTAGGTGTTAACTACCATTTAAAATAATATTATTTTATTATTAGAGTGCAATACAAGATTCCCAAGAAACTCATTGTTGCGTATTGGGTACGACATTGTGCATAGCGTCCCCTTTAAATTAATATTAATATTTTATTCACGAATATGGATAAATATGAAAATGTCATACTATTTATTTACCTGGGGTGTTACATCCTTCCCCCCTTTTGGGAATTGCGTCCTCGCAATTTTAAAATTGATCTTGGAAACATCCTTGAACGTCCCACATCGAAACAAGAGTCGGTAAAACAATCACTTTAAAATAAAGAAAGATAAGTACAAAGGCCACCCGAGTTAACCCATACTAGGATTCCAAGTATGAAAATATGGACATGGAGGAAAAAACAAAGGGCCATGTTCTGATGGACAGTGATAGTAAACATGTCTAGGAGAAAGTTAACCACAAAAAAATCACAAACTTGTGATGGGTTAAATAGTATTCGATTCCTCCGTAGGAAAAGTTAATAGAAAACATTTTTTTGTTTTTTTGTTTTTTTTTTTTTGAGGAATTTATTCATAAGGAAACATAATCACTTATCATGTTGACTTTCAACTTTTATTAGATTCCTTACACAAACTCATATTTTCTCCTAAAGACGAGTATTTAGGAAGACTTGTTCACTATAATCAACTTCTAGAGAATCACCTAATCCACAAAATAGAACTATATACTTCCCATGTCTTTAGACTTTAACCAAAACCAAAACCAAAAAGGTTAGTACAAGATCAGATAATCCAGAAAAGGATAAACCTTTATAAAAAAATCTATTCTTAATCTCCAAAATTTGTCCAACAAAACCCAAAGTTCAACGAGGACCATTCAATAAAAAATTTGTCCATAAAATTATTCAAAGTAAACCAAACTAAGATTGAAACCCAAATATTTGAAGGATTTAGTCACATAGTCTTCCAAGTTAAATCGTAACATTTATCTCCAAACAACATCAGTTGATCTTAAATTCTCATATTGAAAAGTAATTAACCTAATCACATATCCTTGATGATAGGTTAATCATTTCCATATATAACCCAAAATAAAATTACTCTTGATTCCTAAAATCATCTAACTAAAAAAAATTATTCAAACTAACCAGGGACTTCATGTAGCCCAGTGGTAGGCGATAAATACCAGTCGCACTTTGGTTGTGGGTTCGATTCCCACAGCTTTGTCCGACGTGATGGGTTGTCACACGGTCTGTGTGTTGAAATTTTTCCAAAACTATATAATTCTCAAATCATTCCCCAAAAAGAGATAAAATCATCAAAAATAACCGTAACATAATTTTACCTCAATTTTATCTCATGCCTTTCACTTCCATCATAAAATATAGTAACCCATAATTACCTCAAAAGTAAGGATCATATAAACTCTAATGGTTACCTTTATAATTATTACCTGAACTTCCACATCGATTGGTCACCTCATACATGATGCATTACAGATCATACTAAGGTTCAAGTGGTTGATCATGACTCCTTGATAGTTGGTTTAGAACAACCACGAGTTTCCTCATTGAATCCCCCATTTTATCTAGTATCTTAATCAGAGAACCACCACAGTTTCCTTCAAACCTGTTGTCTCTTTGGTGCCTGCTAGATCCATCCATTCACTAAAAACAGAAATGTCAGTGTGAGTATATCAACAAAACCATCATGTACTAATGAGGAAGGTAAACACTAAGATATACTTACTCATTCACTTTATCTAAAACTAGGACTCTTTCTGAAATCCTAACCATTATGGTAATGTCACTTGTGCTTAGAGAATACCCTAACCTCTAAAGTTGTCTAAACCGACCTTTGATACCAACTATAAGTCCCCAGCCTTAAACCTTTCTTAATCTTGAGTTATTACAAGATTACACATTGATGATCTTTTTAGGTTTATAGTTTTAGATAATTAGATCATGAAACTTTCATTACATTCCACATTTAAACAAAGTGGTTACATAAAAGACATTATTCATTCTTCCCATCAATGGAAACATATTTAAAATAAAACATTGATTCTTTCTTGACACATCCTTGACACTATCATCACATCATGTACCTTTCCCTTGACCTGTGAAAAACATTTCAAAAACTTGGGATGAGCATAAAAAGCTCAGTAAGGGTTATAAAAATATGGAAAGGAAACATGAGTTCATATATACATAAGAATGAAATCATACTTTACCCATAAAACATATGCACTCTAACATACCTCATAAAATCATGAATAAATCATAGAAATCATAAAGACATAAAGGTAACTTGAGGCATTAATAACTTTCTTACGTAGGGAGAAACCATCTTGGTTACTTTTGGAATACCCACCACAGTATATTCCCTAAATCCTTTCGGAGAAACCTTAACGTTTAATCCCTTCGCGTTACCCAATGCATTGGAGAGCTATATCGGGCTCACACGTCCTTAGTTTATCACGGAACCACCCGTTTTCATAACAATTCCCAAGAACCATAACATAAATGTATCACATAAAACATTCATAAAGGAAATATAACATTTCCACATTTCAATCACAATATAAAATTTTAGGATATTGAAATAATAAATCCATTAAAAAACCATTTAAAACATTTAATAAAGAGATTTTTGAATCAAAGTGTCTCATACCACCTTGAAGCTTTTAAAATTTTAAACCATTAATATCCATATAAATAAATCCTTAAAACCATTTTTAAAACATGGATATTAATAAGAACAAATCATTAAAACATTTAAAGCGATATTTTGGTTAAAGGGTTTTTACCAAAATTAGAGACACTTGAATACAATAATTGAGGAATAACATTTAATCATAACTTTATAATATCATGAGAATAAATGGATTCATGATATAATATTCCAAAGGACATTATATACACCATATAAGAGTTAATTGGTGCATAACAACAATGAAGTCTCAATAGAGATGTAAAATTTGATGAAATTCCTTATAAAGAAGGTATCCTTAAATTAAGGATAAATCAATCTTAAAATTATGTGTGACAAATATAAATACACCCAATATAATTGGATATTAAGTGTAAAACAATAAAATTTCATTCACACATATTCAAAGGATGACATATTCAATAACTACATGTTGAACCCAAAGAAATCGAAATTGGGTTAAAAAGTTCCCTTGGTAAAATTCGACAGCCTAACGACGTCACTTCAAAAATTCAGAAAATGAGTTGATGAGAGATATAAAGGGAATATCATCACTTGGAAATAAAATTTACATCAATAAGGATATAGAAGAACATATCCCAACATAATAGTATGTGAATTAAAAGACATAACAAATGAAGTCTTTTAAAAAGAGGAGGGTGAAAGGTTCCCTTACCGACTTGGTTAACTTTCAAAAAGTACACCCCATTGAAGAAGTTTCATAAAATGAATATGTAAATACCCATAAATGGAATTATATTACAAAAGGAGTGTAATAATGGGCATTACATAAACCACTCAAAAGAAATTGTGTCAAATGTAGCATAAATCTCACGGGAATAAAAGTGAGATGAAAAATCTCTTACAAAAACTTGGCAGCCTAACGGCGCCACTTAAAACTTCCAAAATGGATTGATGAGAGGAAATAGGGTCTCTCATCACATAAAAATAAAGTTTACAGAAAGAGGAATATAAAATAACATCCCCCAACATAAAAAATAGGAACTTAAAATAAGTGACATAAAGGAGAGTACTTAAAAAGAAAGAAAGAGGTTAGATCTCTTACAAAAATTCGGCAGCCTAACGGCGCCACTCAAAACTTCCAAAATGGATTGATGAGAAATAATAGGTTCTATCATAATATGTAAATAAAAATTACAGTAAGATTAATATAAAATAACATCCCAATCACAAGAAATATGAGCTTAAAAGGAATGACATAAAAGAGTGTACTTAAAAAGAAAGAGAGGAGTAGGATCCCTTACCTCAAGTCCAACTTATCTTGTTCGTTTCTTTATATTCCTGAATAATAAACTTTGGTCAAATTATAATTGATTAAGTAACTCCTATAAAGATTATTATTCAGTTCATATCACATATTTTAATGTTATAATAATTGGTTAATAATATGAGTTCATATCAGACGTTTTTGTCGATGTTTGGTACGTGAGTCAAAAATTGAACTTGTTGGAAAATAATTTTCCATGTAGTTATAGGTACATCATATCCAGATTAGTATTGATGTTTTAAAAATCATATATATCCAGTATATATTCATTTTATACTATTACATAGCATTTGGAGATAAAAAACGAAAAGCACAGTTCATGGAGACGGTAGGCCGTACGTACGCATGAACGCTACTTTCATTTTTTCTTTGTCATATTAATGGGATTAAAAATAAATGATATATATATATATATTATAATTCCAGTATAATAAATATGTTATATAGGTCACATATTTTCATTAATTTCATTCTTTATACGTTCTATGTATTGCATGTACGAGTCACATCACTTGAGGGGGCGGTAGTCCGCACTTCCTCATATGAAATTATCGCATTTACACAACATGAAAAGAATAAAGGTATGGTTTAAATATAAAATACAGAAGCATATAGTAAACATAAATACCATATATATAATATATAAAATACAGTGACATCATAATTTCCACCTTTAAAGGTGTTAAAAGAATATTGAACAATCATCGTTTCGTGAGGCAGAAAATTGCCAACCACAGAAACAATATGTTCTTTAACCATTAGACGAAGGTGTGTGTAATTTTAGCTCGAATAATTCTTATAAAAACATCCTAGTATATTTAATATACTGTATTTGTTACAAAATAAATGAATAAAAAGAGTTTAGGGGGTTGGAGAAGCAAAATAAAACAAAAGGACTCAAGTGAAGACATTACCTTAAAATCGGGTAACTCCCTTTGGTTTGAGCTCAAAGGCTTCCTTGGGAAGGCTTCTGCCCAAAGTGAGGCTTCAAGAAGTTAGAGAGGTATGTGGAGAGACAAAATGGGTAGGTTTGGGCCGATCCAAAGGCTTTGTAAGTGTGGGTAAGGAGGTAGGGGTGGGGGCCTTTTATAAGAGGAGAGGAGAGGCACTCTTGGAAAGGTATAAAATGTAACTTTATTTTCAAATGAGTTTCGGATTTTAATGGTCCCACATTGATGTTTTTAGAGGATAAGGTGATAAGGGTTTTAAATCCACCCATCCAATAGGTTTTGGACATGTTTAGGTTTTAGATTTTACATTATCTTTCCATTTTATTTAAATCGTTAAATAATGAGGTCATCGCTGCATCATCATGATGTCATAAATAATTTAATTTATTTAATGTATAAAAATTATAAAAAAAAATACTATGATGTAGGAAATATTTTTATCTTTCCAATGAATATTTATAGTCTAAAATATTATTTATGTAGACAAAATTAAAAATATTTTACTTAGGTGATGCATTCTTTGTTACATTTAACATTCTTTAAAAATAAAGGATAAAAAGTCACTTTCTCACAAAAGTGATTCCATGGGGCCCCCAAGTTTGGCACAAGGCACCCCATGGTTGGCCATGAGACAACCAGTAGCCTTAGGACATATTTTGTGGTCGTTTTTTATTATTATGATATTATCTTATTATCTTGAACTACCCGATTACTCATTAATCAAGATAATTAAAGATAATTACCGTCGTTACTATTCATAATGTCAAAAAACAAAAGAGTCTTAATTACATAATTTGGACCTTATGATTACAAATATGTAATCCATTTTACCAAATTCCAAACACCTAAATTGTAATAATTAATTTAAAAAAAACTTCCCGTTGTCAAAACAAATAGCGGGTTTTTTAGAAACAATATTTTTGAAAAGTTTGGCACTTGTTTATGCCTAATTCCCAAGTGAAATTAATCCCAATGACCATCATTGAATTACATGGTAAAAATATATTCTAATTACACTTTAAAACAAATTAAAAAGATAATATAACCATATAATTAAATTTTATGAAAAGGCAGTTTTGATGTAAAATGTAGTATTTTTCACTATTCATTGAAAAATGAACATTGTCAGAAAAATACCCAAAATTAACCCAAGGTAAATATCAATGTCCCAATCATAAATAATATGTTTATTTTGAAAAATAGATCATATAAAATTGTCAAAAAGTTTATTTAAAAGAGGTTCTCTATTAAAAGGCGGTTAATCGACCTTTTAAAGAATATTGGAATGTTTACGCTTAAAATTGGATTCATTCGCATTTTTAATCCTATAAAATTTATTGTAAAGAGTAAAAATATTTTACAAACATATATAATCATTTTTTTTAGTTAGATATATTCATTCCCGCCATTACAACGGCTAGGCGTTAACTACCGTTTAAAATAATATTATTTTATTATTAGAGTGCAATACAAGATTCCCAAAAAAAACTCATTGTTGCGTATTGGGTACGCCATTGTGCATAGCATCCCCTTTAAAGTAATATTAATATTTTATTCACAAATATGGATAAATATGAAAATTTCATACTCTTTATTTACCTGGGTTGTTACATTGTTATTAATAAAAGTATTAAATAATCTTATTTGAAAAAGGAAAGAAATTATTACTTTTTTATGTGAAAAATATTACATTATGATAATGTTTTCTTGGATTTTAGTGTTTATCAATGGAATGATGGTTTACTTGTTTTTATATCCCTTAATGATTTTTTATGATCATCCCACATTTTTAATTTTTTTCACTTGACTTGATGATTGGTAAGGATTTGGATATTTCATGTTGAATTTTGTGAATAATTTTCATAAAAGTGATCATGATTTATTTTAAATGTTATTATTATCGGAATAAGAGATATTGTTCGGAATTTTCCACTTTTAATTGTTAAGGGGTTTTATATATGTGTTATAGCCTAATTATAAAAATCTATAAAACTAAAATTATCTTCATTGTGAGGGAAATTAATTTTTTTTCCTTAACATAAGATTATGCAATGTTTTAAGGCTATGTCCTTACACTTTGAGTTTGAAATGAGGCAATCGATACACCCACTATTTTTCTATCAATGATTTTGGACCTACTATAACATTTAGGTATACTATTTATTCTTATTGTATTTTCCTCAATATCCATGTTTCCATTAGAACTTTTTAGCACTATGAACCCCCCACTAACCTAAAAACATTTTCATTATTGTGTACCTCACACTCCACACCGATTTTTATAAAATTATACTCATTGGATTTGGAAATTTTCTTGTCAAAATAAGAAATAAAAGAGTTTTGTGTCATAAAAATATTAAAACATTCAATTATTTTCATATATATTAGTTTTAACTACGATATAACATACTCATGGATGAATATACATAAAAGATCCCTTTATATCCATAAGATTTTGACTTTGTATTCTTTTCATTTTTTAGTATGAATAATGTACATCTAAATACTAAGATGTATTTTCAAATGGTTTTCTTTCAATAACAAATTTCATGCAGTGTCTTGTCTTTATTCAGAAAAAGAAATTATTTATTGGTGATCTACACTACTGGTAAGACAATTTCCTTCAGATATTTCCCCAGCTATTATTTTGTTAATGAGTATATATTTCTAATGTTTTTAATGATTTGATGTATTCTTTAAAACACCATTTTTTATTGAGGTTTTCTCACTACTAAAACATGATGTTGAATCCCTTGATTCTCAATATAACTATCCACTTGCATATGTGTTAATTTTGTACCATCCTAAGTGAAAAAATTTTAATTTTATCCCCAATAATCCTTTTAAATTTTCTCCAATATAAACTAATGTAATTTTATATTTCAGCCATATGATTAAGCACCATAAACCAAGATACATTGATGAAATCATAAATAAATAAAAATAAATTTTTTCATCAGATTATTGAGGAGTGATTGGTATGAAAAAATCTATATATAAATGTTCTAAAACTCTTAAACACATAAATTTATTTGGTTTTTTTATCTTTCAGACTATTTATACTTTTGGTAAGTGTCACATATTTTTTTTCTTCATATGTGATCTTGGGAAAGTCACATTATCCTTCATTATTCATTATAATTTCTAAAGATCTTTGTTTTAATTTATTAATATACATATTCCATATTTTTTTCAACTTATTTGGACAACATTAAATAATATTTTTACATCTCAAACAGAGATTACCTTTGTTCTATAAACATTGAAGAATAAGTGATCCATCCTTTTCTTTAAGAATGCTCCTCTTCTTTCAAAATTTGATAGCATTTACTGAGTTACACTATTGACTCAAACTCAATAATTTGTGGCTATGTCATTATACCAAGAGCACATATATATTATGAAGATCTCATCCTATAACTTTTTCCTTCCATATAAAATGATTTTATGTCCATTATCATTTCCAATCCAACCCATATTTCTTTTGTTATATTTTATTCTGGTAATAAGATCTTTATATTTGGTTATGTGTAAGGTAAATCAAATTTCTATAACCCATAATCTAGAACTATATATTTTTCTTAGAAAATATGAAACAATTTTTTCCTTCTTAAACCATGCCTTTTTCATACCTAGACACCGAGGAACGTATTTTATTGATTCATACCCCTATGACTCATTTGGTTTAGCAATTTGTCTTATAAATTTCAAAATTAGAATCTATCTTCTATTTTTAATGTGTCAGATGAGGTTCTCATCTACTGATTTACTCCCTTACGAGTCTAATGGTTCACATATCATTTTACCATTAATAAAAAATAATCCACATAATTTACATATCCTTCACCAAAAAAATAATCATTAAGATCATAAGAATATTATAGAAATATTTTTCACTTTTTTGGTGTTGTTTTTATCTAAAAAATATTTTTGTAATGAAGAAAATATATTTGATGTGTCCCCATTTTCCAAAAAAAATACCACCAAAAACTTGGTGTCCTTCTCACATTTCCAATTGAATTAAAATTTGGATTTTTAGATTCTCCCAAATTTACTTTCCTCCTGGTTTTTTATTCATGTGGCATAACATATGGCACAATTATCTTACCTATTTTATTACCCTCCACAATACATTTTAATTTATTTTTAATGAACTGAACTATTTGAATTAGAATATTAATTTCAATGGTTTATCCAAATAAAATTTTAAACACAAATTGGATTATTTTCCTTGTGAAACCAAATATCATGTCGGGAGAAAGATTCATTTTTGTTCTTCATAATTGTCCCACCAACCCATGACTTCTTCTTTAATTTCTTCAGTATCCATGAATTTTAATTCCTTATATTCGTCAATACTTATTTGAAACACTCATGTTAATAAAAGTTTATCTTTTTATCCACTTCCTTTATCATTATATAAGAAACTACATATTTAAATTTGTCAATATCTATTCTCAATTATAATTTCTCTTCCTATTCTTCATGCATATACAACATTGATTTGTAAAAAAATTCATTCTCCTTTTTGGTTTTACCCATATATTTATCAAGTTATTCAAGTGATAAATCATTATTAACTTTCATATACACTCTCTACATAAAATAATAGTTTTCCACAACATTTTAATCAATATCTGGTCTATAGATAACATCAACTAATGTGTCTTCACCATGGTCACTAAAATCATCAACTTCTTCCACTTCAGACTCATATAACATCCATCTTCATGAGATATATTTTTAATCTTGGATTATTTTCATATTTTTTTACTCAAAATTTTATTATTATTAAAATACATATTCATAGATTCATCAAACTATTATCATGAATATTTCTAAAACATTTTTCAGTGAGATGAAAATCCTTTCCACATCGGAAGCTTGCAATTGGAATCTTGAAGTTTAAATTTCCTTTTACTATATTATGTTTATAAGAATGAAAATACATAACAAAATTGAACACATCTTTATCATGATATACATTTATAACAATAATATTAATTTCCCTGAATGAAACTTCTTGAGGGGGTTTCCATTTCACTAGAATCATTATCATAATTTCTCATTTCATATGAAATGAGTGTATTATGAATTATTTTTTGAGGAACTTTTTTTAAATAATTGTATTCAAGTATAGAATAATTAATATTAAACCATTTAGGATTTATCCTCAAGGTTAATTTCATGATCTTGGTAACATTTATATCTTGTCCAATACCTTTCATACTTCAACAAGAGCACTGAGATGATTAAAAAACACATAATCGGGTTTAGTATGCCTTATTTATACGTATTCATATTTATTGAATAAAACTTTTATATTTTCATATAAAAATTTTTAATCACCTTTATAAATGTTAGGGTTTTTTTCTACATGTCATGATATATTTTTTATCACATTAAATTGGTGTGGATTGGGTTTTCCAAGCCCCCCTCCCGCAAGGCATTGATCGCATTTGAACGAGTATCTAGTTTTTTGTAGTCTCTTTCCAATAAGGCTCCACATTCTATGATTACTAGAATTCTATGAATTCATTCTATATAAACTTATATACCTATTTATTTTAAGTAGTGTTTCATCATGTTATTCCATAATAATAAATATTTCAGTTAAAATGACTTTATGATTACTAATAATTTCCACTTCCATAAACTATAAGAGAAACAAATCACCCTAGAAACCCCCCTATGATACAACTTTTTCTATCCACTCATGGAAATTACCCTGAGGGGGAGTAATTCAGGGTATTTAAAATTTTAAAAATTTAATCCCATTATTATGATCTTATTCTCTCAATGTGAGGAACACATCTTTTCTCTCAATTATTTTCTCATAAAAATGATAAAATAAATAAATGGAACACATATAACAATACCTGGTTCACCCTAGATTGGTTGGTATAAGGATAATTTTACCAATGATGTGTTGATAATAAAAAAATATGGAATATTTCTTATTATTTTAAAAAACATAGAGCGGTCTCACTGAGTCTCTGAACTCACTGTTCAAACTAGATAGATGGTCACTATATCTCAAAAAAGGGGTGAACTCACTATTCCCTTTATCACCTCCTTGATTTTATTCATATTATTAAGATTTAAATAATTATCCCAAAAAATTAAGTCTCTTTTCAACACTCAAATCGTTCTCCCACTAGATGATACACCGGGAAATTCCGCGTTATTCATTACTTTTCCTTATCTAGAAAAACTATTTTTTATACTTTATAGATATCCACATTTTTTGAGTCCCTAACATATTTTCATTTTAATCCAATGTTTATGATTGAATATTATATATTTAGGATTGTTCCAAGTGAATAATATGATTAATGGGACCATAATTCAACATTAAATCTGAAATATACAATAAGAGATCCATGAAATAATTACCTATTTCAGTTTCTGGATGAAACTTCCTTAAAACTAAAATTACCTAAATATGGAGAGGTCTGATGATATATGACATAAAGTTCCCATTTTTTAAAATAATATCGAATATTGACCTTCACTAAGATATAGTATATAACTCTACATCTTGGGATCCCATAGTTTACTAGATCCACAAATCTCATGAATTAACTCCCATTACTCTATGTTATCCTACATGATCTTATTTTAACTCCTTGATTCACCGAACTTTCAATACTATACCCACATTTAATTTGGTTTGGCATAATAATTAATTATAAATCCCAAATTTCCATGATTCTATTAAATCAGACCCTCCAATATGAAAGGCACAACAGTGACATAGATGTCTTATCTTCCATAAAGGATTGCAGTAAATACATCTTTCCATAATGAAGATACCATGAATGTTATAGTGGAAAAAAAATTTACAAATTGTTAAAGTATTACTACATCATGGTTCAACTGAGTACAATATGGTATGAAATATATATGTCCTACATCAGAAATTCCTGCTAAAATCCTGTGATATACAATTCTGGATGTCTCTTAATAGCTCATTTGAGTTTGGATAGAATCAGTGGTCACATATAAATTCCTATGCTAGAGCATTCATGATAGGAAAAGAACCACCTCTCATGACCGTACATGTGTTTTGGATTCCTTCCCACACACATATTCCTACATTAATCAGTGATAACATGCACATGACCCTTGCTGGTCCGATAGGCTATGTGGTTCTTGCCCTTGACTACCAGGTTGTTTTGAGGAAGCTCAAGAGTACATCTTGAGTGGTCTTAGTAATATTTTGAAAGCCTAAAAACCACAATTTTAGAATAAAATTTGATTATATGGAATGGAAAACACTTGAATTAAAACTCTATCATCTCCTATATAGTGTATCCAACTACATTCTAGTGCATAATTCCCATATAAAATATATTATATTGTGTGGAGAATGATATATAGTGTGGGGTATGTCATAATGAAAAACCAATTCTTCAAAAGATTCCAAGAATTCCTAAGAAGTGATGGATTATCATGAATTCATAACAAACCTTTAATAATCACTTGAACACGCATCTTTAACATTTCAATAAACACAAACCACATAAAACACTAAAGGAGTTTCTTCCAACAATTATTTCTATTTTCACATTGAATTCATCTTTGTATGAAAATTTTCCTATAGAAACAAGAAGAGGGATAGAGAATGAAAGGGATCCCGAATGTATGATTGATATTATTGGTTATGAATTCCATGAAATTTCCAATGATATATTTCATGTAATTCCCTGACCCCAGTTACCTAGAGTCAATGCATTATTTTAATACATTGGCATGATTACAAGGAAATCATGTCCTGAAAGACCAATTAGTTTAGAAGTCTTGGAAATAGATTACATAAATGAATGTTAAATTACATTATAAAATAAAAAACAACAACAATATCGTCTCCATTGAACACATTCATATCTCTTAGACTATCCCTGCAGGTCAGTCATAATACACTTCTTGGAAATCCAGGGAAAATAAAACATAAGAAAGGGGTGAGCTCAAACACTCAATAAGGGTAAGAAATACAGTGGAAGATAACATAAACATTAGCCTTGGTGAATAATTTAAAACACATGACTTTATAATTAATAAATATGAAAACTTTAAGGAAGGATTATGAGAAGAGAAAATAATTCCATAATAAAACTTAGTCATGGGTATTTTACTAGTCGAATAACCACATGAACCATCAATAATATTTTCATAATGAGGTAATGTATAATGCCAGACATTTTGAAACATTTTTTCAAGGCCTCATACAAGACATCTAAAAAAGATTAAGGCATTGGTTAAAACCATATATCAAATTAGGAAATGGACTCATCCAATTACACATCTAATTGTTTCATGAGACCCACCGATGCACTAAGGAGCTATAGCAGGCTTCACCCATCACTTACTATGTCCAATACATTCCTCATATGAAAAGGTTGAAACGTAACATAAACATTCTTATTAAAACTAGCATAAAAAATGTCAATACTTTTACTATAAACCATGAATGGTATAAAAATAACACATCCACATCCAAACATATCACAAAACATTCAATACAATATGGAAGATTAGTATCATAATAAATCAACTTAAAACTAGTATAAAATCCATCAAATGATGTTGACATAGATGAAAATGATTTGTAAAACTCTTTGAGAGAAATGTCCCTTTTTCATGAAAACATTTAAAAGTCACACCATTATAAAGGTAGTAAATTAAAAGAGATTTTTTAATCAATGTTTCCCATACCAATTTGAAGATTTTGAAAAGAATTATCATTTCAAAACATTCATGTCCATATAAATAAATCCTTAAAATCATTTTGAAATCATAGACATTAATTAAAAGGATTTAGAAAGATAAATCATTAAAACATTTAAAATTATGATCTAGTTAAATAGAACCTCCTATAAAACCTTAAAATATTCCTTTTAGAAACATTTAAATAAAATATGGTTATTGGTGATAAATATTTCCTAGTAAATATATACACGTAAACAATCTTAGATAATAATGAGATTGAGGAAATAACCCTTACCTTGCACTTTCCTTGGGTCGAGGGTATGTTTAAACTCTTGTATAATTACCATAGTATGTTATTAAATTGTAACAGAACCATATTTATATTTATTATATCATACATGATTCATTTATGAATTTATTCTATCCATTTAATAATTATTTCCATGTTAAATTAACATTTCGGGTAATAATCACTTTCTTTATCGTACGTGTTTTAACTTGTTATTCTTGATCGTATCATTTAGATCATGATTTACATACTTCAAGAATATAAAAAATTATTTATATATAATATATATTAAGAATATATATATTTATAATCGATAGATATATGAAATGGAAAACACCATTTATGGAGACGGTAGGTCGTACGTATGCATAAACGATGTTTCCATTTTCATATCGTATTGAATGGAAGTAAGTGAATAAGATATATGTAAGTACACACAGACAAACACACACATATATTAAGTAATATATTTCATACTTATTAATAATATATATATTTATAATAATCATTGAATAGTGAATGTGGAAATGAATCTCATCGCATCGTGGAGATGGTAATCCGTACGTACACACAAGCGACAATATATTTATATTGATGGTGAAATCATATATAATTGGATGTTATATCATATATACAGAATCATTAACATGTTATATTTATTATTTAAATCATTTATACTCATTATTATACAATTATAAACAATGAAGTGTTTGAATAACAATCAACACCACGACGTGGAGACGGTAAGCCATACATACACATGCATGGTGACATTGTCATTTATAGGTTGGATAGAATAAAGAATATAGTTATAAAATATTTATAATAACATAAAATTATGTAGAAGGTACTGGAGTTATTATTTTGGTATGGAAACAAAAAATAAAGAGGAAGTGGAAGAAGAAAAGAACTTGAAAGAGGGTCGTGAAATTATTACATCTTCTCCGGGTGTTTCCTTTTGAGTTGATCAAAAGGGATACTTATGATGGATTTATGATAAAAATAAGGCCTCTATATTTAAGTTAGGATAGATTATATTATATTTGGGTAGGTTTTGGCCGAGAAAAATGGATTTGGTGGTGTGAAATTAATAGAATGGGAAGTACCCTTTTATAAGAGAGTTGAGGGTCACTTTAGGAAAAGTTTGAAATGTTATTTTATAATAAAATCATTTTCGGTTAATAATGGCTCTAAAATGATTTATTTAGAGACTTATGTGGTTATGTGTCAAAATACTATCAACCAATAGGTCTTAGACAAGTTTATTTTACCTTTTTAACCTTATCTTTTAGATTTAACTTTTAGTTAAATAGTTTAACTTTTACCCTGTCTTCATGTATTCTTACACTATATGGTTAATAAACTTGTTCTAAACTTCAAAGAGAACCTAAAGTGGTTCATTAATGACGTATATAACATTATTTAATCCATTTTTCTAATCCTTATATTTTTAGAAATATTATATCAACCAATAATATAG
Organism: Viscum album; assembly: GCA_963277665.1. NCBI lineage: Eukaryota > Viridiplantae > Streptophyta > Magnoliopsida > Santalales > Viscaceae > Viscum > Viscum album. Next base: position 157,273,827 of record OY728150.1, read on the forward strand.
AATTTGTTTAAAAAATTAATTTATGTCAATTTTGACACTATTTGGTATTTTGTTTTTCTGAAAGTCATAACAACATTATCAATTAGAAATTGTTTTTAAATAATCAACCCTTAAATTTCATATTAACCTATAAAATTATTGGAATCCATAAGAAGTCTCAATTTACATTTATTTAGATATTTATAATACCAATTATTTTAATATTTCATTAATAAGGTAATTATTGCATCGTCATTGTGTCATAAATAAATTAAATTATATAATTTATAAAAATTATAAATAAAATAAAATTATTTAGGAAATATATTTATCTTATTAATGAATTTTTTTAGTCGAATTTATCTAATGTATAACCCAATATTAAAAAAGGTTTAGTTATTAACCATTGAATATAGCACTTTTACCTCTTCTTTAAATAAAATAATTATAAATGTCCTAATCTAATACAAGTGTACCTAAAAAATAAAATTTTATTCCAAAGGTTGTATTTGGTCGAATTACAATTATACAATAGAATTAGTACATGTGTTAGGGTAATTATAATTTAATTTTTAACATTAATTAGCCTATTTACTTTTAACAACTATAAATAACAGTCAAAAGATATTATTCAAAAAAAATATTTTTATCTTATTGAACCACATTTAACTTAATAATTTCAATTGTGTGTCGTCGATTTTTGAAATTCAACTCACAGAAGCGGTAAAATTATGTTTTAGGAAAATTTACAAATGCTCCTAGATGGTGGGTAAAAAATGTTAAAAAGTTCAATAAAATTTTATACATCTAATTTTATTATAAAACAACTTCAATGAATTAAATTGAACTTATATAAGTATTGTATATATATTTTGACTTAAAATAAATTTAAATAAAATAAATAATTATTTAAATAAAAATTTGGTTTTAAATAATAACACAGTGTTTTTCATTATTCATCAAGAATATAATGTTTTTAGAAAAATACGAAAAATGCACCCTAAGCTAATTTTGATATTCCAAATTCAAAAATTAAGTCCATTTTACCAAATTCAAAACACATAATTTTCATTTATTTATTTAAAAATAACTCTCGTTGTTAAAACAAAAAGCGTGTCTTTAAGAAATAATAACTATCAAAAGATTGCCATTTGTTTATGTTCAATTTCAAAGTGAAATTGCATCCAATGACCAACATTAGATTAAATGGTAAAAATATAATCTAGCTATAAATTGAAACCTTTAAAATTTATAATTTAACATTATAAATTATTTTGATTAAAAAAGTTATTTTCAAATAAAATTTAGTATTTTTCAGTATTAATCAAAATATGAAAGTTATCAGAAAAGCACAAAAAATTTATCCAAACTAAATTATTATTTCATGCTTCTAAAAAAGAATTTAATTTCATTAAAGTGAAAACTATTGGTTTTAAAAAGAGTTCCCCCTTAAAAAGCGGTAAAATATCATTTTTTTGAAAAATATTTCTTTTATCTGAAAAAATGATTTTGTTCTTATATTATGTCTAAGAAACACATAATATGGATGTTAAAATTATATAGAGTATATAAGATTCAAAATTAAGTTAATATTATTCTTAACCACTTTTTGAATGGCTAGTTTGGTAAGTTGTGGGGTGCTCGAATTTGGTGTCGCGTGTAGCGCAAACTATTAAATTAATTTAATTAGATAACGTATGATGAAATCTTGGGGTGTTACATTCTACCCTCCTTCAATAAATTGTGTCCTCGCAATATGAAATTGTTCTTCGAAAATAAAATGTTAAAAATAGAAAACTACCTTTGTGGAAAACCCTCATTGGAAATTGGGTAAATAAAATTTAGTCTTAATAAGAGGGAAAGGGAATGAAAAAGTTACAACCAAATTATGATCTCGATTAGGAAAATATTGGTGTAAATTATAGACACATAATTGGAGGAAAATGATTATAGGGAGTGATTTAGGTCATCAATCACAAACAAGTGTGAGATTGAGGGCTTCAAAGCCATCAATCTACGATGATTTAAAATATCATTAGTTCAACAAAACATAAGGTATTTAGATAACACATTTTTGGTTTTAAGATCCCTTCCCTAAAGTCTAAGAATTAATTAATTCATAAAATAAGAGGAATAAAATATACTTGATATGTAGAGTTTCATCCTTCAACTAATTCCTACCACAAACTCATCTTTTACTCCAAAAGATAATAGAATTCAATAATATTCTATTTATCCTAATATTATATTGTTCAAAATATAATTAATTTAAAATTAATTTATAAGACTATTTAAAAAAACTACATTATGAAAACCTGGACATCTTGTATGCCAGTGGTAGGTGATCTACCCTTGTAACCCTTTGGTTGCAGGTTCAAGTCTCACGACCTTGCAAGACGCGACGGGTTTTCTCCCATCCTCTGGGTTTCCCTTTTTATGACAATCCAAAAATAATCAAATGAAATGAATTAACTATAAAAATAGTATCTAATGCCAAACTTAATCAATTCCAACATTTAGACTTATCCAAAATACTTCTGTCCAAACTCATAGTCCAAAATTTATAAGGAGGGTAAAAAAAATTAAGATCTCATTTTCCGTGTAATTACATATGAATAGCTTCATCATGTATTCTTTTAAAACATGGTAACAACCTGAATTACCAAAAAAACTTATTGTATAAATTCAAGATCCCTTATTATTTATAGAATACTATATATATTCTTTATATCTAAATATTTGTAATATTCCAACAATGATGGAATAAACAAACCATTAATAAGTTACAAGGTAGGAAAGAGTATCAAATATAATTTATCCAAATCAACCATCTCTTATTCCAAAATCACTACCTTAGTATCAGGACCATATTATGGTTTACCTTTCCATCAACAATATATTTTCCAAAAAATTTAACCTGAAACTGTTTCACATTACTTGGTACTGTACAATATCAAATCCTTAATGAAATAGTACTATAGTACAATCCTTATTTATTTCCATAATTCATATAACCAGTACATCATTGATACAACACTCTAATAAATAATTCTTTAATAACAACATAATAACACTAGTCATTCCACTTCATCGGTGGTAGTATCATAACGTGATTATTATCCAATAGCATCATTTGGGACATACTTTGATGATTTGTACATTGATTCACGTAGTGTCCCAACTTCTTGTAGATCAATCATTGTAAATTTGAAACCTTTTTCTTCTCCTTGAAATCACATACTTGGTGTCCTTTTTCTCTACACTTATAACAAACTCCCATTCCCTTCAATCATTTATGAAGGTTATTTTCAATAGTTATCACATATAAGAAAATCCTTCTTTCCCCTCTTTCCTTTAACCATCCTTCTCTCTACCATCCTTTTCTCATCTTGTTTCCCTTCAAAGCCATTGGAATGAGAGAATTATTTACTTATCTTACTAACACATGATACAATTTCATCATATGATGAGAATACAAGGGAGACTATTTCAGTATTAAATGTTTGTTTAATACCATGAAATATATGATCCTTCTTAATATTTGGATCATGAGTATTGCTGGAGTTCGCATTCCTTCTACTAGGAACCATTTCTAAACTATGGAATACACTAGGTTAGTTTATGAATCGTAATTTATAATTCCAAACCTATAAAATACCTAACATAAATTGAACATTTTATGGATATAATCCATAATCATAAAAATGTTTTCTTTGAAGAGGTATATACTCATAAATCTATCATAATGGTTTGCAAAGAAAATTTAAATTATCCTAAGCATATCCCTCGGGAGTGTCGTAACCAAGAGTGCAGCAAGGCCCGTTGTCGTGTTCCAGGATACCCTGGGTCAAGCCCAAAACTCCTTGTCAGAGTTTTCACTCCTAGGTACATCTGTGTCAGAGCCACCTCTATCTACTCATATCCAGACAGGGATGTATTGTTTGGATAAAACACTAAATCTATACAATACCATAATTCAAGGAAGTTCTTATATACTAATTCTCAAAGTCTATCTTAGGGTAATGTTCTCTAATCGGAGTTTTTCTAAATCTAGTTTACAAGGTATGTACTAAACTTCCTATGATACCAACTATAATACCCTGATATTAGTTACCCAGATTCAGTGCATTATTTTAATACATTGGAATGCTTACAAGGAAATCATGTATTGAAAGACCAATAAATTTAGCAGTCTTGGAAATAGATTACATACATGAACGTTACATTACATTATAAAGTAAAAAACAACAAAAACATTGTCTCTATTGACCACATTCAAATATTTTAGGTGATCCCTGTAGGTCAGTCATAATACACTTCTTGGAAATCCTGGGAAAATAAAACATAAGAAAGGGGTGAGCTCAAATGCTCAGTAAGGGTAAGCAATACATTAGAAGATAACAAAAACATTAGGCATGGTGAATAATTTAAAACACATGCCTTTACATATAATAAACGTGAACACATTATGGTAGGAATATGAGAAGAGTAAATAATTCCATAATAAAACATTGTCATGGTTATTCAACTAGGCAAATAACCGCATGAACCATCAATAATATTTTCATAATGAGTGAATGTATAATGCCGAACATTCTGAAACATTTTGTCAAGGCCTCAGCAAAGACGTCTAAAAATGATTAAAGCCTCAACCAAAACCATATATCAAATTTGGGAATGGCCTAGGCTAATTCAACGTATAATTGTCTCATTAGACCTACCAATGCACCGAGTAGCTATAGAGGGCTCCAGCTGTCTCTTAATAAGTCCAATACATTCTCATATGAGAAGGTTGAAACATAACATAAACATTCATATTAAAACTATCATAAAAAATGTCAATACTTTGACCATAAACTATGAATGGTATAAAAATAACACATCCACTATCAAATATATCACAAATCTTTCAATAAAATATGGAAGATTTGTATCATAATAAATCAACATCAAACAAGTTTAAATCCATCAAAGGATGTTGACATAGATGAAATTAATATGTAAAACTCTTCGAGAGAAATATCCATTTTTCATGAAAACATTTAAAAATCATACATTTACAAAGGAAGTAATTTAAAATAGATTTTTGAATCAATTTTTCCAATACCACTTTGAAACTTTTTAAAAGAATTATCATTTCAAGAAATTCATGTCCATATAAATTAATCCATAAAATCATTTTGAAAACATAGATATTAATTAAAAAGATTTATAACGATAAATATTTTAAACATTTAAAATGATGATCTAGTTAAATAGAACCACCCATAAAACCTTAAAAGATTCCTTTTGAAAACATTTTAATTAGATATGGTTATCTATGATCAATATGTCCCAGTAAATACTTACACATTAATAATCTTGGATAATAATGATATTGAGGAAATAACCTTTACCTTGCACTTTCCTTTGGTCGATAATACGTTTAACCTCTTGTATAATGACCATAGTATGTTATTAAATTGAACCTGAACCATATAATTAATTATTATATCATATATTATTCATTTATGACTTAATACTATGCATTTAATGATGATTTCTATGTTAAATTAACATTTCGGGTAATAGTCGCTTTCTTTATCGTACGTGTTTTAACTTGCCATTCTTGATCGTACCATTTAGATCATGATTTACATACTTCTAGAATATAAAACACGATTTATATATATAATATATTTAGAATATAAATATTTATAATATATAGATATATGAAATTGAAACCACCGTTTATGGAGATTGTAGGTCGTACGTACGCATAAACATTGTTTCTGTTTTCATATCGTATTGAATGGATGTAAGTTGATAAGATATATATAAGTACACACACACACACACAAACACACACAGATATATATATATATATATATATATATATATATCAATTAATTAGTATTATTATTTAATATATTACATACTTATTAATAATATATATTTTTATAATCATCGTAGAATGGTGAATGTGGAAATGAATCTCATCGCGTCGTGGGGACGGTAATCCGTACGTACACACGAGCGATAATATCATTATATTGATGGTGAAATCGTATGTAATTGGATGGTATATCATATATACAGAATCATTAATGTGTTATATTTATTATTTACATCAATTATACTCATTATTATACCCATTCAAATAATGAAGTGTTTGAATAACAAACTACACCACGACGTGCAGACGGTAAGTCGTACGTACGCACGTATGGTGACATTGTCATTTATAAAATGGATAGAATAACAAATTTGGTTGTAAAATATTTATAATAACATCAATTTATGTATAAGGTACTATATTTATTATTTTGGTATGTAAACAACAAAGAAACGGGGTGTGGAAGAAGAAAAGAACTTGAAAGAGGGAGGTGAAATTATAAACTCTTTTTCAGGTGTTTCCTTTTGAGTTGATCAAAAGGGAACCTTATGTTGGATTTAGGATCAATTTAAGGAATCTAGGATGAAATTAGGATAGTTGAGAGGATATTTGTTCATGGTTTGGATGATCCAAATGGCTTTTGAGGTGTGAAATTAAGAGAAGGGTGTGTACCCTTTTATAAGATAGGTGAGGGCCACTTTAGGAAAAGCTTGTAATATTATTTTATAATAAAATAATTTTAGGATTATAATGGATTAAAAATGATTTATTTAGTGACATAGGTGGTTATGGGTCTAAATTATATTAACCAATAGGTTTTAGACGAGTTAGATTTCCATTTTAACCTTATCTTTTATATTTAACTCTTAGTTAAATAGTTTAACGTTTACTGTGTCTTCTTGTATTCTTACACAATATGGTTAATAAACATAATCTAAACTTTCAAGAGAACCTCAAGTGGGTAATTAATAACATATATAATATTATTTAAGCCCTTTGTTCAAACCTTATATTTTTAGGAATATAATATCAACCAATAATATAGTATTTATTTTAAAAATTAATTTATGTCAATTTTGACACTAGTTGGTATTTTGTTTTTGTGAAAGTCATAAAAACCTTATCACATCGAAAAAAAATTATGTAATCAACCCTGACATGTCATATTAACCTATAAAATTATTGGAATCCATCAGAAGTCTCAATTTACATTTATTTGGATATTTATAATACCGATTATTTTAATATTTCATTAATAAGTTGGTTATTGTATCATCATTGTGTCATAAATAAATTAAATTATTTAATGACTAAAAATTATAAATAAAATACCATTACATAGTAAATAATTTTATATTTCTAATAAATATTTATATTCTAATTTATCTTATGTATAACCTTATATTAAAAATGGTTTTGTTATTAAACATTGAATTTAACACTTTTAACTCTTCTTTAAATAAAATAATAATAAATGTTATAATCTAATCCAACTGGACCTAAAGGATCATATATTTTTCTTAAGATTGTTTTTGGTCGAAATAAACATATCCAATAGTATTTGGACAAGTGTTAGGCTAATTATAATATCATTTTTACCCTTAATTACCTTATTTACTTTTAACCACGATAAATAAAACTCAAAAGTTACTATTCACCAAAAAATATTTTCATCTTATTGAACCACATTTTACATACTTATGCCAACCGTGTCACTTGGAAGTTTGAAATTTAACACAAAGAAGCGGTAAAATGATGTTTTATGTAAATTTTCAAATGCTCCTAGAAGGTGGGTAAAAAATGTTAAGAAGTTCAATAAAATTTTATACGTCTAATTTTATTAAAAATGACTCCAATGAATTATATTGAACTTATATAGGTATTTTATATCTATTTTTACATAAAATAAATTTAAATAAAATAAATAATTATTTTAAAAAAAAGTTGGTTTTAAATAATAATAGAGTATTTTTCAGTATTCATCAATAATTGAATGTTTTCAGAAATATACCAAAAATTTTCCCTAAGCTAATTTTGATATTATGAATTAAAAAATGAAGTACATTTTGACAAATTCAAAACATAGAAGTTTCATTTATTAATTTTAAATTAATTCTCGTTGTCAATACAAAAAATGTGTTTTTAAGAAATAATAATTATCAAAAGATTGACACTTATTTATGTTCAATTTCAAAGTGGAATTACTTCCAATGACCAAAATTGGATTAAATGGTAAAAATATGATCTAATTATACATCAAAACCATTCAAATGTATAATTTAACAATATAAATTATTTCGATTAAAAAAGTGTTTTTCAATTAAAATTTAGTATTTTTCAGTATTCATCAAAATATGAAAGTTGTCATAAAAGTAACAAAAATTTATCCAGACTAAATTTTTATGTCCTGATTCTAAAGATTATTTTAATTTCATTTAAGTGACAAATATTTTTTTTAAAAAGGGTTCTTCATTAAACAGCAGTATAATTGCATTTTTTTTAAAAAATACTTCTTTTATCTGAAAAAATCGTATTTGTTTTTATATTATGTATAAAAAACACATAATATGGATGTTAAAAGTATATAGAGTATATAAGATTCAAAATGATGTTAATACTATTCATAACCGATTTTTGAGCAGCATGTTTGGTAAGTTATGGTGCTCTCGAACTCGGTGTCGTGTGTATCGCAAGCTATTGAATTACTTTAATCAGATTACGTACTATGATATTTTGGGGTGTTACATGTCACATAGAAAATAATCATGGATTAAAGATAAAGAAACATCCTAGTATATTTCTATTTGATGATATTGAAGACCTTTCAAAAGTACTTTAGACATACTAAGAATATGTTCTTAGTTTAAGGCGTATGTTATATTCTAGTCATTAATGTATGTGTAGATTATAATTTATAAATAGAGAAATATGATATAAAATTACGGTTAATATATATTATCACCCGAAATTGTGTGTATGTGATATGAAAGAGCTCAAAAAAAGTTATGCAAACTAATTATATAATAAAATATATGTATATTGTGGATTTGGATATAGATTAACAAATGGTTTTGATTGAAAAATTCAACTATAATCTTGAATTGATACATAGAAATAAATACCCTATTACACTATAGTGTCATAATAGTATAATGGTGGATCATGAAAATTAGACAAGGTTAAATCATCTGAAAAAAACATTAATCAGAAGTATCGTCCCTTGAGGTATTTTCGGACATCTGTGATGTCCCATAAAGAAACATTTCCATGGAAGACAATGTGTAAGTCCCATTCAATGAATCCCTATCCCATTTGAAGCATGAACAAAAATTGGATATCTGGATGACTAAACATTGTTTTGAGTTTCGTATAGTCTATGTGAGAGCCTATTGGAGTAGGTTCCCCTAAGGAAACTACATTTTTACTTTAAATTAAATTAATATTTATATATTTTAATATCAAAAAATGCTTTATGAATATTGACTTATATTTTAGACATCATTAATATGATAATGTCCAAGAGTATCTATCTCATTGAAAAGATTATAGCAGTTCCCTTCAATAATGAGAACCTTGAAATGTACTAATGATATTCTCATTCAATACTTCATATGGCTATATTATGTTGTCGTATGGTACATTGATTTTGTATATTATTATGTACGGTTTAATTGTAGGAAGATGGGACATCAACTCGTGAGGTTCACTTTACTCCATGACTGGAGATTATAAGGACAGACCCACTGGTAGAAATTAAATACAAAATGTGTCATTTGATATTACAATCTAAATACATGTGTAATGATCAATAAAATTTAATATTTTCATTAATTGATGTCATGGATGATTCATATTTATATATTTTCCATAAACTATGATGACATAAGTTGATGTAGAAGTAAGGTTGGTTTCATGCATTACAAATTATATATTATTAGTGAATTAATCAAGGAATGAATTATACCTTCCAATTATGTGGAAGTTGATATATGAAGCCTTTTATTGATGTTAAAATTTTGAAAAAAAATCCTTGTCCATAGTGTAAAGATGATTTCATTTCAGGAAGTTATAGAAACATGTATGTAGCATATAGGTGGATGATAAAAGTGTGGAATCTTCTTTATGATATGTCAAGGCAAAGTGATAATATTACACAATGTGCATTCATATGTGGTTGTTAATGTTTTGCAAATAACTTCACCATATTTTGTTCCTTTATATGTAATTAGTTGGTTAAATAGAACTTTAGGAAGTTCAATATAATTCCAATGAGGAAGATTCCTAGAGGTTCACCCACATAGTGTTTATATTGATCATTATTAAATTTTATTTTAGTTTAAATATGAGGGAAAATATTATTCTCCAAGCCAAGGAGAAATATTTATTCAATATTAAGTTATTGTATATATTAAATCTATATTGAAGGTAAGTGGAATTTTAAAATAAATATTTATTCATAAGATCATGAATATTATATTAATTTATTTATTGAATGAATAATATTTATTATTAAATTTTCTATAAATACCTAGGAGGAAATGTTGATTGATTTATCAGATTAGGTGGGAAGGATATGTGGAATATTACTTAAATAAATAAATATTCATTTTTTATGGATTATGTTTATTTTATTCAAGAGAAATACTCGCATCAAGGGAAAAATTTATTTTTTATTAGATATTGGGTTTTATAATGATTTTAATAACAATTTAGGTCCTATAAACAATTATTTATTTCCTAACATAGCTTTATAAATACCCTATTATGTTTTTTTAGGGATTGATGTGGTTGTTAACAACACATCAAATTTATATATTCTATCATCCCTAAATATAAAATAATATATAATTCTCTCAAGATCCAAGAGAAAGAATCATCATATTCCCTCTCCAATCTTGAGGGAATAAGAATCAACACATCAACCACTAATGATTGTGTGGTGATAAAAGGATGTGATGAAATATGATTCGTATTACTGTACTAATACCTTATATTCCATAAATGTTGTTATTCTATCAATGGAGAATGTCTGGATCATGGATAGAGGGATTTTAATTTGTATTCTCTTGAGGAAATGACAGTATAACCAGACAAAGGATTGAATTATCAACAACATCACTAAAGAAATAATCTCAACATTGATATAATTATACATTTTTCAATTAGTTATAAATTTCACATAAATGATCATATATATTCTAATATACTTATGTTAGGATTTTTCATATATAATCATTTTTAATTTCATTTTTAATCATGTTATTATGATTTATTCATTGAATTCTATTAAAATCAGTCATTAGGAATTGGTCTTTCCAATATCTTCTTATCTTGTAACCTACTAGAAGAAACTAAAATAGGTAGAAAAATCATTAGTCTTACCCAATGGTTTCTAAAAACCAACTCATTGTACCAATCAAAGGAAGAAGTACTAGAGTAAGAAACTGATTCCAAAACATAGATGAACAAAATATTGATGACTTTATAAGCTACAATGAAATAACATGAAACAAGATGATGAAATGTCGAACTATGTTAGTTTCACTAATAAGGAATCCCAAAATAAACTCAAAATTTATTTTCTAAAATTATTAATGGAATCATAAAAATTAGATGGAGTGGGTTAAACAAGAGGCTCTTAAGGGGGCCACAGTGTGAGAATGAGTGTGAAAACTAGAGAAAAGATGATTAAGGGGTTGCTTATTGCAATAAATTATTCCATTTTAATCTTTATAAAAAATCATGTGTTCTCTACTAGGATCTGATATAAGGCTATCTGGTACAAAAATCCACAGCTAGAAAAAAATTTCTAATACCAGATATGACTATGTACTTTTCACCCTTTGACCAAATACCTTATTCAACACATATACCAAGACCTCTTCCTCTCATTTCATCTGTCCCTCTATTTATCTCTAATTATCTCTAATTACTATTAAACTCCATTAACATCAATATTTATTACATTTATAAATAGAATATTGAAAATTAAAGTAAAATCAACCCATGATGATGAGAGTCATTGAAAAAGGCCCGTATTCTTGTACAATATATGCATGAGGTGGTATTTGGGTTAAGAATGGGAAAATTATCTAATGTGTGGATTGTTTTTTCCTTATATCTCACCTCATGGGATTCAACATTATAGGAAATGAGATATATGGAATAAAAATAATTTCAATGACATGTGATCAAATTATTAAATTATGTTTATAAATATGTTAAAACACAAGTGTTATTTAATCAAATATAATATGAAATATTAATTCTCTAAAAAAATAATTTGAAAAAGAAATTTTTTTAGGATGAATGAATATAATGATATTTTATTTGTTTATAGAGATTGAGAAAAATAATTCAGTTATGTTAGAATATTGAACTAGTTAACAGGTGAACCATGTTTAAATTTAATCCCATGATCTAATTACAATGTTAATGACTATTCATTTTATTCCAATTATCATGAAAAAAATTAGTTTAGAATAAAAATATATTGGGTTTCAATGAAATTTTTTATATTTGAAGTGAAAAGTAAAAAATTAATCTTTACATAAATTCGATATTATAGAGTAGTTGAAGATATATAGAGGATTGATTATGTAAAATTTGTTTATTTATGGTCATGTGTAATTGGGATGACAGAACCAATGGTGTTAGAGATGATTAATTCAAATTTACACATATATTTGAAAATATTTGATTGTAATAGTGACCCTTTAATCATGAAAGAACATTTAAAACAATTATGTTATTATCCATCAAATGATTAGTGTTTTATCATCTTTTAAGAGTAAAATCGATTTTTTTATCATAGTTTTGACATTATTGACAACCTATACACTATTACATCATCCATGACATTATTATAATAGGATACGAAGGACTATGACATGAACATGATTCATTTTATATAGAATTCCTATGGAGATAGGATAGGGTAAAAAAATACTTTAATATTCTTTTAGTAATTTTGGTACTATATTACTTTTTCATTTTACTTTTCAGCATTTACAAGTGGGGAAGTATAATTTATTATTATTATTATTTTAATATATATATTAGTTTAATTTGCAGTCAAGTTTATATGTTTTCCATTTATTATGTATTTTAACTTCGATATAGTATGTTTATTGTATTTTGAATTTGATATATAATAACATTATTATAATACATGACATAACATATTAATATTAAAATATTTTTGGATATATTTATTTATTTGAAATATTTTTTGTTTTTTCTACCAAAATTATTTTGGTATTTTATTTACATAAATATATATTTGAAAATGTAGTTTATCACATCAATCTTTTGATAAAATGATATTAAATGTGTTCTGATAAATTATTCCAAATTTTTTTAATTAAACTATGTGAAAAATAATTTTTCATGATACTTCTCTGAAAACGCAACATAGAAAATGGGTTTTCATGTAAAAAAACTGATGATAAATGGCCCTGATGTTTTCTGAATTCGAGGGAATATTTGATTATAATTGATGTATGTAATATATGTGCATTCATATTTTTTAAAACATGTCAAGGGAGAGCCCTTTTTGTTACAAAACAATGAAAAGACTAGGAAATATTGATGGGTTCATATAAGTTGTTATGCCCCCATGCAAAGACAAAAAAACCAACAAAATTCATAATCAAACAGACATAAAGAGCCAAACTGTCATACCATTCTGATTCAGAATCAATGGGTCTGTGAGACCTGGTAACCATAATAGGCTTGAGGTATGAATAGTCTTTCCTTCGTCTTGATTTCTGTAGATGGATTGGTTGGAATCCTTCATCATCCACAAGAACTTTTTCCCCTTTAGACAATGCCTGAACATAAGAATATTTTTTTGGGGAATCATATTCAATATCATCCCATTTTCCATGAATACCAAGGGTTTCTCTTAGATTATTGATTTCCTCTTGTATCTTTGAGAGATTCTCATTATTAACTGGGTTGGGGAGCTCCTTAGCTGCATGTTTGATAATCGGTGTGAAATGAACCATATCCATTATAGGTTTAGAATTACCAAACTCATCATTATTCAGCTCTCCTTGCTTTGGAATTAGGAACTCAGTCATTCGTGTAGGGCCAGCATCAATATCATTCTTGTTCCTATCAATTGAGGAATGGTGACCACCATTATTCTGCGTCTTCTCTCTCTCATTCCAACATTGACCTCAGGACAATGCCCCATTGTTGATCTTCCACTGTCATCCTCCACCATAGCCTTCTTTTTCAGTTTCTTCCTGCCAGATTCATCATGATGCCCTTTTATAGAGAAAAAGGAGCAAACTACATTCTTACGACATGTCTAATTGACATGCCTAATTACATGACAATCCACAAAAAAACGAGGAAGATTTTCATATTCAACCTTAAGAGGTATGTCATCATCCAATGCTGACAGCACTATATGGTTAGTTAAACACATGCTTAAATCAACCTCCACCAGAAACCTAGAGAAATGCCCGTACCTGGAAACCTCTTTGGGTCGATCCATTTTAATTGGAATTCCAAAATCAGACTCAATGTCAAAAATAATTTTGGGATTCCATACAATCCTGTTAAGACCAATAATTTTAATCCAGAATTGAGCACGAGTATTTTTTACGGCAAATGGGTTAAAACGAAAATCCCATTCTTGAATACATATCATACCTGGCTTTAAAGAAATTTATCCAATCCCCCATGCTTTGTGGTTCAGTTCCCCCGATGGAAAGATAATGTGGAAGAAACCTCAACCCATTGGTATGCATTTCCAATCCGAATAATTCCATAATGAATCCTGATTTTAAACAATGTCATCAACTTTCTAAAGTTTTCCACGAGAAGGGAGTATAATCCGAGCAATGATGGAGAACTTTCAAGTCTTGAATCTGTCAAAAATTGCATATTTGTTGGAAATAACAGGAACAGTATCATCTTTCTTGACAATTTGATCTGGGATAGAATGCTTAAAATTTATGATGTGCCTTCTGTTAGAGTCTTTGTCTTCATATGAGAATTTATTCTGAGCCATCTCCACACGCTGAGACACAAACTCACCATTATTCGTGACCAACCCCATTGTAGCACAGTTAGCGTCACCACACTCCACTGGAGATCGAGGCCTCTTAGCCATCAATGCCTTAAATCCACATTCAATATTGGCTGCCGCAAAAACTGATCCGGTTACCCTAGATTGATTCCCGCAAGTGCCATCATCAGCAAACAGAGGATCATCAAAGGTCTTATCTCCATTCATAGCACCCGCAACCGCCATAGACGAGGCCGAAAACCCAGATCTACCCGATGCTTCGGCATCTTGCATCACGTACGGCCGCCTCAACCCCTGAATTGAATTCGCAAAAAAGATTCTGTGTACCTCGCTTCAATCAAGACGACGCAGCTCCTGATTGCCAGTCATGGAATCCGCACGACATCCATGTACCTTGCCATCATCAAGGTGATGCTGATCGGGTTTGATAGGCGTTGAACCCACATGAAGAGTGCCAAGATCTTGGCCTCCATCGATTCGAGAGAATCTGAGGAAATTCCGGAAAATAAGGACGGGAAACCCTAAATCGTAAGGAAACCATGGTAACCGGTGAGGCAAGGCTCCGCCTCCATCTTCTTAGGTCATATATGCATTCATATTTCAAAAATAAATGACATAAAAAATGTTTATTTTATAAAATAATATTTATGTATACTATATTTGATAATGGATTATTTAATAACTCACATTGAAAATAATTTTTTTATTATGTTTATAAAACATGATGTTAAAAATATATTTACTATGTCACTCATAGTAAAATTGTTTCATAACCCATGGTAAAAAATTCAAATTAAAAACCCCCATTTTGTACCAGTTCATTCATAATAAAATATATTTAATACTATTGTATTTAATTAGATATTCCCTAAAGCCTTGTAAATTATATATATATATCCTATAAATTATGATTTACATGCACATGAGGGTATATTATTTTATGCAATTTATTATTACATATTGATAATGGTTGTGAATTTATGTTTCTCCCATACATGATATCATTCAATGAACTATTTCATAAGATGAAATAGTGAGGATTTTGATCCTTCTTGTGATTAATTCATTTATTGGCGAAAGCATTCACTCACGCGTTATGAATGCCCAAGAGAATGCTACTGCTCAAGGGTTTTCCTTGTAGATTTATAAACCACTATTATGTGGTTGTAGGTGGTGTGGGATAGATTGGGATCCTAAATCTTGGCCAAAACTCTCAAATAACAATTTCTCTATTCAACTTCCTTCTTTTAATATGATATGATAGAATATTGTGAATGGAAGGATGTATCTCTCTCATACGATGAGAGATTCAGTTTTTTCCCATGGATAAAATATGGAGGTGGAAAGATTTTGTTTAGAACTTTCTGATCTCTCCCAAACTTATCTAAAGGAGACAAAGAATGATCCAATAGATCTTCATTGTAAGGTGTTTCATATTTAAAAGAGTTCTTCATTTCTATTTTTCTGTATGTATCCTAATATCTTGCATAGAGATCCCAAAACAAGGATTTATGTAACTTATAATTCATCTAATAATTGTTATTAGACTCTTAAAAATATTTAATGGTATTATATGATGTCGTTCTTTATATATATTTGAAATCATGCTTGTAATTAATAAGAATCGAAAAAACATAGCAATTTTTCATTTATGGAAATTTGACTTCCAAAAAGGGTTTATCCTTACATAGTAAGGAAACATAAAAGTAATAAACACCTTAAACTTACACAACTATGATTCATAATGGTAACTAAGGAATTAACCTTACATAACATGGCCTATTTAATTATCATCATAAATTTCCCTTATGTGAAATAAGGGCTTTCTAATGATTGTTGAATGCTTAAAGGGGTTTCATAATGGTAACAATTTATATACCGTCATGCAATAACATTATAGTGAAGGTCTACTAAAGGGTACATTTGCATAAATATTTTGTGGGAAAGTAGTATCCTTATGCAATATTTCCAGAAGTCTGTGTAATAGAAAACGAGACAAACCCTTACATGAGCTGTTCACATCAAGGTAATATCATTTTTACCCTTATATAAAATTATATGTGTAAATGTAATATTATAATTAACTTTATGCATCACATTATACATAAGTTATCTTAAGGTAAGTATGGACTTTACATTTTATAATCTCTTTAATATACCCTTTGTAAGGGTAGAAGTCTATACCCATATGTAGGTCACCCCTATACATAATTGTTATCCAAATTGCATAACAATTATTAAAAATAATAATACATAAAATGATTTAGATGGTTTATAAAATATTTATTAATCATTATGAAAGGTATTATGGGATATTTCACTATATAAAAGGATTAAAAGTTAATTAATTATAAATTTTTTATAATCTATTAAATGATTATGAAACAGTTAAATCCATAATATTAAATGTTAATACATAAAATACATATTAGAAAACTATTTGGATATTCTTATGATATTAATTTAAAAGTGTTTATTTTGAAATCGTATTAAATAATTTATAGATGGTTAAAAATTATTAAATAAGTCCATCATATAAAATGTTTATATTAATATTACGAATTGTACATAATTAATTGTTTTTAAATTTTCAAACTAAAATAGAGCCTTATTTCTCTATAATGTTAGCCACATCAAAAATGTTTTGATGAATTATATTATCATGGATTAAATAATTATTAAATATATTATATTTAGATTATATAAAATGTTTACCTAAATTAAATTAGAATATATTTGATTTATAATTTATATAATATCATTAAATTAAAATAAAAATTCTACGTGACGATAAATATAATTTTTTTTCAAAATTTCATGAATATAAGGTTTTCATATTAAAGATTATTGAAAATAATATTGAAATGGTTATATTAAAAATTATGGAATGTCCATAATGTTAAGGATGAAATAGTATAAAAGTGATTATATATTTTTTTTATAAATTTATATAAAATGTTTAACTCATGTTTAAATATTTGAATTTTTTATTTATTTACGGTTATTGCAGTATATATTCATGTATAATAAATTCTATAAGAAACATGAATTGTGGGTACGCTCTAGATTAATTATTAAACTTATTCTAGATAGAGCGTTGAATCACATGTTAAGAATGTCTCTATAATGAACTTAGTTTTTCATCTTCCTAGATCATGGTTTTTAACTAATGTTATGAACTATTATTTAGTTGTTTAATATAGTTTTTTCATATTATATTTCAGAGGTATGATGAATTTGACTCCTTCTTGAGTAAAGTATTATCGAGTAGAGGGATGTGGGGTAAGACTACCTACCTACCTGGAAGATTATGCCTTGTCTAGGCTGGTGAATGGGGTTGGCTATATATCACTCGAAGGTAACACAATTTGATAACTCTATACCTTTATATTAAGTGTTAATGTACCATATGTATATGATACATCATGATATGTATGAATATTTTTGACTTCTATTTTTGGGTATGTAACCCAAGCCTATGAGTTTTTTAAAGATTCTCACATCAATATGGTTTGAAAATATTGATAAGGTGGAGGGAATAAGATTCCAAACTAAATTTACTAGAATGATTCATTTATAAAATGGAATAACATGAGATAATATAGTTGGATTAAAATCCCCTTTAAATATTAAGTGTTAAATTCTTTCAAAAAGTAGAACATACCAAGACGTCGATCATTCAACTAATAATTGTTATACTAGTGTGGGTTTCCTCTAGATTAACTTATGTAAGGAATTAATTTAATGACTGATATTTTATTATCCGTATATAGATTCATGAAAAAGTGGGGTTTCTTATATGTTTATTGTGGTCAGATCATTTTGATAATTTCATTAGGTTATATTTACTATAAAACCCCAAGGGTTGGGGTACCATATCAATAGAGTTGGGTTTATCCATATGATGGATTGGCCAATGTTTTGTTCATTAAACTATACAAGATGAATATATTATATGGTTATGATGGTTCCTAATCTAAATAACTAATTTGTGAGTTTCATTCCAAACCCGATTCATTTTTTAGTGAAATTTGGATCTTTTATAAAAAAATGGGCATGCTAAATTTCATTAAAAGGTAATCATTTTAATAGGATACTATTTAATAAAATTAATTATTAAATGGTTAATAATATTTTATTCCCAATAAATAAAATCTTCTATTTTGGATTATATCATCATCATCAACCTAAACATTGTAATCAATCCATGATATGGAGAGTCTTAATATAAGGGATTCTAAGACTTGTAATTTACGAAATGTTTTTAATCAAGATCGGTGATCTATGAAAAAGTTATTAATGTAAATTATATGTGTTTGAAAAATTTATTCCCCTATAACCAAGTGTTTAAGTCATTCAGTAATTGAATATAGATGCTTATGGAAGCATATCATGATTCATTTAACATTTCAAATGCATTAAATGAAAAATTACCAATGGAATATTTTTCTCCACTAAAGTAATAAAAAATATTATAAATATACAAAAAATCATAGGATTGAAGGAATTAAAGCCTGAATTTTGATTTCAAGGGGTAATGTAGTTCATTCATTAAAGACTAAGATGCTTCATTCATTGATAGTCCTATCCTAATATGTGTATTTTATGTCATTTAGCTCTAGATAAATTCATGTAAAATATTATTATTTATATGAAAATAAATGGGTGTTTTTCATTCACATGGTTTAGGATTTGTTTAAATATATATCACTCTTTAATGGGATAATTAAAATAACTTTTTCTAGTCAAGGAATTTGACTTATTTTCCTATATGGAAATGTTATGAAATTATGATAGAATTCAAAGAATGCTTACCAGATATTCTCAAAGTGTATAGAATATATATAAAGAAGATAAATTATGTCAAGGTTTTAAATTAATTTATAAAATATAGGTAGGTTAAATTTAAAACTGGAATAATAAAATTTGGTTGAAATTTTAAATAATTATTCTTGAATATGTTCAATGTTATCAAATAACTAATAACAACAATCTATATTTAAAGTGAATTTTATATAATATCATAAGAGAGTTAGGGTGTATTAGTAAAAAATAATGTAATTTGTGATATTATTTCAAGTTTTTTTTTGAATATGAATACAAAGATTATGATGATGAACATAAAAAGGGTTCTAAGTGGTAAACAAAAGTTTAACTCGTAAAATTTGATATTTTGAAGTTAATAAGTTTGAATATATTCTAGTGGTTTAAATGATTGAAATTTGATTCATATGTGTCACCATTAGTCAAATTGGATTACTGCATTGATGATTCTCACTAAGAGGTTTAGTGGGAGGTTTTTTTTCCAAATGGTCATAGAAATATTTAGCATGGATTACATATGATGTAATGTGTTAAGAAAACCCATAATGTGTAGAAAACATAAGGCCAATCTAGTAGTTTTTCATATATGACAGGATAAATCGGTGGTTATAATGATTTAGTTAAATTTTATAAATATTTTTAAAAACATTATAATGTGTCATATTAGATGAATCCTCCATTTTTTCATTTTTTTCACATTGTATACATAAATTCAATTAGAGATATACATTTCATGACGTTTGATGATAATTTACCTCTCAATGTATGACTTTTAGTTAATCCCAAACCGATGTTCATCCTAGATTATTATAGGTTACGCTGAAATTTTACGGTTATCATGAGTTGGATTCTTTTATTTATATAAAAAATATTCTCATTATAAAAAACAAAGAATAAGATTCTTTAAATGAATTGGATGACCTAATGGGTGTAACGTCCATGTTTTGGAAGCCGCCTAGAGATGCCCCGTACTTGATTGATCACATGGCCTCAAGCACATTTCCCCGAAGGCTAGAAGCTGCCGACTAGCAGCGAGAGCCTTGAGTGTGATAGTGGGGAAACTATGCCCTCATTGGAAGAGTAACACAACGGAAGAGAAACACATATAAAAAATATCGAAAGCAGTAATAATTCATACCAAACTACAATAACAACCGATGACTGAAATAATAAATAACTGGAGTACATATTTAAATGATGCATGATACATATGTCTAGGAAAGCATCCAAACAAATCACAATGCTGGAATACAGATAGTATTAAACCAGAGTACAAAAGTAAATAGATAAACAAATCCTCAGAATCGCAAGCCTGAACTTAGTCCTATGCTCTCCAACTCAACAACATATCAAGTACCTGATGTAGAAGGGAGCTTTCCCTTATCTATACAGGCAACAATATAATCTGTTTGGGACCAAAAGCATGGCCCAAACAGGGTGTGAGACTAAATCCCAGTAGGTAACCACCACAAGACCTGTGCCTAACAGTCAGTGAATATATATAAGAGGCAATAAGCAAATAGAATCAGTAAACAAGGAAGTACTCAACAATAAAAAATTCCACAGTCTCAAATCATTCAGTTTCATATATCATGTAAGCAGCTAAACACAACTAGGTAACCCTTTGGGAAGTACTCACAGCCTATCCCCTTTGGTCCTACCTAGCAACACAAGGAAGAATATAACATAATAGGTAACCCTCTGGGAAGTACTCATAGACTATCCCATATGGTCCTACCTAGAAACACAAGTATTCATATAACAGAACAGGTAACCCTTTGGTTCATCTCAAGTATAGACTATCTAAGGAAGCACTCGCTGTCAATTCATCCTATAGTCTCGTATCGATAACTAAAAGTGCTATGGGGAAGCACATACATCACATTCCCCCAGTGGCCCGCATCGAGGAACTAAAGACACTCTAAGGAAGCACTTATGTCAATTCCCCATGTGGTCTCCCATTGTAAGTAGAAAATACACTCTTGAGAAGCCCTTACATCCATTCTCCCAATGGTCTGTACACCAGGTTCTCATTGCCATGTGTAAGTCAAGCAAGTTTAGCGAAGCGTATCGGCCAATGTAAACCTCAAGAACTACCTAGATAAACAGTCTACAACATACCAACATGTCAGATAAACAATCTCTCCATCATAATAACACTAGGCATGGGGAAAAAAAAGGCAGACTAAAAGGATAAGCAGGACCAAACGGTCATAATCAAAACATGCATGGGCAACACATCCAAATCATGGAAATTCACCCTATTCACAATCAATTTAACATTACTCAAGAATTAAAGCATAAAAGAAAAAAAATAGGGCTAAACCATAAAACATGCAATACCCCATTCATGGGTATTGGTGATTTTTCACATACAACTCAAAGACTTTTAACAGAAAGGCACAAACCACCCACCTCGGTGTTGTAGGATCGCTAGACATGAACCTAATGCCTTGAATCGGCCAAGAGCACCGTAGATCTATAAAAATGCCTAAAATTCACAACTGGGGATAACATGGGAAAGAGGACGAATCAAGAAACCAATATCTAGAAGAAAGAAGAGCTTACCGAGATGATCCCAACATAATCGATGATGGTCGAATCGGAGAACAGATTCTCGATCGGGGGATCGGGGAAAGATCGTGGTTGTATGAGTTTTCTTAGACAAACCAGACCTAGAAGAAGGAATTTCTGGTGATTAGACATGAACCCAGTATGTTTAATAAAAGAAGAAATTATAGAGTGGGTGCTTTAGAAGTACTTGGTGTGTATTTTACCTTACCGTCCCCCACATTAGGCGGTCTCCAGGTCACCACACACGACCGTGCGCACGACCGTTACAGGGCCTACACCCTGCTGTAACTGAGTACACAACATGTACTTAAAAAATTTCCAGAAACTCTTATTTTTCCTCAAAAACAAGGGAAAAGTAAGACATACCTGAAAAAGAAGATCCAGGTTCTTACAAACATTCCCCCTTAAAGAAATTCATCCCCAAATTTACCTACCAAGGTGGTGTATAAGAAGAACTATAAAATATCTACAGCTACTGTGATGGTACATTAGCCTTCCTCTCCCAAGTCTCATCCTGTACTCGCACGTACTTCCATATCACTCGTACCAGAGGAATATACTGGCCACAAAGAACCTTCGCACTACGTTCAATGATCCGGATAGGATGCTCCTCGAACGATGCATTCGCTTCCAACTCAACCTTTTCAGGTTGAAGAACATGAGACGAGTATGAGATGTAACGTCGAAGCTGAGAAATGAGGAAGACTCCATACATAGCCTGGTACCTCTGAGGTAACTGAAACCGATAGAAATCCGGCCCAACTCTCTCGAACACCTCAAATGGCTCGATGTACCTCAGAAAAAGCTTACACTGTCTCCTAATGCTTATGTGTCCCAACCTCAGTGTGATACTCAGGAAAACCTAATCTCTGATGAAAAACTCCATAGGTCGTCTCCGTTTATCATCATAAGACTTCTGTCAAGACTGTGCAGTAATAATCCTCTTCCATATCAACCCTATATTTTCTGTGGTCTCATGGACAAGATGAGGTCCCACATTAGGTGCCTCTCCTACCTCCATCCAACATAAGGGTGATCGACATTGCCTGCCGTACAATGCCTCATAAGGTTCCATATGAATAGTTTCTTGAAAAATATTATTGTAGGAATACTCAACAAGTGGTATATGATTCTCCAAAGAACCTCCAAAATTCAGGATGCATGCTTGTATCATATCCTCAAGCACCTGAATCGTACACTCGGACTAGCCATCTGTTTGGGGGTGGTAATCTGTACTCAAAAGTACCTATGTACCCAAAGCCTTCTGAAGCCCTTGCTAGACCCAATAAGTAAAATGTGCATCCCTGTCTGAAACAATGGAGTGTGGAACCCCATATAGACGTACAATCTATCGGATGTACAATTATCCTAGATCATCAACACTGAAGGTATCCTTGAATGAAAATAAGTGAGCAACCATTGTGAGTCTATCCATGAAAACCCAAACTGTCACATAAATAACTTATTTTAAAGTTATTTTTAATTTATTTTACATTCATGCTTTGTTTTGGGGGTTTCCAAAGGTTTTATGGAGAATATGTGAGTTTTCAAGAATTGGGCCAAACCGTGAGCCCAATTCCAGATTTAAAAATAATTTTTTGTTTCTTTTATAACTTTTTCATTTTTTAATATTTTTCAGTAATTCCAACTCCTAAATGTCCTCCCCTGATATATTAACACCTCATTTAAATTTGGAGCCTTTATAAATCCATAATCATGGAGGATTTGGGTTTGTATTTGAGAATTGGGCCAACCCGAAATCCCATTTTCCAGTTTTAAATTGTTTTCTTAATTTTTTAATATCTTATTCATTATAATGAATTATTCGGTGATTCCACCTCTCACGCGACCCTAAGGAGTCCAGCCGCGCTCCCATTCATTTTCCCCCTCTTTGGAGCTCGTTTGCATCGCGATAGAGTGCTGAAAGTCTTAGGGTTTCAAAAATCGGGCAGATTTGAGAAGGTAAGTTATTTACATCATAACTCTCTCAATTCTTACTATTTTCCCCCCATTCCAGTTCCTATATGATCTCATAATCCCTATTAAAACATCTCATGAATTGTTGGATGTTTTCAAATTCAGATTCTGGTAGATTTTGAGTCGTTTTCTTCAAGATTATTTTGGGTAATGTTTCTCTTTTCAATTCTTCTCTTCTCCTTAGGGTTTCCACCCTATCTCAAGAGTTTATAGAATGTCCAGAACATAGGGTTCGAACATATGGTCTTATTTGGTATCTTTTGGGTCAATTTTTGGTGGTTTAGGTCTGGATTTATATTCCTTGATGTGCGGCAGTGGTGCGGTTGATGTTTCGCACCATGTTTTGAGGGTTTCGTCATAAAAGGTAGGTGATTCCATGTGTAATCATTTCTAGATGAGTTAGTTTGCTTGAATTACTTATTATTAATTCAATAATATGTTGTGTATTGTGCTGGAACTATTTATTTTGTATTTGGTAAAGCATTTGTTTTTACAGTTTCATTTTAGTTTAAAAAAATTGGGTGTTTTACATGTGCAACCCTTTGGGTATTGTTTGGGTGTGTTTTATAACATATGAAATTGGTTTAATAAATCTTGTTTGGGCTGAAAATTCTGATTTGGTAGGGTATTGGTGTTCCATTAGGTTTTAAAGAGGTTTCTTTTAATGGGTTTAAGGTGTAAAGCCTTATTGTACTTCTTGAAAGTGATTTTGAAAATGTGTGCTTTTCATGTGGATCTTTTGTGGTATTGTTTGAGGTGTTTTTATAACACATGAGGGTTGTTTAATAAATGTTTTTGGGGATGAAAATTATGTTTTGAATTTGTATTGGTGTGATTTTGTCCTTGAAATATGGTTTTGAAATGAGTTTTTTTGTGAAAAGATTTGGTACACTCTTTAGAATTGTTTTATGAAAGTTTTGAATGGTTTAATGATTTATGTAAGATGTGAAACCATATTGGAAAACTGTTTTGGGATTGTTTATACTTTCAAATGGACCATTTTAAATGTTAATAGTTCTGTTATGTTATGTGTATCCTCTTGGAAATGTTTTATAAAAATGTTTAATGGATTTACTAAAATGTGAAAGAGGTGTGAACGTTATATGGGCTGTTTGTGTGAGTGCGATGTGAAAAGTGGATTTTGTTTATAAAAAGGGTTTTAGGAAACATGTGAGTGGGCTATTATGTGATGTTTATTATATTTGTAGGTATTTTATTAAATTGTTAAAGGATGTGTTGGATTGTGAATGTTATGCAAAAAGTGCTGTGGGCTATTTTGGTGTGGGTTTGATTTCAAAATGCATTTGAATGAAAAGTGGAATTTTGTGACTTGTGTTGTATAAATGTGGGTTGTTTGGTGAATTTATGATATGGAAATGATATTTTCATTTGAAATGTATATTCATTGACTTGTTGAAATTGTTTGATCACAAAGGGAAAACCCGGGTATCTAGGTGGGTGGACGTGTACTAGTATGCTAGTGATCCCGTGGGGTTTGGCCTCAATTTCACTTAGCAAGATTGACACTTACAACTCTAACTAAACTAAGATGATGATGATTGGGGACCACTAGGTTATGGGTATGTTACCTACTAGTGGATAGTGCACGAGAACGAATATTTGTGATGGTTACTCTCACCGAGATACGAGGTACCTGGGACCCACAGCTAGCTAGTGCCTAGGGGTTATTTCCCATTGCTTGTGCTCACTGGATATTTTGTACTTACCGTCGGCATACGGTACATTTTGCTGGAAAATTCAGTAGCTTTTGTGTTTATTTTAAAAAGCGTTAATCCTTTAAAATAGCCCACTTGAAAACTGTTCTTATTCAAATTTGCAGCTTTTAGAAATTGTAACTAGCTTTTCATGTTTTTGAAAACTTGCATGCTTTTCGTCTTTAAATGATTATTATATGGAATCTATTAGTGGTGGTATCCTATTGAGATTTGTCTCACACCCTACTTACACCCTTGGGTGTAAGTAGACTTGGTTATTTTGTTGTCGCAGGTTTGGGTATAACTTTTGTGCCAACAGTTCGGGTTTCCACCGGTCATTCATGATGCGGTGTTGTGGAGATGGCTTGAGGAAGATGCCTCTTGACATGTTGAGGTTCTTGGGATGTCTTTTCATGGGTTTTTACCTTTTTAATGATCTTAAAACATTGTTTAAAATTGTGCAATTCAGTTCTGAATTTATTAAAAAGATGTTTCGGTTTGAAAAATCCAGATTTGGTTTCTTGGATTCATTTGATGTTTCAAGTATAAAAACTCGGGTAAATCGTTCCCAATTTTCAGTTTTTGATACCCGGACACTTGTGCCAGCCCGTGGGGATCGGGAACGCCCTTCGGGACTTGCCACGGGTCGGGTCGGGTGCCAGTTTTCGCGGCAACCAGATTCGGTTCGTGACAAAATGGTATCAGAGGAGGTTCTGGTTAACTCTTTGGGTCATGTTATTTTGGGAAATAGTCAGGATAGTCTAGAGTTATGATTTTTGGGACATGGAATTCTGGTTATGGGTAGTGTTCTTGATCACCACAACTCATTTCAGGATTCAAGTCGCCGGGGGAAGTTGGGATTTGTCTATGTCTTTGGGTTTTCTTGGTTTGATGATGATTAGGGGAAATGAAAAGAGAGTTGGGTTAATGGTCTCAATAAGCTCGCAGGGTCTGGAAAGCCATGTGGAGCCGGGGATATTCCCTAGAACACTCTCTGTGACAGTAAAGTGATTGGAATATGGCCGCCAACCATATGTCCAAGTCACCCACTGAAACTAGTTTCCTCTCGCATTGTCTGGTGTTCTTTAGTTTTGAAATCATGGCATTTTTGTTTTAAGGTGACTTGGTTTTAAGAAGCGTAAAGTTTTTATGAAATGATTTTCAAATAAAGAGGGAATGGTTGGGTTTATGAAATGGCAGAACTGAATTTTCAGAATTGTTTTGAAATATAAAATGGTGTGCTTACACCTCTTTGAAAGCAGGAACTATATTGAAGTTGGTTTTGAAAAGTGTTTCCAATAGATTTTTCTAAACAATCAGAGTGTGTTTTAATGGGATGAGATGTTTTGAAATTGATGTGAATATCTTGAATGTGAGTTATTTTCTAAATGGTTGTGACTTTATGAAATTTTTTTTAAGATGTGAGTTGGGATTTTGATCTCGTGGTTAGCGGTTTTGAGAAAAAGGATGTGTTGGTTGACCATTTTGGTTTTGAAAAGTGGAACAAATTTTTGTTTTAAACTTTGGTATTCTCGTGAGAAACCACATGCATGGGTTTATATGGGAAGATGGATGGTTGATGACATGACTCAATGAGTGTCGAGATGGATATGAGGAGGGTGCCACGTGTGGCACTGAAACATGCATGTGTAAGGCCCATGGGGTACCATTGGTGGATGCGCTAACCGCTAAACCATTTGTTTTCAAAGAAATGTTTTTAAAGATAAATATGAAGACTTGATGAATTGTTTGGAATGGTTTATATTATGTATTTTTGGAAAATGTTGATGTTGTGGGATGTTTTGAGTCCAAGAACCCCTCCTGTTTGAACTGTGTTTTGGGTTTGGGTTTGGTCAGTAAGTTGTGTTATATGGACAGTTAGTGGTCTCTTTTGAAAAATGTTTTGGGACGCATTTATGATGGTTCCCTTCATGTGTTTAGATCTGGTTTGTGGTATATCTTGACTAATAGACCATCTTGGTTGGGTCCTTGGGATTAATCGTTGGATAAGGTACACCCCCATTAAAGGTTAGTGCACAACTGAAGTGCAACCCGGATTGTTTCGCCGTTTGAAGACCCTCAAGTTGATCAATATAAGGAATATTTTTTTCTTGAGATTTTTAGATTGAGTCTACACCCATTCCTTTCTTTGATTTTTAGATCCTCTTGTAATGGGAGAGTGCTTGTGGATGGGTGAAAGATACCATAGTTTCTTATGTTTCCTAATTCGTCGAAGGTGGATGTAGTCTAGGGTTGTTATTTTGGATGAGTGTCTTGATGGTGTCTAAGAGGGCCTTTGGGGTTCTTCAAAGTTTATTTGAAGCATGAGTTCATGTTAAACCACCAGTTTGAGAAATATGGTCACGATAGGATATTGTGGCCACTTTCTAGAATTGTGTGTTGTTTGGGGATGTTGTATAAGGTCCCTCTCTATGCATTATTTATATCAGTCACAATGGCCATGTTCGGTGATACCTTATGATGTCATGTGCTCGATTGACCATATAGGTGAAAGTCGTGAAATCCTCCGGGAGTCCCTGTTGTGTTGGGTGAATGTCTCCCTTGTAAAAAAAACATCAAAATATTCCATTTTAGAGGAAGTTTAGTGTAGGTGTTCTTTACTTCTGTTGTTTCTCACATGAAGAAACAAGGTGTGATGTCTGTGCATCTTCTTATCCCTTGTTTCAGTGAAATATTGGGATAGGGTAAAGTGAGTATGGAATTTGTTATGTCTGGAAAACATATCTTGGGTTGTGGTGTAGTTTTTGGTGGCACCGAAAGAGTAATTCTCATTTAGTGGGTTTCCGAAGACTAAATGTGAGGCCGAAGATGCTTCAATAATTTGAGCTCCAACCATAGGTCTCGGAGAGAAGCTGGCTCGCAGTCAGGGTAAATCACAGGGTCATTTAAACCCTTGTAAAATTTCATATCCTCGGTGTGAAAGATAGGAAGTGTTTAAACCTATGGTGTCATCATATTCCCTCTGTTGTTCTCATTCGGTGGAAATAGGTGGTGGGCCTTGTACCCATGTCATCGCTTAATGCCATTCCCTCCCCCTTTGGTTTCCATTGAGTGTTTGGAGAATGGTTGGAAATTTGTCTAGACATGCTGAGCACATAGTTTGTGAACGATTAAGAGAGACTGTGTTCCTGGAAGCCATGCAGGAAGATTGATCAGCACAGTTAGTTCACGGTTTCAAAAACTGTGCAGACTAACCGTGCAACCTTCCCAAATCTTGAAATTTTTGGGTCTTTCTGTGCCGACATGTGGTGGTCGATTAAGATGGTTGGTTCATATGGTGGGGAGAACCACTATGATTATCATGTATTTTCCTTAGGAAATTTCGAATGGAAGTCTACCCTTGGTACTAGGGAGTCCATTCAGGCCTCCCCCTATTAGTTTCTTGAATCTGTCTCGAAAAAAATATTGGTTGTCAATTATAGTGGGGAGCATATTAGTGTCCCCCCGTACCAATAACATAGATTTATCTATGGTTTTGGCTTGGTTTAGATAGTCTCGTTCAGATATATCTAGCTACCAACATCTTCCTTGACTAAACGTTGGGACTAGAGAGTGCCCAATGGTTTAGTTAAAGTAAGGTAAGTGTAACCTTGTTCAAAGTTGTTGTTCGTTTGGGTGAATTGCTTGAGTCTTGTTCAGATAGTGTTTGAAGAGTTTTATTTTAGGATAAAGTATGAATGTTATTGATCCTTTAAGGAATGTAGTGTAAGTTATGGTTATGAGATTAATCTTTCCTTAATTGATCACTGGAGGTGTTTTGGCCTTTGGGGGTGAAACCTTGCAAGATAGTACCTATTGGTTTCTCAGTGGGGTTTGGTTGTTGCTTTAACCTTGCTGTGACTTTTCGGGGCGGAAAGTTTTCAAGGTGGGGATAATTGTCACATACATAAATTATTTTAAAGTTATTTTTAATTTATTTTACATTCATGCTTTGTTTTGTGGGTTTCCAAAGGTTTTATGGAGAATATGTGAGTTTTCAAGAATTGGGCCAAACCGTGAGCCCAATTCCAGATTTAAAAATAAATTTTTGTTTCTTTTATAACTTTTTCATTTTTTAATATTTTTCAGTAATTAAAACTCCTAAATGTCCTCCCCTGATATATTAACACCTAATTTAAATTTGGAGCCTTTATAAATCCATAATCATGGGGGATTTGGGTTTTTATTTGAGAATTGGGCCAACCCGAAATCCCATTTTCCAGTTTTAAATTGTTTTTTTAATTTTTTAATATCTTATTCATTATAATGAATTTTTCGGTGATTCCACCTCTCACTCGACCCTAAGGAGTCCATCCGCGCTCCCATTCATTTTTTCCCTCTTTGGAGCTCTTTTGCATCGCGATAGAGTGCTGAATGTATTAGGGTTTCAAAAATCGGGCAGATTTGAGAAGGTAAGTTATTTACATCATAACTCTCTCAATTCTTACTATTTTCCCCCCATTCCAGTTCCTATATGATCTCATAATCCCTATTCAAACATCTCATGAATTTTTGGATGTTTTCAAATTCAGATTCTAGTAGATTTTGAGTCGTTTTCTTCAAGATTATTTTGGGTAATGTTTCTCTTTTCAATTCTTCTCTTCTCCTTAGGGTTTCCACCCTATCTCAAGAGTTTATAGAATGTCCAGAACATAGGGTTCGAACATATGGTATTATTTGGTATCTTTTGGGTCAATTTTTGGTGGTTTAGGTCTGGATTTATATTCCTTGATGTGCGGCAGTGGTGCGGTTGATGTTTCACACCATGTTTTGAGGGTTTCGTCATAAAAGGTAGGTGATTCCATGTGTAATCATTTCTAGATGAGTTAGTTTGCTTGAATTACTTATTATTAATTTAATAATATGTTGTGTATTGTGCTGGAACTATTTATTTTGTATTTGGTAAAGCATTTGTTTTTACAGTTTCATTTTAGTTTAAAAAAATTGGGTGTTTTACATGTGCAACCCTTTGGGTATTGTTTGGGTGTGTTTTATAACATATGAAATTGGTTTAATAAATCTTGTTTGGGCTGAAAATTCTGATTTGGTAGGGTATTGGTGTTCCATTAGGTTTTAAAGAGTTTTCTTTTAATGGGTTTAAGGTGTAAAGCCTTATTGTACTTCTTGAAAGTGATTTTGAAAATGTGTACTTTTCATGTGGATCTTTTGTGGTATTGTTTGAGGTGTTTTTATAACACATGGGGGTAGTTTAATAAATGTTTTTGGGGATGAAAATTCTGTTTTGAATTTGTATTGGTGTGATTTTGTCCTTGAAATATGGTTTTGAAATGAGTTTTTTTGTGAAAAGATTTGGTACACTCTTTAGAATTGTTTTATGAAAGTTTTGAATGGTTTAATGATTTATGTAAGATGTGAAACCATATTGGAAAACTGTTTTGGGATTGTTTATACTTTCAAATGGACCATTTTAAATGTTAATAGTTCTGTTATGTTATGTGTATCCTCTTGGAAATGTTTTATAAAAATGTTTAATGGATTTACTAAAATGTGAAAGAGGTGTGAACGTTATATGGGCTGTTTGTGTGAGTGCGATGTGAAAAGTGGATTTTGTTTATAAAAAGGGTTTTAGGAAACATGTGAGTGGGCTGTTATGTGATGTTTATTATATTTGTAGGTATTTTATTAAATTGTTAAAGGATGTGTTGGATTGTGAATGTTATGCAAAAAGTGTTGTGGGCTATTTTGGTGTGGGTTTGATTTCAAAATGCATTTGAATGAAAAGTGGACTTTTGTGACTTGTGTTGTATAAATGTGGGTTGTTTGGTGAATTTATGATATGGAAATGATATTTTCATGTGAAATGTATATTCATTGACTTTTTGAAATTGTTTGAGCACAAAGGGAAAACCCGAGTATCTAGGTGGGTGGACGTGTACTAGTATGCTAGTGATCCCGTGGGGTTTGGCCTCAGTTTCACTTAGCAAGATTGACACTTACAACTCTAACTAAACTAAGATGATGATGATTGGGGACCACTAGGTTATGGGTATGTTCCCTACTAGTGGCTCGTGCACGAGAACGAATATTTGTGATGGTTACTCTCACCGAGATATGAGGTACCTGAGACCCACAGCTAGCTAGTGCCTAGGGGTTATTTCCCATTGCTTGTGCTCACTGGATATTTTGTACTTACCGTCGGCATACGGTACATTTTGCTGGAAAATTCAGTAGCTTTTGTGTTTATTTTAAAAAGCGTTAATCCTTTAAAATAGCCCACTTGAAAACTGTTCTTATTCAAATTTGCAGCTTTTAGAAATTGTAACTAGCTTTTCATGTTTTTAAAAACTTGCATGCTTTTCGTCTTTAAATGCTTATTATATGAAATCTATTAGTGGTGGTATCCTATTGGGATTTGGCTCACACCCTACTTACACCCTTGGGTGTAAGTAGACTTGGTTATTTTGTTGTCGCAGGTTTGGGTATAACTTTTGTGCCAACAGTTCGGGTTTCCACCGGTCATTCATGATGCGGTGTTGTGGAGATGGCTTGAGGAAGATGCCTCTTGCCATGTTGAGGTTCTTGGGATGTCTTTTCATGGGTTTGTACCTTTTTAATGATCTTAAAACATTGTTTAAAATTGTGCAATTCAGTTCTGAATTTATTAAAAAGATGTTTCGGTTTGAAAAATCCAGATTTGGTTTCTTGGATTCATTTGATGTTTCAAGTATAAAAACTCGGGTAAATCGTTCCCAATTTTCAGTTTTTGATACCCGGGCACTTGTGCCAGCCCGTGGGGATCGGGAACGCCCTTCGGGACTTGCCACGGGTCGGGTCGGGTGCCAGTTTTCGCAGCAACCAGATTCGGTTCGTGACACAAACAACATAATTTCCTCGAGGTGACCTCGGTAAACCTATCACGAAATCCATCATGACATTGTTCCACTTCCACTCGAGAATGGGTAAATATTGAAAAAGAATTCATGGTCGCTGATGCTCTAGCTTTACCTTCTAACAGGTGGAACACCTTATAATGAAACCAGCAACATCTCTCTTCATACCTGGACACCAATGCTGATAGTGTAGATCATGATAGATCGTGGTGACACCAAGATGAACTTCCCAACTTGAGGACAGAAAGTCCCGCATCATTTCCTCATGTATGTCTTCTGACACCCATACGCGCCCATGAAAACTCAAGATCTCATCCTCACCTATGGTCCATCCTATAATAGGGTCCACTCTTGACTTTCTTTCTTGTATGTCTATGCCTTCAAAATCTGATAGTTTCCTCATTCGAAATCGATCAAGAAGAGTAGAGGTAACAACTACAAAAGAAAGAAACGTCTTCCCCCGTCTATCGTGCACCACCAAATGCATCTCAGAGAACAGATCCATAAGCTGCCACTCACTGTTTGTCCTACTAAACTTCTTGTATCTGATTCCTCCTACTCAGTGCATCGGCAAATGAGTTTCCTTCTCCAGGTGTGTAGGCAAGATCAATGTCAAAAGACTGAAGCTACTCAACCCACCTTCACTGTCTCAAATTCAGGTCACGCCGAGTGAAGATGTAGTTGAGGCTTTTGGGGTTGGTGAAAACCACAAAATGCCCTCCCAACAGAGAATGTATCTAACATCGTAAGGAATGAACAAATGCATCCAATTGAAGATCGTGCATCGGGTAATTCTTCTCATGTGGCCTCAACTACCGAGACGTGTACGCAACGACTCCTTCTCCATGCATAAGTACTACTCCCAGCCCGATACCTTAAGCATTATAGTAAACATTATAGCTCTTTCTCGACTCTAGAAATACTAGTATCGGTGATGAACTCAGTATCCCTTTATATTCCTGAATGTATGACTCACAAGGATCTGACCACAAGAACATCGCACCCTTCTTAGTCAGAACCCTCAGTGGTGCTATTAAGCATGATAATTCCTATTTGAAACTTATATATTATCCATCCAGCCCTAGAAAACTTCATACCTTAAAGATGTTCTTCGACTGGTCCTAAGAAAATACTTATCCCACATTCTATGGGTCCAATGATTCTCATGTCTCTGAGATAACATGACCCAAGAAGTGAATCTGGTCCTTCCAAAAGTGGCATTTTGAGAGATTAGCATATAACTGATGCTCTATCAATGTACTCAGAATGGTCTTAAGATTATATGCATGGTCATGTCGAGTCTGAGAGTACCCCAAGACTGCGTCCATGAGAACCACCACAAAGGAATAAATGTTTGGATTGAACACTCGGTTCATCAGTTCTAGGAAAACTCCAGGTGCGTTCGTGAGACCGAATGACATGACCATATAATCGTATAGAACATACCTCCTCCAGAAGGCTTTAAGAGGTATATCAGATGGTCTAATAAGAAAATGATGGTAACCATATCTCAATTCAATCTTTGAGAACATTCGGGCTCCTCAAAGTTGATTAAAGAGATCATCAATCCTTGGCAAGTTATATCTATTCTTGTCCGTCAATTGGTTTAGCTTCTGATAATCCACACAAAGCATTAGGATACTATATGCCTTCTTTTCTAACAGGACTGGAGAACCACAAGGAGATGTACTGGTTTGGACGAAACCCTTTGCCTGTAACTCCTCCAATAGCTTCTTGAGCTCCTGAAACTCTAGTGTAGCCATCCTATAAGGAGTAATGGACACCAGTGCCAATCCTGGAACAAGCTCAATAGAAAAGTCTACCTCTAGCTCCAGAGGCAAACCTAGAAATTATTCTAGAAAGAAATATCTGAAATGATCCAACACTGGAGGAAATTCTAACAATGAAGTCCCCTAGTCATCCATATATTTACTTTCCATCCAGGTTGTAAGTCCTCCCAAAACATGATGCTCATGTCCTTCTCTACTCACCTGGACATCCCATTCACCTTTTTGAAGAAACGATCCACCCCTGGTGATGTGAAACTCAGCCTCTGGCGATAACAGTCGACAAATGCATGGAATGGAACTAACCATTCCATTTCGAGAATGACATCATATCCTATCATCTCTAGGACATAGAGATCCCAAACTATGTGACACCCACCAACCTCCAGAGGGAACTCCATACACTGACGTACACTAACTGTTCTTGTCCCCAACAGAGTTTCCAACCTCAAGACATCATCAGAAGAAAAGATACAAAGCTCAAGTCTCCCCACAATAGCAATAGATATAAAGCTATGGACTCCCCTGTATCGAAAAGTGCAGAAGCTAAAACTGAGGAAACTAAGATTTTACCTTGAACTGTGGAAGATCAGAGATCCTGCTCCTGCTAGGTCTGCTCCACTACAAAGGTCTAACCTACACCGTGGCCCTGTGACCCTGCTTGTCCACCCTGAGCTGATCCACCCTGTTGTCACTGAAATATTAGGGACTGATTACCACGACCATGACCTCTTCCTCAGCCTAAATGGCCATAAGAACTCCAGTTCCCAGACTTATGAGAAAATGGTGGTGCTACTCCTGCACAAGAAGTCATAGAAGAACCTCTCTCACTAGCTGCTAGAGAGAAGGTCTGAAAAACGAGATGAAGATGACCCATCTTGCCACAAGATCGGTACTCAACTAGGTCTCTAGGGCAATGTGGCCTCATATTCCCGATCTTACCACACTTGTAGCACACCACATGGCTACCGGAAGATGTCTCTCTTCCCCTCGGATAACCGTCTGAAGACCCTATGCGACACTTTCTACTATCTGTAGGAGGAATAATAACTCCAGATGTCGAGACACCCTAGCTCACACCTCCATAATCCCTCAGACTGTGTTCCGTTATTAGCGCCTGGTTGATTATATAAGTTATGGAAGTCAACCTGAAGATGTTCCCCTAGGATCAGATGTCGTGCCTCAGACCATCCTCAATCTTCTTTACAAGGAATAACTCATCACCTCATGGAATAGGCATGAAGCGCTGCAACTCTGTGAAGCGAGAAGAATACTCCATAATATAAAGATTAACCTTATCCAGACTCATGAAATCTCGGGCTCGATTGACCCTCAAAGACTCCAGATGGAAGTAGTTGTAGATGGCACACATGAACTCATCCTAGGCCATGACCTGCTGGTGTCTCGCATGAGATATCACATCCCACCATTTCATGGCAGGATCCTGAATCATGTACTTAGTGACCTTGTCCCTCCTACCTGGAGGCATCTCAAGATGCTCGATGATAGAAATCATGGATTCTATCCATGACTCTATAGCCTGAGGTCCTTCTTCCCTGGAGAAGGTGGGAGGATGCTGCTGCTGAAATACCCACGTCGGCTCTACCATAAAAGGAGTAAGAAGAGGTACCCCATAGAAGGTCTACAAGAAACTCATAAATCCATCTCAGAATTGTGCTTTAGCAACTATTTCGGGAATGACTGCTAGTTCTAAGACCGGAACAACTGGAGGATCATCTGGAAGCCCATGATCAGACATGTCCGGTG
The DNA here is from genome assembly GCA_963277665.1 of Viscum album. NCBI lineage: Eukaryota > Viridiplantae > Streptophyta > Magnoliopsida > Santalales > Viscaceae > Viscum > Viscum album. The sequence continues at coordinate 157,310,219 of OY728150.1, forward strand.
TCTGATCACTGCCCGAAAACTAGCAGACAATTAGAGGATGTCTCTGTGGCATGACTCTACAAGGTCAAGCACACACCATAGATAAATTTTATCAAGGAATGAAAGTTAGAAGCATAAGGAGAGAAAAATAGAAACAAATATTTCATGTTTTACAAAACATTGATACACAACATGTATATTACTTACACGACTTGTACTTGAATCCTCCTCCCCTGACAGAGTCCCCTTACATGGATAAGACACACAATTATCCTTAGAATGAGACGACATGATGAATTTGTTCTAGAAACGATGTGTACTAGATGAACATCACCAACCCGTGTTGTCAGTTACACGGCCGGTTACATGGCTCACTCTACAAGGCGTGTTCCAGACAGACTCGATGTGTACTTGGAGGATTTCACCGACCTGTGTTGTTTGTTACATGTCCATATTCCAAGATTACACTACATGGCTTATTCAATACTGACACGACGTGTGTAACCTAAGTTTTTACCCATCTGTGTCGTTAGTCACATGGGTGAACACAAGGTCAAAATGCGGGACATGTACATCCGATATACGATGTGTTTTTGCATATTTTTCCCAACCATGTGTCCCTGCCCACACGGTTAGCGACACAGTTAGAGACTACATGCCCTGTACATATAGTACATGGTGTGTACTTATGAAAAATAGTTTCTTACTGAATAGAACTACACATAGTGTGTAGTCAAAACTACATGGCATGTATTCTGGGTTTTTCTGGACAGTAATCATTAGAAACTACTCCAGAGCCCAGAAAAACTCTGAAACAAACAATAATGTGCCAAATTATGATCCATGAGGGCTCATATACCCTGTGAATCAATTCTTGGAATCTTATACATGTTATAAATAAGGTAAACAAGTTAATGATCCACCATATTCTGATTCATGAGGTCCCATAACACCCCAAGAACCAAATATTGGCATTCATTCAAACAAAACCATACAAAAAACAATACCCTATCAGTGAACAAGTATACTATCAAGGCATCAATCAAAACATCATGCATATCTATAACAACACCTATCACAACAACATGAAATCACTAATTCACCCTATATGGCAGGCAAGAATACATGACATGTGATTTCTAACAAGTGCCTATATGATGCATGTGATGGCATAACATCATCTTATCGGGCTGAAATAGAAATAAAACCTCAATATCATCAATAATAACTACACAATACAAGTGAGTCACCCAAAGGTGATAATCAAATCAACTGTAAAATTGCAAAACTAGAAATTATTGCAACACGAGGTTAATTTTCTTTTCCCTATACACAGGTTAGATGCTCCTAGGAACAACTTATTTCCAAGAACCTATTCCTTTATATCCCTGGATAAAGGCTCCAAACACTAATTCAAGAAGAAAATAAACCCTCTGATACCACTTTGTAATATCCCGGTTCTGGATGTTTCCAATAGATTCCCCGTACCCGGTTGGTCAAATGGCCTCAAGAGCATTTTCCCGAATGCCAGAGGTTACTGACTAGAACCGATGGCCTTTGGTGTGATAGTGGGGAAACTATTCCCCCATTGGCAGAGTAACACAGCGGAAGAGAAACAAATATACAATAGCGGAAGAAGTAATAATCCATACCAAACAACAATAACATCAGATGACTGAAATAATTAATTACTAGAGTACATATATAAATGATGCATGATACATAAGTCTAGGAAAGAAGCCAAACAAATCACAATTCTTGAATACAAATAGTACTAAACTAGAGTACCAAAGTAAACCAATAAATAGCTCATCCGCATCACAATACTGAGATTGATCCCATGCCCTCTAAATCCACATCAAATCATGTACATGAAGTTGAAGGGTTCTTGAACTTATCTATACCTACAACAAAATAATCTTTTTGGGCCCAAAAGAATGGCCCAAATAGTGTGTCAGAATAAATCCTAGTAGGAAACCACAAGGAGACCTGTTCCTAACAATCATTGAATATATATATGGCAGGTAATAAGCAGATAGAATTTGTAAACAAGTAAGTACTCAACAATTAACAATTCCATAGATTGAAATCATTCAGTTTCATATATCAAATAAGAATCTAAACACAAAGATATAACACTCTGCGAAGTACTCGTAGCCCATCCCCTCCAGTACTACCTAGTAACAACAGCAAGCAGATAATACAATAGGTAAACCGCTGGGAAGTACTCACAACATATCTCCTCTGGTCCTACCTAGAAACAAAAGCATGTAGATAACATAAAATATAACCCTATGGTTCTTGTCAAGTATAGACTCTCTGAGAAATCACTCACCGTTAATTCCTCCTATAGTCTCGTATTGGTAACTAAAGGCTCTCTGGGGAAGAACTTACATCACATTCCCCCAGTGGCCCGCGTAGAGGAACTACATACACTCTGAGGAAGCACCTACATCAATTCCCCCTGTGGTCTCACATCGTAAGAAAAAAAGACACTCTGGAGAAGCCCTTACATCAATTCTACCTATGGTCTGTATACCAGTTTCTCACAGCCCTAAGTAAGTCAACAAAGTACATCGAAGTGTATCGGACAATGTACACCTCATGAAATAATTGGATAAACATTCTACAATATACTAGCATGATAGATAAACAATCACTCCATACTAACAACACTAGGAATGGGGAGAAAACAAGGCAGCATAACAGGCTAAGTAGGACCAAACAGTCATAAAAAAAATCCATGGGAACACCTCCAAAGTATATAAATTTACCCTATTCATAATCAATTTAACCTCTACTCATGAATACAAGCATAACAGGAAAACAATAGGGATAAGACAATAAAAACACAATACCCCATTCATGGGTATTGGAAAATTTTCAAATATAACTCAAAGACTTTCAACATAAAGGCACAAACCAAACACTTCGGTGTTGTAGGATCACTATACATGAACCTAAAGTGTTGAATTTCCCAAGAACACCGTAGATCTTCAAAAATTCCTAAAATGCTCAACTGGGGATTACTTGAGAAAGGGGAGGAATTGGGAAACGAAGCTATAGAAGAAGGAAGATCCTACCGAGGTGATCCCAACGTAATCGAAGATGGTCAAATTGGAGAACAGATGCTCGATCGAGGGATCAGGGAAGGATCATGATTGTATGAGTTTTCTCAGAAAAACCAACCCTAGAAGAAGGGATTTATAGTTATTTGACGCGACCCTGGTACGTGTAATGAAAAAAGTACACGACGTGTACTTTGGAAGTACTCGGTGTGTACTTTCCCTTACCGACCACTGAATTAGGCAGTCTCTGGATCACCACACACGGCCGTGTGTATAGCCGTTACACGGCCTGCACCCGGGTACCCGCGGTAACTGAGTACAGGGTGTGTACTTCAAAAATTTCCAGAAACTCCTATTTTTCCTCAAAAACACTGGAAAAGGAAGACATGCCTGAAAAAGAAGATCTGGGTTCTTACATTAGGTAGACCACATGAAGTTTCATACTGATGTTTTTCATGGACTAGGGGTGAGTGGATAATATTTGATTCCCATTACATGTGTTTGGTGAGATACCTAGCATGGTTACCTTCATACATTGAAACCCTACTTACAGAAGTCAACATATTGGCTTAGGTGATATAGAGGTGGTTGGTTACGTTTCTAGTCATGTCTTCCATTGGAGCATAACCAAGATAAGATTCATACTATTTTGGGACATGTATTACATTTGGGACCATGATTGATATAGACTATCAGAGTGTGAATGAAAAGATTTATATTAGGTATATTAACCCGAATAAGGAATATGTGAAGGGATTATCTATAATGATGAATGAAATGTCATGTATTCATTAATTGAATTAGTCAATTATCAATGATCTGAGGATAGATGAGTTGGATATATGAGATTGACAAGATTCATGTCCCATGGGAACATGCTTTATTTTAAAAGGTGTAAAATATAATCATTCCAATTTTTTTGTGATGTTGACTGGTGGAAATAGGTATAAAGATATGTGTGTTTGATAGAGATCATTTAAGATCCCTTTACAGCATGAGTAGAATTGAAAATTTTCTAGAGGAGGCTATTTGGTTACATATTTGGATATAGAGAGTCATTATTCTTGTCAATTATATAAAGGCCTGTGGTGTCACACATTGTGGTTGACAAAATACGGATTCTATTTGACATAGAGAGATACTCTAAAATTGTTTTAGAGTTAATATAAAATTGTGTTGGATGGGTATTCCCAAGGTATCACATATAATGTTATACAAGGTGATGTTAAGGATGGATTTCCAAAAGTATTTTATAAGATATCTTAATGGTGGTTTGGATATTGTTTATTAAGTTATTATATATGTTACAATTTAATGTGAAATGGAAAATATTATTTGGGATTTAGTGAAAGTGGGAGATGAAATGATAAATTCCTTAAATATATATATATATATGTATATTTTATGAAAATTATTATTTTCATACCCATATAGGTATATTATTTTTGAAATATGTTATTTTCACAAAATGAGAATTAATATAATTTTGTGTTTCTCCAACATATTCTATCATTCAAGGAAACCATTCATATGATAAAATGGTTAGGAGATATAACATTAATATTACTAATGAATTTATTGGCCAATAAATTCACTCATGCATTATGAATGCATACATAAATGATACAGTCTGATGTTATCCAAGTGAATTAATAAACCATTTTCATGAGATGGTAGGTACTGTGTGATAGATTGAGATCCTCATGCTTGACCAAACCTTCCTAATACCTATTGCTTTGTTCATCTTCCTTTGTTTCATAAGACATACTAGCACATCAAGAATGAAAATATGGATCCCCCTCATGTAATGATTGGTTCAGTTTAACCTGTGATACACTATAGAGGTAGGAATACTTTTTTTTTCACTTTTCAAACTCTCTCAAAAAAATCCGAAGAGACCAAGAATGATGTAGTGGTTCTTCAGTGTAAGGCAAACAAGATTGTAAAAAGATCTTAATTTCAGTTTTATCATATATTTCTTATTATCTTACATAGAGATACTCAAACTAGGGATTATATTGATTCAAATTCATTTAATAATTGTTGTATACTCTTACAAAACCCTTATAATATATTATTTTATTAGTGAAAAATTATACCCTTTATCATCAAATAAAATAATTAATAAAACTCATGTTGATAAAAGTATGCATGTTTTTATTAGTTGTAATATTTCACTGATAAAAGTGTTATTTATGAACAAATGAGATACCAAAAAAACACATTGAATAGAAATAAAATATAAATAAATTAGATAAATTGATGAAACTAGTGTTGATATTGAATATAGAGTAGATGAATAACATACATAGAAGATGAATAAAACGGAGTGGATGGCATTAAATAAGAATAATAAAAATTGACTATATTTGAAATTTAAATTAATGAAACATTTGTATAAAGAATTATATGAGAACCTTATATTCATGTTCAGAGAAGTTAAAACACAGATCTGGATATCAATTTTGATATCAGTATTTTGTAATCACTACTATAGAAACTACCTTAATCAATGATAGAAAAGGAATTTTTCACTGTTAAAAACAACATACATTCTATGTTGCTCTAAAATCATGCAGCCATTATTAGTGCTAGTAAAAGATCATTTAAAGGACCCCTTTATAATCACTAAAATAAAACACTGATAAAGGAGGTAGTTATAAGTTATTTCATTATGTTGTCATAAGGGGGTCCTTTATCGGCACTTTTTTCTAGAACATATAGGTTTTCCTTTATTAGTGCTTTTTTATCACTGATAATGGCTATACCAGCTGATAGAAAGCTACACCCCAACAGAATACCTTTAATAGAAATATAGATTAGAAAACATAAAATTATTGGAATATAAATAAAAACAAATCTATATTTGAATAAAAATATTACATTGCATCATCATTTTAATTCAAAATTTACATGAAAAATAATTGCATTAATTTCATATTTATAATTAATCAAAAAAAATCACAACCCAATATACAAATAAAATCTTATAGTAGATTTTCCAATGATAAACCTATGTACAAAAGGTTTTACCTACAACAAAACTAATATTTATTTTATTAATAGTATATAAAAAATAAGAGAATTGTAATTTTATTGTTATATAATCCAAACATGATAAATTCTATTGTTAATTAATAAATATTTTAATGATATTATTTTTTGAACTATTAAATATATTATTAATTGTTATATTGTTAATTATAGATTAATTATTAACTATACTACTAATTAATAATTATATAATGAATTTATAATTACATCATTAAATAATAATCTATATAAATTATATTATTAATTACTGAATATATTAATGATATTATCAGGTATTAATTATCATAATTACAAAAATAGTTCATAATAATTATATCATAAAATAATTATGAGAATTTTATATTAAAAACACATACTTTGAGTCATACCAACTATATTGTATGTTGGATTGATGTGTAGTTGATTCCAAAAAATTACACATGAATTACCGATCTTTTTCCTAACATTTCAAGAAATATAAGAAATTTATTCTTGATTTTTTCTATGTTTCATTCATTTTAGACTAAAATGACACTTCCAAAATAAAATATTCCACTTTGAGTCATTCTGTACAAATCATGTGTCAAATTGACATATAGTCAATTCCTATATTTCAAACACTAAATAAGGATTATTTTCATAAAATTTGAAAAAAATATGATCTATTTTTCTTTGATTTATAAATGTGACATATTTTTTAAACTAAAATGACAATTATATTGAAAACACACACTTTGAGTCATACCATTCACATAGTATGTCTAATTGATGTGTGTTTAATTCTAAAAAAGAAAAATGAATTATGTATTGGTTTCCTAAATGTTTAAACAATATAACTCACTTTCTTTGTTTTGTAAATATGATGTGTACTTTAATGTAAGATGACACATTAAATGTAAAAACATACACTTTGGGACATACGAAGCGAAATGTGTATCTGATTGATTTGGGTTCAATTCTTATATGTCGCACATGAATTATGGACCGTTTTTCTATTATATCGAGATAAATTGAACTTATTTTCTTAGTTTTGATAATGTGATGCATGTATTAAACAAGAATGACACTTTTAGTGTGAAAACACGGACATTGTGACATAACAGCCATGTCATGTGTGAAATTAAAGTGCGGTTGATTATTACAAATAAAAATTGAATTATGGATATTTTTCCTAACGTTTGAACACAACCAAAGATCAACTTATTAGTTTTGTATATGTGACATGTATTTTAGATAAAAAATGCACTTTTTATGCGAAAGCATGCACATTATGTTATTCTATACACATTGTGTGCTAGATTAAGGTGTGTTCAATTATTACAAATCACACATGAATTATGGATTGTTTTCTAAAGTATCAGGAAAATACAAACATTCTTGATCAATTTTGACAATATAACATTCATTTTTATCTAAAACAACACTTTTATATTTAAAACAAACACTATGAATCATACCAAAAAATGCATGTGCCATATTTATGTGGGGTAAATTACTACAAGTCATAAATGATATATGTATTATTTTTCTAAATTATCAAGATAATCAGAATTGATTTGGTTTGTTTTGGCGCTATGATGAACATTTAAGACAAAAAATGAGACTTTTAACATCACGAAAAATATATTGAATCATACTATACAAATCATGTGTTATATTGATGTGAAGTTGATTTATATAAGTCACAAATAAATTATGGATCATTTTAATATATATTTTTAAAAATCTAATCTTGTTTTATTAGTGTTGAAAATGTGAGGCCTGTTTCAAACTAAAATGATACTTATGTTGAAAACACACTCTTTGAGTTGTATGAGCCACATCATATACCATTAATGTATGGTTGATTCCTAGAAAAAAATGAATTATTTATTGTTTTCCTATTGTTTGGAAACAATCAAAGTTGTTTTTATATAGTTTGGACTATGTGAAACATGTTATAAATTTAAATAAAATTTTTAATGAGAAAACAAGCACTTCGTATGATACCAACTACATCATGTGTCAGATTGATATGGGGAATATACATTTCACACATGAATTATGTATAATAATAATAAAGTATCAAGACAAAATGATCATGGATTCTCATTTTGGACAATGTAATGAGTGTTTTAAATTATAGTGACACTTTTAATGTGAAAACATACACTTTGAGTCATACCAGCCACGTCATCTCATTGATTGACATGAGGTTTATTTATACCCATAAGAAATGAATTAGGGTCATTTTAATAATTTTTGAGATAAAATAAACTCATCTTATTAGTTTTGGCTATGTGTCATGTGTTTTAGAGTAAAATGGTACTTTTAATGTGAAAAACACACATTGAGCCATAATAGGCACATCCTATGTCAGATTGATGTCAGATCATTTTAAAAACATCAAAAATTAATTATGGATCCTTATCATAAAGTATCAAGACCATACAATCTTTTTTCCTTGTTTTTTATATTATGACATGTGTTTTAAACTAAAATGAAACTTTCTTAGTAAGAACACTCTCTCTGAGTCATACCATGTACATTGTGTGTCGAGATAACATGTGGTCAATTCCTATATGTCGTAAATCAATTATGGATAAATTTTCAGATGTTTGAAAAAAATCCAAGTTCATTTTATTTGGTTTTAGTAATGTGACATGAATTTTGAACTGAAATGACACTTCAATTTTAAACAAATGTACTTTGACTCATACTGGTGACATCATGTCTCATATTTACTTGTGTCCAATTAATACAAATAAAAAATTAATTATGGATTCTTTTCTTAAAGGTTGTAATCAATTTGATAGTGTTTTCTTTGGTTTTGATAGTGTGATGTGGGACTTTGAGTCATACCAGCCACATTACTTGTCCTATTGATGTGGAGTTGATTTCTACAATCTTGAAATGAATTTTTTATTGATATATAAATTTTTTAAAACAATACTAATGATGTCTATCATTTTTTAAAATGATGAAAATGATTTAGAAAAAAATGACACTTTTAGTCTGAAAACATACACTTTGAGTAATACTGACCACATCATGAGACAGATTGATGTGGGGTCGATTTATAAAAGTTTCACAATAATTATGGAATAGTTTCTTAATGTAACAAGACAATATGATATCATTTTTCTCTTTTCGTTAATGTGATTCATTTTTTAAACTAAAAATAAAATTTTAATGTGAGTATATGAACTTTGAGTCGTATCAATGACCACATGCGTTGGATTCATGTGCAGTTAATTACTACAAATCAAAAACCTGTTATGTATAAATTTTCTAATTTAAAAAAAATAACATTGTTTTCTCTATTTTATACACGTGACACCTATGTTAGAGTAAAATGACACTTTTAATGTGAAAACACACACTTATAGTCATAGTAGACATATCATGTGTCATATTAATGTGCTGTAAATTCCTACAAATTACACATGATTTATGGATCTTTATCATAAATTATCAAGATAATATGATCTTATTTTGTTAGTTTTTATAATGTGACATTTGTTTCAAATAGAAATGAGACCTTTATATTTAAAACATGTGATTTAAGTCATACCAGACACATGATGTGTTTGATTGATGTGCATTAGATTACTATATATCAAAAATGTATTATGTATAAAATTCGTAAATTTTTAAAATAATCTAATCCCATTTACACAATTTTTAATTTTTGACATGTGTTTTAAACAAAAATGGCATGTTTATATTGAAAACACACACTTTGAGTCCTAATGTACACATTATGTGTCTAATTGATGCTTGGAAATTCCTTCAAATAAAAAATAATTATGGATCATTTTCATAATGTATCAAGAAAATAAAATCTATTTTTATTTGTTTTGACAATGCAACATGTGTTTTAAACTAAAATGAAACATTTTTATCAAAAAAGATAAATTTGAGTCATAATAGACACATCATGTGTTAGATTGATATTTGGTCAATTACTTACAATAATTATAGATAATTTTTTGATATTTGAAAAAACAACTAGTCTCGTTTACTTAGATTTGATAATGGGAAATAGATTTTAAAATTAAATGAAACATTTATATTTAAAACATGCACTTTGAGTCATAGATGCCACATACTGTGTCATATTGACATGAAGTCAATTCATACACATGAAAAATGAATTATGGATCATTTTCCTATAATTTGAAAATAATATGAGGTTGTTTTCTCAGGTTTACCATTAGATACATGTTTTAAAATAAAATAACACTTATATTTCAAACACATACTTTGATTCCTACTATCCACATCATGCGTTTGATTTAATAATGGTGGATTTCTACACATAAAAAACAAATTATTTATTAAATTATCCAATTTTGAAAACAATATGATCTCATTTTCTTTGTTTTGCAATTGTGAAACATATTTAGTGAAAAATGAAACTTTTATTGTTAAACCAAACACAATAATTCACACTAAACAAATCATGTGTAGAATTTACATAAGATCAATTATTACATATCAAAAATTAATTATGGATCATTTTACTAATGTATCAAGAAAATCAAATTTTTTCCTTAGCTTTTACAATGTGATACTCATTTTAATCTATATTTACACTTTTAATTTGAAAACACTCCCTTTGAGTCATACCTGCTACTTAACACGTTAGATTGACATGAATTAATATCATACATGTTAAAAATGAATTATGTATACTTTTCCTAAATTTTGAATACAACAGAAGATCATTTTCTCTTCTTTGGGGGTGTGATGAGTGCCTTAAAATAAATTACCATATAGAGATCAACCTACCTTTCAACATTTTCAACTTCGAACAATGGTTGAAATTCTGTCATAGTAAATTCCTAATTTATATTTTTATCATTAGGACAAGATATGGTTAAGGAATATCTATTAGTATTTATAGTATGTTTTATTTCCATGTTTTTTGAAGAGTAAAATGTTAATGTAAAGGAATATATCTTACTTCTCCATTGTAGATGCAGAATTGATTTTAACAAGGCCTATACCGTTTTTAGAAACTCATCAAAAGATAAAAAGTCACATAATGAAATTGATGAGGATAATATCATGGAAGTAACTTCACTATATAAATTTCACTAATATCAAAGTAATTTCATAGGACAGAAGACTAATTCCATTGAGACTCCCCCAATTTAGAGTAAAGTATTCTTCATTACAAAGTCATTATACATATAAAACAATAGTACTTGGAAACAAGGGAAGACCATATTCAATATAATAAAAAAAACATGAAAAAAAGGAACAATCCTTTCATAAAATGAAGTAAAACCACCCTAAGGAAGTCACAATTACACTACCATTGGTTAAATGAATCCCTTGGTAAGAAAAAAAATCTTCCTGTTTTGATTGGAGTTTTTCCTTAGAGAGGTCCTGAAATAGTTTACCATGAAATTATACTAAAGTTGTAACAACCTAAATTAAAACATTCTTACTATTTTCATCATGTGGAGGAACCACTTGTGAGAGAGGATCATCAACACTATAGCCTCGCTCAAGAGGGGAATAAAATCAATATTGGGGTTAAAATTTGTCAAAATGATAGGAGGATCAAATATGGGAAAATGTATTGAAGGAAATTAAAAATTTAATATAATAGAAAAAATATATAACCAAAATATTTCCATTACTACATTAATTTTATTTTAGGGAATAAATATATAAGCATTATGATTCCTATACTTCACATCCCAAATGTATCTCTATGTTCATATCATGTGCTATATTTCAAACATAATAGGTAATCACCTCAAAGTGTTGTCAGTAATCATTCTAATGTCACATTGTACAATCAATCATCTATAAAAAAACTTTTTCATCTTTTGATTTCATAGAAAATCGGTAGTCCTACTAATACTAAAAAGATATATATAAATGAACAATAAACAAATATTTTAAATGAAATTGTAATTACCTTCAAAAATACATTTCTAGGATGATATTTCATTGATGGTATTTTATATATTTCATAAATTTATAAATGTAATATTCACAGTCACAATCAATATTTTATTTTTTACACTACAAAAATAATTTTCTTGAAATATGTTTTGATAGGTTAATATACCTTTTTATTCTATAAACTTATCTCCTTTTGAAAAAACTCAACAAGATTTTTTTTATTTAGTCACCAAATTCATAACATGATTAATCTGATATTTATAGATATCTTTATCATAAAAATAATTATCATTAACACATAATGTAATATATATAATTTTATGTTTATCTGTTAAATGTTCACTGAATTACATTAAAAATTCACAAAGGACATCATGTGTTTTGTTTTTTGGAAATCTATGCTTTGGATCCAAAAATTAGTACACATTTTTTGTATCCAAATTGGGTGTGGTGAGCATCCATTGTTACCTAAAAAATAATTATTAAGTAATAGAAAAAATAATAATATATTTTATATGATTGGATTCTATAGTTTTACCCTTTCATTGTTGGCATTAATAAGTTCATGTCCTCTTTTATTTTTTATCCAAATTCCATGGTTAGATCTTATTTTCCTAATACATTTCTTCCATTTTATTATAAAATTATAGCATAGAAGTGAAGCGGGATTAATGATAAAAAAATTTTCTTAAAAAGCTTTTCCCTTTAAATAAATATATATACATGTATAAAATATGAATAGTTATTAACTATAATGAACATAGAAGATCATTTTTTGAAAAAAGAGACTATGAATATGTACCTCAAGTATGCATTAAAAACTAATACTCAAGGCCATTAAAAATTTATAATTTTATTTATTATCTTGAGAACAATTGTTTCTATAATGGAATCACCAAATATGAATTCTTCATATTGAATGTAGGACATGTCAACAAATTTTAATGTTGTACTTGAATGAACATGAAATGTTAATATACATGATTTTGGAATTGGTGGGGTGATTCTTGTCATAGAAGTTCCCTTTATTATTTATTAGATGATCAACTAGATTATCTTTCTTCGAAATTCTATTTCCCATTCTTTTTTTACTTCTGAAATACCACACCTAATATACGATCATTTTGTCATAAAATATTAATTTTTTTTAATTTGAAAAAATAGTAAATGAAATAACTCAACATCTTTATGTTTAAATATATGATTAAACAACCATAAAATGAATGTAACAATAACATTATTGACTATAGTGATATCCAGGACATTAAAAGGAATATAGAACACAACAGTTGGCTCTTGATCTCACTTAATTCCCACTCCCACATTATCTTTTTAGAGTTGTTTATTATGTATCTTATCCTTTTTATTGTTATAAAATATACACCTCGTGCCAAGGTGATGGGTGGGAGCTATTAAATATAAATTACATACCATTTTTTATATAGATTTTAATTAATACAAAGTTACCATATGTAGTTTGATTCATATTTAGTAGAAATATTCATAGAGAAATTGATTACATTGAGTAAAGAAGGTGGCCGAGGGTAATAGCTTTTGTAACAACCCATGGATTCAAAAAAATAAATTTAAATGCATGAAATTTTTTTCATGTAGATATTTTTAACTAGCCTTTAAACAAAATTTTTCCACTTATATGTTTTGAATTTCAATAATGGTCATCTACAATTGTGATGAGTAAGATATTTGGAGTCTAAAGAACAAACATGGTTTTTTGGTGAATAGTAACATACCCTTATGAATACTAATATGAATAGAAATATGACCCTACTGATTAGTAAATTGAATTATTATTTTATTTTCTGAAGAATTTGAAATAATTAAAACTCGATTAATATTTCAAGGTGTTAAAAAATGAGTTATAGATTTAAAATTTTTATTTTTGAAAACATTATGATTTTATTTAAAAATTATACTAATAAAATTTATAAAATTATTTTCAAAAAATGGTGTTCATTTTTTAATTCTACAGATAAAAAAATTGTTATGGTGAATTTGTGGTATTTTTTTAAACATTTCCATTTTTTGTTAAATAGTAAAAATACAATTTTGAGTTTTTAATAAATTTAATGAAAACTCTAATGATGTAATAATGATGTAATAATTATGGTACAATCTTGAAGAATAAAATATGTTATGAGGTGTCTGAATTGGCCAATATCATTGTAAAATACAATAGGCAAGACTATGGTTTTTCAAATACCACTAATAAGGTGTCCCTTGGAAATTAATAAAATATTCCCTTACTTTTGCTATAAATACCAACCCATTACTTCATTACATTAAATACAAATTTCTCCTCATCTGATATATAGTATTTTTTCCCTCCCTTGAAGTCCTAAAAAGGTGTCTTATATCCCCCATGGTCCCAACCTTAATTTCTTATGAATTACTCTACATGGTAAGAGAATTCTCAAGTTTTCTTTTTTCATTCATGTTCTCTCTTATGTGGTAAGTATTTCATGTATTGATAACATGTTATTATATCCATATTATTATATAAAAATACTATTTTATGAGTCTTTTAGGAATGGTTGACCCATTTCCCCTCCCTTTTTAATGTTTTTAAAACCATAGTGTATAGTCATTATGTTGTAGAATTTTCGTCTTGAAATATCTCTATTTTCAATCACTCTTATTAGGTTATTACCTTTTATTTTAAATTTCCTTATTTTGGGATATGACATTAGATACCCCTTTATAGTCTAAATTATTTATGAAATATGATATATCATTTTTCTCTAATCAAAATATTTTATAAATTTTTATGTGTCATCGTTAGGCTACTGAATTTTCTTAAGGGATTTCTCAACTTTTCTTTTATTTCAAGTTCCTATATTTTAATTTTCTATCCTCATATCCCACAATAAAATTTATATGATAATTACATTACCATAAATATTATATAATTTTATTATTCTAATAGAATATTTCATCATCATCTCTCATTTCCCCTCTCCCACTTATTCTAAAAAATAAAAATATTGTCCTCGATGTGCCGATTTAGAAAAATTATGGACCATGTGTTTCCAATTTCAATTAATTCATTAGAATATGATCATAAAACCATTATAATGGTTTAAAAATAATTTAAAGTTTATTTTTTATCATATTTCGTGTTCTTTAAGGAACTTATATGCATGAAATTAAATTATATATTGAAACAAGTTCATGACTATCGAGGAACCGCAAAAAATGATCTAAATAAACACCATTATGGATTTATCAAATGATCATTATTATATATGATAAAAAATGATTAATGGTATCATTATATATTCTGGAAACATATTAATACCATTTAAATCCACTTCTATAATTTCATTTCCATTCGACAATAAAATCAAATACAAAACAACCACAAAAATCATGTAAAGAACGCACCCAAAAAATGGAAGGAACAAAATACTAATAAATAAAAGGAGAAATAATTTTATGAAATGATCATGTAAGGATTTATTGACATGAATTTATATTTTTTATTATATAAATAACACACTATTAACCATTATACAGGTGTTTTAAACAAGTTTGAATTCAAAAAATCCCGAGGTATTGGAATTCATAACCAAATTTCCATTTTTTTGGTTGACATTCTACTTTATTATTTACATGGTATTAAAATTGTTAGTGAGATGAATTATATTTATTTTATGTTTAATTATGTGTATTTATAGTGTATATACTTATTCTATCCACTCAATTGAGTCTCACATTAATTACATGATATTTATAAGGGACTTTTCATTTAATTTTTTTTAAAATTATGTATACGAAATTAAAAAGAAATGATTTTATGAAACTATTAATGATTTATGATTGTGTTATGGTTCATGGGAATTTATTATTATGAATGGTGTGACCTATATCTCCCTCTAATGCATTGGCTATGTGTATGTTGGAGGTCGAACGTATGATTATTCCAAGTGTTACTGTGATGGTTACACAAATTATAAACTAGTCGTGAGGGCTACAAATTAAAAGGCAACTGAGAGGGTTACATGTTTATGTAAGTAATTCACCATGTTTAATATAAGGTTATATTAATTTTCTTTATTTAGTGTGGAAATATCATGGAAATATGAAATTTCACAATGTAAGTTTATATGGGTGACAAGTATGTTTTCTTTGAAAATTATTTCATATGTTATATGTATTTATGAACTATTGTGTTCTTTCCTTATATTTATATCACATACTAAGTTTTTTGTGCTCAACCCAAGTTTTTAAATTATTTTCATAGGTTATAAGGATTTTTAAGAAAAATAAGGAATCCATATTAATTATTAGGAAGATTTTTCATAGAAAACATGTTTTATTTGAAAAGTATTATATTTTGGAAGAAATGGATAATATATTTTTGTTATCTTCACTATATGAATGTAGAATGTTATGTGTGTTATGTATCACAATTATCTAAAACTCTAAACTTGAAAAGTTCCTCAATATTAATAGAAGTGATTTCTTGACTAGAATTCTAAATTATCTTATGTATTATGGCTGGGTCCTTATAGTTTGTATGAGAGAATGGTTTTGATAACATTAGGGGCTAGGATAATGTTAATAGAATACCATAAATATGTTTTAATCTATGATTAATTTGAAATGACATATCATTTCAATATTACTAAATTTCTTTGAATAAGACATGTTTGTTCAGAATGTTTTTCCATAGAAGAAATAGGGAAACTGAAAAAGAGAGGAACTAACAGAATGATATCCTTACGAATCTATAGCCTGGAATGGTAGGGATTGGAATCGAGCAGTTTGTGAAAGTAATGGATCAGCTGACGCATGTAGTAAATGGTCATGGTATCTATGAAAGGTAATAACTAGAGGTACCAAAATGAAACATGGTGATAGTGGAACACTTTATGAGACAACATCCTTAAGCTTTAAAAGGATCATCTTACCCAGTAGTGGTTGAAGGATGGATTAAGGCCCTTGAAAAGAAAATTGATGTTATGGGATGTTCAGATATTCAAAATTTAAGTCTATCCATTTATCCATTTGAATGTGAAGTTGATCAACTGTGGTCAATGGTCAAGAATATTACAGATAGATAGGATGTTTATGCCATAGAGTGGGATGAATTTAAAATTATTTTCCTTGAAAAATAATTTCCTAAGCTGGTGCGACATAAGATGGAGAAGAAATTACTTGAAATGAAGTAGAAAGAGGAAGATTCAGTGGCTGTGTATAAAGTGAACTTCTCTGAATTTTCGAGGTATGCACCAAATCATATTCTGGATCATGATAGAAAATAAACCTCTTTTACTAAAGATAAAATCCACGGTATCAAATGGAATTGGCCTCCAGTTAATTAAAATGTTTTTAGAAACTTGTCTGATGTGATGAGAGGGTAGAAATGGAGTATATTTATGATCACATGAACTTTGAAAATAAGGAGAAGAAGAGATCCAAATGGAAAGATATGGGTAACAATTAACCATGGAAATCTGATGGTATAAAATTCCAGATTCTAGATTATGAAAAGTATGAAATGAATCACCGAGGGGAATGGATTACCTAAACTAGGATGTTTTTTCAATGTGTTATGTTTGGACATATTTCCCGAGATTGTAATGAAAATTATCGTAAGAATAATATTGATAAACAAATTTTTATGTGTATTAAATGTGGTGAGATGGATCATTATGAAAATTTCTTCCTAAAAATATATTTGAAAGAAGCAAAGAAACCAGACTATAATCATAAAGTTGTAGTGATATCCATTGTGACTAGGCCAGTAGACATCAGGCCATCCGGTGAATTTGTATTAGGTACATTGTTTGTTTACTCAGATTTCTCTAAAGTTATATTTGATACGAGTTCTAGACATTCATTTATTTCTGAGTAATTTTCTGGTAAATTTGAAATATCACCTAAACAAATGACACCAAAACATATTATAAAAAAACCAGGGGGAAATATTATAGCATAGAGTAATTATAAGAATATTTCTATTCTAGTATGTGGAAATATATTACCTACAAACCTTGTAGTTTTTCCGTTAGTAGAGTTTTATTTCATTTTGGTTTTGGATTGTCTTTTTTTATCATGATAAGATTTAATATAGAGCTAAATAAGTTGTTTTTCAGAATGAGTTCTTGTTTGTATATAAAAATGAACCTATAATATTGATAACATATTAGGAATATGAGAAGCTATTGAAAGATGAAAATTTCAGTATTCTTTCTAATATTGTTGAAAAAAGTGAAATATTTAGATTAATGATTTTCCATTGGTAAATGAATACCATGATGTTTTTCCTGACGAGTTACCCAATGTCATACCTTATTAGGAAGTTGAATTCACAATTGACTTAGTTCCTGATGTTAACCCTTTTTCAAATCACTCATATCAAATCTCTCAAATTGAACTTATTGAATTGAAAAATAATTTACAGGATTTTCTTGATAAAGGCTTCATTCGTCCTAGCACTTCCCCATGGGGTGCTCCTGTTTTGTTTATTAAAAATAATGGTTGTTGAATTTGACTTTGAATTGATTATAGGGCCTTGAATAACATCACTAATAAAAACAAGTATTTTTTGCCTCATATAGACGACTCGATTTATCGAATCTAGGTATCTCAGTACTTTTTTAAGATTGAATTGAGATCCGAAAAATAGCTTTTCATACTAGATATGTGCATTATTTTTTTTGTTATGTCGTTTGGGTTAACTAATGCACCTGATGTATTCATGGATCTTAGGAATATAATATTTAATGATTTATTGGATAAGATTGTGTTTGTGTATATTTATGAACATATGGTATTTTCTAATATTAAAGAAGAGCATGAAAAACATATAAGGGTTGTTTTTCAATCCGTAAAGGAAAATAAATTTAATGGAAAATTCCGAAACTGTATTTTTTAAGTATAATTAATTTATTTTCTTAGGAATATTGTAAATAAGGATAGAATAAATATTGTTCCTTCAAAAACAAAAGTGGTTTATGAATGTTCATGACCTTAAAATGTTACAGTGTTTTTTAGTTTTATTAGATTATAAGGTTATTAACAACTGTTTGTTAATAACTTATCACGGTTATATATCCCTCTAACTAAGTTAATGTGAAAAAGGGTAAAATTTATTTCGACATTAAGAATGTGATGTTTGTTTTTAGGATATAAAGAAGAGATTGGTGAATGATCTAGTTTTGGCCCTATCTCCCAAAATGGCGAGTTTGTCATCTACTGTGATGCTTCGTTGAATGATATTTCTTGTGTACTGATGTAGAATGATTAGGTAAATGCTTATGCTTAAAGAGAACTAATTCCTTAAGAGTTAAATTATCGCACACAAGATTTTGAATTGGAATCTATGGTTTTTTCATGTAAAATTTGGAGGAATCAATTATACATATCCAAATGTCAAATATATACTGACCATAAAGGTTTGAATGGTATATTCAACCACAAGGAACTAAATATGAGGTAGAGAAGATGGTTTGAATTGATAATGGATTATGATTGCAAGATAAATTATCATCAAGTAAAAGAAAACAAAGTGGATGATAAATTGTGTTCAAAACACCAAGCATCATTAACCATGTTATGTTGGGAACATGATCCCTTCATTAATGATTTGATAAATTTTTACATAGATTTAGTTGGTTTAGTAAATACATCTGTTTTTTTTCAGGTTTTAGTGTTGTTAAACTATCAAAAATAATTACTCTACTACATAAGGAAGACCGTAAGCTATAGAAAAAAGTTGAATTGGTTAAAATGTGCAAGTTTCAAGAATTTAACCATGATAAATATTTTGTTTCAATATTTGGTCAAAGGTTTTGTGTGACTTGTGATTCCTAGTTGAAGAAGGATTTGTTTTTTGAAGATCATATTTCTCCATTTTCAGTTCACCCTTACAGTACTAAGATGTACAGATACCTTAGGTAGTATTATTGGTTGGATGGACTGAAAAGAGATATTGTAGATTTTACCATGAAATGTTTGACATGTCAACAAGTTAATGTAGAGTGGCAATTACCGAAGTGGATACTTTATCCTTTTCTAGTAGTAGAGTGAAAATGGGATAATGTATCCATGGATTTTTTTGGTGGAACTACCTAATACATCTTGAGGTAATAATGCTATTTGAGTTTTTGTTGATCGGCGGAAAAAATATACACATTTTCTTTCTATTAGAGAAACATTGTCTTTGGATCCGCTTTATTGACTATACCTCACAAAATTTGTCAGGTTATATGGACTTCATATTTTTATTGTATCTAACCGGGATCATAGGTTCACTTATAACTTTTTTAAGGGCCTTCAGAAATCATTGGGTACATAATTAAATTTCACTACAACTTTTCATCATCAAATAGATGGGAAATCAAAATCAATGATTCCGACTTTAGTATATATTCTTTGATCTTGTAAAATATTCTACCAGGGATGTTAGGATCAACATATATCTTTATTTGAGTTTTCTTATAATAAAAGTTTTTTATTCCACTATATAGATGGAAAAATTTTAGGAACATTATGGGATGTAGTGTCAAACTCCAGCTTTTTGGGATAAGGTTAGGGAAAGGAAGTTGATGGGACTAGAATTATTAGAGGAAGCATCTAGGAAAGTGAAGATGATCCAACAACACATGAGGATAACTCAGAGGAGGCAGAAAATTTATACAGAAAATATGAGTAATGACTTCTCTTTGGACATAGGTGATCTTGATTTTCATAGAATCTAACAATGGAAATGTATTATGTGTTTTGGTAATAATAAAATGCTAAGTACATGGTTTGTTGGACCTTATGAAATTGTGGAAAAATTTGGACCAGTCACTTACTGAGTATCTTTGCCTCCATGTTTATCTCAGTTACATAATGATTTTCATGTTTCGATGTTAAGAAAGTATGAGCAAGATTCATCTCATGTTTTGAGCCCAGATTTAGTTCAGCTAGAAGAGAGCTTTTATTATGAAGATAAACCAGTTCAGATTCTTTATTGAATGGAAGAATACATTTGGAATAAGGTAATCCACAAGGTAAGGGTTTTGTGGATAAACCACATGGTTGAAGAAGAAACATGGGAGTTTAAAAATGGAATGAAATAAAACTACGAGGATAGAATTTTTAAAAGCATTGGATAATGAAACACCTAAGGTTTTAAAAAGTAAATTTAAATGCATAAAAATTTATTTTAATTAGATATTTATAACTATCCTTTAAATATTATTTTTCCACATATATATTTTTAATTTCAAATAACGTTCATCTACAATTGTAATCCGTAAGTTATTTGGAGTCAAATCGAACAAACATGATTTTTGTAGAATAGTAACATACACTTATGAATATTAAAATTTTTATTAATATTACCTTAATTAATTGTAAATTTTATTATTATTTTATATTCTTAAGGCTTTAAGATAATCAAACTTCATTAATATTTGAATGGGTTAAAAAATGATGTATAGATTTAAAATTGTTATTTTATAATAAATTGTTATTTTATTTAAAAATTAAATTTATAATATTTAGAATGTTTTTTCAATATAATTTAGTTCATTTTCAAATTCTACACGTCAAAAAAGGGTTAGGGTGAATTTTTGGGATTTTTTTGAAAAGTTGAATTTTCAGTGAATTGTAAAAATATAGTTTTGAGTATTCAGTAAGTTTAATGACATCATAAATGATATAATAAAGATTTTATAATTTAGATAGACTGGTGAGGAATGAAATATGTTTTGGGGTGTCCCAAGTGGCCAATACTATGGGCATATACCATGGGAAATCCTGTGTTTTTGCAAATACCACTAATGAGGTGTCCTTGGAAATTAATAAAAACTTCCCTCAAATTTACTATAAATACCAACCCATTAATTCATTATATTTATTCCAAATTTATCCTCAATTAATCTATAGTTTTTTTACCTCCCTATTAGCCATCCTAAGGTGTCCTCAAGCTCCCCAAGATCTCATCCTTCAAGTCATATTAGTTACTCTACAAGGCAAGAAAATTCTGAACATCTCTTTTCCATTCATGTTCTCTTTTATGTGGTATGTATTTCATGTTTTCATACCATGTTCTTTTTTATATATTATTGTATCCCTATAATATTTTATGTGTGTTATAATAATTGGTGACTCATGTCACCTCTTTTTTTAATGCTTTCTAAAACCATGTTGCATAACAGTTATGCTGCAAATTTTCATCTCAAAATATATCTCTTTTTCAAGCACTCTTATTAACTCATTATATTTTAATTTAAACTATATTATATTATGATATTTAATTATATATAATCCAAAAAATCTATATAATGTATTAATTATGTGATACCCATTTTCTCTCATCAAAATATTTTATTAATTTTTTAGTGACGTTGTTAGGCTGTCGAATTTTCGTAAGGGATTTCTCAACTTTTCTTTTATTTCAAGATCCTTTATTTTATATTTATTTCCTCATATCCCATAATCCAAATGTTATTATTATTATAGTAAAATAAATGAACTATAATTTTATTATTATAATATAATATTTTATCATCATCTCTCTTTTTCCCTCTCCAACTTATTCTAAAAATAAAAATATCATCCTCGATGTCTCGATTTCCCCAAATCATGGATGATGTGTTTCCAATTTCCATTACATCATTAAAAAATGAAAATAAAACCCTTTTAATGAATGAAACATAATTTAATGTGTATTTTTTAACTTATTTTAATTTCTGAAATGAATTTATATGCATTAAATTATATTATATAATGAAACAAGTACATGATTATCGAGGAATGATAAAAAATGATCTAAACAAACATCATTAATATTTTATCAAATAATTCATCATAATATATGATAAGAAAATTATTTATGGTATAATTATATATTTTTGAAGTGTATGAATACCATTTCATTCCACTTCTGTAATTTTATTTCCATACGACAATAAAATCATATACAAACCAGCCATGGAAATCATGTAAAGAACGCACCCATAACAATAGAAGGAACAATATACTAATAATTAATGGGTGAAATGATATTATGAAATTATATTATAAAGTATTATAAACATGAATATGTTTTTGGAAGATATTAATATCACTATTTTAACCATTATACAATAGGTTTAAATAGTCTGGAAGTAAGACAAACCTAGGGTTAGGGAATTCATTTCCCGATATCCATTCTTTGGGTTAACATTATACTTCATTGTTTACACGGTATAAATTTCTTTTGCGAGATGAATTTTATTTAAATTATGTTTAATTCTGTTTAATTACTGTTTATATACATATACCATCCACTCTATTGAGTCTCACTTCAATTATATGATATTTATAAGGGACTTTTATTTTAACAACCTCTTCCAAAATTCATTTTTATGAAATTGAAAAAAAATGTTTTTATGAAATTATTCCTAATGTATTATTGTGTTATGGTCCTTGGTCCTTGTTTATGATGAAGGGTGGGACCTATATCTCCCTCCAATGAATTAGGTTTGTGTATGTTGGAGGTCTTCCATATAGTTACTCCAAGTATAACTATGATGGTTAAACAAATTGTAAGGTAGCGGTGATGCTTATAATTTATAAGTTAGCCAAGTGGGTTACATGATTACGTAAGTGATTCCTCGAGTTACCATTATGGTTTTATTTATATTCTATATGATTTGTGGAAATCTCATTGAAATATCAGGTTTCACTAAGTAAGGTTATATGGGCGACAAGTATGTTTTTTCTGAAAATGATTTCATACGTTATAAGTATTCATGGACTAATGTGTTATTTCATTCTATTTATATCCCTTTCTGATATTTTGGTGATAATCCCAAATTTTTTAATTATTTTTATAGGGTATAAGTATGTGTAAGAAAAATAAAGATTCCATGTTAAATGTTTTGAAAAATTGTCAATGAAATCATGTTTTATTTGAAAAGTTTTATATTTTGGAGGAAATGAATACTATTTTTGTGGTATCTTAACAATAGGAATGTTGAATGATATGTATGTTTTATATCAAAATTATCTAAAACTCCAAACTAGAAAAGATCCTCAATATGAATGTAAGTGAGTTATTGACTAAAATTGTAGATTATATTATGTAATAAGGTCAGGTCCTTATAAATTTCCTCAAACATGGTGGGGAAATGTGTCTCTTCATGTATTGAGTGTTGTTATAATGTTGGTTCTCATGGACCCTTTTTCATATAATAATATCCTAAACTAAAAAATAGAACAATCTATTTAAATGATTATATTTTTGATTTAAAACCAGTCATCATCCTATATGTATACCCTTGAAACTTTTCATCCTCAAAATATGCTCGAGGTGACAATCCAAAACCTACACCTGTAACACATACATATTGTTTCAGCAATTTCCAAGACACAGAAATTAATTATTCTTCAGTTATAGTCTATGGAGTTTATTTCATCTAAACCATATAAAAACATAAATACAAAAATATTTATATTTACATAATACCGTTATAAATCATAAAAATTAATACAATGTCATACTAACACAAGATTCCTATACTACTTGTATGTTTTAGTCTACTAGTTTTTAATCTTTTTTTTTCCACAGGACTCCTTGCATTACACATGACATAAGAGAGAAGTGTATTTGGATTTTAATTCATCAATCTTCATATAAAAATGGAACATATTTTGTTTCATATCACATAAATCATTCATTGTTTATTTAAAATACATTCCTTTTTGTTCTCTAGTGCAGTTCACCCCTCATGTAATTTATAACAGGGTTACATTGGTTTTGATTCATGATTCTTATTTTCAGGAAACCTTCTCTATTTAATGAATTATTAATTTTGAATCATTGTGGATAAAATAAATAATGACAAATAAATAATTATAGATAAAAATTAAACTAAAATTATTCCCCATTAAAATAAATAATGATTGATCTCCATGTTTTTTGTTCATAATGTGTGAAAAAGAAGATGGTGGGTGAGGGGTTACTTTATCGTAAATATCCTTAATTTTTTTATTTTATCATTAAATTCTAGAAGGATCTATGAGCATTTATAGTGATCATTAATATAAATTTCATATGGAAATAATATAAAATAAACAGTATTTTCAAGAGATAATGAAAACTAAATCAATATTTCACCATATAAGTATTTTGTAAAATAGAAAAATTATATCATAACATTTCCATAATATACTATCAAACAGTTATCTTAATAGAAATCATAACATTATGCCACATATCTATATCAAGGGACACATGCATTTGAGTTTCCACCCCAATATAGCTATTGAACATTGACGTTTTGGGGTTGAAAGGTTAGCCTCATTAATCCCATAAGACATAAAATTTTAAAAATTTTCTTTCTCCCTTGATAAATTTAGTTAACATTTTGATTCTACGCCACTATTTGTTTTAATCCACATGTTGTTGATCCTTAGAAAATTACATAGTTTTAGAATTCATAGTTTATTCTTCCATGGGATTGCTAATATCAGTATGTGAATAAGTCATTATCTACATGAGTAGTTAAACATTTAATATATATTACATAAATTTAGTAGGGAACAAATAATATTATTAGTTAAAAAATGTTATGTGAAAAAACACTATAACCTATGCATTGAAATCTCTATTCTTCATTAATGTTTGAAGGTATTTGGGTCCAATATTGAGTATCCACACCCCTATCTTGTGGTCCTCTTTAAGTTAAATGTATGTATGATCCTGGACTTTTATGGAGTCATCTCAGGCATGTTTTCAGGTACTTTTAGTGGTTATTAAGTACAATTGTTTAGGAGTAGTTGCTTGGGGTGTGTGTGGGTTGTTTTTTAAGAAAACCTAATAGACAGTGGGCTATGCATGGTTTGCGCACAGTTTGACAAACTGTGCGACTAAACTGTTCCAACCATGAAAACCTAGGTAGAGAGTTCCCCATAATTTGGTCATGGTTTGAAAAACTATGCAACAATACCATGCCAACCATGAAAACCTGGACAGAGGAGTCTACATGGTTGGCACCCGAATATTTCTAATAGTACGCTCCATCCTAGGAAACCATGAACATAGAATTAACTATTCAGAAATCTATTTTTAAACCCACCTTAACACCATATACTCCCATATTATATCCTTGTCTCTAGCATTATAAATTCTAGGTGATCCTAGATCCTTCTGGAGGGATTCCATGATTGTTTTAACATCATTCTTTGAGATTGAAAGCTCAGATTAAAGATCAACTCTCTTCCAGAAAAGTGGATTTCATCCTATTGCTTCTCCAATTCATTTATATATATGTCCTCGACCATTTCATGGAAGATCTCCACCTTTTATATGGATCTAAACATATGATTTGAGATCAAGATCTAGGATTGTGGATCTAGATTTATATTGTAATGATCTTGATTCCTTTGATCTTAATTTTTTGTTTAGGGATTTAGATCTATATCTTGATAGATGATTTTGTGCCGCTCGACTTTTGGGGATTTCCGTTGGGCTAACATCCATCAATAAACCAAGATAGGTGGTCTAAATCGATCTTCTATAGTCATGGATTTGATAGGTGAATGTAATTTCATGGATTTTCTAGCTTCCCATGATAATAGATTTCCCAAATTGGAGTAATTTGGAATGTGGAATTGACTTGTGATTGCCTTGGTGATTGATTGATAATTGAATCATGGAAAAATGAAGGGGGGTTTCCCAAATAGATATTTGTTTTGGATATTTTTTTATTAGTTAAGATATTTTAATTGAGATATTAAATTTATTATGTTAATATTATTAATTGGGGGAAATTAATTATGAAATAATGTTTGGCTATGTAAGATAATTAAATTTGAGAATTGATTATGTGCCATTATGTTGATCATTGATAATTAATTGTGATAATTGATTATGATATGTTGATATTTGATATGGATAATTAATTGTGAAGAATTAATTATGGAATGAGAATTTTGTTGATGGATTAATTAATTTATGATTTAATTAATGGGTTATGTGCATAGTTAATTGTTGAGTTATCTAATTTCCATTGAGATGATTAAATAATCATCATATTTGTAATGGAATGATGTGGTTATTATTGTTAATTGAAGAATGATTAAATGGATGAGATTTCTTTGGTGCTAGGAATGGTGTTCTAGACCAATTAAAAGTTGGGACTTGTACATGGTGTTCCTCCCCAATAGTTATCCATGCATGAGATTTTTGGGTGCTCTGAATGTTGACTTACATCGAAGGAGATATGGAGGGTTAGGAATGGAGACCATCAATGAATGATATTGAGAAACATGACATGATTTTCAACACAAAATGAATGATAATAAATAATTATGATACAAATGAAAAATGTAAATTGAAACTGGTCCTAAAGTGGTGATTAAAGATTATATGACAGCGTGATAACTATTTAATTATGCATTGTAATTATTTATTCATAAAACTTCATACATTAACTCTTCACTAAACTTGTTTTAGACACTGTACGTTGTGGCCTACTATGTTTTACTCACACCCCTTTCGCACCGCCTAATTGGAACCCAAGTAGACATTGTTGTTGCCGGACAGGATAAGAGAAAGACTCTAAGATAGGTTGCTGTTTGGGATTGAAGCATGGGAGAGGGAACCAGATGTGGTTCGGGACCCACATGGGAGTTTTTGTGTCATTAATTTTAGTTTCATTATAGACACATGAAATTATAATTTTCATATCATGTTTTAACTTTTAGTTGAGTATTTTATATTCTTGTTTTGAATATCATATGGCATGGTGTTGTTCTGGTTATATATAGGATTCCACTCTTGGTTAATGTTATTTGCTTCCATTGGTGTTTTATTATGATAAATGAGGGTATTGGTTCCCTAATATAATCTTACCAAACCCTCACTACTAGTTGGCACCATCTGGTGTAATGGGAGGCATTCTTGAGGGAATGTGGCCAACTAGATTGGGGCACCATTTAGTAGAACCCAGGATGGGAGGTCACAAAGTGGTATCAAAGGAGTTTTATTTTATTTATTCTTCTTTTGTATTACTATTTTGGTAAAAGTTGATAGGATACTAGGATGAGTTGATTCTTGGTAATGAGATCATGGATGGGAGTTTCAAACACATTTACGGGGGAAAATATAAGTACTCAGGGTGGGATTGTTGTGATTGATCTTTGTTGTTATGGTTGGATATTATTTATCCATGGGTATTTCACTTGTGGTGATGTGAAATTTGTTTTGAATATTGTTGTATTTTGATTTTTGGAATAAATAGGAATGATACTTGAGTCTTCATGCATCATTCTAAGAATTCATGGTTGTTGTAAATTCTTCATTCTACACACTCAGGGGATAAAATTTTATGGATAAGTTGTTGAACATGAACTATTTTTCCTTGTTGTGAGGATGAAATAATGATGAAAAATTCGAATATATGGGTGTATAATGAGAACCTTGATCGATAAAATGAGTATGATTAATTAATTAATTGTAGAATTAAATAATTTGAGATAATGTGATTTACTAATGGATGAATTAATTAATGAAAGTGTATGAACCCTTGATAACCAAGACCTAGTGGTGGGAAGGTTAAGGGTAAGGATACAGATTTAGTGTTGACCATGTGAAGAGGAAAAGGGGAAATTACATGTTGAAACTTGTTTTGTTAGTTTCTAATCTTACGTAAATGTTATAGTGTTTCATTTTTCTCCCCAAGACGTGTGTTTGGCTTTTTAGAGATATTCCTTCATGATTATTTTTTAGGGGACTGAGGGGTATGGCTCGGAATGAACTTTTAGATAGGGAACTTGAGGCACCATTGGAGCATGTTGAGGCGGAAGGGGAACTGTTCTGAGAGAACCTTTCTCATTTCAAGGAATTCATGGAGAGAGACCTAGGGTTGGTAATTAAATGCATGTATGAGTTGACAAGGGAGTTTCAGCTATTTCATCCTCCTAATTTTACTAGAGTTGGTAAACATGGGGGAGATGAATTCTAGATTGAGTCCATGAAAATGATATATGACCATTAGGAGACTCCAGCAGGGAGGAGGGTTATGTTGACTTCTAATATGTAATAATGGTTAGTGATGCATTGATGGGACATTCAGGTACGATATGGACAGATAGATGAGTTTTTATGGAAGGAATTTTTTGAGATTTTCTTAGTACAATTCTATCCAAAGATCTTGATATGAGAGAAGGCTTCGGAGTTTATATACCTGACCTAAGGAATCATGTCTATAATGTATTATATTGAAAGTTTCTTAGATTTACAAAATTTTGCTCTATCTTTGGAGGTAGATGAGGATTATTTAGAAAAACAATTTCAAGTTGTACATAGGTGTTAAATTAAGTCCTAGTTAAATATCTTCAATCTGAATAAGTTCCCAGAAGTGGTTAATCCAGTTCTCATTTTAGAGGGGAACCTGAAGGAGGCTTCCATTACTGGACAGGTAGTTGTCACTGGATGATTAAGGAGTGTGCCTTCCAAGACCAGGAAGCGTCATTATAAGAACTGATGTCATGATAGTGGAAATAAAGGTGGATATCCAATTGTAACAGTTGAATCAGATCCTACTCGTATTCTTTGCCACCTGTGTGGTAGGCATGCACACTATCGTACACATTTTCCTATACCACTTGAGGAGTGAAAATTTTGTGGACAAATGGGGGACCTCTAGATGTTCTACAGGAAGTAGTGGGAAGCTATTGGTGAGGGAGAAGCTACTCAAAGTTAGAGTGTGGGAAGGGGTATTCTATACCATATAGGTCTGGCAGTTGGAACTCTATGGGAAAAGGTGGTTGAGGTTGTGGATGTGGTGCATTGTGGAATGAGCACCCGTATCATCAGAGTTGTGATACTCAATGGATTCAAATGACACAATAAGGAATAGGGGCAGGACAGTTACATTTAGTACATCATACACTTGTGGAGAGAGAGGAAAGTCCATCTATAGTGAGAGGTCCTATTTTAGTCGATTATACTTTAGCTACATCCATGTTTGATACTGGTGACTCTAACTACTTTATATCTGCAAATATTATTAATGGTTTGATCCTGGAGGTGGAGTCTGTAAACAGGGTGATGAATATGGATACAATGATTGGAAAATGGTCTAGGGATATCTTTTTATGAAATAGATGTTCTCAATAAATCAGATACTATCATTTTCATTGGGATATCTATGTCTTTAATATAACGTCCTTTGACCCGATTATGGGTATGGACTAGCTAGTTTCCTACTGAGCCCACATAAATTGATATCATAGAGAGTGACCTTTGTATCTCATAAGGTTGACTATTAAGTTGATTTTGGATAATTTCATATCCACACAGGCCGAGCTAGGCCAATTACTCAGCAATTGGGAGATCTCAAATCCCATGTTTCTTGTCTTTTGCTGGATGATGGGAGTGGTATACAAGAGGTACTTCCTCCAGTAGTATAAAAATTTCAAGATTTAATTCATGAAGACATTTCAGGATTTCCACCTAATAGAGATGTCGAATTTACTATTGATCTCATTCTGGGGGCTGAGCCGGTATCTATTCCACCCTACAGAATAGAACCCACTGAGCATCAATAGCTTAAAACACAGCTAGAGGAGTTAGAGGATAAAGGGTTTATCCATCCATGTATGTTGCCTTGAGGGTCACCTATATTGTTGGAAAAGAAGGCCTCTGGTAGTTTACAATTGTGCATCGATTACTGGAAGATGAATAAAATGACTGTGAAGAACCGATATACTTTTCAATGTATCGATGATCTATTTGGCCGACAGAAGGGGGTTTGGGTGTTCTCAGAAGTCGATATGAGAGCAGGGTATCATCATGTGAGAGTTCCAACGTATGATATACCATGAAATTATTTCAAAATCATGTATGGACATTATGAGTTTGTTCTAATGCAGTTTGGGATGAAAAATTATCCAACTGTAATTATGTCCTTGATGAACAAGATCTTTCATCATAACATAGATCAGTTTGTGGTGGTGTTTGTGGATGACATACTAGTGTACTCCAAGACTCATGATAATCATTCCAAATATCTTGACATCGTATTGTGTACATTGATAGAGTATCGAATACATTCCAAGCTATTTAAATGTTGGGTTTGGATTGATAGGGTACACATTTTTGGGGAATATCATCTTGGAAGAAGGTGTGGTAGTGGAACCATAAAAAGTGTAGCCAATGATTTCTTGTGAGCAGCCCAAGAATTCTTTTGATATCCATAGCATTTTGGGATGAGATGGTTATTACAGGAGGTTCATCATGGACATTCTATGATTTGTAGCACTGCTATCAGGTTTGAAAAAGTATGGGATAAAGTTTAATTGGACAGATGAATGCTAAATTATATCCAGTAGTTGAAGAAGCACTTGACATAGGTAACAATAATGATATTACCTGAGTTGGACGAGGAGTAAACGATTTATTTTGATGGATATGGGATTAGAATTGGGGTTGTGTTGATACAAGGGTATCAAGTCATTGCTTATAGTCTTGGCAGTTGAGTCCACATTAACAGAATTACCCTACATATGACTTCGAGTTCGCAGTAGTGTTTTATTCCCTTATGTGTTGGAGAAACCATCTTTTGGGTGACAAGTTTATAGTTTTTACAGATTACAAATGATTGAAGTATATCTTATCACAGTGAGAATTGAATCTTTAATAGCGATGATGGGTAGAGTATATGGAGTACTTTGATTTTGATCTGGCATATACACCCGGATAGGGGAAAATTGTGACTGATTACTTGAGTATGAAAACTGAGACTCAGTTGGTATATGAGTCGAGTGAAGAGTGGAAGATGATGACTTTTCTAGTGTAAATTCATGTGGTAGTTCAGGAGAGTCAGGAAAGGATGAATCTTGTTTCTGTAGAGGTAGAGTCGACAATCTTGGGATGGATCAGGGATAGATTGTATGAGGATATGGAGTGTTTATCCTTAAGGGAAATACATGAAGATGAGGATACACCTTCAGACTAGATAATCTATGAGGATGAGATCAACTATATGAGAAATCAGGTCAATGTGAATATGAGTATAGGAGAGAAACTCATGCATGAATTTTATGCCTCAAAGTGGGTGGTACATCCTGGGGTGAAAAAAATTTACCATGTCCTACGAAAATAGTTTTTGTGACCAGACATGAAAAATAAGATAATATGGTTCATAACAAGGTGTTTCAACAGTCTATAGGTGATCACAAAGCATCAATGACCTGGAGGCCAATTGCAGTCGTTGCCTATTCGGGAATGAAAGTGGGAGGTTGTTACTAAGGATTTCATGGTAGGAAATCCAAGGACACTTAAGAATAATGATTCTATTTGGGTTATTTTTTATTGAATAATAAAGGTAGAACATTTCTTTCCTATTAGGGAAACCTCTATAGTAGAACAGTTGGGAGAACTGTATATGTGTAGGATAGTTTTTTTTTCATGGGGTGGCACAAACTATAGTTTCATATCACAATTCATTCTTTACATCCTTCTTCTGGATGGACATACAGAAGGATCATGGTACATATGTTTTGTTAGGTACAACCTTCTACCCATAGACTAATGGGATGTTGGAGCATACTATATTGGTGTTTGAGGATATGATGTGATCATGTGTGCTTGACTTTGGTGGTTCATGGGAGAAGCACATGGCTTCAATAGAGTTTTCATATAACAACAGTTATTAGGAAAAAATACCAATGGAACTATATAATGAAATTTATTTTAGATAGTGTAGATAACCACTATATTGTTAAGAGGTAGGTGATTTAGATATGTTGTGACAAAGTCTCATTCTAGAGACATCAAAGCTGGTGCAGTAGATTCGGAAACGTATGACTATGGATCAGAGTAGGAAAAATTAGTATGATGATAGACAGAGATGACCCCTAGAGATTATAGAAGGTGGTCGTGTATACCTTCTCATGTAACCTAGATTGGGTCACCACATGATATGAATATAAGGAATGTTGGCACCTAGGTTTTTAGGACTTTTTGAGGTGCTGGAGAGAATTGGGCCAGTGGCGTACTTATTAGCCCTTCCACCATAATTCAGCACTATGCATTATGTTTTTCGTGTGTCACAACTATAGCTGTATCACCCCAACCCTTCTCATGTGATTGTTGTGGATGAGGATAACCTTGAGGTAGATGCGTCCTTTAAGGATCATCCTATACATGGCTGGTTCGTAGTGAGAAAGTGTTACGAGGAAAGACCATTCCATTAGTTCATGTGTTATGGAAACATGGAAGTGTTCAATAGGAAACATGGGAATGAGAATCCGAAAAGGGGGATTAATGGCCCAATAATTTTGGATCATAATATTAGTGAAGTTCAGGAGTTCATCTCGAGGACGAGCAGTTATATGGTGGGGAGGTTGTAAGATTATGACCTTTTCTAGATTCATCTCAGGTGCATTTTTAGTTACTTTTTGATGTTTTTAAGTACCTTTTTTGGAGTAGTCTCTTGGGGTGAGATAGATTTATTTTTATAGAAAAACTGATGAATAATGTGTTGTGAAAATTTTGCTCATGGTTTGACAAACCGTGCAACTGAACTGTGCCAACTGTGCTGGCCTGGACAGAGAGGTCCACATGGTTTGCATAAGGTTTGACAAATCGTGCAAATAAACTATTCCATCCATGAAAAAAATGGACAGATGGGTCTGCACGGTTGGTGCACAGTTTTCCCTAAACATGTTCCCTTGTATAGGAAAACATGTGAGGGAGATTAATTATCCAAAAATCTATTTGTTAAACCACATGAACCCCATATAATCCTATATTTTGACAATGGATCTGGCATGAAAAAATCTAGATGATCCCAGATCCATCCATAGGTTTTCCATAGTGGTTTGAACATTGATCTTTGAGATCAAAATCCCATATCGAACATCTAATCTCTTCCCTATAAGTGGATTTCATCCCATTTCTTTTCTAGTTCATTCCTCTATCATCCCTTGATCCTTTGATAGAATAACTCCACTGGATCCTTGGATCTAAACCTATGAGTTGAGATCTAGATCATGGATTTTGGATCTACATCTATATTTTCAATATCTTAAGGGATTTGATATTAATTTTTTTGTTTAGGGATTTAGATCTGGAGCATGATCGACGTTGTTATGCCGCTCAAATTTTGGGAATTTCTATTGGGAAAACATCTATCAATATACGGAGGTAGGTGGTCTAAATCAAACTTCCATATTCATGGATTTGATATTTGAATGTGAGTTTATGGATTTTATAGCTTCCACTAATAATTTATTTCTTAAATTGGAGTAATTAAGAATATGGAATTTAATTTTGAATGCCTTAGTGATTACATGATAATTAAATCATGGAACAAACAAAGGGGGTTTCCCAAATTTATATATTTTTTGGATATTGGTTATTCATTGAGATATTGTAATATAGATATTGAATAGATTTTTTTAAGATAATTAATTTGGGGGAAATTAATTATGAAATGAGGTTTGGGTATATAAGATAATTAATTGTGAGAATTAATTTTGTGCCATGATGTTAATAAAAGATAGTTAATTGTGATAATTAATTAGGAAAAGTTGAGATTTGATATGGATAATTAATTGGGAATAATTAATTATGGAATGATAATTTCATTGATAGATTAATTAATTGATGAATTAATTAATGGGTTATGTGCTTAGTTAATTGTCAAGCTAACTAATGGATTTTGAAATGTTTAACTAATTGTTGTATTAGTAATGGAATTATTGGGATAATTCATATGAATTAAAAAATGATTAAATGGATGATATTTTTTTGGTGCTAGACACGTCGTTCTAGACTAATTTGATATTGGGACTTGGACATGGCGTTCCCCCCCAATTGTTATCCAAGCATGAGATTTTGGGGTGATAGGCATGAAAACCTACACCGAATGAAATATTGAGTGTTAGGCATGGAGACCAACACAGAATGTTATTGGGGTGCTTTACATGACATTAAACCCCAAATGAATGGTAGTAAAGAATTATTATTCAAATAAAAAACACAAATTGAAACTGGGACAAATGTAATGAATAAATATAAATGACATTGTCATAACTGTTGAATTATGAATTGTATTTTTTTATTCATAAAACTAAAAATATTATCTCATAACTGGACATGTTTTAGACACCATTTGTAGTGGTATACTGAGTGGTAATCACACCCTATTCGGGCCGCCTGATCGGTACCTAAGTTGGCATAGTTTATGTAAGACAAGATAAGGGAAGGTCATGGGATATGTTATTGTTTGGGATTGAAGCATGGGAGAGGGAACTGGATGTTCTTTGGGACCCTCTTGGGAGTTGTTGTGTCTTTAGATTTAGTTTATTTATAGACACTTGACATTTTCAATGTCATAGCATGTTCTACCTTTCAGTTGAGTATTGTATTTTCTTGCTTTGAATATAATATACCGTTGTGTTTTTATGGTTATTTCTATGCTTTTGCACTTGGTTATTGTTGTTTTCTTCTATTATGGTTTTATTTTGATAAAATAGGGTATAGTCTCCCCCAGACTGACTTAACAAACCCTAGTTGCATTTCAGAAACCTCTGGCGTATGAGGATGCATGCTTGAGGGCATGTGGCCAACCGGCTCGCGGCATCGTTTAGTGGAACTCAGGACGTGATGTCACAAAGAAACTCTCTACATTAATACCTCTAAGAAATGATTATTATATACAAATAAAATGGATATACTCAATTGAATTTTCAACTAAACCTATATTTTATTTACTCACCAATAAAAAAATTAACAAATTCTTGTTTTCTAGATCTGGGATATAAAATACTTGCACTACATCTGATTATATTATTATTAGTTCATCCTTATACCCTTCCACACTGAAAATTAGATTTTTTATGCCCAATTAATTTTCTTTAACCACAATCCTATTATCAACCCATTTTCAATTGGAAACCAGTATATGAAATGTTTTATAATAAAACTTGTATATTTTTTCGATGATACTAATGTCTAACATATTTGTGTAAATTAGATATCTATACTTGGAATCGGTTATGTGAATCGATCTCTCCATAAGCATAACTCTACTATTTCCCATAATACAACATCATTCTTGTTCCATTATATAGTATGTATAACCAATAATCCCATAACCAATATTAGATAATACATTTTCATTTTTTCCTCTACCAATCCATCAAAGACCCTTGGTAATTGAATTACTTTTTAGAGATAACTTCTTAAAAATATGATCTCAAAACCATCCTTTAAACTATTGATGATGTGTATTTTACACCCATATTATATCCCATGATGGAATAAAATATAAAATAATTACTTTGTGGGTTAAAACCTATGAAGGAACCTCTACAATATTATATAAACTATGAAGGTAATCCTTCTCCTTCTCTATAATGGAAATTTTAACAATGTCTTTTCTTGAAATATCTTCCCCCATAAGGTGTTTACTATTAAAATATTTTGGCTGACCAATGTTATCAAAATATAATAGGTAATCGATAAAAAATTGAACAAATTTTTCAATAATATATCACTTTATAATATAAATGTTTAGAAAAATTAAATTATTAGCATAACCTTCAATAATCATCATATATAATTTAGTTGGGTACATCCATATGTAATATATAGGACCACATAGTTTAATCTCTCGAACTAACTGAACTATTAGGTAGACTCTCATATAAAAGAATGATAGTAAGAAGGAAATATCCAAATTTAAATAATATTACATAAACTTCCTTATTAATGATTAGGGAATTCATCAGGTCTATATATTTTCTATATATGTCTTTAAAAAATAATCAACTTATAGTTGATGTATGTTATACATTTTTTAGAATAATGAAATCTAAGGGTATATGGATTTAATCCTAGATCAAAACAAGGAATTCATGTAATCTGATACCTTATAACTTCAAATTAGTCAATGAAATGAAATTATTTATATTTTTTGAAAACCCATATGAATCATTTACACCATTAAGGGTATTCCAAAATTTATTTTTTTCTTATATGGATTGAGTGTAAGTCATTGGAGGAAGAAAATATCACCATTCACCTGTTATTACTTCCTACTATTCCCTTATCCAAATGTCAAACATGTAAAAACTATCCTTAATGTAATCTTTTGTTTTGTCTGAAAAAATTTAGTAAAGTTACAATACCACTATCAAATAATGTTTCCCACATGCATCAAATAATGAAAATCTGTGAGGTATATACAAATCTAGTATGGTAATTCAAATAAAAATGATCTCATTTTCCAACCTAATACTTTTAATGTTTTTCAAAAATGGAATATAAAAAATTGTGTCATATCATTTACTTTGTAGAAAAATTGATAACTCATTAGTGAATACAGTGATATACCTTGTTATTTATTTCCATCAAACGTTTTTGTCCAGGATTGATATTTATGTTGTTGGGGTAATAATTTATCAATGGATAAAAATTGTCACTAATATCATTAATAGTTTGTTTTGGTATAGATATAAGAAGATAAATGATAATTTATTTATGGATAATTCACAACCAAATAGACAAGTTATAATTTACCATCATAACTGGACATGTAGGGTGAGTACTACTTTATTCACCAATAGGATTTATTCCATCTGTAGATAATGAAAGATGGATATTTCTCAGTTTTTTTCAAATTTTGTATTCTAATTATATGTTTTCTTCTATTAAGAAGAGTCAACTGGGTAACATTATTTCCCAAATCCAATTCATGCATCTTCATGGCATGTCAAATGTTTAGTTATTTCTTGATATTCATATGTTCTTCTGCATATTAGAATGAATGAAAAATAAGATAAAACATATTAAGGACTTGATTTATCTTTTTTGTATAAATCCCTTCCATACTTAGGAATTTTATTAGTGATTTATGGTCCTTGTGAAATAATAGAAAATCAGTTGGATGAGAATGTATTTTTTCATAGATCAAACCCATTAAACATAGAATTCATTTAGAATAATATTTTTGTCAAGGAATATTATTTTATTGAGGTAGAATTTCATTATGGTGACCAAGTAATTATTTAATGTTAGTGTCAATTCATCCATTGATAGCTTTCAAATTATATAGCCTCAATACAGCTAAGAATGTTTATACATTAGTACACTTGGTATACAATGATCTCATGGAAAAACTATTTAATATATCAATAAATTTTGGACAATCACAAATTACTCCTTAAATTTCAATTTTCATATCATCCATATGATCTCATTCATCCATTACACTAAAAGTTATATTTAGTGATTCATACATCATATTAGTACACTAGTTTGTATGTAGATTCAGTTGTTACCCATGTTTAGTCTTGCATTTATAAATTTGAACTATTATGAGACATTCCAAATTACTTTCAAACACTTCTGGATGAATTTATCATGAATAAAAACAAAGTAAACATGGAAAATGTTTGTTAGAAGGTTCATATACATGTTCTTTTGAAAACATGATTAACACTTTAACACCAACCTCATACTCCTTTATCACATAAATAAAATACACTCATTTTTTATCCACATATATTATATTAGGTTAAACAACATTAATTTTATACCAAAAATATATATAAATTCGCATATGGTGTGCATATAATGAAGATATATATTGATATGAAAAAAGTATCAATATCTATGTTTAAATATATAATAGTGTATATGTGTGTGCTTAATTTTTTTTTGTAACTATTTAAAACCTATGTTTTAGAGATGTGAAAAATCTTTATAATCAAAGGAGAATATTTTTGATGCTTCTAAAAAATTTATTTAATTAACTTTAAAAAAATCATTATCACATTAGAAACATAAAGAAGCAACAAAAACTAATATTGTTATGAAAAAGGGATAGATTTTTTTGTTTTTTGATTCTTTATTAATCTAATGGGGACATAAACATAAGATATATTGATTGAAATATTCAACAATCTTTTAAAAGATCTCAAATTATTTATTTTGGTAATTTTTTACATTCAGTTGACCTATTTTTTTCACATTTTTCCCAAATAATGGAATCTATGTTTTATTTTTAATTAAATTTTTAAATATGTTTTATTCATATGTTATTGCATTGAATTATATTCTGATAATTAAGAACTGAATAATAATGATTTTAATTTTTTTTAATTTTCTCTAACCTCAACTGAGGTTGTGATGATAGTTAGTATTATATTAAACTCTTATTATCCATGGTAATTGATTACATAATCAATCTTAATGAAATAAATATATATCTCATTATAATTATAGTGACTCATTTCTTTTATTTTAGGAATATCATTGATTAGTTTAAAATTATTGATTATGTACCTGAACTGAATTATTGAATGAAATATTTTGGACAATTGATAAGAGGAATGTCATAGATTGAAAATGTTTAATTTTACAACTCTAAAACTAGTTATTAGTTTAATCAAAAGATGAATTCTTCCATTTTCTACCCATTTTAACTCTTTCAGTTGTTTTACATTCATAAAAACCAAATATTTTCATGATCATTTTCCAATAAAAATCCTTATATTTAATTTAATATTAATTTTTTATATGAATTAGGTTTTATTATTTTTGAACAACTAATATTTTATGTGGCAATTAAATGAATTTGTGACCTCATTGAGATGCAAATTAGGAAAAAAATATTGCATTCTAAATTAAAAAATATTTTGATTGGGACTTAGTGATAACATTACCACTATCAAATCAGGAGCCTTTTTCAGTGGTTACTGAGAATTCCACTATTTTTCATATTTTGATTCAAATATTTTTTTAAATTCATTTTATTAATTTCAATTTTTGATCAATTTTTTTGATTTATATCAGTAATCATATTCCAAAACACTCAAAAAGTGTTTTAGAGTAGTCTGACCCTGAAACTAAGGTGGATTTTTATAATATATTAAAAAATACAAGGGAGAATGTGATTATAAGGTTTTAGAGGAATATTTTAAGGATGAAATTTATAATGAAAAATATGAAACATCCACTAATAGACTAGAAAAATTAAAAACTCAAAAAAATTGAGTATTCCACCCCATTGGAATCATGGTCAAACAAATAACCACCAATTAATTTGTTATATCAATATAGTTTAATAAAATAACATATGGTCTCATTCGGTTTTACTAGGTCATGCCACTATGGTGATGACCGGCCAAGGGGAATTGGGGTGTATGGAACATGGGAAAAGAATAAATAAAACTTGTGATACAGTCAAAGATAAACTAAAACAGGGAAAAAATAATCACATATCTTTCATTCTCAGAGGGTAGATTTGTCTGAGATAATTGAGGTGGAGAAATGGTTGAGGTCAATTAATTCAAGAAGGTCGAGGAGGAGTACTGGAAGATGATTATGTATCTAAGAAGATCAAGGGTAATAGCAGTAGAGGTAGAGTTCCCCGAGAGTTTTGAATGGTGTGAGCGATGGGGGGTTGGGGTGTGTGTGCAGGGGGGGGGGGGGGGGTTCTATTTCAGATCATTTTAAAAGTCAAGGAATTATTTTATTAGTGCTATCCAAATAGAATTGATGAAACCTATTTAAAATAATTTACAAAATGTTTTTATTAATTTTATATCTTATTTTTAAAAATAAAATGAATATATATTAAAATGAAGATGAATACATAGTAAATATGTACATTAAAACCATATTATAAATATTAAATGTTAATAGAAATGTATATATATATATACATATATATTAGGTGCACGAGCGTATAATTACATTCCAACACACCCCCCACAAGAAACTCTCAAATTGTTGGGCCATGGAACCCCATGGGTATAGCCCATCGATCAATCCATTATTTATTTAATATCTGGACCCGTAATCTAATGAGCATGTATCCAATAATTATTGGCTCGAAGGCCCATGAACAGTCACCTAGCACTCACCTCTTCTGCATATCAACATCACAACTCTATTCCACCCCCATAGTAGTTCTCTAAGGTCCTCACCAACTATCTTCTGCTTGTATTCATTAGATTGCCACACCCAAAGTAGCTTCACAAGGGGTCGCTTCGATCGGTGCAAGAAATGACAACACAATTTCATCCAACCCATCAGTAGTGTCACCTTATTCGTCCAACCAAACTCACTAGTATCCAAAATTCCAATTGGTGCATGCACTACCTACCTTTTCCTCTCGCCATACTTCCCATCAGTGACATTGACTTCACGGTTGATGTCCTCCATCCGAACCTTGTTCACGACTTGCAGACACGCTAGAGCCTCGGATCCCACCGGTGAAAAGTCCGAACACACTTTCATAACATAGTTCGTCCTACATAGTCATATCAATTGCGGTTAATGAATAAATATGTATAATTAAATATTAAAAATGAATAAATTATAAAAATATTTAAAAATAAATAATTGATAAAAAAAATAAAAAAATAACATTATTAGTTAATAAATAATAAAAATGAATGAATTTTAAAAAGTGGAAAAATTTGATAATTAGAAACCCAATATATTAAAAAAATATTTAAAAAATGAATATGTGTTATTAATTATATAGATTATTAAAAAATTTAAAAAATTTATTTTTGCTAAAATGGAAATTAATGCATATTAGTAATATAAATTAAAACCATACAACCATTAAATGTTATTAAATAGACATGTATAGATAAA
Source organism: Viscum album (assembly GCA_963277665.1). Classification (NCBI taxonomy): domain Eukaryota; kingdom Viridiplantae; phylum Streptophyta; class Magnoliopsida; order Santalales; family Viscaceae; genus Viscum; species Viscum album. The sequence goes on from OY728150.1 coordinate 157,351,835, forward strand.
TATTGAAAATGAATAAAATTACAAAATATTAAACGAAATAAATTAAAAATTGGATAAATTATATAAATATTTAAAAATATTAATATTATTAAATAATAACTATAATTAAAAATTAATAAAATAGATAAAATATATATAAAAATAATAAATATTAAATATTAAAAGCAAAAAAAAAGGAATAAAATGTGCTAATTAAAAACCTATAATATTAAATTTATTCTGTTAATAAATAAAATTCTAAAATGAATTTTTAAAATTGAATAAATTAAATATTTATTATGTGTTTGTGTGAACGTTTCTATATAAAATTTCATTAATTACACATATGTGTGTATGAAATTACTGTATATATATAACACAAGGTTGATATATTTAGTAATGAAGTAATAAATGAAATTTATATAATATTTTTTTAAACATCCATTACTCAATATCAATTAGCCAATATTGTTATATAATATTAATTTTTAGTTGTATACAATTATTCACTAAATGTATGACTTGTTAAATGAAAATACATATTTTTTATTATATAAATCATATTTAAAGAGATATTATATATTCATATATATATATATATCACTATGAATATATTTTTCTATTAAAAATATTATATATATTAATGACTAAATAATTATAAAATATATTAAAAATAAATAACTTATAAAATTATTAAACATATAAATATTAAATATAAAATAATTATAAAAAAAGTAAAGAACACATATCATTATTGTTGAATAAATAATATAAATTAATGAATTCTAAAAATTAGTAAATTTTTTTAATGATGTATAAATTGATAAAATATTTAAAAAATTAAATAGTGTTATTAATTATATAAATTTTTAGAAAATAAAAATAATAAAATGAAAAAATGAAAATGGATACATATTTCAATTATATAAACTACTAATTTATTGAAAAAATAAATGTTTTTCAATAAATATGTATACATAAATTTTAAAAATTAATAAATCTAAAAAATATTATACAAATAAAAATTAAGAATGAATAAATTGTACAGAAATAAAAAAAATTAATGAAATAATTAACTAAATATTATTAAATTAAAATATATAGACATATATATATATATATATATATTAATAAAGAATTAATTTTAAATATTTAAAAAATTATAATATAGAAAATGAATAAAATCTAGTAATTAAAAACATAATATATTAAATATTAAATAATAACAAATAAAAATCTAAAGTGATAACATTAAAAAAATTATTATTACTGTTTTTTGTCTCTATAAATTTAAATAAATTATATATATATGGGGAAATTATTGTACGATATATTATATGAAAATACATATGTAGCCAATATTTTTAATTAATAATTAAAAAATTATTATTATATATATATCTAAAAGAAAAAATAGGTGACATTTTTTTAAAAAAAATTATTAAATGTCTTTTACTCTCAATTAGTATGTAATTTTAATTTGTATTAATTTTCAATAAACTTATATATGATTTTTGACTAATTATATGAAATTTTAAGTTTGAAAACAAATTTTTTATTATATAAATCTTTTTAAAGAAAGAAATATATATGTATATATCAATATAATTATATTTATATATTAAATAAGTTTTTTAATAATATAGAAATTTGTTAAAATTATTTTATATGCCAGTTTTCACTAAATATCTTATATATCAAGTGTAAATGTATATTATGTCATATATAATACAAATTTAAAAAAATATAATGTATTTCTATGAATATGAATATATGAATATATTAATATACGTTTTTTACTGATATATTTTTTTTTGAAATATATCATTCGTATGTGCTAATGAAAGAACTTACAAAGGTTGTATATCTCACTAAAAAAAGCGCTAATAAAGGGGGTGCCTTTATAATCACATTTCCCAGTGATGATAAAGATTCTCTATATTAATGCATTTAGTTTGTACTAATAAAGGAATACCATTTATATGTACTTTTATCTAGAACTGATAAAAATTAATAGTGATTATCATAGATTCTATGTCTTTAGATATAGATCCAAATTTCATTCAAAGCATTCATCACACTGATAGATTTTTTCATGCAGTGACTAGAAATAAATATATGATTTGGGTTTTAGTGATGAGTGAGTTGATAAAATTTTAGAAATATTTTTTATACCTTTATATGTTGATTTTAAAGGGAAACAATAAATGTGTAATGAAAATACTAAACTTTTCAAAAAATTGGTGATAAAAGTGTGCCAATTTTCCCAATTTTTTTTGTAATTATTCCATGGCCTAAAACATTTCCATGGATAAAAGATATCTATTCCATGGACATAAATTTTTTTAAAAACACATTAAAGTACATTAGAAAATGTTATGGTAGAACCTAATCAGGGAATCTATATCACAAATAAAACATGTGGTTGAGCATGAACACAAGATATAAATCTCATGGTGAGCCTGTTATTTATAAAAAATGTATTAATTTAATTAAATTTAATTAAGTAAATAGTTTGTGGGATAAAATAAATGACAATAATATTTTTTTTATAAATATTTATTCTTATTATGTCACACTACTACAAATCATTCCCATAATAGTTCAAAAAAAAAGATTTAATAGTGGTAAAAAAGTCATGTTTTCCTCAACACCATTAATGGGGGATTTATCAGTACTAAATAAATCACTAATAATGGACCCACATTCATAAGTTCATTTATTAAAACATATAAAGTATCCCCTTTACTAGTTTTTTTATTAGTTATAATAAAGGTGGTCCTTTATCAGTGCTAGAAATAGCACGGATAAAGGCCCACCTATTGCACTTTGTTTTTTGAATAACATCACACTACGACAACCTCCAACCCATATTCAAATACACCTATTAAAATAAAAAAATTAATTGAAATAAATTTTTCATATCTAACAAATACAAAAATATTCTATATACATTTCAGACAATGTTGTGTGTAATTAAATTTCAATTATTATCCAAAAATATTTAAAAACATTACTTTTTGATCATTTTTTCCACACTGTGACCCCTTTCAAAATATATCAACTATGATATCAATTGCCGAACAAACCACCCAATGCTAAGAAAAATAATTCTCATATAAAAAAAAATAAATCTTAGGTTATTAATAATATAAATAAATAAATTAAACATAAATATGAAATAATAACGTAATAAAATTTCAATTTTAAATAAAAGGAAATAGTTAGAGTTATATCGGTCACACCATGTATTAGATTGAGGTGGGGTTGATTCCGATATATCAAAAATGAAAAATGGATCATTTTAATAAATTATGAAAACAATATGAATGAATTTTCTCAGTTTTCAGTATTTCACACGTTATTTTTATTAGAATTAATGTCAGGTTTATATAAAAAACACACTTGGAGTTATATTGGTCATAAAATTCATCTAATTAAGGTGTGTATAATTCCTTAAAAAAATTACTTATGGATCATCATCCCAAAGTTTGAAAACAATTTTAATGTGTTTTATCAGTTTTGATTATGTCACGTGGGATTTTTACTAAAATATCATTTCAAACTAGAATAACCCCCATTGGGTTATATCGATTACATTTTATGTCAAATTAAAATGAGGCTACTTCCTATATGTTATAAATTAATTATGGATCACTATCCAAAATTATTATGATAATCAACGTGAATTCTATTGGTTTTCAGTAAGTGACACACGTTTTGAAGAAAAATGTCAATTTTGAACTGATAACAAACACTTTTACTCATACCGGTCATAATGGGGATAGGATTGAGGTTCGATTGATTCATACACATCAATAATAAAATATCGAATGTTTTACTAAATTATCAAAACAATCGTAATGTGTTTTCTTAGTTTTATTTATTTCACATGTTCTTTTAGCTATAAATGATGTCAATTTTAAATAAGAAGACACACTTGTGGTTATATCGGTCACACCGTGCATCAGAATGAAATCCAAATGCTTCCAACACATCATAAATTACATATGAATCATTTAAATAAAAAATCAAAACAATACAAATGTGTTTTATCGGATTTCAATTTTTCAATTGTTCTTTTTTTTTCTAAAATTACTTCCAATATTAAATAAAAATACACACATATAGGTATACCAGTTACACCATTTGTTGGATTGATGTGGGTTTTATTTCTACAAATCCAAAATTACTTAAGTATCATTTAAATTAATTATAAAAAAAATTAATGCGTTTCTTAGTTTTTAGTATGTCAGTTGTTCTTTTTATGAAAACTAATGTCAATTTTAAATAAAAAGAAACACTTGGAGTCATATTAGTCACAACGTGAGTTGAATAGAGGTTTGGAAAGTTCTTATGCATCAGAAATGACTTAAGGATATTTTTTTCCAAATATAAAAACAATACATATTATTTTTCACTATTTTGAGTATGTCCCTTTTGTTTTTAAAAAAAATTCATTTTAAACTAGAAACAATCACATTGAGTCATATTGGTCACATTGCATATTAGTTTTACATGAGACTACATACTACACATAAAAAACGACTTATGAGTAATTTCCATAAATTAAAAAGATAATATGAGGTCATTTTTTGGCTTTTGGTGAGTGACACATGTTTTGAGCTAAAATTTCTATTTGGAAATAATAACAATCACTTTGGGTCATACTTATTAGATTGGGAATCATATTAAGGTGAATTTTATTATTATACATCAAAATAACTTATGAATATTTCTCCTTATGTATCACCACAATATGAATGAATTTGATTACATTTTTTATTTCACTTCTTCTTTTTACAAAAATTAATGTCAATATTAAATAAAAAGATACACTTGGTGTCATATTGGTCATGCTATATGTATGATTGAGGTGAGGATGATTCCTACACATAAAAAATTACTTATTGATCATTTTACTAAAGTATATAAATAATATGAATGTGTTTTTATGGTTTTTGGTATGTCAATTAATCTTTTTCTTAAAAACATTCATGTAAATTTTAAATAAAAATACACACTTGGAGTTATTTTAGTCACACTGTGTATCTGATTGAGGTGGAGGTGATTCATACACATAAAAATTAAATAGTGGATGATTTTCTTAATGTATAAAAATATTCCAAATGTGTTTTCTATCTTTTTAGCATGTCAAATCTTCTTTTTATAGAAGTTCATATTAACATTAAATAAAAATACACCCTTGGAGTCATATCAGTCTCACTGTGAATCAGAGAGTGTTATCATTGATTCAAAATATCAAAAATAACTTATAGATAATTTTTATAAAGTATCAAAACAATTAAAATTCATTTTTTATGCATGTTATTTACTTTTACTAAAATATATAAATTTTTTAAATAAAATGGCACACATTGTGTTATACCGGCCACACCTTGTGTTTGATTGAGGTGGGGTTGATTCCTACTCATAAAAAATTAATTATGCAACATTTTATTATTGTATCAAAACATTATGAATGTGGTTGTTGGTTTTCCATATTGTCACTTGTTCTTTTTTCTGTAATTAATGTTAAATTAAAATTAAAACACACGCTTGACTATGTGACGTGTAGTTTGAAGTAAAATATAAATTATAAACTAAAAACCTATGATTTGAGTCCTACAGATCACAATATGAGTTAGATTGGTTTATGGATGTCTGAGTATATGATATGTGTTTCTCTTTTAACTATTTACAAAATCTAGAAAAGGGAGAACATGTTTCATTAAGTTGGAAGAGAAACCCCATGATCCTTAAAACACTTATGTTTTTGGAAGAATGGGGATTCCTCTGCCATCACAATGGGAAACATTCTATATTTTCTATTTTATTGTAGATAGTTGAAATAAAAATATTAATTCCCAAAAGATCTGTAAAAAATGTAAATAATTATTTGATAAAAACGATAAGTAAATTAACATACTAATAGTATCGAAAATAATGAAAAAATTAATTAAATAATTAGTAAAAATTTACATTTTTATGATTATTGTATACATTCTTGACCCATTTCCATTTTCTCATTATTCTAGTTGCATCCTCAATGTCCAATATCGTACATGCATGAGAAGATTCAAAAAAACCACCCCAACCTAAGAAAATGATTCCAGCTATATAAGAAAACAACACTTATTTTCAAAATATGATAAATAAATAAATAAAACATAAATGTGAAAAAATAAATTAATAATATGTCAATTTTAATATAAAACCATACAATTTCTGTCATATTGAACACACCATGTATCATATTGAGTGAATGATTATATTATATGAGTAAATTATACATATTAACAATGTTATTTATTTATAATCTCAATGAAAATTAAGAATATATGTATTAGGTAGAAATGGTGAGTAAATTAACTAAAAACTAGATAAAATGGGAATATAATCCACTAAATAGTTATGGAGTCATATCTTGATGAAATATTTGTATATTATAGCATTAGTTATATTTCTTATTTACATATAAAAAAATCTATTTCCCTATGTGAATACAAGGATTTTCAATAGTCATAGTAGTACTATAAAAATATAAATACAAAAAGGAATAATAAAAATTTTATATGAAATAGTAATTTACTTTAAAAATATATATATTTGGGTTTTCAAGTTTGTGAATGCTATTTGACATCTCTCATAAAGTTACAAACTTAATAACCATAATATTTTATATATTTTTTTAGGAAACTACAAAAACATTAATAAAAATATTTAATTTTCGTTTAGATGTATTTTTATGATGAAATATTATTATATATACCCCGATACTTGTTCACTTGTAGAATTAGATAGGCTCTTTTTGCGCATGGACTATCCTCATGCCATGATTTTCATGATATTTAAAAATCTCCCTATAATAAAGGAATTCACATTAAACATAATATAAAATACATAACTTAATCTTTAATCCTAAAAAGTTGGATGTAGTGCATAAATAAATTCACTAATGTCATCACGTGTGGTCAGTGTCTTGGGTATCCATGCAGTGAATCCCTGAAATAAATTATTTTAGTATCCAAATTGACATCAATAAGAACAAAATATTTCCAAAAAAACAAAAAGGAATATGTAATGAAAGGAATAGAAATATATTTTATTTTGTTAATTTTTCAGATTATCCCTACATCATTTGTATTAAGAAGAGTATGTCATCCGTTTATTTTATTTCAAATGTTTTGTCCATTTTTTAGACTACTCCATTAATTTGAAATGAATCTATTTATGTATTTTATGTAAAAGTTTCACAAAGACAAATAATTCCATATTTATGTTCATAGTGTAATTCATTAATTTAATAATCATATATGTACCTACAAAAATATGAATTGTATTTAGTTATAATTAATAGTGTAGATCAACTATTGGGAAAAGATAATGAAAGTATAAATCATATATACACTTAAAAAATAGACTCATTACCATTCATAGTTGATATTTTCATTTACATTTTAAATATAAATGAAGTATATAATGGACTCTATATAAATTTTTTATTCAAAATCAACTATTTGTTACTACTATTTTTTATCATAGTATACTCATGAACCATTAATGTTTGTAAATTTAGATATTGAATGTGATAGGTAAAGGTGCCTTATCAAGATATTTTTGATCATATTGTTTGTCCTTTAGATGGTTTTTTGACCTTTTATTTCAACCCTTCTGTTTTTCTGTCAATAATAACATCCTTCAGTACAGAACAATTTCATTAATTCTTAATGGTCTAGAATGAAAAATAAATTTGAAATGAATACCTCAATGTTGACATTTCATTACATGATATATTGGACATGATTTAAATATTCCAATAGATTTCTTGACCATATGAATATCTACATCATCTAGTGGAATTGGTAGCTTGGTGCTCATCTCATGAACTTTGGAAATACCCACTTTCACATGACATGTTGGATGTGGTATGTTGTGGAGAATGTCTTCTTGGATATGCAACAAGGTATCCCCCCACAACAAGGTGATTTGTGGGTGTTTAGGGATATATATCACAATAATTTTTACATTATAGAATATATGTATAGGAAATGTATCAGTGTCTATCTTGTTTACATTTTGTAGAAACAATTATAGGAATATTTATTAACTCTTATAAAAATGTTCTTCGAGGGGAATGGGTCACCTCAAAGATAGTGGGGGTAGGATGGGATCATTATGTAGTGGTGTTTCATGGGTTTTTTCTTATCTTTTCTTCCCCCAACGTTTTTTTCAAAACTAAGACTTCCAATGAAATTTTTCTTTATTGGAAGTTAATATTGATTTCAGATCTTCAATTTATTTATCACTAACCCTCTATTAATTTATTTTCTCAAAATATGTTTGGGGTGTTACCCCTAAACCCACACCTATAATGAGTCCATACTTTTATTTATTTTTTATGGCCACCGATAGTATGTGTTCATCACGTATAGGTGTTTATGATTCATGTGTCTAAGTAAGACACAAAATATGGGGAAAAATTAATCATTGTATTATAACTGTGAATTAAAGAAAAATTAATTTTTATTAACTTATACATACATATTTTTCCCAAAAATTTTGTGAAATTTTATGTATAAGTATTCCATCATTATTTACATGTGGCTGCTTCCATAGAAAAAGGCATGGGATTGATGTGGATTTGGTTTTGGATTCACCAACTTTCATATAAATAGAGAAAAATTATTATTATGTCGTGTCATGTCATATAAATGTATTACAGTGGATTTAAAATACATACCAATTATTTTTATTTAAAACATACCCCATCGTTTATTTATAGTAGAGGTACATTTATTTTTTCTCCATTCAATATTTTCAACACTCAGTTGTTGTTTCAAAAATAAAAAAATCATAGTCAATTTTATTAATAAATATATTTTCAAACAATGTATATCTAGACAAAATTTACCTGAAAATATATCTCCTTGCGATGACCAATAAAAAAATCACATGCTTCTTGGCCTATCATGTGTGTATACATATGTGGTCGGTACTATTTTATTTTATCGTCGTCATCTTTGAAATGAAATTTCATTAGAATTGTGAAAAATCCTATGTGATTATTTCCGTCAAGAATTAGTATAAATTTATCATGGAATAAATCTCCTATAAATGAACTATACAAGGTAAAAATAAGAGTAAGTCAATGCTTTATTATTTTTTAAAAGTTCCATTTTAGTTTAAAACACACAACACATTGAAAAAATTGAACAAATGAAATTGGATTGTTTTAAAAATTTAATTAAATGATACATAATTCATTTGTGATGTATTGGAATCAAACATACATCATTTCATTAAATGACTTTGTAGTTATGATTCAAAGTGTTTGTTTTAAATATAGAAGGTCCATTTAAAATTAATAAATAAATCACATATCCAAAACCATGAAAATGTTATCATATTTTTTTCAAGCTTTATGAAATTGATCGATAATTCATTTTGGATGTGTATGAATTGACCGTACATAAATCCAACACTGGATGTGGTCATTATGACTCAAAGTTAGTTTTTTCAATAGAAAAGTATCAATTTTTTTTAAAATGTGCATCACCAATCCAAAACCAATAAAATAAGATATGATTATTTTAAAAATTATTCAAATGGTACACAATTAGTTTGTGAGATATAGGAATTGAACACACATTGTTATGATGAAATGTGCATGTTTTCAATATAAAAATTTGATTATAGTTTAAAAACCTTACCACATAACTAAAATCGGGAAAACAAGCTCATATTATTTTCAAACATTATGAAAATAATCAATAAATGTTTTTTTATTTGTAAAAATTGAACTGTAATAAATCCAAAACATGATGTGGTCAACATGACTCAAAGTGCATGTTTTAAATATAAATGTCTCATTTTAGGTTCAAACCCAGACCGTGTAGCCAAAACCAGGAAAATGAGCACGGATTATCCTCAATATTTAGGAAAATGATCCATATTTCATTTGTGATGTGTTTTAATTGACTTCATGTCAATATAATTAATGATTAAATAAGAATATCAAAATTATATAAAGTAACCAACATATAATTTATCATAGATGTGTTATATAACATTAGAATTATAAATTTTTTTGTTTTTTATTTATATCTACAAAGATAAATATTAGTTTTTTTGTAAAGACAATATTTTACATGGATGATGATCATTCAAAAAAGTATACTAGTTTTTATTTTCTATATGGGTTGTAGTTTTAATTAATTAATCGTAAATATGAAATCAATGCAAATATTTTGTTTGTAAATTTCTGAATAAAAATTATAGTGAATAGTGTAATTTGTATTCTAGTCGAGTTTTAGCAATATTTCTATTCATTTTTATGTATTATAATTGGGTTTATTTTTCTTGGAATACTGCATAGAAACATTAGGGTTGTAACTATGAACAATTGATAAGGATAATATCAATTATTTTTCTAGTACCGATAAAGGGTATCATTTATCAGCTCTAGGGAAAGCGTTGACATATGGACCCATTATTAGTGCTAAAAAGGAAGTGATGATAAAGTACACCTTAATTAGTGCTAAAAGAATATTATGATAAATATGTTCTTTATCATATATTTTTTTATCTATAATAAAATAAATATGTTTTATAGAGTTTATGTAGTCACATTAAGGTCTTATCATTTCAGAGGACCATTATAATCAAATAATAATGAGTTACCATCCTTGGTTACAAGAAAACCATAACATTTTGGTTTTCTTGCCTCTCTTTTAATCATACACAATATTTATTTCCCTCTAACAACCTATTATTCAAAAGGGATTTTTGAAATTCGTTCCTCTTATAACACTTGTGTACCTTCATACTTGAATTCATCAAAGTATGTCTTAATCAAAGAATATCTGATAGATATGTGTTCCTTATGATTTAATATGGTGTGTCTTCCCACTTTTCCATTCTTGTGAATGGGATCATATAGTTAATATCCACTTGTATCAAAAGGATTTCTTATAAAGTTACAATTGGTGCCTTAGGATATACATTTGTTACTTGAATATGCCTTAACATACACATTACAAACCCCACACATGAATGTATAACAATACGAGTTTATTTACATTCCATAATTCATATGGTATACTATTTTCCACTTTAGTAAGTACTTGATTTATTATTTTTTTCTAATGTTTATAATCTGTAACTCCAAAAGAATAATTTTATAATATCATAACTCATCCTTGATATCACTATGTATAAGAAGGTGTGGTTCCTTTTTTAAATTACACCATTGAACTGAGGTGTATATAGGGTAGTGAGTTGACATAAAATCCAAAACTCCAGTAAGTAATAAATGAATTAATGATTAAGATATAATCCACCAAGTTCACAATAATGTTTCTGGGTCATCTTACCATGATGGTTATCAAAATTATTCTTCTATTCTTTGAATTTATCAAAAATTAAATGACTTATAACTAATCTATTATACATATCAATATATAAAAAATTCATCAGTAAAAGTTATGAATTATGTATTTCCACCCCTTAACTCAATATGAAATCTTCCACACACATCTTTATGAACCAATTCATGAATCTTTTTGGCCCTTTCACCTATTCCACTAATTGTGAACTTAGTCATTTTACCTTGTAATCATGCATGACATATAGTAAGTGGTTTTAGTTTAAATGAATCTAAGTATCAAACTTGGTATAATTTAGTCTATATATATTGGTTTACATGACTAATCTAGATATGAAAGAGTTAGGTGTTATTTGATTTATGTGAATAATTTTTTATGTATTTCCTATACTTGGTTTATGCAATTAAACAAAAATGTCAATTATTTAAATGTTCCTTAAAAATGATATATTTATAAATGAAGAAAACATTATTCTTAAATTTGAAAATAAATATATATATATATATAGTCTAGATAAAAAAACAGTGTTTTCTTAATTGATGGAATAAACTAAAAATCATTCAAAACTAAAATTGTTTTAGTTGGAAATGTAAGGTGATAGTCACGGATAACTACGTCAGCATGTTCAGCTCCATTAGTTTCCTATAGATCTATCTCCCCTCAGTCAATTTATCTAAATATACTTTGTTTATATATTTAAATACATATTTGGGAACCAATATCTATATGAAACAACCAATTTTTTGAAATAGTTAAATTTCACTCAATAATTTTTTCACATGACTTTTCCTCTTTCTAGTTTGATGTGTATAATTTTTCCTCTAGTTGAGCTTCTTTGTAGTTTCTAAAAAATAGAATATTCTTCCCTTGATTTTCAAATTGATATTCCTATTATTGGAAGTATTCAAAGAATCTTTGGGTATAGAGCTCTTTGATTTCCATTTTTGTTTGTTCACTAAAAGAATGTATGGATTTTCACATGTCATCTCTTTATCTATATGGTAATGAAGTGTGATAATGTGAATCAAACACTTCTCAATGATGTTTATATTAAAATTTTCAAAAAATCTATAGAATATCCAATGGAGTAAAGTGTGAATAATATTCGTGTACAGCTCAACATGTATTATAAACACTACAACCTCTAGAAACTTGGTATAGTCAATGATTTTAAATATTTGAGGCCTAAAAGGATCATCCTCATCAAGGTTACTCTGATAGACATCTATAGAAATCTCAAAACATTTTTATCCATATCTCTCATTGTAAAGACCACAGAGGTTCTCAAACATGATATAATCTTCAAGGATTTTCTGATTCCTCATGAGTTCACAAGTCATAGAGGGTAAAATTATCATTGAATTTTAACCACACCATTCATAAGTTTTTCATATATGAGGAACTCTTAATGACTTACCCCTTTGGCAAGTGGATTGGTCATTAAGGATTCTAGAATATAATATTTCTTTTCATGAAACAACAATATCTTATGGTGTCTGGACCACTACTAGAATTTACATCAAATGAGGAGATTGTGTTTATCTAATATACGTCATAGGGATAGTGTGGATAAAAAAATTCCATTTTTATACAATTTAAAATATCGTGTTATTAGTATATTTTTTGATTAAAAATTATATGAGAAATAATAAATTAATTTGTTTTATTAAATCTCCCACAATTTTAACAAGTCCCAATATCCCTCACCATTTAACATTGAATGTCTAGTTTCTAGTAACATCTAGTTGAAAGGATCCATTCATAACCCCAATGAGGTTTGGTGAAACTACATGATGGTTTTTATGTAGGAATTTATTTTCTGACTACATGATAACAACACTTGGATCCATTTAGTTGACACCCCAATTCCAAAAACCTGACATGGATTTCCTCCACACTATACTAAAAGTTACCTAAAGTCTAGATAGGGATACATATCTTGAAGTAATGTGTTTAAGTCAACTCATAACCTTCATAATAATCCCACATTAAAAGTATGTTTCCCAATGAGGTTTTGTCAAGCCCTTAGTTTTAAGGCTTTGATTTCTAATAAATTAATAGAAGACCATGACTAAATTAATATTTAATTGAGGTATTTTAATTTATTATGTATAAAATATATCTTATTTTATCTAATACACGACTTGTTAATATGAAGTGGATTTTTCATAATTAATTAACGATGTTGGATAAAATAGTTAAGCATAATCCATTTATTTAAATTCTATCTTTCTATATTAATTCATTTTATCTGTCATTGTCTTACATCCATAAGATAAATAATGAATATAAATAAATAAATAATCAATTAAATTTCCCATTCATTATATTTTCTAATGGTTCATCTAATGTGTATACATTAAATAAAACTATTACCTATGGAAAATTAGTACTACTGACAGTCTTTGTATGAGTTACAAAATTCCACATTTCCACCTGTGTATCACTTTGTTTGGTGTCATTATGGTTCATTCATGAACCACCTACAAGCATCTTGGGAAACTCCAAGACATGTATAATTCACAATTATGTTAGGGGAACAAAAGGATTGGATAAAAGGGGATTCCATAAATAACCTTGGGCACACAGGTCCTACATAATAATGGATGGAGGGATGTATTATAGGCCATAAAAATTTATAAAATATTAGATAATTTAAAACCCATTAATTAAATTAAATAAAAATAGACAACACATACACTAATATTTTCATGCTCATGAACATTCATACATGTAATGTATACACAAAATTAAACCAGTTAATATTAATTTCTATTAATTTTTTACTATCAATATAACTGTGCATATATTATTTAATTCATTGAATCTCATTCAACTCAATGAATATCCAAATCCTATTGGAGATAACCATCCTAAAGGAATTAATGGAAAATAAATAAAAGAACCAGTAATTAATGATTTATGAAAATAAAATAACTGAGCATATGAAGTTCATTAAATCCATTATTAAAATTTCAAACAAAATAGATGAGATTCAATAAAATAAGGTTTTAATGTTTCAATTGTCAATTTAATTTAATTCAATTCTACCAATAATTGGGAGACTGCACGGTGTATACTATCCCAATACACACCATGTACCCCAGTTATAACGTATCCATGTCACTGACCTGGGGCATCAACTTGTTGAATCAACTGGACTACATGGTATGTACATGCCATATTCACCTCATATATCCACATTTCATTTGCCCGTGATAAACACATGGGATTATCAATGTATTTCAGCTAGACTACACAGTGTGTAAAATCCAACTATATTCCATATTGTTATAATTTCTTGGGATCATGCAACCCACTGAAGAAGTCAACCTATTCATTGGTCATGACTATACGACAAGTACATTCTAGCTACATGTTGTGCATCATACAAGTTGTGTGTCCACATAACTCGCCAAATAAATTTGTGTTTATTTCAAATGAAAATAAAAATTAACTATATATTTTGTATACTAAATACATGTTTTTATTTAATAAATGATCCATTCTATCATTATCATGTGTTTTGAACATGTTTAATGACCACACATATAGCGCAATTTTAACCACCACTACTAAAAATTTGGTTATTTATGACGGTTCATCTGTGATGGGAAGATGATGCCACATAAAAGTGTCTTTCCTTTCATTATTTACGACAAAATTAATATTACATCACAAATAATGATTTATTGAAACTTAATAAATAATCCATCGCAAATAGCTTTGGTGGGAATTCCCGCCACCCAGCGCCATAAGTAATCATGATGGTAATTTGTGATGGATTTTGGTATTTTTCAAAAATCCTCGTCGGCTTAGGATTATTTTTGATGAAAATAAGACCTTGGTGAATTTTTTTTTGATGTAAAAACTATTTTCAATTTCATTAATTTCATCTCAAATAGTCTACCTCAAAACCACTGGGATTTAACACCTGTAAAACTCTCCTTTCTTCCTCCCCTCCTTCCTCCTGCCTCTACTGAATGCTGCGTCGGACCCTAACCCGGCCACCTAATCTGTGAATTTACATGTAGTTCCATTATTCCAATTTTTGTTTTCTATTTTCGGCTCAGATCTATAGGGTATAGACTCTTCATATGTTTTTTGTCAATTTCATTAGCATATTTTGGTTCAATGATAAATATGATCGTTTTTTCAAACCCTAGGTTTATATATTTACATAAACTTCATGATTTATGTAATATTTAGTGTTGAAAAAGTTGTATTAATAACTTTTATATTTTTATTGGGTAGTTTTAATTTATTTAAATTAATTTTTAGGTATTCTACTTATCTGGTTCATGTAATTTTTTTAATATTGTTTCTGTAATTTGTTATGGTTTAGAAATTTACCTGATTTTCATGTTTGTTTTTTTTATTTTGTTAGGGTAATATATAAATATATATAAATGGTTTTAATTTTTTTATGGTTATATATATATATATATACATACATGTGTGTATGTATATTTGTATATATAAATATATATATGAATTTGACATGTATATCTTTTTAAATAAAATTGTCAATATTTTTTTTGATATATTAATGTTAATTAATTAATCTTTTAATAAAAAATATATTTAAATAATACATTCTGATTAATTATGATTTTATAAAATAAATATATGTAAAAAATACATTCTGAGTATACATCTATAAATTTTTTAAAAAATATGTAATTTTTTAATTTATATATATATATATATATCTGTAATGTATTTAATATATATATATATATTTATATACATACATATATGTATATTAACATGTGAATATATATATATATATGAATTTTAAAAGAACATGTAAATTTTATGATATATATATATACAGACACATATACGTATATAAAGGTTTTCAAATAGGTGTATGGTTATATATATATATATACAGTTATATATATTAACATGTGAATATATATATATATATATATATAAGTTGTAAAAAAACATGTAATTTATATATATATATATATATAAACAGTAACAAAACATATAATATTTTTGATATATATATATATATAAATGTATGTATTTATGTACATATTTATGTGATATATATTTATTTAAAAAAACATGTAAAAATATACTTTATTATAAAATCGTGTAATATATATATATATGTATATATATATATATATTAACGTCTAAATACGTATGTATAAAAATTTCAAAAATACATGTAAGGTTTAGTATATATATATGTATATATATTTGATATGTATATTAATTTTAAAAAAATTCAGAATATATATTATGAATCAATATTAATTATGAAATAATTATATAAATATATATAATAGTTATAAATTTTTTAATAATAATAATTACAGAAATTATAATAATTATTAATTAATTAGTCAATATTATTAATAAATATAAAATATTAATGTATGATTATATCTATGTATATATAAATTTAATTTATATATTGGTTCAAATAAATATCATGATTTTTTGGAATTTTTATATTAATTAATAAACAATTTAATATAAGTATATATAAACAATTATTTACTTAATATTAAAAATAAATTATATATAATAGTGTTAATTAAAAAGTGATATTAATAATTTGAAAAATTGGCAAAATATATGAAAATTTGTGTGTGTGTGCGTCTATATACGTATATTTATTTTATATGTTAATTTGCTTGAAAAAAACATGTCAAAGATAAATTGATATTAATATATTTTTTTAAAAAGGTTGTGGTCGAAGCCTCATTTTATTATTAAAGAAAAAGAAATAACTCTTTTAACTAAGTAGAGGGAGACCCATTACATAGCCCGAAGGCCAAGTGGGCATGTAGCACATTACATAGCCCATAGGCCCAAATCTTTAGCCCAAGACCCATTCTATTAATTGTAACTTGGCTGTTACAATGCCCTGCCACCGCTATAGTGTCCTGCCACTGCTAAAGTGTCCTTCCACTGCTGTAGTGTCCTTCCGCTGCTCCAGTACGGCTACAGTACCTACGCCCAATGGGTTTTGAACCCCCATTTTTCATGTTGGATTATGGGGTGTTTACCACTAATCCAAACCCCAACTACATATAAATATATTTGATTATGTATTATGTATATATATATATATAATGTATGAATAAATAGAAATGTCTTTTTTTATAAATAATGGGAAAATAAATTTTAAGAAAGTATTTTAACTAAACGTTATTTATAAGATTTTTTATATTAAAAAATGTAAAAAATTTGGTTATTCAGAAAACAATAAAAATTTAAAATATGTAATATTAATTAAAAATGAAGTTAATAATAATTAGGATAACTTTCTTTAATATATTTTTGGAAAATTATAAAAATTATAAGCCTTATTAAAAATTCATTAAAATAATAATTATTAAAAATTGAGTATTATTTTAAATGATTTATAAAATTTAACAATAAATGGGTCATTATTATGAATAAATTTCTAATATTACCGATGATTATAAAATCATAATAAAAATTTGTAAAAAATATAAAAAATTATATAAAAGAAATAAAAAACTGTAAGTAAATAAATGATTAAATTAATAACAATTATTACATAATTTATAATCACTAATAATTAATTTTTCAATATTATTAATGCATAGTAAATACTGCTGTTAATTATTTATTAATGTTAATAATTTGAGAATATCAAGAAATTATGAATCTTTTTCAAAATTTGTAAAATAAAAAAAGAGTAATTGTTAAATAGTTAATAATATTTATTATAAATTGAAATGTTATGTCATTCTTAAGGTACACCCCACATCCTGGACCTAGCGCGGGTACCAAATTATTCATACGCTACATTATGTGAAAGAGATTTTAAATTTTTATAAGAATTTATAATAAAAATATTAAATGAATTACTCTCAAGAGAAGTGTGATTAAACACATGATGCACATATATGTAATGTCACATCTAAGACAAAACCCATATCTAAGACCTAATGGTGGTCTATGAATTCTTATAGGAGACAATGTTCTAGAGATATTCTTTTATTTTCGAAAAATACTATGTATCTTATATAACATATTTAATATTGCTATTTTATCTATGTTGAGCCACTATAGACCCTGTAATCCAGTGATAATCTAGTTCCTCCCTCTAATCATATTCAATAGAATATTTCACATTTTTTAAATATAATAATTATTTTCAATAAGTCAAAATGTTTTGTAATGATTGTTTTTGTTTTTTTGTTTTTTAGATAACTATGGACTCGAAAAGTAGACACCAGTATCTATTTCGTGATCATGATTGGATCAGTAATTGAAAAAATCTAAATGTATATGGTTTAAATCCTATATACATTATAAGTTTTGAATTATTTATATCAATCACATCTTCAAATTCATATTTTGTTTATAAAGGAACAATTAAATTTCCATGTCATATATGAAATCTTACGACATTCGAAACATTTGACAATGTTAGAAATATTCTATTGCATTTTGGTTTTTGGAATGATTATATTTTTTTTGTATCATCATGGAGAAAGGAGTTTAGTAGAATGATCAATTCTTTTGGTTATAGATCCATTATTTTTTCCTAATTTAGTACATGATGCAGCTGGTACATCTATTCCTAAAAAGAAAGCTCAGAATGATATTCCAAATCCTAAATCAGAACCTTCTTAGTTTTATAATTTGTTAAAATATTATAAGGATGCCATATATCCAGGAATCCAGATGAGAAAACATGAAACTAATAAAAATTTTATTGCTATTAAATCAGATTTAAGAGGGTCTAATAGTTGTTTTGATTAGATTTTTTTTTTGTTAATTTGATGTTTTCTAACGGAAATACATTACCTAAAATCTTTTATGAAAGTAAAAGGTAAGTTTAAAATTTGGGTCTATGATATCAAAAGAACTATTCATGTTCAAATGAATACATCTTATATTATGGTGATTATTAATCTTTAGTTAATTGTCAAAAATGTAGAGAATCAAGGTATAAATAGGAACAACACCAAAATCCTAGAGTACCTGTGAAATAGATGAGATATTTTCCAATTACACCTCATTTACAGTGGTTATTTATATCTCGCAACATAGAAATATTGATAACATGATATAAATCAAATATTTCCATCACAAAAAAGTATAAACCATCCATGTGATGGTAATTTAGGGTAACATTTTGACCTGACACACCCTTCTTTTTCTTTAGAACCTTGTAATATACGGTTGATCCTCTTTACTGATGGTCTTTGTCTATTTGGTGCTTACAGTAGTCAATGTTCTTATTTCCTTGTTTTCATTACTCCTTAAAACATTCCATCTTGTATTTTACTGAAGGAGCCATATATATATTTGACGTTGTTACATATAGGAAATCCAAAGATGAATGTTTATATACATTTGAAACAATAAATTTATGATTTAATTTCATTATGGAACAACGATGTGACTAAATTTGATATAATTGTAGATCATAATTTTATATTGAATGATTCATTAATATGGACAATAAGTGACTTTCTTGTGAATGGTATGTTATCTAGGTGGATTACACACTGTCTAAAACAATGCCTGTACTAAATGGATGAGAACAAATATTTTATGATTCATAATGAGATAATGGTTAATTATTTTTACTGTCATCACAGATTTTTCCTGGAGGTCATAATTTTCAAAGGAACATAATTAAATTTACACAAGGTGAAATTGAAACAGATGCACCTCTAACAGTTTCTCTGGAAATTAGGTAAAATTCATTGTCTTTTCATTACCTCATATTTCTTTTGGACCATCCATAAACGAGAAAAAGATAAATGTTTTTGGGAGAGATCATAATTTGATAAAGGGAAATTGTTTTTAGGACCTTCTATATTGGTCTAATTTATGGGTTTTTCACATGTTAGATGTAATGAAAATTGAGAAGACTGTTTTTAATAACATGTTTTAAGCTGTTTTAGACACACCTGGTAAGACCCAAAATAATTTAAAGTCGTAGTTATATTTTTCACACATTTTCAGACATCATAAACATCTATTATTTCAATATTAAATAACATACAAATTAATGTAGAAAAAAGAAACTTACTCACTTAGTAAAGAAAAATGTTTATTATTTTGTTAATGGATTAGAGATTTGAGGTTACTAGATTTATATTCTTCTAATTTGTTTCATTTCATCAAAAATGATCATTTTACGAGGTTAAAAATTCATACTTTCATGTCATTATTGAAAGATTACTACATGTTGGTCTTAGAGGATTATATTATTCTTAAATCTGGGACATTTTGACCAAAACATTGTATTTTTCAATATGTTTTATTGGAAACATTTTATTATGATGCATTGCCTTTGTTATAAAAGTATATTTTTTTAAATTTATGGAAATTGTAAAAAATATTCCCTCCAAGATTCTCTGATTCAATTGAACAATTAATATTTCATTTTTTATATAAAGACAAATATAGGGGTCCAATAAAATTCTAGGGGATGTATCTGTTTAAGATATGAATGCAAAAATTAAAGGTGAAAGTATATAACAAAGCATCATTTGAATGGTAGATTTCAGAAGCATACTTGAAGGAGGAAATATCAAAAAAATATTTGCTTCTATTATTTTCAGATGGAATATCATTCAAAACATAATGACATGGGTTGCATGGAGAGAAATTATGATGATTTCAATGTCCATCAGGTGTCCCAAGTTTTGTTTTAGTGGTTATCATGAGTGATGTCTTATAGATGAAGAACTGTACAGAGATCAAACTTATGTTCTGATGAATTGTGATGAAGTGACATAATTTTTGTAGTAAGTACTAATTTTTTATTATTTCATTAAATATTTATAAAATATCTATTTATTTAAATTAACTTTTTTATAGACTATAATATGACCATATCAAAAAATTATTTATATAAATTACATCATCTGCTCTTGAAGAACGTATTCAATAGGATTTTACATATTGGTTTAAAAGAATAGAAAGATAAGTTTCTTTCTATGGAATATTAAATCAAATTTTCCATGATATCTATTATTAATAATTTTTTCTTTTTTACAGGTAACACAATATGGAAATAAAACTGAATGTCAATTATGTGTGCTCAAAAACCCTCCATGAAAATTATTAGAATCTTATAATGGGTATGTGGTTAAGGGATTTCAATTCCATACATGCATATATGGTGATTAAAATAAATAAATGAATAGTTCTATTTGTTTAAAAGGTTACCATCATAAAGAAATTGAAGTTGACTTTTATGGTATACTAGATGAAATAATTGAGTTACATTATATATGACCAAATTATGTTACATTGTTTAAATTTCATTGGTTTGATACTGATTAGTGATGTTGAGTTCATCCATGACCCGTAGTCATTGACATTAAATATAATAGTATTTTTACATCAAAATGAAACATTTATGTAGGAACATCAAGAAAATCAATTTTACTATAAAAATTTATATGATGATTTGAGAGAATTGGTAGACTAGTGGAGTGTGATAATATTAAAATCATGGGACAACTAGATTATTAAAAATAAAATGGATATGTGGAAGTTCAAGATATAATTTTTTTTCAAAAAAATCATAATATATATCTATTACCCAACAAGATATAAATATCGATTATTAAACCCTAATGTTGGGGGTCGTTGATATAGATAATGTTGTTGATGTAATATGTGATGATGAAACAAAATGTCATATGGAAGTTGACAATGTTGAAGATGAGGATGAAGAATTTGATGTTAATGAAAATGGTGATGAAGATGCCGATTTATTATATTTATGTCTTTAGTAATGGGTAATTATTATATTAGTAAATTTATTAGTTTTTACAATTTTATATTTTTGATAAAAATATGTTATAGGTGACATAATTTTTTTCTAACATTTTTTAGAGTTTTATATTTCATATCATTTTGATCAATCTTTTATGGGTGCGAAAATTTGTTTCATATTGATGTTGATGATCTGGATGATCTATTACATTGTCTCATTGGTGATATAATTCCTCATGATGAGCCCAATTCTTCTCCACTTCCTCAGGCTAGTGCACCTACTATGAGGGGGCATGATCATTCTTGATAATTGATTCCCAATACTATTCTTGAGAGATGACCATCTATTGATATTTATCCTTATTTAGAGAAAACGTTTTAATTGTATGAGATATTTGTTTATATAAA
This sequence comes from Viscum album, assembly GCA_963277665.1. Lineage (NCBI taxonomy): Eukaryota > Viridiplantae > Streptophyta > Magnoliopsida > Santalales > Viscaceae > Viscum > Viscum album. The sequence continues at coordinate 157,374,355 of OY728150.1, forward strand.
AAACGTGTATTAATTTTTATTTTTATTTTATGATTATATATTTGATTCAATTTTCATAATTTTTCTCATTTAGCCACTGGGCCGGTTAGTGTGATATGGAGAAATTATATTTCTAAGCGATGAGTGTCATGGGACCCAGTACCCATTGTCATGCATGACCAGATGTTCGACCATTGGATTATACATTATTAAATAATATAAATATTTTTTAACATTTAATTAATTACTAACAAATTATTTTCATTTTTTTGAAAAATTTATTATCTTTAATTTCTTATAGCCAGATAGGTCTTATATGAAAGGCATGGGATAATTTTATACAAGAGGGATTTCATCAGTTTCAACTGAACATTAGAAAAAAAATTATGGATAATGTTTTTTCTATTGTCTTTGATCAGTGTTGCATCTCCCACCATCCAGACTATATATCAGCTCGAGTAAGGGTTTGGTTGTGCTTCTTCTGGCTATGAGAGATTTTTATGAGGATATCACGAGTTGGAAATCATAGACAGGGGAGGAAAGAGGTTACCCATATAGACATGAGTCATACATTTGGAATACATCAATGACATATGGTAAGTTATGTTATTTATTAATGTGTATTTATATTAACTATAAGATGTTTTTTATATTATATAGGACACTTATGACCCCTCTATTGTAAAGTTTTATGTTTATAATAAGATGTATACTAATCCCAACATGATAATTTATAGGCGAATGACAAAGCCATATTATGGTTAGTGATTTTGTTTAAAATTTTCATGAATATTAATTTTATTCTTATTCTAATTTGTAATTATATTTAAAGGAAACATATGAGGTTGTGATATCTCATTCACGGGAGAGTCTTGATGAGGTCGGCCAAGATGTCACTACTGATTTGGGTTTTAATGAGGGGCATGGATACATGCGACTTTGAAAGGTGTCGATCAAGATCGAATGGTTGGTATTGGTTCTCTACTGACACCTTTGAGTTATTATGGTACTTCTGTGATGGAATCAGTGAGGATGAAGGGTGTTCATGGAGATTCTTCATCGACACATTCAATTACTGCACAGTGTGTGGAAAGGTTGAGAGCCCATAATGAGATGATAAAATAGATGTAGAAGTAGAGGGACAAGGTGTGTGAGAATCAGTGTCTAAGAGATGAGGGGATGATGGATTATATGTGGTGACTTGTGCATGGTGTTATATTGGAGTTTTTGCTCCCTAGTCCTTCGAGCGATCCTCCTACACGAGATGATAGTTGATTATTTATAATGTATTTTTGACTTTTTATGTAATTTTGTATGGCATACATTTTATTTATTAACTGATGTATTGCTTTTATATCAATTTTAATTTATTCAATTTTCTAAAATGTTTTTTAAATATTTTTAAATTTATTAACTTTTTAAATTTTATATCATATTTTAATTAATTTAAATTCTCACATATATATATATATTTATATTATTTTATTATATATATTTAATATGTTAATTAATTTCAATAATTTTTATTAATTTGAATTAATTTTTAGTATATTTATTTTGTAGATTAATTTTATATTAAATTATATTTATATTTTTTAAAAATATTTATATTTTTAAAAATTTTTATTACTTTTATTTTATGTGTTTTTAAATAAATTTAAATATTTATGATTTTCTTAAATTTTTGGAAAAATTTATTATTTGAGACGTATGGTTATATCGGCCGTAAATAAACTTTTTTGAAGGTCCATATTTTGTGGCAAATCCTCGCAAAAGGGTTATTTAAAAATCATTCATGAACCTTTTGTGATGGATCCTTTATCTATCACAAATATTTATTATTCATGATGTTCTATCCCAAATAATCCCATTTGTGATGCCACAATCTATGGTGAGGTATTTGAGAGGTATTCCAATTGTAAATAGTCATTTGTTATTGGAATCCACCACAAATACCCTATCAAAATTACCATTAATTCTTGTTGTGTGTTATCCCATGTATACTACAATGTGTGTATTCCATCTATAAGTTGGGTAATTTGACATGTCATGTTTTAGATTAGAATATTTTACATGCAATGTTCAACAAATGAAACATTTCCAATTAATTACATGACATGTCATATATCCAGCAACACATCTATGTGTAGTTCACATGGCTACATTGCATGTACTCCAACTACACATCATGTAACCTTGTTTTATTGACCAAGTATTTGACACACCCGATGATATGTCTGGCCATTCTTCATAAATTTTTATACCATTAGGAAAATGAAATGTTGAATGAACATGATTAATATTTTGATAACATTTTAATTAGATTAATATTAAAAAACTAATAATACAAAATGGACCATTCAACCCTGATTTTTTTTCATATCAATAATTAAATGAATAATTAAGAACATAAAATTCAACCAATATGATACCACAAGAATCTTCTAGGTGTAGAATAAGCATATAGTGGTAGTGGATATATTAAAATTTATTTTAATATTTATTTTCCCAAAACACAATATGACAATATTTTATGTTTAATTTATAATAAAATTTATTTAGATCTAAACATGGTATACACATAGAAAGAAGATACTTTCTTCAATGATGATGTTGATTGTCTAAAACACCTTTTTCAGATTTCCTTCCTTGTTATGTGAGGATCTAAGGGTAGAATACATTTATCGATGATCCACACACACTCCTTTTCTCTATGAGAAACACAAATCGATTTATGGGTGCTAGCTCTGAAAATCAATTTTCTTACGTTGTATGTGTCGATCGCTTTTACTTCGGTCATGAATGAATCAATCTTAGGTTTTGCATTATTGGGAGGGAGAGAGAAGGAGGAGTTATGAGAAAATTTTCTTATCATAAATGATTCATAATATCCATTTAGTACCACACAATATACATAACCATATATTTATAGGTATATGTTTTATGTTAAAATATTATTTAATTTCATGTCGGACCTTAAAGAATATTATAACCTTTAATGAAGCCCATTTCACATAGTAACAATAACAATAACAGTAATAATAATAATATTATTATTACTTGGTGAGTACCAAATTTTTCAATAGAAATTATTACATTACCAACTTGTTAATTTATATTTTTCAATGCACATAGTCTTCCTATGTATGAACTCCTATAGAATTTACTAAACACCTAAATAGATAATAAAAAAAATATTATTATTCAATACATATTTTTTATTGATAAAAAATGAATAAAATTATTCCTCTTTATTGAGAATAATATTTATTATATTAATTAAAATAAAATATAATTTAACTACGATCAATAGAAACACTTACTATGTGACTATCTAGGATTTATTGTTTTTGGAATTTGGTTGGATTGCATATAGCCCAAGATTACTATCTGTAAATGGATTAAGGAACCCATGAGAAATTGCTTAATTTTTCAATGAATACACCAACATACGAATGATCACTTTGTAATAGATTCCTTTTTTTTCATGATATCACATCATGTTGGTTTCACATCTCTATCACCAACCTATATGATCTATACGTATTTATTTGAAAACTTGAAATAAATGAATTGTAACACAATGGATAAGGAATTTAATGTAATGATTCTATTACAGTAAAAGGGTCAAGATAAAAACTTCCATAAATATGTATGGGACAAAATCTTTCTCAACTTATCCACTGATGACACATCAATCTTGACACACCCAATGTTCATTACCTCACCATGAACATATGTAATCATTTTTTTTTCATAATTATATTTTATTTAGTGAGTCATGAAATGCATTAATGATTATATAAAAGTCCATGTACCATTAAAAAAGCTCTTAGATAGAAATATCCATTAACAACAAAGCATAAAATATTCCTACTAGAATGTCTATTATTATAATCTCTCATAAGGGATATTACCAAGTGTAGATTAATGAGAAGAAGCCTCTTATTCTTATAAGAATTGACATATGAATTTCTACATACTATATTCCCTATCATGTCACATGATCCAATCGAGAAACTATTTTAATAATATCATCATAGAACATCATGGTTCTCATCATATCGGTGAACTTCTATGACCTTATCTATGCAATTTACACTCCATGATATTATTATTTTATAGTTATGAATAACAAGGAACAATATATAATAAAAGGATTATTAATATTCAATATATTAAATATACATCTAATCATAGTACAAGAATTTGGTCCTAGGACACCAACTACAACATATAAGTTCCCACCTAGATTGTTATCATCAAATGATAGTGAGATCAATGGTCTAAAAGAGGAAATGAGAGTGAGGTGAACTTTTCTGGAGTCATGGATCACGAGACACATGATTTTGAACATGAATATATTTTATAAATTATTATAGAAGAGGATGTTACAATGTCACAAATACTGCACATGAGTGAAATTGATGTTATAGAACTTGAAATATATAGTTTTCTAGTTATTAAAGTAATTGAGTCATTATTTGTTGATAATAATGATCCTATAACCCACAAGGAAGAAATACATCACAAAATATCTTCTCAACAGAAATAAGCCATGATTTTTGAAATGGATTCCATCAAACAAAACCATGTTTTGATTTTTGTAGATCCTATAGTTGATGTAAAACCCATTGGTTTCAAATTTATATTCAATATGAAACTAGACATTGATAGAAAAGTTAACACATTTAAAAAATTACTTATAGAAATAGGGCTTAGATAGTGTCGAGGTATAGACTACATTGAAACCATTTTACTAGATCATATAATAAAATCCATCATAATTATAAATTCCTTTGATTCTTACAATTACTAATAGATTTATAAGATGGGTCTGAATACATTTTTTCCTTAATTGTAACCTTTATAAACTAGTATATGTGATAAAAAACAGGATTTGTGACTCATATTGGAGTTGGTTCCCTAGAACCCACTTATTTAGTACATGAGTACATGTTTTCATTATTTATAAAGTTTTATGATCATGTTATTATTTTACCTTTTTATGAAAAATGTATGTTATAATATCCTATGAATATATGTCACTTTGAAAGGTCATAGCATTCCTTACTATGAAGAAAACCTCGAGGTTCCTGGAATATATTATTAAATATATGTTATATAGTAATATGATATTGTATGATAGGACTCAAACAATATATGACATAAGATATTTGACTCCCATAAGATATTGAGACACCATATCATGGAGTTTTCATTTGGTAACATCCAAGATGAGAGGTTGTGAGAACAGAACAGTCAATAAGATATCCAATTTTTCATGTGTCATTAGTGTTGTATTATTATATATTAATAATACAAATTAGTATCAAAATAATGTATTCTGGACAGAAAATATATAGTAGGGGTGAATTTTATTTTTTGAACCATTTGTTTGTAGGAATTTATACTAATTCAATTAACAACCACATTAATAAAAAGATTAAATAAGACTTGGGTCAGTGAAAACATCAAAGTGTCAAAATCAGAGTGATTTATATATTTTAGAGTAAAATAATTAAAATAATAAAGAATATGATTATATATTATTTGAAATGGATATAATTAAATTATATTAAATAACCATAATCACAATGTATATGATTAAATCAGACATAATAAATTTTATTAATGATAGATACGACTAATAGAGTAGGTCCTTAATTCATAGCCAGTCTGATTAGAAAATCATGTTATATTTATCGTAATCAGAATTATTACGATGAAACTATTATATACATGCATAGTTGAAGTAATTTTTTTTAAGAAAAAAGTAAAAAAAATAGAAACAATAATAATTAATTATATATTTAAAACAATTGATCTCTTTTAACCTTCAGAGTAATATAGAAACAAAAACATGGATAAATGAATCCCTTATTATATAAAAACATGAAAGTCTGTATTTCCTCATCAATGAAATTACTTGATGTGATGATTGGAATATTTATCCACCTATCCCTTGAATCTCATAATCCAATGAATTAGATTCATTAAAACTATCCCTACGTGTGCTAAATCAATATGGTTATCAGATTCTCAATCTTTCTATCCTTAGAAGCCCTTAGTCATATTCACATAACCTAACACAATTGGTTTTCAAACATTTTAAAGGGAACAACTTATAAAGGGAACCCCACAAAACAAAAAAGGTTGTGAACAATTAAAAATTTATAAGAATAATCTATTCATGCAATTAATAATTTTACGATATCTCTCACAATAACACTTTCAAAAAAGCATAAGAGAATTTTCAACGCCAAACTCTTCAAATGAATGGGTATTTATAGGAAACCCTTCGAATGATCATTATTTCTACAAAAGACATATTTTATATGATTTGGTTGAAAAACATGTATAGTTGTAAATCTAATGAATATATTATAATAGAAATTCTGACATCATTTTTATTTACACCCTTACAATGTAAAATATGTTCCATTATGATAGAAGTTAGTTTTTTCAAATTCAAAATTAAAACATAGTCAATTCGATAGATATCCTTATATAATGTCAGTAAAATATTGTTTATGAGAGTGAAATTGATGTTTAACGAGTTCAACTTTAATCCGATTATAGAGTCTTTGTCAGTATGATGACATAACAAAAAGTCTTAAATTTGATTTTATAATGGTGAATGCGATGTTTTTTAAATCCATAATTATTATAATAATAGTAACTAATAATGACATTTTAAATTCATGAATACTTTCAAAATAATTCTATGTTAGGTAGAACATATGTTTTCTTCAAAAAAATTAAAAATTACATTGGAAATAAAATGATAGTAATCAAGTATTTGTGAAAGAGTTTGTGATTTCCAAAAAAACAGGCAAGGAAATTTCATAAGTGTAACCTTTGACTAAAAAATATCCCCCATTTTGAAAGCATTAACCACAAGTCTTAAATAAAATATAACATTGGAAAACCTAAAGTTCACTATCTTTATGTAATTTTTATTTAGAGTTCAACAATTATCATTATCTCCCCATGAGTTTATAACTCATCTGAATATGATAATTAATACAAGTAATTCCCTATTTGGATAAAGACTTCCCATAATGATCTTATTCTACCCATCAATAGAACTTATATCCCTTAATATAAATATTTTTTTCAGAATGTTTTTTTAAAACACTTCCCCCTTTCTATAACCCCCTTATAATTTTAAAAATGGAAAAGGGAAAACTATTTGAAGTTCTTAAAAAAGTATTTCAGAAAAAAAAAATTCAAAACAAAATGATGAAGTATCTAATCATCCAAAAAAATATGGAATAATATTAAACCTATTTGTATTGGGAAAACATTTAAACAATTTTATTTGGATGAAGAGATAATTTATTTAAAAAGGGTTATAAAAAATAATATTTTGAAGAGAATAAAATTTTCAATATTTATTTTTCAAATATTCACAATGGTCTTAAAATTATTGACCTCTTTTCTATCTTCCATTAGATTTTCTATAATCTCCTCTTGGGAGTGACTTTTTTCTACTTGAATTTGAGTCTTTCATCTTGAATCTGATTTTTCTATTCTTACAATCATAGCTTCTCAACCAATTTTTTATTAATTTTTTATGGCATTGATTTTTCCTTATATTTTTTTTTTCTTCAATCCTATTTCTGAATGTATTACATCTTTCCATGTAACTCTCTGATATCCTTACTCTGATCATCGCCTGTGTTTTTGAAATCTTCCATAAATATGACCCTATCAAAAATAAATTTTGATAACATATTTAATGTTTCAATGGAATCATATGTCATATTTTTTATACCCCAAATAATCTCATCATGCATCATGAAGTGAAAATATATATTTTAAGACAACATAAAAATTTTATTGCATGCTTTGTAATGTTCTTGAGATCGTTCATGAAGGAAATTCACATTAAGTTCATTCATAATTACACTATCTGTCAAAATAGTTATTGACATCGATTTTTGAATTTTATTTTGAAGAATCAAATCAATGTTTTCTTATAATATTAGAAATGATGAAATTTTCATCAATTATTTATAAGATTGAACAATATAATTAACTCTTAGAACTATAAACATATCAACCGAATCAGATATTTCAAATTTAAGTGGATGGGGAAGAGAGGTTCTGACTTCCACTAGTTTTCTATTTTCTCTTTCATCTTTATTTGGCATCGGTCTTTCAACTCGTTGTCTACACTGTTTTTTAAAAGAAAATTCACCGATATTATGATGAGCATAAAAATATTTACTACCTTCTACATTTGAGTTCTGATATTTCTCATCCTTCTTAAATGAGGATTGGGAATCTTTATTTGATTAATGTTTTTCATTATCTAGATAATTGGGGTTTTCATTGGCTATTGAAGGTAGTTTCATAAATATTTTTGAGAAATTATCATGGAAAGATTGTTATATGGGAGATATCCGTGATAATTTTTTTCATTTTCTTCCTCTTCCTCATCCTCATCCTCATCATCATCTTCCTTGATTTAATTTCATTCCTCTTTGTTATCTGGTTCTTCCTCATCTTCACCAAATTCATATTCATCACAATGAAATTACTCTTCTATATAATGTTCTTTATAATAAATTTATTCTTCTTCTTGAATACCTTTTGAATTCTGTTCAAAAACATCAATTCATACAGTAAATTCCACAATTTTTTTGAAACTCCTCATGAAGTTGATCTTTTGTTCTTTGACCGGACTTACCAGCATGAACTGATTCTGACTCTTTTTTTGAACTTTAGGAGGTAATGATTCATCAATAACTATTTATCTTCCACTATCAACTACTAATGAAACATAGAAATGAATAACTAAGGTCACTTAAAAATGTAATATATCACCAGGATTTACATTCTAAACATCATATGAAGTCAAATAAACATTATCAGAATATATCTCAACATTATATAAAATATTTTTACAAAATTTATCTTTTTAAAACCTTTTTCTTTTTTTATATATATTATTTTAATTATTTTTCCTGAGTTTCAAAACCATGTAATGTCATAGAAAAGAATTAAATTTGTTCAAATTCTAAATGGGGGTCTAGGTCTTTCCTCACATCATTTTCATTCTCTAATTTTTAGCTCATTCATCATCATATTTCATTTGTTTCTTTATATTCTAATAAAAGAAACTTTTAGCTTTTATTTTTTGAACCTGACTACCTTGATCATATTCTTATTTATTTTTCTCACTAACATTCTCATTATTCTTCCTTATTTCTTCTTAAAACCATATTCATATTTCTTAGAGGATTTGACTCTGGATTCAACAACAAACAACATTGATTCAAAATCAATGAATCCTAAGCCTTCATTTTATTAAAAGAACCTTTTTGGTCACTTGTGGGAAGGAAAAATATATCTCCATATGATGGAATTTTAAGAATGATTTCAGAATTTGTATAATTCATTTTATATGGTTTTTATATATCAAGAAAAAATTCTTTCGTCTTCCATCATCTATGAAAAAAATGACTTATATAAATTTAGACCAAGATTCACATAAATGTAATAACAATTTCACTTTATAATATGCTACACAATGATATTTTTATTCGTAAAATTTTATTATACTTTTCAATAAATAATGGTATTTTTTATAGTAGGTTTTTTTAACTAACCTTTCTCTAAACACAAACTATTCATCACAATCATTAGTAGTAAGCATCATATGAGGGGAAGAAACAGATGACCATGACATGATGAGACAACAACTAATCAAACTATAGATCTTAAAGGGTCGAAACAATTCATCTCAAGGTGTCTATAATTTACAACGTTTTACATTTGTTCCCCCCTTTATATATGTTATGACATATATAGTTCCAATTCAAGAAATAGTCCAATGGTTGAGATTAGATTCTACTTGATCTGATGATTTCGATTGATTAGATGAAGTTTTAAAAATATTATCAATTTAGGGTGTGAAAACAAATTATCATATTGGGATAGAATACGATTAGAAAAATAGGAAAAACAAAACATTGTTATTATGAAATCTAAATGAAATTGTAAAAATAATAATAAATTTAATGAAATAGTTCCCAAATCAAGAGATAAGGTGAATACATTTTGGAGTTGAAATGACCTATCAGTATGATAATGGTTCTCCTCTTAAATGTTTTTAAATATTTAGATTATGAAAACTTTAACATAAAAACTAAATATATATGTTTTAGGATAAAAAATTTATTAATTTCATAAAATTAATATAAAAAAAGTTTTTGAATTCATGGATTGTTGGAAAACAAGAGTATAAGAAATTTTTAATTTTTTTAAACCCAATGATTATTTTTTGAAATATGAATTCTCTAAAGTTTTTAAGGAAATATGATTATCTAAAACCCATTATAATTTTTTAAATAAAATTTATGTTATAAAAACCTAAAAGTTTCGTCAAATAATGAACATATGGACACACTCTATGAAAAACGAACAACTTAATGCGAGGATATTGTTAAAAAAGAAGTATATATGAATGATCACTTTAAATATATCATTCTTACCTTCTATTTAATATATTCAAATTTATTGAAAAGTAATGGTTTTATGAAATTATCAGAATGTTGTCCTTACATTCAGATAAATTGTAAAATGACATCTTTTTTCGGTGTGTGATCTCCCAGGAAGACATGTCTAATATCATTTTCCATTTCATTGGAATTATTTTCATGGTTATTAATTAATGGAATGGAACTAGTATTATCACTTAGTATTTGTATAATTTATAACTCATTCTATAATTAGTGAGTGTGTGTTGCATCCACAACACTTGAGGACAACAACTTCTTGCTGCTACATATTCAGCATTAGCAATAGAAGGTGCTATTGAGTGTTTTTTATTACAAGACCATGAAACTAAGTAATCCCCTAGTTAATGAAATGTTCCGAAAGTAATTTTTTTTTATTAATTCTATAAACACAAATTTTTTTATTTGAAAAACATTATAATTTATAATCATTTGTAGAATAAAGGAAAATTCCAAAATCCATAGTTACCTATAGATAATAAAAATTTCTTTTTACAACTTTTATATTGGATTCCATTATATTAGCTTAATATCATTCAAATATTAATAAAAAATTAATTTTTGTCAACTAGCAGATAAGTATATTATACATTTTATCATACCTCTAAAAGCGGTTTGATCAACTAGCTTTCCAACCTCATCAAGATCAAGTGTATTTCATGTACTGATGCGAGTATTAATAATTTTAGTATTATCATATGAAAAATTTTAAAGAAGATATTTTATATACTTGTGTTGTGATATGTATGTTCCTTCTATGTTTTGAGAAATTTTACAACCAAGAAAAACATTTTACTCACCCATCATACTCATCTCAAACTTAGATTTCATAAGATCCCAAAAAGAATATTTTAATTATTTATGTGTTCTTTCAAATATAATATCCTAAAAATATATATGAATAATAACCAAATTATTGTTAAGATATTTTATAAAATGAGTAGGATCTACTTCTCCCTTAACAAAAATATTTTGTATCAATAATCTAGTTAATATATCATGCCGAGCTCTAGGGGATTGTTTATAGACATATAAATATTTGGTATGTTTATATACAGATTCAGGATAATTTTTATTTTTAACAATATGAGGCTGTGAACCTAAACTTCCACCTGAATATATACGTTATGATGACCATAAATCACATCCACTTTAAAATGTTTGAAATTTAATAATGCTCAAAGTCTAGTAAAAATCGAATAGATTGTAGTATAACTAATGGTGCATATGTCACTTTATAGTCTATTATTTCTTGTTTGTTGTAACTATTTACAACAAGTATCTCATTATTTATAATTTTATTAAATTTAGATCACATTTTGTTTCAAAAAACAGATTTTATACTAAATATAGATGTTTCTTTAGGTCATTCAACCAAATTCCAATATTTGTTCCTCTCAAATTCAATTATCTCATTTCAGAGAGCCATAATACAATACTTATTAGCCAAAGTCTTATCAATTTTTTTGGTTAAAATTGGGAAAGAAATGGATTATTTTCTATTAAATAAATTAAACAACATCTAGTCCAAAATGGTTGATCAACATCACAAATGATATTATCAGTATGATGATTTCACAGAAACAACTGAATTAGGGTTTTCAAATCCTTTTCATCAACACAAGGTAGAAAATATTCCTATATATAAAATATAGAAACTATTTATTGGTTATTTTTTTTATAAGAAGAATTTTCCATCAAAGGTTGAAAATTAGTTTAAGAAAACACATTTGAGGATGTTGGTTGGGATTGTAAAAAAATTGGTCAGTTTCATCAAATATAACATGTATTGTTTCCTCAACAAAATAAGTATTATTCTTAAAAATTATATAATCCTTAGATGTATTGTAATAACCTAAGAATATACCTTAATCAAAATTGGGTGTAAAATTCTTTAAGTTATTATACATATTCAAGATGAATAATTTTTATCCAAATACTCTAAAGTATGAAACAATTTGTTTCTACCACATAAAAAATTCATAAGGAATCTTATTAATAAAAGGTCTTATCAAAACTCGATTAATAGTATAAAAAATTAGTACTAACCACTTCAGAAATTTTTATGACAACTTTTTATAAAGACAATATTGTTCTTTTTATTTCATGAAGAATAATGTTTCTGATTTCAACAACAATGTTTTGATGAGTTGTTCTCAAAGATGAAAATTTGTGTGTAATGCCTTTCTTTATACAAAAAATTTCTAAATAAAAGTTTATATATTCCCCACCATGATCACTATGATTAGTTATCTAGGGAAGTTTTTTCCATAAGGATCGGCCTTAAACATTATACAATATTGGATTATGTAAATAATTCACATTGAGGATATTTTTAGGATTAGAGTTTTAGAGAATTAGGCCAAAACTATTACTTTACATCTAAAATATTACAAAACAGACACATATACCCAATATCCATTTTCTTCATAAAATAAAAACTCATAAAAAAACAAGAATTATTTCCTTGATATAAATCATCATGAATTATTAATTTGCCTTACCCTTCCTTATACCCAGTGAAAAACATTTCAAAAACATGGGATAAGCATAAAAATCTCTACAAGGGTTATAAAATAAAGAAATGTATCCTTAGTCCATCAATACAGACAAAACATAATTTCTTTAACACACCTCATGAAATAATAATATTTATGAATAACCCATAGAAATCATAAATTGTAACTCGGGGAATACATAACATACTTACATTGTAGTTTTCACAGTTACGTAGAGTGTTACACTTAGAATATCCATCATAATATATTCTCTAAATAGCTTAGGAGGAAAATTAATGTTTACCTCCATCACATTACCCTATGTATTAGAGAGATATCTCAGGCTCACCAGCCCTAGGTTTATCGTTGAACCGCCCGTATACATAAACAATGCCCAAGAACCATAACATACTCATAACACATAACAAAAGCGTAAAGGAAAAACAACATTTGAAAATTGAAATCACAATATATCATTTTAGTATATAGATATAATCAATCCATTATAAAAAACCATTTTCAATACTAAAATATGTATAATGAGTATATGGTATGTTTTTTCCTTTTAAAAACATTATGGCTTGTTAAGGAATCCAAATATCATATAATTCTCGTGACATCACAAAGGACATTATCACCGCGTATGTTAAAAAGAAACATTCCCTTTGTCATTTAGTAAAATGCTACGTAGAAAAAGATTCCATTTGAATGAAATTAAAATTTAAAGGGGTTTATAAACCATATAAAAGAAATTCGTGTATAAATCAACATTTTCCTCAATGAAAGGAGATTAAGATGATGTCCCTTACCTCGTGTCCTACTTGACTCGTTCATTATTTAATATCATGAATAACAAACTAAAAATAATTTATAATTTATTAAAAACATTTTTTAAGATCATTATTCCTTTTATATCACTTATTACCACATTATAAACATTACATAATCATTTAATTTAATAATAGTTATTTTTTGATATTTGGTACTTGAGTAAAAAATAAACATCTTATAATTACAAGTTGTCCATGTTGTCAAATGTCCATCATCTCCAGAATGATATTCATGATTTAGATATCATATATATCATATATATCTAGTATATATATTTATTTATAATAGTCCATAACATTTGGAGATAATAATTGAAATGCACCGTTCATGGAGACGGTAAGACGTACGTACGCATGGACGCTACTTTCATTTCTATTTCATATTTAATGGAATGAAAACATATTGACACATTAGTATATTATAATTATATTATAATATAATTTGATATATTTGTTAAATAATTTCATTAACACCATTATTTATACATTCCATGTATGGCATGAATGGATAATATCACCTTGAGGGGGCAGTACTCCAAGTTTCCTCAAATGAAATTGTCGTATTTACCCATTATGGAAACCATAATGGTATGATATAAATGAAACATACAAGGGAGTAGAGACAAAATAAACATAACATATATCATATATAAATATAGTTCTATCATAATGGCCACCATTATAGGTGTTAGGGGAAAATTGAACAATCGTCTTTCATGAGGAAGTAGTTCACCGTACATAGAATCCATATATTCATATCCATTAGATAGAGGTGTGTGTAAGTGTAGATAGAATCCTTAACATAATAAAATCATAGAATATTTCAGATAATATTTTTCTTATAAAATAATGGAATAAATAGATTTTAGTGGATTGGAGAAGGAAAATAAAAATAAAATAACTTGTGGGAAAACATTAACTTTAAATCGAGTAAATCCCTTTGGTTTAAACCAAAAGGTTTCATTGAATTTCATTCTTCCAAAATTAAGGCTTCTTGGTGGAAGGGAGGGATGTTGGGAAATCTCAGAGTATAGTTTGGATGACCCAAATGGGATTTATAGGAGTGAGTAATGGGTTTGATGTGGTGGTCGTTTATAAGAGGGAGGAGGGGCTCTTAAGGAAAGTTTGAAAGTATTATTTTATTATAAAATGTTTTTCATTTTCAAAAGGTCCATAACATATTTAATTATAAGATAAGGTAAATATAAGTCGAAATAAAATCATCCAATAATACTTTTATAGGTATTGGATATATTTCAGTCCTTATCTTTTTTATTTAACCCTTTGTTGACTTATTTAACATTTACCGTGTTGTCTTATATATTCATAATATATGGTTAGTATATTTATAATAAAATTAAAAGTGACCCAAAATGGATAATTATTGGAATTTTTAATATCATATATGTCAATTAGCCTAATATTATTTTTTAGGATTCTCTTATCATTTAATAAAATATTAATTGTTTTGAATACTCATTTATGTCAATTTATAAAGTATTCGTATCAGGGACTTTAACAAATATATAACTTGATTATTTTGAACAACATTCACTTTATCTAATATAACAAGTCATAATAATCTATAAAATTTGTGTATGGAATTAAAATATTCAAAATAAATTTATTGTAATATTTATAATATCATTAATTGGAATCCTTTATTAACAAAGCAATTACTACATCACCATTATGTCATAATGATTTTTTTATTTCATGTCTTAAAAATTATAAACAAAATACCATGATTGAGGAAATATTTTTATCATTATAATTAATATTTTTAGAAAAAAACTATAACTTATATAAAACCATATAAAAATTGTTTTACTACGAGATATATGTTTATGTAACATTTTCCATAACATTAATTTTATTATTATAAAGTGTCATTTTCACTGACAAGTGGCTTCATGGGATCCCAAAATAGACCCATGGATACCCATGGTTGTACATGTATCATACGATATGATTAGGACACATGTTAGGATAATTTAATATTATTATAATATTATTTTTTACCCTTATTTAACCAAATCACTTTTAAACCATGGTAAAAAAATATTTACTAAAGTTACTATTCATAAAGTCTAAAAATAAAAGATACCTATTTACAAAATTTGGATCCCCTGATTCCAAATATTGAATCAATTTTTCCAAATTCAAAAAGAATATTATATATAAATTAATTTAAAATTAATTCCTGTTGTCAAAACAAAAAATGCGTTTTAATGAAATAATAACATTCAAAAGATTGACAGATGTTTATGTTCAATTTCAAAGTAAAATAACTTAAAACGACCAACATTGGATTAAATGATAATAATATAATATAATTACACTTTAAATCAAATTAAAAAAATAATCTAACCATATAAATAAATTAGATGAAAAGGCAATTTTGAATTAAAATGTAGTATTTTTCACTATTCATTTAAAAATGAACTTTATCAGAAAAATACCGAAATTTCATCCGAAGTAAATGTAAATGTTCAGGTTACAAATAATAATTTTTTGTCAAATAGACATATAAACGTGACAAAAACTATATTTAAAAAGGGTTCGCCATCAAAAGGTGATAAATCAAACTATTAAAGAATATTAGAGTATTTATGCTTAAAACTGGATTTATAGTCATTTTAAGCCTCTAAATATTGTTGGATAACTGTAAAAAAATTTAACAAAAATGAGTAATCATATTTTTGTTAGTTTTGTTCATTTCTGCTAATACAAGGACTATGAGTTAACTATCATTTAAAATGATAATATTATATTATTAATCTTTAGTATGACTCAACGTTGTGTGCGATGTAAGATTTCGAAGAAACTCATTGTTACGTATCGGGTACTCCATCAAACATAGCATCCCCTTTAAAATAATATTAATATTAAATTCACAAATATTAATAAATATTAAAATTTCATATTCTTTATTAACCTGGGATGTTACTATAAAGACCCATAAAATTCAAGGAATTTTTTTTCTCTTAATTTTCCTTAGAATTTTACAAAAATGTAGTTTCTGACGGCATCTGATTCCGAGGCCCAGTGTGCCCGGAATCATTTTCCGAAGTTCACCTCGGGTTCATTTAGTGAACGAACGAGCGGATTTTTCTAACTTTTGAACCGGTGCTCAGAATCGAATTCCGAGGGCACCAATGGAATCGCAGCGCTGGTATTTTCTTAGAAACGCCTTTTCCGGAGTTGTGTTTTCTCGGGTGTGGTTTTAATTTTTTGGGGTTAAGTTAAGAAATAAAATAAAAGTGGAGCGACACTTTATTTTATTTCACTTAAAGCCACTTAAAGCCACTTAATCCAGGTTAAGCAGATAAGGTGGAACCCACGATATCCTACCAACTTGGTAGGATATTTATGGGGTGGGGCCCGCATGAGCCCCACCGTTTCTTCCCCTCTAAGTAACGCACCCGCGAAAACCTCTTTTAAATAAAGTCAACCGGTGCATTTACTTAATTTCTAAATGCCCCTATTAATTGGGCAGTTAAGTCGTTACCATTAATTCATTGAATTAATGGTTCGTTTCTTAACTTTGAATTTCTAATTGTTGGCATGAGAATAAAATAAGACCAACACTTGTCTTTTGAGGGGGGACTTGTTGAGAGGATTGGGAGAAAACTATTAGGCCTGAAGATCTTCATCCTCCTTCACGAAGAACGCGAAGAACGCGAAGAACGCGAAGAATGCCAGCCTTCGACAAAGGCCAACGAAGAATGCCGAACCCTCGGAGATCGACGCCAATGATCCTCCTTCCGCGCCGTTTCTTCCGCAACGTTCCTTCCCCGCGACAATATTCGATCAACAACCGATTGAGGTAGGGGATTGCGGTTCTTTTAATTCTTTGTGAATTATATCCTCAACATGGGTTTAAATGGTGCAATTAAATCTGTTTGATTTTAATCCTTGGAGTTTCTCTACGCAACGCCGTGTACCGCGACGACAGTGATGCCCCTTCCGCGACGCGACGATCCTCTTCTTCCACGACTGTTAGATCCGCGACGAACTCACGTTCGACGATAACGTTGAGGTAGGGGTTCTTGTTCATTTTAATCTATATGATTATATCCACGTTTTGTTTAAATGATTTTTGTGAGACCTTTAAAACCGCTAACGCGGTGGGTGCGGACCAACGAACAAGTCCGAACCCACCGCCCTTTTCGTTCTTGGTGTGCGGAATGGCGGACGACGTCAAAACAAGCCGCACGGGCGATGTGAGGTCCTTGAAGTTAAGGAAGGGCCCCAAGAGGGCCATTGGCGAAGACGAGATACAATTCCGACCACCGGAACTCGTCCGGTGGTCCGCGGAGCAACCCGCCGGCGCCGGTGGCGCGAGGCGGCGGCGCCCGGCGCGCCGCCGGGGAGAACCGCCGCGGCTTCAGCCGCGGCGGCAGGCCGGCCATCCCGTGACCATGTGGGACTAGTGAAGGTGGGACGCTGCAGCCCGATTGAATCCGTTGGTGAGAGGCGGCCCCCCATGCGGGGCCACAGATCATTCAAGGGGGCGACGCCCCCCTTGCGCACCGCTCGGCCGTTACGGCCACGCCGCCTGCCGACCGGGCCGCACCCGTGCCGGCCGGGCCGGGCCGCGACATCCGGGTCGGACCCGGACCCGGGTCGGGTCGCCCGGTTCGGGCTGACCCAGTGGGGGTTGTGCCGGGTCGGTCCGGGCCCACACCCCCCGTTTTCAGACCTCTTTCGGTCTTTTGCCCATATCTTGGGATAAAGACCTCAGATCGACACACCGTCAGCGGCGATGTCATCCTTGGATCGTGACGGTTGTTTCGGTATATTATAATAAAGGTTTCTAAGTACATTGGGTTTGTCCGGGTTGGTTCGTACACGAAACCAACCGGGCCCTCGAAGCGGAGATGCTCATAACTTGAGCTCCAGACGTCCGATTGACGTACCATCAACTTTGTTAGATTCCTCTTAGTGAGATGGATCTTTTGGCTTACTCCACCCAAGGTTTGGACATAGGTGGAATATGGTCGTATTGGTTTTGACTTAAAAACCAACCGGTCCCCTGGGATGAAAAAGCCAATAACTCTCAGACCGGGCGTCCGATTGACCCGCCGTCTATGGCGTTGAGTTCCTGTTGACGATACGGAACTTTTGGACACATGAACTCTGTACTATGTGTCAGTTGATGTATCAACCTCTCGGCTCATGGAGCAGACCCTCCCGAACGAGCTTTCTGTGTGCGGGAACCCTAGAGATGGCTGCGACTACGACAACAACGATGACTGTGCAGAGATCCTCAGTGGATTCGACGATGACGACTACAGAACTCAATGATCCTATGTGGATCAGTGCTACAGATCCTGTGTGGGTCAGGGCTCAGCGGTCCTGTGTGGGCCAGCGCCTACAGATCCTATGTGGGTCCGATCCTGTGTAGGTCATTGCGGGGGTTAGTTACCTATCAATCCTGTGTGGGTCAGATCCTTTGTGGGTCATTGCGGGGGTTAGTACCTATCGATCCTTTGTGGGTCCGATGACTTAGAAGAATTAGTGGATATATCTGATCATCTCTATCGTCATACGAAGAAGTATACCTGTGTGAGCTGAATCCTGTTTTGCTTTCCTTTGTGGATTGTGTTGTGCTATCCTGTGTGGATTTCGCTTTGCTTTCCTATGTGTATTGGGTTGTGATTTTCTATGTGGACTGGGTTGTACTTGGGCTCGGAGGTTGGAGCGAGCTGGAATTGATGACTTAGGTATATGTATGGGCATATACCTAAGCAGTGTCCGATGTTACTTCATGATTGTATCTTTCCTTTGTGGATTCTGGGAGACCTTCAGGGGTCTCGGGGCCCCTACTGAGTAGCTTATACTCACCCCTGCACGAGCTATGCCCGCACTACGTTGTGTTGGTTGCAGACGGTGGACAACGCTAATCGTGGTTGAGGCTTGCGGAGCAGGACGGTACCTGGAGGTGGACCACTGGGCGGGACGTACTCGGAGTGGACGGTTGGAATCGAGGAACTGTGGAGGCTATCTGTACTCACCCTTCATGTGGGAGTCCTAGTGGATGGATCGAGGATGCAGCTTTACTTTTCAGTTGTTGTTTTCCCTTTCGAGTTGTACTTTACCTTCAGTTTGGGTTTGTATTCCGACCCACTTTCTTTTCCGCACTTACTATTGTATCAGTTTTTACTTAGTGTTTACTTCTACTGCTTGCTTGCTCTGTGATGTTTGTTTACTTTACAAAGGCAATGCCTTCCCTTTTTATCAGGAATTACGCCTTGGTGCTAGTCTCCAGTCCCTGGCCTATGGAAGGCGGGCTTGGGGTAGTCACGGCACAGCCTCGAGGACGGGTCATGACAAATTGGTATCTGAGGAGTTCGGTTCTACCGCGGAACTCAGGACTCTGATCTTTTCTATGTGAAGCAATAGTGTTAAGAGTATTGAGTGTGGTTATCAGTCCAGGGAGTCTAGTGTTGGTGCGGCGGCCAACGTATCTGTACACCAGGACCCTGACATCTGATTTCCGACTTAATGCATGAAAACATTGATTGCATGTGTGTTTCAAGTTTTCTTTGTGATTAATTTATATCAGCTCACCAGGTATACTGTTCTGACCATGGTGCACCTGTTTTTTTTCAGGATGGCCCCATGACGGAAGCCAGCTAGGGTTCCGAGAGTTGTGCGTGACGACAGCCCGCCGAGCGACAAGGCCTCGGTACAGGTCCCTTTGACAGTAGAGGCATCGACAGTACCTTTACCCGCCGAGCCACCGATGCTTCCAGCCCCGCCGCTGACGATGCACATTGCCTTAGTGCACTACACGAGTTCTTGCGCCAGCGACCGCCCAGGTTCTGTGGGGAGACGGACCCCCAGGCAGCCGAGGACTGGCTGGAGGCAGTCGTACAGGTTTTCAGGTTAGTGAGGACACCAACAGACCTCATGGTGATCCTCGCAGCGAGCCTACTGAATGCGGCAGCAGGCAGATGGTGGAGCTTGATGCTTCAGGTGCACGATGAGGCATCTCTTCTCTGGACGGACTTTGAGAGCCTCTTTCGCTCAGAGTTTTTCCCAGCCACCCTCTATACGGTGAACATCTAGGAGCTTCTTCAGCTGCGGTAGGGCAGCTTGATGGTCGCCCAGTACTCGGCTAGATTTACCGATCTCTCGCGTTACTCGACAGACATGGTACGGGACCCATTCTTTCGGGCCCGGACCTTTGAGCAGGGATTGAGGCATGAGATCAGGGCATCGCTGATCTCCCTCAGCATTCTGACTCAGGCAAGAGTACTGGAGTGAGTCCTTCTGATCGAGAGCTTTCTTGCTGAGTCTACATCAGCAGCGAGACCTACCGCGGGGCGACACGTAGCGGAGTCTTCTGCAGTAGGCAGTCGACGGATGACTCCTGGGTCCAGGCAGACCAGACCCTCAGGCAGACGACCTCAGGACACTGGCATAGCAGTGTGGGGCACACAGCGTGGAGCCAGTCTTTCGAGAGGCAGGGAGTGCTACGCATGCGGCGGGCAGGGCCACATGGATCGTGACTGCCCGACCCGCTGTGCCGAGGAGCAGCAGACGGTTGAGGGGCCACCCAGGCAGAGGAAGAGGGTCGACCGTGGCGGTCTGCAGGGAGCCGAAGGATGAGGAAAAGGAGCTGGCCGAGCAGTAGGTGGTGGGCGACGCTTTGAGGCTCTACCACCACCACCACCAGGAGGTCCACCCCAGCCACAGGGAGCCGGCGGGCAGAGATAGGCACAGCTCCAGGCA
The DNA here is from genome assembly GCA_963277665.1 of Viscum album. NCBI lineage: Eukaryota > Viridiplantae > Streptophyta > Magnoliopsida > Santalales > Viscaceae > Viscum > Viscum album. The sequence goes on from OY728150.1 coordinate 157,395,934, forward strand.
GTGGAGGCCTACGACCACGGCGCGCCCGAGATGATTCGAGGTACTATCTGTGTCTATTCTACCCTTACTAAAGTTCTTATAGACACAGGAGCGAGTCATTATTTCATAGCCGCTGCCCTTGTTCGGAGCTCGGAGATTCTGACAGAGCCGTTAGATCAATCCTTATGGGTAGAGACTCCTACGGGAGCCGACTTGACGATTACACACTGGTTCCGGTAGTGTGAGCTTACTCTAGGAGGCGAGAGCTTTGGCTGGGATCTTCTTATAGCGGCGTCAAGGCCTTACGACGTCATCTTGGGCATGGATTGATTATCTACAGTCCACGCTCAGATCGACTGTATTAGGCGCAAGGTGCGATGTGCACGCACCGACGGGAGTAGGTTCACCTTCACCAGTGAGAAGGGAGCCTTCACAGCACAGGATGGACTTCCATAGAGGAGAGGATAGACCATCACTCATCAGTTGGCTAGCCTCATCCTAGGAGAAGTTGATGTGCGGAGTCCTAGTTTTCCTGCAGTGGTGGATCAGTATGCGGACGTCTTTCCCGACGACGTTCTGGGACTACCTCCTTGCAGAGAGGTAGAATTTTATATTGATTTGTACCCTGAGACAACCCCGATATCCACTCCAGCATATCAGATGGCTCCCTCCGAGCTTCAAGAGATACGGGTACAGTTGGAGGACTTGCAGGGCAAGGGATTCATCCGACCCAGTGTTTCACCCTGGGCTTCCCCGATTTTGTTCGCCAAGAAGGCGGACAGGAGCTTGCGAATTTGTGTCAACTATCGTCTCCTGAACCAGGTGATAGTGAGGAACAAGTATCCGCTACCAAGGATTGATGACCTCTTTGATCAGCTCAAGGGAGCACGGTGGTTCTCTAAGATAGACCTCAGGTCAGGCTATCATCAGCTCAGAGTTCGGGACGAGGACGTGCAGAAGATGGCCTTCAGATGTCGGTATGACCACTATGAGTTCTTGGTTATGCCATTTGGCATAAGAAATGCTCCAGCGGTGTTCATGGGCCTCATGAATAGGATCTTTTAGCCATACCTCGATCGATTTTCTGTGGTCTTCATCGATGACATTTTGATTTACTCAACGACTGAGGAGGAGCACGCCTACCACGAACGGGTTGTACTAGACACACTCCGAGAGCACCGGCTTTATGGAAAGCTCTCGAAGTGTCAGTTCTGATTACGTGAGGTCCACTTCTTGGGGTACGTCATATCTGAGGCGGGAGTTGCGGTGGATCCTGCGAAGATCGAGGCAGTGCTAGCTTGGGAGCCACCCAGGAGTGTAACAGAGGTGCGAAGTTTCTTGGGACTAGCTGGATACTATCGGAGATTTGTGCCAGACTTCTCCAGAGTTGCTGCACCACTCTCGAATTTTACAATGAAGGGTAAACCCTTTGTGTGGTTAGACAGATGTCAGTAGAGCTTCCAGGAGACGAGACAGAGATTGACCAACGCACCTATCTTGAGGTTTCCAGAGGAGGGGATAGGGTACGTAGTCTACTGCGATGCATCAGGGACCAGACTCGGATGTGTCCTGATGCAGGAGTGGGCAATGATCGCCTATGGATCACGTCTGTTGAGGCCACATGAGCAGAACTACGCCACCCATGACCTGGAGTTAGTAGCAGTGGTTTTCGCTCTGAAGACATGGCGACACTATCTGATGGGCGAGCGCTTTACATTCTTTTCTGACCATTAGAGTCTCAGGTACATCTTCTCTCAGATGGACCTGAACCTAAGACAACGACGATGGCTCGAGTTCCTCCAGGACTATGACTTTGAGATAGTCTATACTTTTGGGAACGGGAACGTAGTAGATGATGCTCTCAGCAGGAGGATGGGCATTCAGTTGCTTGAGGAGGCGACAGAGCAGCTGTCCGCTTTGCAGATATCCTTTGTGGTTAGAGATGGAGTAGCCTTCCTTCAGTCTCTCACAGTCACCCCTCAACTACTACAGTGGGTCAGAGAGGCACAGCGTGGAGATGCCGACTGTGAGACGTGGTGTGTGCAGATATCCTCAGGACAGGCACATGATGGTTTCCCCTTTGGAGCAGAGCATGACGTCCTTTTCAGAGGAAGTACCTTGGTACCAGTTTCTTTACAAGAGGAGGTGCTGAGAGAGTTTCACACTTCTCCTTTGGAGGTACATTTTGGAGTGGCGAAGATGTACCCGGATCTCAGATGATAGCACTGGTGGCCAGGCATGAAGAAGGCTGTGGCAGAGTTCGTTTCTCGATGCCTCACCTGCCAACAGGTGAAGGAAGAGCATCTGGTACCAGTAGGCTTGGTACAACCCTTGGAGGACCCGGAGTGGAAGCGGGACAGGATATCTATGGACTTTGTGACTGGACTTAGACACACTTCCAGAGGTCACGAATCTATTTGGGTGATTTTCGACAGACTCACCAAGTCGGCTCACCTCTTACCCATCAGGGAGCAGGGCTCAGTGAAGATCTTGGGACGTCTCTATGTTCAGAAGATTGTACGACTTCACGATGTGACATCATCTATCGTATCCGATCGAGATGCTCGCTTTACTTCCCGGCTTTGGAAGGGGTTGCAGGAGGCGTTCGGGACACAGCTACGTCTGAGCACCGCCTTCCACCCTCAGACAGATGGTCAGATGGAGAGGACCATAAAAACTCTCGAGGACATGCTCCGCGCATGTGTCCTCGACTTTGGTCACAGTTGGGAGGACCACCTACCCTTGGTGGAGTTCGCGTACAACAACATCTACCACTCCACCATCGGGATGGCACCATACGAGGCGTTGTACGACCGACCTTTCAGATCTCCTTTGTGCTGGACCGACCCTGGGGAGTCAACACTTGTGGGACCGGAGATGGTCCAGGCCACGACAGAGAAGGTCCAGGTTATCCAGGAGCGGATGAGGACAGCTCAGAGCCGGCAGAAGTCCTATGCTGACAGGAGACGGAGGCCACTAGAGTTCGAGGATGGAGACCACGTCTTCTTGCGTGTCTCACCTCGACGTGGATTACAGAGGTTTGGCTGAGCCAGAAAGTTGTCTCCACACTTTATCGGACCATTCCAGGTCCTCAGCAGGATTGGCGAGGTGGATTATCACCTGGCCTTACTACCTCAGTTGCACCGGGTGCACGACGTCTTCCACGTATCTCAGCTGAGGAGATACGTGCACGACCCGACACATATCATTTACCATGTAGAGCTAGACATTGATGATGGGGTGACGTTTGCGGAGGTTCCGGTGGAGATTGAGGATCGACAAGAGTGGGTCCTACGTGGACAATCAATTCCTCTAGTGCACATCAGATGGAAGCACAGGAACCTCCAGGAGAGCACTTGGGAGCGGGAGGCTTAGATGCATGCTCAGTACCCAAATTTGTTTCCCTAGTTTATGATGTGTCTTTACGGGGACGTAAAGCCCTGAGGTGGGATTGATGTAAAGACCCATAAAATTGAAGGAAATTTTTTCTCTCTTAATTTTCCTTGGAATTTTACAAAAAAGTAGTTTCTGACGGCATCTGATTCCGAGGCCTGGTGTGCCTGGAATCATTTTCCGAAGTTTAGCTCGGGTACATTCAGTGAACGAACGAGCAGGTTTTTCTAACTTTTGAACCAATGCTCAGAATCGAATTTTAAGGGCACCAATGGAATCCCAATGCCGATATTTGCTTAGAAACACCTTTTCCGGAGTTGCGTTTGCTCGGGTGTGGTTTTAATTTTTTGGGGTTAAGTTAAGAAATAAAATAAAAGTGGTGCGACAATTTATTTTATTTCACTTAAAGCCACTTAAATCCACTTAATCCAGGTTAAGAAGATAAGGTGGAACCCACGATATCCTACCCACTTGGTAGGATATTTGTGGGGTGGGTCCCGCACGAGCCCCACCATTTCTTCCCCTCTAAGTAACGCACCCGCGAAAACCTCTTTTAAATAAAGTCAACCGGTGCGTTTACTTAAATTCTAAACGCCCCTATTAATTGGGCAGTTAATCGTTACCATTAATTCATCAAATTAATGGTTCATTTCTTAACTTTGAATTTCTAATTGTTGGCATGAGAATAAAATAATACCAACACTTGTCTTTTGAGGGGTGACTTGTTGAGAGGATTGGGAGAAAAATCTTAGGCCTGAATATCTTCATCCTCCTTCATGAAGAACGTGAAGAACGTGAAGAACGTGAAGAAGGCAAAGAACGCCGGCCTTCGACGAAGGCCGACGAAGAACGCCGACCCCTCAGAGATCGACACTGATGATCCTCCTTCTGCGACATTTCTTCCGCGACGTTCCTTCCCCGTGACAATCTTCGATCAACAATCGATTAAGGTAGGGGATTGCGGTTCTTTTAATTCTTTTTGAATTATATCCTCAACATGGGTTTAAATGGTGCAATTAAATATGTTTGATTTTAATCCTCGGGGTTTCTCTACACAACGCCGTGTACCGCGACGACAGCGACGCACCTTCCGCGACGCGACGATCCTCTTCTTCCGCGACGGTTAGATCCGTGACGAACTCACGTTCGACGATAACGTTGAGGTAGGGGTTCTTGTTCATTTTAATCTATGTGATTATATCCACGGTTTTTTTAAATTATTGTTGTGTGACTTTTAAAACCGCTAACTCGGTGGGTGCGGACCAACAAACAAGTCCAAACCCACCGCCCTTTTCGTTCTTGGTGTACGGAATGGCGGACGACGTCAAAACAAGTCGCACGGGCGATGTGAGGTCCTCGCAGTGAAGGACAGGCCCCGGGAGGGCCATTGGAGAAGACAACGTACAATTACGACCACTGGAACTCATCCGGTGGTTTGCGGAGCAACCCGCCGGTGCGCCACGCCGACACTGTGGCGTTGGCGGCGGGAGGCGGCGGCACCCGGCGCGCCACCGGGGAGAACCGCCGCGGCTGAAGCCACGGCGGAAGACCGGCCATCCCACGACTGCGTGGGACCGGTGAAGGCGGGACGCGATAGCCCGGTTACATCCGCTGGCGAGAGGCGGCCCCCCACGTGGGGTCGCGGATCATTCAAGGGTCGGCGCCCCCCTTGCGCACCGCTCGACCGTTACGGCCGAGCCGCCTGGCGCCCGGGACGCATCCGCGCCGGCCGGGCCGGTCCGTGCCATCCGGGATGGACCCGGACCCGGGTCGGGTCGACCCGGTTTGGGCCGACCCAGGGGGGTGGGGCCGGGCCGGTCCGGGCCCAGACCCCCCTGTTTTCGGACCTCTTTCGGTTTTTTGCCCATATCTTGGGCTACGGACCTCCAATCGATGCACCGTCAGCGGGGATGTGATCCTTGGATCGTGACGGTCGTTACGGTATATTACACTCAAGGTTTCAAAGTACTTTGGGTTCTTCCGGGTTGGTTCGTACACGAAACCAACCGGGCCCTCAGAGCGGAAACACTCATAACTTGAGCTCCGGACATCCGATTGAAGTACCGTCGACTTTGCTGGATTCCTATTACTGATATGAATCTTTTGGCTTAATCCACCCGAGGTTTGGACATAGGTGGAGTATGGTCCGGTTGGTTTTGACTTAAAAACCAACCGGGCCCCTCGGACGAAAAAGCCAATAACTCTCAGACCGGGCGTCCGATTGACGCGCCGTCTGTGGTGTTGAGTTCCTGTTGACGATACGGAACTTTTGGATACATCAACTGTGGACTATGTGTCAGTTGATGTATCAGCCTCTCGGCTCGTGGAGCGGACCCTCCCGAATGAGCTTGCTGTGTGTGGGAACCCTAGAGCTGGCTGCGGCTGCGACGACGACGACGACTGTGCAGAGATCCTCAGTGGATTCGACGATGACGACTACACCACTCAGCGATCCTACATGGATCAGTGCTACAGATCCTGTGTGGGTCAGCGCTCAGTGGTCCTATGTGGGCCAGCGCCTATAGATCCTGTGTGGGTCTGATCCTGTGTGGGTCATTGTAGGGGTTAGTTACCTATCGATCCTGTGTGGGTCAGATCCTTTGTGGGTCATTGCGGGGGTTTGTTACCTATAGATCCTGTGTGGGTCAGATCCTTTGTGGGTCATTGTGGGGGTTAGTACCTATCGATCCTTTGTGGGTCCGACGGCTTAGATGAATCAGTGGATATATCTGATCATCTCTATCGTCATACGAAGAAGTATACCTGTGTGAGCTGAATCCTGTTTTTCTTTCCTTTGTGGATTGTGTTGTGCTATCCTGTGTGGATTTCGTTTTTCTTTCCTGTGTGGACTGGGTTGTTATTTCCTATGTGGACTGGGTTGTACTTGGGCTCGGAGGTTGGAGCGAGCTAGAATTGATGACTTAGATATATGTATTAGCATATACCTAAGCAGTGTCGGATGTTACTTCGTGATTGTATCTTTCCTTTGTGGATTCTGGGAGACCATCGGGGGTCTCAGGGTCCCTACTGAGTAGCTTATACTCACCCCTTCATGGGCTATGCCCGCACTACGTTGTGTTGGTTGAAGACGACGGATAGCGCTGATCGTGGTTGAGGCTTGCGGAGCAGGACGGTACCTGGAGGTGGACCACTGGGCGGGACGTACTCGGAGTGGACGGTTAGACCCGAGGAGCTGTGGAGGCTATCTGTACTCACCCTTTAGGTGGGAGTCCCAGTGGATGGATCGAGGCTGCGGCCTTGCTTTTCAGTTGCTGTTTTCCCTTTTGAGTTGTACTTTACCTTCAGTTTGGGTTTGTATTCTGGCCCACTTACTTTTCCGCACTTACTATTGTATCAGTTTTTACTTAGTGTTTACTTCTACTGCTTGCTTGTTCTGTGATGTTTTTTTAATTTACAAAGGCAATGACTTCCCTTTTTATCGGGAATTACGCCTTGGTGCTAGTCACCAGCCCCTGACCTATGGAAGGTGGGCTTGTGGTAGTCATAGCACGGGCCCCGAGGACGGGTCGTGATAGTTACATCCTTCCCCCTTTCGGAAATTATGTCCTTGTAATTTTATTCCCTTATCAAATAATTGGGGGTATTTAACCCTCATATAATTCTCAGATTCCCTCGTTGCCTCTTCAACTATATGGGTTTTCCACATAATCATTACCTAATGAATTACCTAATTCTGCAACACTTGCAATCTTTGGTAAATAATCTAGGCTGGTTGTTCCTTATAAGAAAGATTCTCTTACAACTAAACTACCTCTGGACTCAAAACATGAGATGGATCCGACATATACTTTCTAAACATTGAAACTTGAATAACATTGTGTACCTGGGATAAACATGGAGGTAAAGCCACTCTGAACAAAACTGATCCAATATTCTAGAGGATTGCATATGTTTCAATGAACCTTGGACTCAGTTTTCCATTCTTACCAAAACACATCACACTTCTCCATGGAGAAACATTGAGAAAGACATGATCAAAAACCTCAAAAGAAAGACACTTCCTCCGGTTATCCACATAAAATTTCTGCCTGCCCTAAGCTATTCTCACGTGTTTCTGAATCAACTGAACTTTCTCTGCCATATCTTCTACAAATTTTTGTTCCATCAGCTTCCTTTCACCTACATAATCCCAAAAATCTAGAGTTCGACGCAACTTTCCACATAATGCCTCAAATGGAGCCATCTATATACTAGAATGAAAATTAATATTATTTGAAAATTTATACAAATAAAGATGTTGGTCCCAAAAACCCTGGTAATCCATTGAGCAAGAATGTACCATATCTTCCAATGTCATAATTGTTCATTCTGACGGTCCATATGATTGAGGATGAAAAGTTTTACTAAAATTTAATTCAGTACCTAAAGTCTTCTGATGGCCTTTTCAAAAGTTAGAAGTAAACATGTGATAACAATCAAATACAATGAAGAGGGGAACTCCATGAAACCTAACTATCTCTTTAACATACATCCAAGAATGTTGATCTAGAGACAAAGTATCTCAAATAGGATGAAAATGAGTAGATTTAGTCAATTGATCAACAATAACCCAGATTGAATTGTTACCTCGAGATGTCATCATTAATCCCACAATAATCTCCTTAGTAATATATTTTCCATTTTCACTCTGGCACCAGTAAAGGATGAAGCATTCTTTTCGGTAATTTCCGCTCTATTTTAACTTGTTGAGAAGTCAAACACTTCAGAGTAAAGTAATAAATATCTCATTTCATTCCATCCCATCTATAATAATCCCTAAGATCTCTATACATCATAGTACTTCTAGGATAAACAACAAACAGAGAACTATGATATTCACATAACAACTCATTCTTCTACTGTGAATCACAAGAAACACATATTCTCATCCCAAATCTCAAAATACAATTATTATCAATGTTAAATTCATGGAAATTACCCATCTGAACCACCTCTACCATTTTCTTCAACTCACTGTCTTCCTTTTACACTTTCTTTTTTCGGTCTTTTAGGGATGATTTCACTGAAACCTAAAAAATTATAGTGGAATCTCTTGCACCAAAAACTTCTATGCCAAATTTCATCAAATCATTAATAAATTGATCTTGCTCCAAACATAACATGGTTAATGTAGCATTACACTTTCGAATCAAAGCATCATCCACTTTATTTTCCCTTTCTGGATGGTAATGAATTGTGTAATCATAATACTAGATAAATTCTATTCATCACTTCTATCTCAAGTTCAATTCATTCTGAGTGAATATATACTTCAAACTTTTGTGACGTATATATTTCACACATTACTCCACACAAATGATTCCACCAATTTTTTAAATAAAATACAATAGTATTTAATGCCAAATCATGTGTATGGTAATTTTACTCATGTGGTTTCAACTGACGTGAAGAAAAAGATACTACCTGATCATTCTGCATGAGGACACAACCATGTCCTTTCAACGAAGAATCCATATAGATAATAAACTCACCATTTCTGGATGATAGTTCCAATATTGAATCATTCACCAATATTCTTTTCAATTCTTGAAAATAATCATCACATTATTTTGTCCATATGAACTTAACACATTTTCAAGTTAATTTATTCAGTGGGCTAGATAACCGTAAAAATTTTCAACTAAACTTCCGAAATAGCCTACCAAATAAAGAAAACTATATATCTCAGTAATATTTGTGGGTCTTTTCCATTCTAAAACCTCTTTTGTTTTAGAAAGATCAACAGTTATGCCATTTTTTCAAACAATGTTACCAAGGAATGATATTTTTTGAAACCAAAACTCACGCTTGCTAAATTTACCACAATGATTCTTTTATTTTAACGTTTACAAGACATCCCTCAAATGACTGTCATTATCTCTTTAATTTTAGAATAAATAATAATATCATCAATAAACACAACAAAAAATGAATCCAAGAACTCCTAGAAAATTATGTTAAGAAGATCCCTGAATACAATAGGTGCATTGGTTAACAAAAAAAGGTATAACTACAAATTCACCATGGCCAAATCTAGTACGAAACATGGTCTTCGAAAAATCTTATTCCATTACTTTCAATTGATGGTACCCCGACCTCAAGTCAATATTCGAAAAATACTGAGTTTCCTAGAGGTGATTAAACAAATCATCGATATAAAGCAAACTATACTTGTTTTTAATAGTGATATTATTCAATGCTATATAATAAATGAAAAGTCTCATTGAACCATATTTACTTTTAACAAATATTACTGTAGAACCCCCAGATGGTGTGTTAGGTCGAATGAAACCTTTATCTAATAACTTCTGCAATTTCTTCATTAACTCAAGATGTTTAATATGATCTATTCGATAAGGGTTTTTGAAATTGACTTAGCATCAGGAACTAAGTCAATAGTAAATTAAAATTCCCGGTCAGGTATTATACTAAGAAAATCATAAAAAAAACATCAATATATTCATTAACCACTAGCACATATTTAGTCTAAAAATTTCCTTTGTTTTCAACAATATGTTCTAGGTAACATTCATTTCCATCTTTTACTTGATTCTCAGCTTCCTAATTTGTTATCAAAAGTAAGGGCCCATTCTTGTACACAAATTGAAATTCTTTCTCTAAAGAAACATCTTTATCCTTTCAATCAATATTATCATTACAAATAGAAAGCTAATATATCCCCAAAATTACATAAAACTCTACCAGAGGCAAAACAATATGGTTTTCAGGTAGATTCTTTCCACATACAAGGACATGAAGGATCATAAATCTCTCTTTTTTCACAACTTTTCCTCCTAATGTTTTACAATTATTTCAGGATTCATATCTTGATATGGAATTCCCAATTTACTAGAAATAATCTTATAATTGAAAGAATGCATAGACCCTAAATCAAACAACACATTGGAATAATATGAATAAATTGACAGTGTACAAGATACTAGTTCATTTAAAGGCCCATCATCTGCTGAAGTAGTTACAAAAGATTTCACCACCCCTTTTTTGCACGAAGTCTAACTTCTTTCCCCCAGTTGAGTTATTCATTGGACACTCATTTACATAATGAACCATTTCATTACACGTAAAAAATTTTACTGTCTATAAATCGGATTTTGACTAACCATTACCCTGATCCTTTTCAGTGAAATTATGAGCCTTAGGTCCCATTTCACAACATCTGTTTCATTTACCAGAATTAAAAAGACATTCCCCGTGGTGCTTTTTACCACAATGTTCACAAACTATAAACTTATGTTTCTTACCACAAGTCTTTTTTGAAGAGTTCTTCCCTTTATTCTTCCACATCGAACTCTTATTATGTTGTTTTTCAAAGAACACATTTTCATCATAAAACTCCATTTCCACCTTCTCCGCACATAGAACAGGTTTTCCATAATTTTTTTTAACTCATGAGAAGGTAAATACATTCAATAATTTGTCATTAATCCTGAGTAAAAACCATTTATTTTACTATCAATATATCATATGAAATTTTAAGAATACCTTGCATGTCAAGTGAATTTTTCTAGATAAGAAGCCACTAAGTCATCCTATTACCTCAATTACACGAATTTTTTTCCATCATAAGATGAACCACCTTAGGAAAATACTTCTCATGAAAAATACCTTTGAATTCATCCTAATCAAGAGAATCAATATCCTCACTATACCTGGCATTTTTAACCATCGACCACCACTAATCGGCTTGATCTTCAAAATGGTAAACAACGACACTAACATTTTGTTGTTCTGAACACCCCATGAAATTAAAAATATATTCCAGTGATTTAAAAAACCCATCAGCTAGAGCAGGGTTAGATGATTCTCTGAATGATGGGGGATGTTGCCTCATGAAATGCTCCACTACTGACCATCTCAGGTTGCTAATTTGGAATGTTGTCTTCCTTCTGATTTTGTCCCATCAAAGCTGCTATATTTCCTTTGGGGAAATCCATTTTGAACACAAAAATAAATTAGGTGAAGCCACATGGTAATCAATAAATGCTATATAATCTAAATATTTCCATAAATTTATTTATGGATATTAATTTACCAGTATACTAACTCATATAGTTATCTAAACCTACCTTTGATACCAACTATAAGGACCCAACTGTAAACATTACATAATTTTGAATTAAGATAAAAATTCACATTGAGGATCTTTTTAGGATTAGAGTTTCAGAGAATTAGGCTATAACTATTACTTTACATCTCAAATATTAAAAAATAGACACATCTACTTCGAATCTAGTTTTTTTAAAAAATAAAAACTCTTAAAAGAAAACAAGAATTCATTTATTGATATAAATATCCTTGAATTCATCCTTTCCCTTACCCACCCATATACCTTGTTAAAAACATTTCGAAAACATTAGATTAGTATTAAATGTTCAGTAAGGGTTATAAAATAATGAAATAAATCATTAGTCCATCAATACATAAATAACATAATCTTTTTAACAAACATCATAAAATCATAAGATTTATTAATAACACATAGAAATCATAAATCCTATAGGTAACTTGTGGCATCCATAACATATTTACATTTTAACTTTCACAGCTACATAGGGAGTTACACTTGGAATACCCTTCATAGTATATTCATTAAATCTCTTAGGAGAAACATTAACATTTACCTTAGTGACATTACCTAATGCATTGTAGAGCTATCTCAGGCTCACCCACCCTAGGTTTATCATGGAACCACCCATATACGTAAACAATTCCCAAGTATCATATCATACTCATAACACATTACACAAGCGTAAATGAAAAATAACATTACCACATTGAAATCTCAATATATCATTTAAATATATAGATATAATCAATCCATTCTCAAAAACCATTTCCATTCCAAAAGACATAAAAAGAATATATGGTAAATATTTTCCTTTTCAAAACATTATATCTTGTTAGGGAATCCAAATATCAAATAATGTGTGTGGTGGCAGAAAGGCCGTTATCACCAAGTACATTAAAAAGGAACATTCCCTTTGTCATTTAGTAAAAATATACGTTATAAAAATTTCATTCTGAATGAAATGAAAATTCAAAGGGGTTTATACACCGTATAAAATAAATTCGTGTTTAAATCAAAGTATGCCTCAATGAAAGGAGATTGAGATGAAGTCCCTTACCTCATGTCTGACTTGACTCGTTCGTTCTTTAATATCCAAAATAGTAGACTAAAGTTAATTCCCCATCGCTTTAGAACCCTTTTCAAGTTAATTATTCCATTTATATTACTTATTAACATGTTATACATATTACATAATATATTAAGTTAATAATGGGTGTTTTGTCGATATTTGACACTTGATTAAAAAATGAACATCTTATAATTACAAGTTTTCCATGTGGTCAAAAGTCCCTTATCACTAGAATGATATTCATGATTTAGATATAATATATATAATATATATCGAGTATATATATTTATTTATAATAGTATATAACATTCGGAGATATGAAATGTAATGCACCGTTTATGGAGACAGTAAGATGTACATATGCATGAACACTACATTCATTTCAATTACATATTTAATGGAATAAATACATAATGATACATAGGTATATTATAATTTCAGTATAATATCATATGATATATATTTTACATAATTTCATTAACTTGTTCTATTATACTTTCCATTTTTTGTATTAACGAATCATATCACCTTGATGGGGTCGTAGTCCACCCTTCCTCAAATTAAATTATCGTATTTACCCATTATGGAAATTATAAAGGTATTTTATAAATGAAAAATACCGAAGAATAGAGACAACATAAACATAATATATATA